>OZ001253.1:14036663-15236663 GCA_963924025.1 Ischnus inquisitorius | reverse complement strand
TTTTTGTAAACTCGTCATTCCTGCCTTTCGTACATCGAGTTTCAATACTGTCGACGACGAAATCCGACAATGTCTCGTTTTCATGAAAACACGATTTCGCTTCGTCGCAACGTCGGATTATCATCAAGAACGTCTTAAAAGTGCGATTTTTGATTGAGTTTTGATGTTTTTGTAAACTCGTCATTCCTGCCTTTCGTACATCGAGTTTCAATACTGTCGACGACGAAATCCGACCATGACCCGCTTTCACGAAAACAGGATTTCGCTTTAACGCAACCACGATTTAACAGTGAAAACGTACTGAGAGTGCGTTTTTTCATAGACCCTTCGCTGTTTTGCTCGATTCGTTGTTTCTGACTTTCGTATATCGAGTTTCAATACTGTCTACGACGAAATCTGACCACGACCGAATTTCACGAATTTCGCTTCGTCGCATTTTCGAATTATCATCAAGAACTTGTTGAAAGTGCGTTTTTCGATTAAATTTTGCTGTTTTTGTCGATTCGTCGTTTTTGACTTTCGTACCGCGAGTTTCAATATTGTCGACGACGAAATCCGACCATGACCCGCTTTCACGAAAACATGATTTCGCTTCAACGCAACCACGATTTAACAGTGAAAACGTACTGAGAGTGCGTTTTTTCATGGACCCTTCGCTGTTTCGGTCGATTCGTGGTTTCTGACATTCGTACATCGAGTTTCAATACTGTCGACGACGAAATCCGACCATGACCCGCTTTCACGAAAACATGATTTCGCTTCAACGCAACCACGATTTAACAGTGAAAACGTACTGAGAGTGCGTTTTTTCGTGGACCCTTCGCTGTTTTGCTCGATTCGTTGTTTCTGAGTTTCGTACATCGAGTTTCAATACTGTCGACGACGGAATCCGACAATGTCTCGTTTTTATGAAAACACGATTTCGCTTCGACGCAACAACGAATCATCATCAAGAACGTCTTGAAAGTGCGTTTTTTGATTGAATTTTGCTGTTTTCGTCGATTCTTAGTTTCTGACTTTCGTACATCGAGTTTCAATACTGTCGACGACGGAATCCGACAATGTCTCGTTTTGATGAAAACACGATTTCGCTTCGACGCAACGTCGAATTATCATCAAGAACGTCTTGAAAGTGCGTTTTTTGATTGAGTTTTGCTGTTTTTGTGAATTCGTCATTCCTGCCTTTCGTACATCGAGTTTCAATACTGTCGACGACGAAATCCGACCACGATCGAATTATATGAAAACAGGATTTTGATTCGACGCAACCACGATTTAACAGCGAAAACGTAGTGAGAGTGCGATTTTTCATAGACTCTTCGCTGTTTCGGTCGATTCGTGGTTTCTGACATTCGTACATCGAGTTTCAATACTGTCGACGACGAAATCCGACCATGACCCGCTTTCACGAAACCATGATTTCGCTTCAACGCAACCACGATTTAACAGTGAAAACGTACTGAGAGTGCGTTTTTTCATAGACCCTTCGCTGTTTTGATCGATTCGTTGTTTCTGACTTTCGTACATCGAGTTTCAATACCGTCGACGACGGAATCCGACAATGTCTCGTTTTCATGAAAACACGATTTCGCTTCGACGCAACGTCGAATTATCATCAAGAACGTATCGAAAGTTGGTTTTTTCATGGATTTTCGCTGTTTTGCTCGATTCGTGGTTTCTGACTTTCGTACATCGAGTTTCAATACTGTCGACGACGAAATCCGACAATGTCTCGTTTTCATGAAAACACGATTTCGCTTCGACGCAACGTCGAATTATCATCATCAAGAACGTCTTGAAAGTGCGATTTTTGATTGAGTTTTGCTGTTTTTGTAAATTCGTCATTCCTTTCTTTTGTACATCGAGTTTCAATACTGTCGACGACGAAATCCGACCATGACCCGATTTCACCAAAAAACAGTTTTGCTTCGTCGCAACGTCGAATTATCATCAAGAACGTTTTGTAAGTGTGTTTTTTTATTGAATTTTGCTGTTTTTGTAAACTCGTCATTCCTGCCTTTCGTACATCGAGTTTCAATACTGTCACGACGAAATCCGACCATGACCCGCTTTCACGAAAACAGGATTTCGATTTAACGCAACCACGATTTAACAGTGAAAACGTACTGAGAGTGCGTTTTTTCATAGACCCTTCGCTGTTTTGCTCGATTCGTTGTTTCTGACTTTCGTAAATCGAGTTTCAATACTGTCGACGACGAAATCCGACCACGACCGAATTTCACGAATTTCGCTTCGTCGCATTTTCGAATTATCATCAAGAACTTGTTGAAAGTGCGTTTTTCGATTAAATTTTGCTGTTTTTGTCGATTCGTCGTTTTTGACTTTCGTACAGCGAGTTTCAATATTGTCGACGACGAAATCCAACCACGATCGGATTATATGAAAACAGGATTTTGATTCACCACAACAATTATTTATTAGAGAGTTGACCGTGTATGTTACCTTTTGGGATGTACCAATAAATGTTGAGCGCTCACTCGCCTTTAGAAGACGTGAAATCACCACGAGGTGTAACGAGAGAGTTCCAATGAGAAGTCCTTGATGCGTTGTTAACAGAGAGTACACTTGTAAAAACTAGCAAAACAATTATATAAAGGATTGAGCGCTCACTGTGCAAACTTTGCACTTGAAATTCGAGAGTTCCGATAGAGTAGACCAAATTTTGATTTCACAAGAGAAGGGCACGTGTGCCGTTAATCACGCTCGAGGGAACAATGGCGGGGGGACTTGCCGGTAGGCTTCTTGTCGTCCAAGAAAGCGTTGAGTGCGCGCGCAGTTGGCAGCGTCGATTTTCGTTCTCGTAGATCGATGGCCCGGGAGGTGCTGCCGCGCTGAGAGCGCGTGAGCTGAACGAATGAGTTTCGTGGGTTTACGCAACATTTCCCGCCCGCCATCTACGTGGTGACGGAGATGTTTGTTGAATGTTGGTCCGTGTAGAGCAGTGACAGTTTTGTGATTGGTCTGGTGAGAGTCGTGGTTGCCGTCTTGATTGTTGCAACACGAGTTAATCCGTCTGGTCCCGGATGGAGTGCAGTTACCCGTGCGAGTGGCCATCTTCCTCCATCTGCATGGAGGAGATCTTTCGTCCGTGATCAGGACTAGAGAGCCTACCTTGAGTGCGTCCTGAGGGTATTGCCATTTGGAGATTGCCTGCATTTGGTGAAGATATTGAGATGACCATATTTTCCAGAACTGTTGTGTTTTTTGTTGGAGCAGTTGCCATTGAGAAAGTCTTGTTGTGCTGAGGTCGAGTAGAGATGGTTCAGGCACAGTCAAGAGAGCTTTTCCAGTAAGAAAGTGTCCTGGCGTGAGAGCTGTTACATCCTCTGGATCGTCGCTGAGCGGTTCCAAAGGTCTTGAGTTGAGGATGGCCTCGATTTGAGTCAGGAGCGTTGTCGTTTGCTCATAGGTGAGCAGTGACTCTCCGATTGTCCGTTTGAGGTGATGCTTTACTGACTTGACAGCGGCTTCCCATTTTCCACCCATCTGTGGAGCTGCTGGAGGGTTGAATTGCCAGTTTGTTGCTTCCTTTGAGAGTGCCGTTGCGATTTCTTGATGTTCTCGAGCGCTTGCCGTGAACATCTGTTTAAGTGTTGCATCGGCTCCGAGAAATGTTGTGCCGCAGTCCGAGTACATTGTAGTTGGGATTCCTCGCCGTGAGGTGAATCTTCTGTAGGCAGCGAGAAATGTGTCCGTTGAGTAGTCCGTTACTGCGTCGAGATGCACTGCTGAGGTGGTGAGGCAAACGAATACACATATCCATCCTTTATGTGTCTTTGCTCCTCGTCCTTGCCATGTTTTAAGTGTGACCGGTCCGGCGTAATCGACTCCTGTGTGTGCAAAAGGACGCGTGGGTGTAACCCGACAGAGAGGTAGTTGGCCCATCAGTTGATGTGCACGGATCCCCCTCTGCCTGGCACAGACCACGCACCTAAACACGTGAGTTTTAATAGGAGCTCTTCCTCCTATTATCCAATATTGTTGTCGAATGTATGCCAGTGTGAGCTGTGTCCCTCCGTGTAGAGTCTTCCGGTGAGCTTCGTCTATGATGAGTGCTGAGATTTGGCTATCTCGAGGGAGAATAGCTTGATGTTTTCCTTCTTCACTGCGTGAAGAATTTGCGAGTCGCCCACCGACTCTGAGAATTCCGTCTGCGTCTATGAATGCAGTTAACCGGCTGAGTGGATGAGTGGATGGCAACGTGCTTCCCTTGGAAAGAAGTTTGAGTTCTGAGGCGAACGCTGTGGCCTGAGTAGCTTTTACCCAAAACTGTTGCGCTCGCCTCAGTTCGAGCGGTGCTATGATTGTTCCTGATGTTGTGGCTAAATGATGTTTCAGTTTGTCAAATACTCTGAAACAAAGAGCGGTTACTCTGAGAAGTTTGAAGAATGAGGAGTACCTGTAGAGTAAGTCCCACTGACAATCTGGACCCGGGATTGTCCCAACCAATGATTGGCCAGGCCTGGATTCTGGAATATTCGAGCTGTCAAGCACGTCTGCTTGAGCAGGCCATTTTCCTTCATGTTGACTGAGCCATGGTGGTCCCGTCCACCATAAATTGTGAGATGCGAGTTGAGCCGTTGTCATTCCTCGTGATGCACAGTCCGCTGGGTTTTGACTGCCAGGAACGTGCATCCACTTGGCATCCGTTGAGAGCTCCTGGATTTGCGTGACTCGGTTCCTCACGTAATCCTTCCAGCGGGATGGGTGAGTTTTTATCCAGGTGAGTGCGACCTGAGAGTCTGTCCACATGTAGATTGCGTCGATGTCAAGTCCGACTGTCTCCTTGGCATGATGCATGAGTTTTGCCAGTAAGAGCGCGCCTGAAAGTTCTAACCTCGGGATAGTTAGGCTTTTCAGTGGAGCGACCTTGGTTTTTGAGCATACCAGTGACGTCACTTTTTCCGTGGACAGAGAGCTGACAGTGATGTATATCACTGCTGAGATGGCGAGCTGTGATGCATCTGAGAAGCCTTGGAGCTGTACACGAGTGCTTGCACTTGTGTTGAACCACCTTGGGATTGAGAGACTAGCCAGTTTTGTAAATTCTTCTCGTACAGCGAGCCATTTTCCTTCTACCAGAGTTGGGAGTGGTTCGTCCCATCCGAGTTTGTGCAGCCAGAGCTCCTGGATAAGCATCTTGGCTCGTATTGTGACCGGTGAGATGAAGCCGAGAGGGTCGAAGATTTTCGCCACTTCTGAGAGCACTGTGCGTTTTAAGTGTTTTCCGTCTTTTGAGAATGTCCTTGAGCTGAACGTGAACGCGTCATCCTTGGGCGACCATTGTATTCCGAGTAATTTCGTTGTGCAGTCGTCAAACTTGATGGTCTGCCTTTCGTCAGATGACCCCAGTTGAGAGAGGATAGCCGGAGATGAGGCGTGCCACTTTGCTAGCGGGCGTCCGCCCGCCCGCGTCGCAGAGTCCTTTGAGTTGTCGAGCTGTTTCCATGAGTTCACTTTCTGAGTCTGCACCTCCAAAGATGTCGTCAACGTATCTTCCGTGTGTGAGAGAAGGCACTGCCAGAGGGAATTTATGACCTTTATCTTCAGCTAGTTGTAACATGGCTCGTACGGCCAAGAACGGTGCTGATTTTGTGCCGTATGTTACGGTGGTGAGTTGGTACGGTACGATATTGGAGCTTTTGTCAAGCCACAAAATATGTTGAAGATTCCAGTCATCCTTGTGTACTTGAATTTGACGGTACATCTTTGTAACGTCTGTGGAGAAGAGGTGACGATGGCGACGTATCCAAGTGAGTACATCCGAGACTTCCAAGAGTAAGTTCGCACCCGTGTGCATGAGATCGTTCACTGAGTATCCCGATGAGGAGGGACTGGATCCATTGAAGACGACTCGTAATTTTGTAGTTGTTCTCTCAGGTCTCAGCACACCGTGATGAGGTAGATAAAATGCTACTTCATCAGTGGAGCGCAGAGAGTTTGTTGGAGCATGTGTCATGTGTCCGAGTTCTTCGTATTCTTCCATGAATTGGTCGTACAACTCCTTGTAGGTTGAGTCTCTTGCCAGCCGGCGCATCGTACTTCGTAGGCTGTGGTACGCCGCTGGGTATGAGTTTCCAAGGAGGGAAGTTGGAGATTTTAGCGGGATGCGTACGATGTATCTTCCTTTTTCGTCTCTAGAGTGAGTTGACCTGAAGTGGTTTTCGCATTCTTGTTCTTCTTGAGAGAGCACCGTTTTTCCTTCCGTTGGAGTTTCTTCTTGTTCCCAGAATTTTGTGAGAGCGTCCTGAAGAGCCTGGGTTTCAAGGTTTAAGTTTATGTTGAGCACTGATGTTCTTTCTTGAGGAGTTCCTTGGCTTGGCACTGGGCCGAGGATTAACCATCCGAAAATTGACAATTGCGCGATTGGCATTGTTGGAGACCCTTTTTTAATGTCTGGTTTGATGATTTGTCCGTACACATCAGCTCCAAGCAGAATGTCGATAATCCTTGAGTTGTAATATTGCGGATCTGCCAGGTTAAGATTTTTCAGATGTGGCCATCGTCTCGGTTCGATGTTAACCGATGGCAATGAGGATGATATTTTCTTAAGAACGTGTGCTTGAACCACAACACTTTCGTTTGAGCAAGCCGACATGAGTGTTACTTGAACAACTCCCTTTGTTTTTGTTGAGCGATTTCCTCCAATTCCCGTGACTGAGAGCGAAGACCGTTTTCTTTGAAGTTGGAGAATTGTTGCGAGTTCTTCAGCGATGAAGCTGAATTCCGACCCTGAGTCCACCAGGAGTCGTGCCTGATGAGTGACCGTTGGTGTGCTTACAGTTGCAACAGCAGTTGCCAGCAGCACCTGATGAGCGAGTACCAGAGGTGGACTTGTTTGCGGAGTGGTAACCGGTGGAGCTGTCCTGGTATTGAGTGCAACCGTTCGCTTTTTATTTTCATTGTGTGAGTTTTCCGCTTGTGAGTTGGCCGAGAGAGAGACGACTGCGTAACCCCGCTATTGTGGGGCTGAGCTGGGTCCTGGTTGAGATGCTGCTGATGTCGATGGTGCAGCTTGAGCTGGCATGTTGTGTAGTGACGCTTCGTGCAAGAGAGTATGATGCTTTCCCTTGCATGTGCGACACGTTTGGGTGCTTCTGCAAGCCTTGGCACTGTGTCGTCCAAGACAGTTGATGCAAAGCCGTTTTTCAACCACCAGAGTTCTCCTTTCCTTTGGCGGTTTGCCGAGGAAGACCGAGCAGGATGTGATATAATGTGAGCCTTGGCAGCTGTCACATGTATACCCTTGCCAAGAAGCTGAAGGTTTTTGTTGAGCTGTAGCCTGGAAGCAGGATCCCTTTGTGTTTTGTTGAGCTGACCCTGTTGGTTTTGAGGGGCCCATTTTTGGGTTGTCCTCGCGTGGGCGGTCGATTGCTTCCATAGCCCTGAGCTTCTTCCTGACGAATTCCTCGACCTCTTCGTATTTGGGAGGCTCCTTTGAATTGCCCAGTGAGAACTCCAAATCTTGACGAAGAGTGCCGTCAAGATTGCGTGTGAGCAAATGAGCCCACATGAGATCTCCAATGTCTTGCTTGCCAGCGAGCGATTTGACCGTTTTTGTTGCCTCTGAGATGACGTTGAAAATCTTTTTCAACTCCTTTGGGTTTTGAGCGGTGCACGGTTTGAGGTCCAAAGCTTTGTCGAAGTAAGAGGCGATGACTCTCCTCTTGTCTTCGTAGCGAGCAACGAGCGTGTCCCATGCTGGCTGAAGTTGATCACCTTGGAGCGGAAATCCTGATATGAGCTGTGCCGGTTCTCCATCCAAGCTCAGCTTCAGGTATTGAAGTTTTTGAACGTCCGATATGTTCGCTTGCTTCAATACGAGCACGTTGAAGAGTTCCGAGAAGTTGGTCCATTGGAGAAACGACCCTGAGAATTTCGGCAAGTCAAGCTTTGGGAGCTTCGGAGTGACTTGCGGGCTGGCGATGATTGCGATGCCCCTTTGAGCCGGGTCCCTTTTGTGGGCGTCCTCCCTGAGTCGGGCCAATAGCAAGTTGCAGTTATTTCGCAAGTTTGCTGTTCCTCGAAAAACCTTGTCCTTGAAATAAGGATGGTTGAGATTTCCAGTTGGCCAGTTGTCCGTGATGTATTGGTGATCAGCTCCAAATTCCGCGTGAATTTCCTCTACTTGCCTCTCCCATTGGCAAATAGAAGAAAATGGAGCTTCAATGTCAAGGGCGTCTCTTATAACGTTGAGAGTGTCGGTCAACATCTCTTGTCTTTCCATTTGGAAAAAGATTTTAGATGAGAGCGACCCTGGAATTCTTGCTGGTGATTGTGACCTTGATTTCGTTCCCTCTTGAGCTGTATCCTGCGGAGGGACGAGAAGAGCTGGCGTTGAGATTGACCTTGTGACTGTGGCAGGTGAGTTTGCCCGAAGTGGTGTTTGAGTTGCCGCCTGAGTTGCTCGAGACGTCCCTTCACCACCTTCCTGAGGTTGAGCTTCCGTCGCCTTGAGATCCATTTAGCCCTTTTGGGATTAACCGAGATGTAATGAAACTCTTAGCGAGAGAAGAAGAGAAGAGCGCGAGCACCGATTTATTATACAGCGTGCGAGTAGTTGCGCGAGATGACCGAAAACACCACTGTATAATTTTTAACTCAAATTTAAAAAGTCCGGTTTTTTTCATTTAAATTTGAATTTGTTGAGATGCACGCGAATTAATTTTTGTGTAGCGCTAACTAAGCACTAAATTAATTGAGCGCGCGAGAACCACCGTAAAGCGTTGTACCCGTGTACTTGAGCCGAGCTGCCACCTGTCACCGTGAGTGAGAGAGAGAGCGCAATACTTAGGACACCGTACGCGCTCGCGCGAGATCGAGAAATCACTCGAGTCTTTTTGAGAGCGAGCGAACGCGGTTCGACTATAACGCACGATCACTCGATGAGAATTGTCCGATTGAGTAGTCCACCAAATTATTAATTGCAAGATAATAATTAAACAATTAATGTAATGCACGAGAATGAGTGTGGCCGATTAGAATTCGAACGAATCGCGTACGTTGCACGAAGCGTGAGATACACGAAACGTGGCGAGTGCTATCTGCCACTGCGAGTGTGAGAGAGACCGCGATACGCGAGACACCTTACACTCGAGAGACGCCGAGAATTCGCGCGAGAACTACCACTGAGTATAGCCGTTGAGAGATAGAGACCGTTGAGCGACGCGCGGTACAACGTTCGAGAACGATCGATGACGGTCGATAGACGCCGTGAGAGAGAGAGAGCAGACACTATACCGGCGCGAGAACAACGGCTAATGCGTCGCACAGAGACCGTTGAAACGAGAGAGAGAGAGAGAGCTATAACTATCGATCCTCGAGAGATTTTCCTGAGCTGCACACAGTTCACTCGCGAAATTTTTAACCGAGAGTTTTTTCGCGAATTTTAGCACTGAGTAGACCGAGTAT
Organism: Ischnus inquisitorius; assembly: GCA_963924025.1. Lineage (NCBI taxonomy): Eukaryota > Metazoa > Arthropoda > Insecta > Hymenoptera > Ichneumonidae > Ischnus > Ischnus inquisitorius. Next base: position 15,227,231 of record OZ001253.1, on the reverse strand, counting down.
AATTTTCTGAACTTTCCTTCCACGAGCTCTCGATCCGGCTCGAAGGACCAAATGTTCCGGAATTCGATGTCCGGTGTTCGCTGTACGGATCGAGAGACCGGATGTAAATCGTGGAAGGGTTGACAGAAAATTATGACACCAATTTTTATTCGCCACAACAATTATTTATTAGAGAGTTGACCGTGTATGTTACCTTTTGGGATGTACCAATAAATGTTGAGCGCTCACTCGCCTTTAGAAGACGTGAAATCACCACGAGGTGTAACGAGAGAGTTCCAATGAGAAGTCCTTGATGCGTTGTTAACAGAGAGTACACTTGTAAAAACTAGCAAAACAATTATAAAAAGGATTGAGCGCTCACTGTGCAAACTTTGCACTTGAAATTCGAGAGTTCCGATAGAGTAGACCAAATTTTGATTTCACAAGAGAAGGGCACGTGTGCCGTTAATCACGCTCGAGGGAACAATGGCGGGGGGACTCGCCGGTAGGCTTCTTGTCGTCCAAGAAAGCGTTGAGTGCGCGCGCAGTTGGCAGCGTCGATTTTCGTTCTCGTAGATCGATGGCCCGGGAGGTGCTGCCGCGCTGAGAGCGCGTGAGCTGACCGAATGAGTTTCGTGGGTTTACGCAACACTGCGTATGGTTGTGATTTTTGTCTCCATCCTGGAGAGACCATTCGTAAAGGTAAAGGTCATGACAGGGTTTATCCTATAGATTTAAATCGAAATGCCTTTGGAGAGGGCTTGCGAACCAACGAACAATCGTTAAGACACGCTGAACTTGGAGAAAAAGGTTTCCGAAGTCGGTCAGTTTTATGTGACATACCCGAATTTGATATCGTTTCATCATTAGCGGTAGACTGGATGCACTTAGTTGCTTTAGGTGTATGTAGACAATTCGCGAAGCTTTGGTTCGACTCTGCATATCACAAAGAAGAATTCTACTTTGGGGATCTTATTAACGATGTAGATATGCTTCTTCTGTCATATTGTCCCACTATCGAAGTGTCAAGGACACCACGAAAAATGTCAGATCGAAGCCACTGGAAGGCTCATGAGTGGGTAATCTTCTTGTTATTCTACAGTCTGCCTACATTGCTCGTATCATTTCCGAGAAAATATGTTGTACATTGGGCGTTACTCGTTGATGGCATTCAAATTTTATTGAAAACATCAATTATGAAATCGGAAATTGTATATGCGCACAAATCGCTATTGGACTTTGTCGTCGGGGTTCAACAACTTTACGGAAGAGAACATGTTTCATTCAATATACATTTGCTTGCTCACTTGAGTCAAAGTGTGGAGAATTGGGGACCATTGTGGACCCATGGCGCATTTATTTATGAAAATGCCAATCAAGCGTTATTAAGTTATGTGAAGAGTTTCAATGGCGTTGCCAAACAAATCTGCGATACATTCCGCGCGAAATGTGTGGTAGATAGATTGACTTATATATGTTCTGAAGAAATGACTCACGATCAAAAAACATATTTGGATCAGTTACGAATGAAACGAGTAAAACCTAAGACAACTCTGATTGTTAACGATACTCACATGCTTGGCGCATTAACAGTTCATACACATTTGACGAGAGAACATCATTTAGCGTTTGAAAGAGCCAACGTCAACATCAATGACGAAACTGTTATTACATCCTATAAGCGATCGATAATCCATCCGGAGGTGATACAAAGTAAAGCGTATACCCTCGTGGAGAAACGTTGCAATTATTATGTGCGGTTGATCAACGATGAAATATTCGAAATTCATATGTTTTACGTCCTAACGTCTAACACGGTGCCTTGTTACGCTGTAGGAAAATATTTTCATAAAAACAAAAATCGACTGGTCAAAGACAGGAGATTGGAACACATGATTGTGTTTGAAAAACGAATTGACGACTTCGCCGTTATAAGTACATCTATGATAAAAGAAAAAGTTATCATGCTTAACTCAGAGCGCTTAAAAGTTTGGATAGCTTGTATGCATCCCAATCACTGTGGACTGTTATCTTAGATATATTAACTCTTATATTAAAGATGTAATTTGGTAAAATAAATATACTCATTGTAAAGATCATTACAAATCATTATTTTTATCATTCCCTTCTTACTTTGATAAATCTTTTATGGATGAAGCGGTTAGAAAGAATTTCTTCACTTTAAGGCCAAAAATAATCATATCAACTTTTATGAGTTCATTGAAATTAAATTCACTACGGACTCATTATCACCGCAATTTTAATCCTTCTACTGCGATGAAGTATATGAAGATTGAAAATACATACATCATCTCGGGAATGAATCAAAATACATTATGCGAAATAATATATGTTCACTTATACTTATAATATTCAGGACACACAATTCAGATTATATTGAACATATAAAATATATATATAAGATCCATAAAACATATACTATATAAACAGGAATGTTACAGAGTATACGTGTCAAGTATACTAGAACTTAGACTTTTTAATACGGGAAAATATACATATAATTTACACAAATAATATATGTACATCTTATATTTTAGCATATACTTGGCATTACAAAATTAATTTATTGTTAATACAGAAATAATATATATTCACTTATACCTCTTAATATTTGGGGCATACAATCTAGATTATATTCAACATAATTACACACATATATTGTAACGGTCGACTTTTTCACCGACGCGTCTGTCGGCTACTTCGCGATCGTTAGGGATTCGGGGCGAGCAAAAAATCGTTAGATGTGGTCAAATTCGGTGAAATGAATGGTCGTTTATTCAAAAACACATGAATAAAACGAAATACAGTATCAAAATTATTTCGTATCGATGCTTGCTCCTTCCGATGATTCCTGTATTAAAATCGCGTGACGAAACACACTCGAGTTGTTCGGCGAAAGAAAATTGTCGATTAATTGTTAATTGTTAATTAATTACTTAATTAATCGTGAAAAACGATAAAAACGCCAAATGTTTCGAATTATAATCGAGATTGCGTTGCCAAACCCGAATTTTAATTCAAAATCTCATTTCTTGAGAAAAAGAAAATTTATGATCTGTTTTACCGACCGAGAGTCAGTGATTCGTAAAAGGAATTATTTTACCGATTAATTGTTCGGTGTTTGTCAAAATTAAAACTCAAACGTTAAATTAAACGAGATTTGAATGAACTTCTGTTTTTGAATTACCGACCGAGTCAATTTTGCGGCCCTTTCCGATTGTCGTTGCGGGTTATATGAAAAATTCGAAAAACGCGAATGATAATCCTTGAAACGCGAGAGAAACAAAAATTCGAAGCAATGAATTTTTGTTCTCGATTTACCGATCGAAAACGATTTACCGACCGAGCTGTTTTACCGTCCGAGTTGTCCTTCTCGGCACGGTGTCGCGTGTTCCTCGAAAAATGTTGAGGGTATGTCGCGGAAGAAATTTTTCGAGGTTATGTCTCGAAACGAAATTTCGAGGTTAGATTTCCCCGCTGGCTTAAACTAACCTTAAAATCTAAATAATTTTCTAATTTGCATTTAGCATCTGCCGTGAGGAAGGTGCACGTAGAGGAGGATCGGGGATCGAGCTCGAACCGCTACCCCGTGCGTGGTTAACCTCCTCAGGGCCCTCTGCGAGAGGCTCGGTATTCGCCCGGAGAGATTTTAAAAGCGGGGCCGCGATCAAATCTCCCGGTGTCTGACACCGAGTTGTCCTAGCCCCTGGGCTTAGTGAACAAATTGAACTAAAGAAGTACCTGCGAGGAGCTCCTTCAGCCGACTGCTGCTTTTTCTGCGTTCTGCACCCCCTTTTATACAAAAACCGGCCCCTGGCTGATTGGCCGAAAAATGCCGCATTGCGGTATTTTTCCTTTCGGCCAGTCAGCGCTCAAGAAAATTTTCGCGACCAATCGGAGCCACTGCGGCAGTACCTGCGCGCCGCTCTGCGTGAAAATCAATAAACGGGTCGATTTTCACGCGCGCGAATATTTGAATCGCGAAAAATACCAAAAAATACGAAAATGCAACAAAATTCATATTTTATCGAGAGAAAGTGGTCGACGATGACTTTTTGATGAAATTGAGGCGGAGATCGACCTCGTTCTCCGTCTCAATATATATAGGTTCATAAAAATATATATATAAACCGGTATATTGCAGTGTGTACTTGTCGAGTATATTAAAGTTTATATCCCGCATATAGCATTTTTCGGAAAAATATATTTGATATAATAATTATATATTTTTCAATATATGTTCGAATATACTTTATTTCCATGGGGGAAAGAAAGTTTAAATGGCCAGGGTAGGGAATTCCTCACCTCAGGAGTACATTTAAACTTCCTGGAAAGCAATCCGGCTTTCCAGGAGACGTGTTCAATTCTCAGAAGACGAGAGAATAAATCCCGCGACACACGTGCGATTGCCGCAGCTGAGTTTGAACGGATTATCTCACGTATTCACACTTCCCGATTCGTTGTCGGCCAGTTGCTAAACACAGCATCAAACTAACGTGGCGCACACATCCGCAACGAATACGGACGTTAAATATCTACAAACTCCAATTAAGAGGAAAGGAACGTTGACACGATTAACGTAGCTAGTAGTTGTACAATAGGTTTCTATAATAAATCCAATCATACGAACAAGCTGGTGATGAAACAAAGCTCTCGGTCATTTACGATCATATGAGAACAGTGAATCTGAAGCTTTATTGAAACAACAACAAGTTGCGCGTGCGGGCCCCGAGTCGAACCCCAGTCGGCAAACTAAAATTTCCCAAAAAAGCAGCTATACCCCGTTGCGGCAACTAGAGCCACTATTTGGAAAATCACAATAAATATATATATATTGTGACGCGACATTTACCCCCCCTGTGTAATTCTAATAATAAGGAGTAAATGCCGTTACTCCGCGGAGAGAAAAAGATAAACACGGCTCGACCCGCGACACCGGTCCGACTCGAGACCGAAGTCAAAATATAATTCGGAACGCCTTAGCGTCGGTGGGCTCCTACAATCACAGGCGAGAATAAGCGAAGACAACCGTTAGATATCGGTTCACGCCCCAAACACCAAGCCCACCGAACGGACTCGACGATTCCAAGCGCAACTTAGCGACATTCAACGGTTGAGCATTTTTCCATTCTTCCCCCTAATTAAGGCATTATGACCGTTGCGGTCCGCCACGGATCACACGACCTCATGACGTCACGTGACGTCATGTAACAGAGCCTATCGTGCCTATAAAAGCAGGAGGCACGATAGCTCAAGCACTTATTCTAACATATTCACTTCGAGACTTCAGTCAGCTATAAAATATTTTCTTTCGCCCCATCGCCGTCGACGGTCATCCGAGAACATCGCTATCAAGGATCACCGCCGATATTACCGAACGAGCTACTCTCTTCTCCTGGGACTTGGAAGGAGTAACTCTTGAATCGCAATATTTAATTCAAGGATTCATTAGAATCACGCTGAGCATCCCCGGCTTCTTGAAGCACGTATTGTGTTTTCTTTTATACGTGAGTGCCATACGGCATAGCGCCGTCGCATTCACGCTCCTGCTAGGCATCCCCGGCCTCCTCAGGTTAGGTTTATCCTCCCTGTTGTACATTATAATAAAGAAGTCCTTTATCCTCCGTTCCCGATATACTCATTGTTTCGAACATTGCGTACAGCCACGCTGAGCATCCCCGGCTTCAGGAACTACGCCTGGATTTCGCGCGGTATTGTAAACGATCGGTACTTTTGGAAAGTAGGCTTTCTCACGTTTTGTTAATATTGCTCACTGCAACGCAGTTTTGAGAATTCGAGTCATTAGCATTCGGTAGCAGATAGATTCAAACAAAGGTATACAAAGTAAATACAAGACATTTAATATTCCGAGAAAACGGTGCAGGCATTCATCAGCCATCGCGCTTGCCGAACACCTGGGCATAAATTCGTAAACAAACACGTCCAAATCGAGTTTCGCGACGGGTAGTTGGAACGCACGCGGAAACGCACCGGCCGACCACACACTCACACGGGCCCGAGGTATCGTTAAGGCGATTAGCGCCAACACACGTAGAAGTCGGAACAATAGCTTTAAAGAGACAGACAAGAGAATCGCGTGCAAGAATTCCCACTTACATCGATACAAGCTGATGATGAAATTGTATCTCGGTCGTTAGACCAGTGAGAGTTACGCAACCTCTGAATGCTTCTCGAAAACCAAATAAAAATCGATAAATTCTCCCGCGCAGCCCAGAGGCCGAATTCCACCCGGCACAAAAACAAACATATAATAAAAGGAATTGACCGAAACATCGCTTTCACTCAACGGCAATATTTCGTGCAAATCACATTGGCGCCCAACGTGGGGCTGCAAAGGAAAATAATCATTTTTTTTTTCTCCGCTCTCATCTCCTCACGTGGCATCTGAGCACGAGAGCGAAATTTGGTCACGTTTTGGGTATAATCGACTCGACGATGTCGAACCCAACCGTTCCCGTGTCGACAGTGACCTCGGGATCGTCACAGCCAACAAGTGCGAGTACGATAGTCGTATCATCAACCGGGACAATCACGACACCGAGCACTCGCCGGAGTGAGTGCGATCTTCCTACCACGTCTTACGTCTCGTCCTATACACTGGCAACCGTAAATACGCATCTACCACAACGGTACGAAACACACCACGCAACACCGGTAATAATAGGCGATCGGAACGCGGGGGCAACTTCCTCAACCCCGATCAACACGACCCGTGCGAATAGCAATATTAATTCTTTGCGGGAAATTCTCGAAGACTTGAACGAGCAACGACGAAAAGAAACAGCGATGCTAACGCGACGCATAGATAGTATAGCAACGGTCTTCCAGAAGAGCATCGACGGAGTTCGACGATTCACCGAAGACACGCTCAATACAATCCACGAGGACATCGCAAGGATGTCCAGTTCTTTATCGTCAAGGCAAAATAAGCCCGGACAAGCATCTGAAGAACATCAAATGGAGGAGCGAAACGTGACTTTCAATCAGTCGCCAATCGTCGCAGCTTCTTCGGACGTGAGAGACAACTCGCAAGAGAACTCGCGATATAACTCGCAATACAATTCGCAGTATAATTCGCAACGCAATCCGCAATATAACTCAGTGCGAGCCACTACTAGTGTGAACACGTATTCTCAATACGCACCGCCACGAAACCCCGTGATGGTAGCTGACGCTCGTCTACACGATAATATAAATACAGGACCACGACAATTTACATCAACACGTTCAAACGAATTCAACCACACACACGATTTGTCGAGAGTACTCGAAGCCGAGATTCAAGCGTTACGTCAACCACATGACTATAGTTTCATGGAACGACGCGACAGCATGACGATGCAAAATCCAAACCATGCAACCAATGCTCCTGAACACTTCGCATTATCGAAAACCTGGGGGGCACCGAAGTTGTCGGCACCGACCTTCAAAGGACTTCCTCGTGAACGTCCGATGAAATTTCTACGAGAATTTCGTAAATATTGCGAAACACTAGGAGGCCGATATGAGTTCAAGATCCTCGTGGATCAAAGTTTGATACAATTGGCAAGTGAATGGTGGAATCTCGTAGAACCCGACGTTCGAGACCTCAAAGATTTCGAGTATTATTTTACACGAAGATTTTGGAACGAGGACGTTCAACATCAAGTCCATGAGAATCTCGACTACGGGTGGTAACGCCCGGATTCCAAACAAACACGAATGGCCTACGCGATTCGGATAATCGGCGAAGCTCGAGAGCTAATACCAAAGCCCTCAGACGAGTCGATCATTCGAAAATTATCACGTCATTTCACAGAGGAAATCCGTAGTGCGATACTTGCTCGCGGAATACGAACGATCCAGCCTTTCTTGGATTTCCTCGAATCTTTCGATCAGGGAGGATCAATTAACTCACAAAGAAGACGATTCGAAACCCCGACGAGCACGACAGCTCTACATGAAAAAAATCAATCACACAATTACAACCGTTCGAACGAGGGACAACGAGGAAACGGCGGCCAGAACACATCGCGTGATGCAATGACGAGAAACCCTCCCGTCACAAAAGCCAGCGCAACGCCACATAGAAACATCCGTGCAGTGGAAATTAGCGAGGAAGACCCACTCATTAAGGTGGAAGACGAAGATGTCGCGGCAGCTCTCTCGGAAAACGAGAAGGCGTCGCAGCATTAGAGAAGTCCCTACTCGCTGTGACGCTCGGATACGGGGATGACACGAGAGGTTATCTTCTCGAGCCCGATAGACAAACAACTGAGACGGTGCGCACGCCTCAGTGTCCGATGTTGAGAGTGTGGATAGAGAACATCCAGATTGATGCACTGATCGACACTGGTAGCCAGGTAAGCGCCATGTCAGACAGTTTTTACAAAAAACATTACGAAATACCGAAGAATCAACCAACTCTTCCGCTGACAGGCGTGACGGTTACAACCGCAACGGAGAAAAAGGCCACGCGTGTCACGCGACAGATCAATGTGAACATAGTCTTCGAAACCGCAATGAGTAGGGGAACACTGTTGATCGTTCCAAGACTCACAACGGATTGCATCCTCGGCATAGACCTTCTAGGCCGACTAAAGAGCGTAATAGATCTCGAATCATACGAGTTGTCATTCATCGACCCGTACGAGACACAAAAGAGGCGTCGCGTTAAATTGGCGAACCCACACGAGTGTGAATCTCCATCGTCGAATTCACAAAGGCTCCAAGTACTAACTGTGTGGGATAAAAACAAAGACGACTCAGAGATCACAACAGCAGCGGCGTTAGCCATCACGAGACTATCGCAAGAAAAAAAAAAGGTTAACGACAACGAAAACATCGTGGACGATGCCACCATCGCCGAAAAAGTGACATCAACGGAATGGTCTTCAGCCGACGAGCGAGATTCGCTTGAGAAGCTTTCAAGAAAACATCGCAACGTATTCGATAAACGTCCAGGACGTCTGAATTCGTACGAACACGTGTTGGCAGTCAAACCACACGAATCATTTCAGGCAAAATCCTACCCCATTCCATTGGCATATCGAGACACGGGCACAGGGGGAGTGCACGGGCATGCCATATATCTCGTCACTCGATCTCACAGCCAGCTTTTGGCAAGTTCCCTTGTCAAAAGAATCGCGAAAGTACACCGCGTTCGTGCATCGAGGACGGTGCTATGAATTCTGCGTAACACCGTTCGGACTAAAAACGAGCACCGCGAGCCTCGTAAGTGGATTGCAACCAGTCCTTGCTAGACTAAAAAACATTACAAATTTCGTCGATGATCTGCTGTGCATGTCTGAGACTGTAATATCGGGGAAAAGGAGATAATAAACTGTGAAACAGCTAGTTCCCCAGAACATCCAACACCTTTATTTATCGCCGATTCATTAACGGCCGAGCAGTACGTACTGAGCCACATGCTCAACGTATACTGACTAACCGAGAGCCTCGCAGGGCCTCGTCTCTCATAGTCGCACGCCACACTCATACTCGTATACTACTCATACTTGCGCGCCACACCCATACTCGTATACTACACTCTCCCCCGCTTAACATCGAGCGTTACGTATTTTCTTTTATTTCCATCCCGGTTATCGTTGCTTACACTACGCGCAAAATCACTTTTCGCCGTCTTTTTTTTTTTTTTTTTTTTTTTTCACTAATTTTTATTTTGCTTACCACGCAAACGCTCGGATCTTCGCACCTCCGTTGTCTCCGTGTGCTTCTCTCCCCGACTTAATACTTTGCCCGCAGCTAAATTTTCACCGAGGGCTTGGCTACATGATTCTATTTGATTGGTGTGTCGCTTCCCAACTTTCCCATCCCTTGTTTCAACTATATATGTCGTGCCCGGTATTGATTCACTTATCACTATCGCGGGTACCCATTTTTCTCCACTCACGTAATTTCGAACCATTACTTTCTCACCTATCTGCCAATTCGTTTGGTTGCGTGAGCCCTTGAAATTTTTTATTTGCTGTTCTTGGTATTTGCCCACGCTTGCTTCGGTAGGTGCTGGTCTCAAAAGCGAAAAACAACTCCGCAGCTCTCTTCCCAAGAAAAGCTTTGCTGGCGATCGATTTGTCGCTGGATGCTCCATCGTTCGGTAGTCGAAGAGAAAGATTTCAATCGCTTCTTGCATCGTCCGTCCGTCCTTCATAATCACCTTGATTTTAGTCTTGACGGTGTTGACCAGATTTTCCGCAGCTCCATTCGTGGCTGGATGATACGTCGGCGTCGTCGAGTGCCGGATCCCGCTGTGTTTACAGAAACTTCGAAACTCTTCGCTCGTGAATGTAGTCCCATTGTCGGTTACCAGGTGTACACAAAACCCGTAGCTCGCGAATAGACGTTTGAATATTTGAATCGTATCCGATGCCGTTATGCGTTTCATAACGAATACTTCGGGCCATTTGGAGTGACTATCGATTATCACGAGTATCATGCTTCCTAGGAACGGTCCTAAAAAGTCCGCGTGCACTCGATGCCACGGTGTGGCGGGCCATTGCCACGGTGTCAAGCTCATTTTAGGCGGATTTTTTTTATTTTCTAGGCAACCTTGACATTGTCCAGCCCATTGTTCGATATCACTGTCGATGTTGGGCCACCACACAAATGCTCGAGCCAGAGCTTTCATACGCACTATGCCAAAATGTGATGCATGTAGTTCCTTAATGACGGTCGCTCGCAAACTTGTCGGTATGATCACTCGCGTTCCCCAAAGCACGCAACCTTGTTCTGTCGTTATCGCGTCGCGTCTTATAAAAAACGGCCTTAACTCTATTTCACATGTTTTGTTTTCCGGCAATCCATCCACACAACTTCGCAACACTTTACATAATATTATATCTTTTTTTGTTTCCGCTCGCACCTTCTCCCAGTCTAACGACGCGAAATCGTAGTCGCGAATATGGTTCAACGCCGTGTAATTTATGTCCTCCAATATCGAGTGCGAACGTGAATTACTATCTATCTCTTTCTCATCGGGCAACCGGCTTAAACAGTCGGCAATTGAATTTTCTTTCGCGTTGATGTGGATTATTGTATAGCGAAATGCCGTTAAGTAGAATGCCCAACGTTGCAGTCTCGACGCTGCTAGTAATGGTATTTTTTTGTACGGGCCGAAAATGCGTTGGATCGCGGCGTTATCGGTTTGCAAAATGAAATGCTGCCCGAACACGTATTCGTAATACTTTCTCGTTCCAAAAATTATAGCAAGGCCTTCCCGATCAAGTTGCGAATAATTTGCTTCTGTTTTTGTGAGAACGCGTGATGCATATTGATATGTACGGTACAAACTGGCCGCGTTGAAGAGCGCCACAACGCGCAAGCGCAGCTGCGCAACGCGCCGACTCGCGGCAGGATAGGGCTATAAAGATATATAGATATATGCCGACGCATGTACAGTTTCTGTTGGCTCTCGAGACTCTCGAAATTAATAAAAACGGATATCTAACGTCCAACTCGTCTCCGCATTATTTCCTGTGGAAATCACCTTCCCCGGCCCTTCGTGGATACACCACAGTTGGCGACGAGGATGGGATAACATCGGGGAACCTCAGAAAATAAGGAGACGGGAATATTAACCTCAAAACGACGGAGGTTAGCCACGTGCAGACCGGCACACCCAGGGAAATTCTGAAAGCATGTCGACCGCTCCAGCAGCAGCAGCAACTCCCACACACACCATACAGACGGTGTTTTCAATCGAGATTTTCGACTACACGAAGACACGATTCGAGAGATGGGTGAAGCGACTGGAGAGCGCTTTCAACGTGTTCAGCGTACCGGAGGACAAGAAACGGGCCTACCTACTCCATTACATGGGGCCAGAAGCGTACGACCTGCTATGCGACAAACTGTCGCCGGAGGATCCGGACAACAAGACTTACAAAGAACTGGTTACAACCATGAAATCACATTACAATCCGGAGCCTCTGGAAATTGCGGAGAACTTCCGTTTCCTACAGCGACGACAGCAGGAAGGCGAGACGGCACAGGAGTACCTGACAGCGTTACAGAAGCTGGCGATACACTGTAATTTTGGAGACTATCTGAAAAAAGCACTTCGAAACCAATTCGTTTTCGGGTTAAGATCGGAAAAAATACAAAGTAGGTTACTAGAGTTTAAGGACCTCTCGGTTGATAAAGCGGTGGAAACCGCCATAAGTATGGAAGTGTCCGCGAGAGACGCGAAACAATTACACAGCGCGATGCTAACACACGTACACGGCATCAACTCATTCACACAAAAAAAAAAACAACACACGGACTACCGAGTCAACCAAACTCATAAAAAAAAAACAATCATACGAGCGAAATAACAATAATAACAATAATTTCAAATGTCTTAGATGCGGCTCGTCGCAACACACGGCCACCGGTTGCAACGCGCAGAACCTCTTCTGCGATTTCTGCAAAATCAAGGGACACAACGTGAAAGCTTGTATCAAAGCCAAAAAAGCAAGCAGAGCTCTCGCATCGGCTAAATACGTCGACGAAGCCGAGGAGTCCGAGGAAGAAGGCGAAATCGGAGAGATCGAGGAAATCTGGGCGTTAGACTCTGAACACAAAGAGTTCCGAGACAAATTCTTCGCGACATTGGAGGTAAATGGCACTCCGACGAATTTCGAGATGGACAGCGGGGCGGCCGTCAGCGTCATGAGCGAAAAGCAATTCAAGGCGAAATTTCCGAACACGGAAATACGACAAACGACACTACGATTGATGTCGTATTGCAAAAGCGAAATTAACATCGTAGGCTTCGCACGGGTCTCGGTAAAGTATAAGGATCAACAGAATGACCTAAATTTATACATCGTCCAACTCAACCGCGAACCGCTAGTGGGACGAGAATGGATTAGACAATTGGGCATAGAATTGGGGGACTGCGCACAAATAGAACCGACGGACACCGCGAAAGAAGTCGAAAAGGTGTTACAAAAACATCCGAGCATTTTCCAGTCGGACATAGGGAAAATCACAGGCATTCAAGCGAATTTACACGTCCGCGAAAATGCTAGACCGGTATACGCGAGAGCAAGAAAAGTTCCGTTCGCGATTATGGAAAGAGTAGAGCAAGAATTGGGAAACTTAGTATCGGAGGGAGTACTAATACAAGTAAAAAACTCGGACTGGGCAACACCGATCGTTCCCGTACTCAAATCCAACGGTAGAATACGAATCTGCGGGGATTTTAAAATCACGTTAAACCCGGCACTGGTCACGGACGACCATCCACTGCCAACCGTAGACGAACTATTTAGCAAAATGTCGGGAGGGGAACGTTTCTCGAAGCTCGACTTAACGCAGGCTTACTTACAAATGGAAGTACACCCAGACGTGCGGAAGTACCTCACTTTGAACACACACAAAGGCCTTTACCAAAGCACTAGACTAATGTACGGAATAGCGAGCGCACCGGCGATTTGGCAGCGCGAAATAGAGAAGTTGCTAGTAGACATTCCGGGAGTGTCCGTATTTCTAGACGACATAAAAATCACGGCTCCCGATGACACGACTCACTTACACCGACTGGACGCTGTACTAGCACGCCTCGCGGAACATAACATACGCGTAAATTTTCCGAAATGCGAATTTATGCAAGAAAAGATAGAATATTGCGGATATATAATCAACAAGCACGGCATAGGGAAAGCGCGATCGAAAATCGAGGCAATCCACAAAGCGCGTCAGCCACAAAACAAAAATGAAGTGAGAGCTTTCATAGGGTTTGTAAACTACTACGGACGATTTTTCAAAAATCTCAGTCACGTACTACACCCATTGAACTCGCTTCTGAAAGCCGAAACTAAATTCAAGTGGGATGAAAATTGCGAGGAGGCTTTTAAAACGGTAAAAGAAGAGATGCAATCAGAAAAGACACTCGCACATTTCGATACGAAACTACCCTTAGTATTAGCCACGGACGCAAGCTCATACGCCGTCGGAGCCGTACTATCCCACACGTACGGAGACAACACAGAAAGACCAATACAGTTCGCTTCACAGTCACTGACGGCAGTACAACAAAAATACGCACAAATAGATAAAGAAGCCTACGCTATTATTTTCGGGATCAAGAGATTTTACCAATACGTGTTCGGACGCACGTTCACACTAGTCACGGACCACGAACCGTTGGTAAAAATTTTTGCACCCACGGCGGGACTCCCAATCTTCTCGGCAGCACGAATGCAGCATTATGCGATTTTCCTACAAGCTTTCGATTACCAAATACGGTACCGAAATACAAAATTCCACGCAAACGCCGACGCCATGTCACGACTGCCGACGGAAGAAACGCGTAAACAAAAGTACGACGAACCAGACTCATTGGAGATAGCACAAATAGAAACATTACCGGTGACGATAAAAGAACTCGCGAAAGAGACAGAAAAGGACGCGAGCCTCGCCCGACTGATACAAGGCGTACAATCAGGGAATACAGTACCGCGCGAAGACCGTTTCAACGTAGAAATCGCAGAATTCTCTTTGCAGCAAGGCTGTCTATTCCGGGGACAACGCGTAGTTATACCACAAACCCTAAGACGTCAGGTACTCGACGAATTACATGCAGCACACTTCGGCGTCGTAAAAATGAAAGCGTTAGCGAGAAGCCACTGCTGGTGGCCAAACATCGACACCGCGATAAAAACGATAGCAAAGAACTGTGGCAGATGCAACGAATCGAGAAACGAACCCGCAAAAGTACAAATCCATCCGTGGGAACCCGCGACGAAACCTTTCGAAAGAGTCCACATCGACTACGCAGGACCATTAAAAAACACTTATTTCCTCGTACTAGTAGATGCGTACAGTCGCTGGCCGGAGGTTCTTACCACGAAGAGTATTTCGTCGGAAGCAACCATCGCGCTATGCCGTAGAGTTTTCGCGACACACGGACTGCCCCACGTCCTAGTGAGTGATAACGGTAGGCAATTTGTATCTTACGAATTCAAAAGATTCCTAAAGGAAAACGGGATTTTCCATAAGCAGAGCGCGCCATATCATCCGGCAACGAACGGATTAGCAGAGAGAGGGGTACAAACATTGAAACAAGCACTCCGAACACTGGAGGGTGACGATATAGAGAGGCAACTCTGTAAATTTTTGTTACAATATAGAAGCACACCGCACACGACAACAAACGAAAGCCCCGCGAAGCTTATGTTTGGCCGAGAGCTCCGCACGCGCCTCGACCTCCTCGGACCGAGGGAAAAAGACGAAAGTAAACCGACAGCGGGGAACGGAAGGGAGTTAAAAATTGGAACGCGCGTAGCAACCCGAAATTATACCCGCGACGCGAAATGGGAATTCGGGTACATTCGAGAAAAATTGGGAAAGCTAATCTATATGGTGGAGTTGGATGATGGTCGCATTTGGAAACGACATATAAATCAAATTCGGGAAATCGGACAAAACACTCCCCAAAAAAATATCCCAGGCGAAGTCTACGAGGAACAACGAAAGGAGACGCGGGAAAGCTCGAACAGTAGCGGTGAACGCTCGACGGCCGTACCGCAGGATCAAACGGAAAGGAAGGCACACGCCGAGAGAAACGAAACCACCGATGATCGGAGTCTAACGCCTGGAACCCCAAAGGTAGAAAAGAATACAAAAGCAGATACGGGCGGACGGGAAAACGCCGGCGAGGACAGTAGCTCAGAGCCTTTGATTTTGCGCAGATCGCAGAGGAACCGGAAAGAGCCAGAACGCCTCGAATAAGTAGAAGGAACAAAATAGCTATTTGTAAGGAGAGAGAGAACTGATATGTACGGTACAAACTGGCCGCGTTGAAGAGCGCCACAACGCGCAAGCGCAGCTGCGCAACGCGCCGACTCGCGGCAGGATAGGGCTATAAAGATATATAGATATATGCCGACGCATGTACAGTTTCTGTTGGCTCTCGAGACTCTCGAAATTAATAAAAACGGATATCTAACGTCCAACTCGTCTCCGCATTATTTCCTGTGGAAATCACCTTCCCCGGCCCTTCGTGGATACACCACACATATGATATTGGTCTCAAACTATCGTCTGGAAATCTGTGCGCTAAAACGGCAGCTACTCCTACCGGACTCGCATCGGTCGTTAGTACTAACGGTTTTTCTGGGTCAAAATGAACCAATATCTTGTCGGAAGTTAACTCCTTTTTTATTTTTATGACACACTCGGTACATTCCGGCGTCCAAATGAACTTTTGACTGCGAAGGCAATCGTATAGCGGTCGAAACTTCGTCGCTACGTCCCCCAAGAACCGCCCATAATACGTTACAGCCCCAAGAAACGCTCGGAGCTTTGTTACGGTCGTTGGTATTTTCATATTTTCAATCGCACGCAACTTATCTGGTGCTGGCCGCACTCCATGTTGGTCTATGACGTGTCCTAAGTACGTGATCGTGGTTTCTAGTAGCTCACATTTTTCTGATCGCGCTTTCAATCCAGCATCCGCTAACTTATACAATACACTCTCTAGACGCGAAAGGTACGTTTCGAAATCCGATCCTACTATCAAGATATCGTCTAGATATACCACGACCCCCGTTATACCTAGTAACAGCGATGTCATTCTTCTTTGGAATGATCCTGGGCCTGTTGACACTCCGTAAGGGAGTTTATGGTATTTGAAAAGCCCTAAGTGTGTGGTAATTACTACCAGATTCATCGATTCCGCGCTTAATTCCAACTGCGTATACGCTTCTTTTAAATCAATTTTTCCAAAAATCTTTCCCCCTCCTAGGATTTGAAATAATTGTTCCGGCCGTGGCAGTGGAAAATGATCGATTTCTAAGGCTTGATTGATTGTTAACTTGTAATTTCCACATAGCCGTACCTCACCATTTTTCTTTAGTATAGGCAGGATGGGTGTACCCCACTCGCTATATTCGATTGGTGAGATTATTCCTTCCCGCTGTAACCGATTTATTTCGTTTTCAACTTTTTCTCGCAAAGCAATTGGTACGGGTCGTGGCTGCAAAAATTTTGGCTCAACCCCGGCTTTTACTTGTAACGTTAATTTATCTTTGTTGAATACTCCTACTCCCGTCGTGAATACTTCTTCGTATTTGTCGCAAATCTCTTTTACGCGCTTTCTTTTTTCGATCTCGCTTGTCTTCCTATTTGTCTCTACTTGATGCACGTTTCTGTCTGTATCGTGTTTTGAAAATGTCGATTTCACGTTTGTTTTGATTTTATTTTCCGTCGGATGTTGTGCTAGCTTATGTGGTGGCCAGAGCTCGAGCGCTCGCATCCATTCGCGTCCCATAATCGGATGACCACCTGTTTTTACAACATGTAATTCTAGCTCGCTTTCGATATTACCGTAGGTGACGTGTACATTCCTCAACATACCGACCGGAATGATTTTGCTTTTGTCATAAAATCTCAATGCTACATTCGATGGCTCTAGTTTATCGTTATGCAATATTTCATTAAATGTGTCGATCGTGATTACATACATTTCGGCGCCGGTATCGAATTCCATGGTAAGCGGCTTACCGTTAACTTTAACTTTGATAAACAACGGCGGTACTTTTGTATAGTTGCCGCTCATGGGATTGAAGTCGGATTCGTAACGTGAGTCATTTTCCTCATTCGCGAGATCCTCGTCCCCGTCTTCGACGGCTTCTACGAAATTTTGTCGAGTCTCACGCGGTAATCCACCGCGGCCTTGTTTACATAGTTTATAAATATGTCCTCGCTTACCACAGTTACTACAATATGTATGACGAATTCTACATTCCGCTCTTATGTGTCCGGGTTTGCCACAACAGTAACACCCAGCGACGCTGTTGCCGCCTTGTGTTGGTCTCGTTCCGTTGGCTGTCGATGTTTGTTGTGCTCCTCTTGACTGTGTGGTCCCTGATGATCGTTGCCGAAAATTGTTGTTGTTCCTCTGCCACCTTGGTGTTGATACTCGTTCTATTCCGAAAACGTTCGTCTCTGCCTGGCTATTATTACCGGGCGTTTTGCTTGCTCCGAAATTCGTACCAGCTTCTCTCTCCGCGCTTTCTACGGTTTTGGCTACCGTGATTATTTTTTCGAACGTACTTTTGGCTTCCTTCAATACTTCGTATCTCAACACCCCTGTGCGGACACCCGAAATAAATTGTTCTTTTAATTGTTGGTTTAAGTCCATATCACTGATTTTACATTTTCTTGCTAACGAACGTAATGCAGTCACGTATTCCTCTATTGTCTCCTCGTTCTTTTGTTTTCGTTGTCGAAATTTTACGCGTTCTAAGTTCTCGTCCTGTTCTTCTTCCAGATGTTCGCTGAGTAGTTTACATAACTCTTGAAATGTATGTTCCTGTGGCTTCCTTGGTGCACACAGCGCGCGTAACTCGTCTAAGACCGGTGGCGATAATTGCGTAATGAGCAAATAAACCCCTTTTGTTGCTTCCTCTAAATCATTGAGCGCAATGTACGCGTTGATTTGTGTTATGAAAGTACCCCAATCATCCCCTTTTTTGAACGTCGCTATTGTTCCAATCATTTTCCGTGTAATGTTCTTCGGCTTCGACTCGACGGCTTGCGCTTCTTCTTTTCGCAGTTTTAAATCTTTTACGTAATTTCTCAGGCTCTCTCTAATCCGTTCTACTGTTGTTTCTTCCGTTACTTCAATTCCACACGTTTGGCACACTTCGATTAATTGTTCTTTATTGCATTTTTGGATCCACGCCGTACGACCTTGCCCAATTTCTTGATTTATTTCTTGCCAGTTTATCGACATTGGCGTCCACTTTTATTTTTAACACGTTATTAATTTCTTTTTCCGTTTTATTCTATTTAATTTTTGTTTTATTTCACTCGCGGGTTTCTTTGCCTCGTCGCCAATTGTAATATCGGGGAAAAGGAGATAATAAACTGTGAAACAGCTAGTTCCCCAGAACATCCAACACCTTTATTTATCGCCGATTCATTAACGGCCGAGCAGTACGTACTGAGCCACATGCTCAACGTATACTGACTAACCGAGAGCCTCGCAGGGCCTCGTCTCTCATAGTCGCACGCCACACTCATACTCGTATACTACTCATACTTGCGCGCCACACCCATACTCGTATACTCCAGAGACATATCAAGGGCACTTAGAAGATCTCGATAATTTATTCACGCGATTCCAACTACACGGACTCACAATTAACCTTGCGAAATCAAATTTTCTACGAAAAAAGGTCAAGTTTCTGGGGCATATCCTGACCCCGTCTGGAATACAGCCGGACCCAGACAAAGTCCAAGCAATACACGATTTTCCGAGACCAAAATACCCGAAGCAATTGCGAGGATTTTTTGGACTCGCAAACTATTACAGCAAGTTCACTCGTGAACATGCAGGAGCGACAACACCTCTATTGCACTTGATCCGGAAGGGTGCCCGTTGGAAGTGGGGAGATGAGGAAGATGGACACTTCCGAGCAATAAAAGGCAAATTCTGTGATTCGGTGGTATTACGTTATTCGGACAAGTCCAAATCATTTTACCTCGACACCGATGCCAGCGACTTCGCACTGGGGGCAGTTCTCTTCCAACGAGACGAGAACGGAGAACGAGGGGTCCTTCAGTTCGCGAGCCGCACGTTAAAAGGACCGGAAATAAGTTACTTCACAACCGAGAAGGAACTTCTCGCCATCGTGTGGGCACTCGAGAAATTTCGTTCTTATCTTCTGGGTTCTCACGTAGTGGTAACCACCGACCATTCAGCGCTAACATTTCTACGTGAATGCAAGTTATCGCATTCACGACTCACCAGATGGACATTAGCGATCCAAGAGTACAACCTTACCATGGAGCATTAATTTGCTTTAAGGAGAAGCGTTTAAATTTTAACCGGAATAGGTTTTTTGAAGATAATAAAAGTTGAAGAATTTCACTTAGAAACGATGAATCCCAGAAAAATCGCGCAACGTTTTTTATTTTTTCATTTTACTCGGGGCATAAAATGCGATTTTACCCTTTTTGAAACCCCTTTTTCACGCCTTGTGAAAAAATTGTCTACGATACACGTGCGATGGACTAGTTCTGAACTCGTGTGATTGCAACACTCATTAGAAAAAGTTTCACCGCACTAGTGTCGTAAAGAACTATTATTTCACTCAGTGTAAACGTATTACATTACGATACTAGTGGGAAAAAGTTTTTCGCACGAGGTTCGTACAAAATTTTATTGCCCGAGCGCAAAACGTGCGCTTCGCTTCACTGCGCGTGTGTCAAGTCGCATTTTACGGACGGAGTGTTATAAGGGTATATTACGATACGAGTGTGACTTTACGCACGACGTTTGATACGAGTCGGGAATGATCTGTGATCCCACTCTCTCTCGGTGACTTTATTCACGATTGAGGTCTTTGGCGTCCAAGTTCGTTCTTATTTTAATTCATTTTAAAAAGCTGGTGAACCTGATACTCTTCGGACCTGATACTCACCGCCAGCGATGATACAATTGGTATAAGCCGTAAAAAATTTACCGGTCCCCGCAATTACTGATATAACGCCTTAGCTGGTCCCCATATGCACCATTACATATCATTTTGGACAACTATAAAAAGCTTTTTATTCGAAAATAGCGATCGAGTCATTCATTTTTGGACATAATCGGTGACAATCGACACTCAATTCAATCCCTGCATTCGCAGGTTTATGACACCAACGAGTCGGAGCGCTCATTAACTCCGCAAAATGTTCCTGCAAAATGTAATCAAGAGACGCGGTAGCGTCTCGACGCCAAGTACAAAAAAATTTTTTTTTTTTACGAGTCGACGAGACGCTACTGTGTAAGCCTACGCCAAAATGCCGGAAGTGGGACTCGATTTTGAATTAAAATCGTGCGTTCTCCCAAACCTACAAGTCAGATCTAATTTCTGACAAAATTTTGTGATATATATTCGACATCAGCTTTCAAACGCGCCTAGTCGCGATTAAATCCGTTTAGCCGATGTCGAGATATCATGATATGAGCTTATCGTTTTTCCAGATTTTTTCGTTCAGTCAACTGTTACCCGTGACCTGTTACCACCGTGAATTTGTCCCTTGTTACCACCGTGAAGTTGTCTCTTGTTACCTCTGTGAAGTTGTTCCTTGTTACCACTGAATCGTTCGCACATGGCCAACATTAGGCGCTCACACAGGCAAACAAAATTGTAACTGCGATTGGCCGACCGAATGTGAAATTTAAAAAAAAGTTGGAAAACGTTTTTTAGCCAATGTTTTTTTATGTGATTTGTGATTGCCGGCGGGATCAAATAACCTTACAAAAAAAACCAAAGTGGAGGAAAATGTTAACTCCGTCGACTCTTGTGCATTGGTCGTGTCTCGACAAGAAGGACTTCGTCGAGTCTTTCGCATCGGTCGACTCTCCGACAAGAAGGACTCCGTCGACTCTTGCGCATTGACCGTGTCTCGCCAAGAAGAACTCCGTCAAGTCTTGTGCATCGGTCGACTCTCCGACAAGAAGGACTCCGTCGAGTCTTTCGCATCGGTCGTCTCTCCGACGAGAAGGGCTCCGTCGAGTCTTTCGCATCGGTCGACTCGCCGACAAGAAGGACTCTGTCGAGTCTTTCGCATCGGTCGACTCTCCGACAAGAAGGACTCTGTCGACTCTTGCGCATTGGTCGTGTCTCGCCAAGAAGAACTCCGTCGAGTCTTGTGCATGAGTCGACTCTCCGACAAGAAGGACTCCGTCGAGTCTTTCGCATCGGTCGTCTCTCCGACAAGAAGGGTTCCGTCGAGTCTTTCGCATGAGTCGACTCTCCGACAAAAAGGACTCCGTCGAGTCTTTCGCATCGGTCGTGTCTCGACAAGAAGGACTCCGGCGAGTCTTTCGCATCGGTCCTGTCTTGACAAGAAAGACTCCGGCGAGTCTTTCGCATCGGTCGTGTCTCGACAGAAAGTTGTCGACGGAGTTCTTCTTTTTACAACAATTTTTACAAAAAAATTCATGTAATGTACACACTGTAAAAAATGAGTGAAATCTCAAAACAAAAACTTTTTTTTTTTTAAGTAAAAACTGTACGCCAAGTACAAAAATGATACATGAATAGTTTATGTTTTTAAAAATCCCTCAAAAACAGAAAATAAAAAAAATCAAATCATGGGCCAAGTTCTATAGATATTGAGATCTTTAAAAATCAATGTTAATTGATAAAAAAAAGTATAATAATTGAAAAATAAAATAAAAAAAAACTTGGCTCGTCCCTTGAATACAAATAAACGTTACTTAATGCATTAAAGAAAGGACGAGCCAGAGTTTTTTTTTATTTTATTTTTCAATTATTATACTTTTTTTTACTTTTACTCGTGCCAGAAACTTTTTCTCAACTCGTGTGATTGCAACACTCGCCTTCGGCTCGTGCTGCAAGCTCACACTCGTCGGAAAAAGTTTCTTCGTACTCGTATCGTAATGTACTATTGTTTAGGATCGAAAGTTAAACTTTACATAGTCGAATACTTTTTACCCTATTAATAGCAGCCCGCATTCCTGTGAATGCATGTATGCAAAACGATTGTTAATGGAACGGGATCAAATAATGAATGTCACGATTGAAAAATCTTACTGGAAGATTTCAACGGTCCCCGCAATCACCTATATAATGGCTTGCATGGTCCCCACATGCAGTATTACCCATGATAATGATCATACGTAATGGTGCATAGGGGGACCATTTGAGCCGTTATATAGGTGATTGCGGGGACCGCTGATTTTTTTTAAATATTGGACCCCATATGTACCTTTACAATACAAGAATTGGTACCGGTATTTACCATTACATATCGGAAGGACATATCGAATGGTCCCCATATGTACCATTACGTACGATAAGTCATACGTACGTATAATCGTTTCATATGTATTGGTGCATATGGGGACCATTCGAGATGTCCCTGCGATATGTAATGGTAAATACCGGTACCAATTCTTGTACTGTAAAGGTAAATATGAGGTCCAATACTAAAAAAAATTCAACAGTCCCCGCAATCACCCGTATACCGACTCGAATGGTCCCCATATACACCATTAAAATATGGAACGAAGAAATACAGTTCACCGCCGAATTTCCAGACAAGCATTCATGCTCCGACCGATGCGCGTCGGAAAACTTATAATCGAGGAACCATTCTTGAGGCCGACGCAAGGTTTTATATACAATCACTATTATTTTCAATGATGGCGAGGAAGAACCGATAAAGCATCGATTCAGCTACGCGTAAATAAAGTTATCCCATAAGTACATATAAAATCTTTCGTTTATTGCATACAATATTGAACAATCTTTTCTTAATTTGGTTGCTCACCCACGTTTTGATCGACGCCAAGTTGCGTTTGAAGATATTGAGTTTCGCATCGACCACTTCTTGAATCGCTTTAAACGAAGGAAGGGTTTTTGTAGCGATATACGTAGCGAAGGCTTTACCCGCAATTGCAGTTTCCTTCGGATTCCATCCAACTCGTTGACATTTGCCATACGGAGATGCTGAAAAAAAGTATCATCATATATAAACACGGAATAATCATGTTTGAAATATTGAATATATAGCATTATTTCGCGTACTGGATCGTTTTTTTTTTCGGCTTAGGCGACACGAATAACTCATTCTCTGATGAGTTGCCTTGACCGAGATCGGAGTTGCGGATTTCCAAACCGAGATCTGCGGCGTCTGAATGGCTGCGAACTGATTGCATCGCTGAGGCGTTGCTTTCATCGCCCGACTCATCGTCGGAATTGTCGTCTATCCCTTGCACAGCCTCGAGAAGTTTGGAAATTTGTAAAATTTCTCTCGATAGGATGGGCTGGCGATAATGTTCCTTATGGATCTTGTCTGCGTGACCCATAAAGCTTGCCAGATCGGAGACCTCGTTCTCAGTTAAGTTAAAGTTGACGCACATCGTCGCCACGTGTTTACGTAGAATCGTTCCACGTAGTAATTGCGGCTTCGATGCACCGCATTCCTCCGCAAATTTTCGCATGAGTTCGCAGGCGCGTAAATATTTATAATCGCCTTTGACCGTTCCCGGCATTCCGAACAAGTATGGGTTTTTCGCGCTTACTCGTGCAGCTGATCTGTGCTTTAGCAATAGTTCGCAGCAAGCCAGAATCTCGGAGTGCATCAATACGGGGACCGTGCGACTCAACTTACCGCGAATCGTAAATCGCGCGTATTTCGTTGCGGCGAGTTTTTCCTCCGGTGTAAATTTCGCGTATGCCTCGCCGATCGTACTTTGATCGATCTTTTCGTGATTTAAAAAATCATTGATAAATATTCGTTCGATTTCGCCTGCGCGGCGTCGATTGAATAGTTGAACGGAGATCAACGTCACCTCAGCCAATTTCTTCCAAACGTCGTACGAGAACCCTTTTTTCAACGCATCGTATTTTTTCCTGACATTCTCGGGGAGGAATGATTGAAGTTTTTGAATATCGTCTTGGCTCGGGAGAACGGTTTTTACCTCTCGCTTATTATGGGCTTGTGTCTCGAGAGCGGTTCGTGTGATGCTAGTTGCGTAATCTTCGGTAAGAAGCTTCAGATAATCTTCGACAAATGTTTGTTTTTCTTTATTTTGTCTTTTTATCCACACGGACATGCACAGCTTTCCCACTTGTTTCAATAGGGTACCGATTGCCGTCGCGAGTGAAGGTACCTTGAAACCAGTTCCGGTACTGTTCAAACCAGCAAGCGATTGGACCGTAGCGATCGTCGCGTCGTAGTTTTTGGGGAAAAAAACACTGAAGAAATCGTGAATGTTTCGGTCTTGTTCCCTCATGGCAATGAGAAATCTTCCAAGTTGACGCAGTTTTTGGCGTATCATGTCATAAAAATGTGGGTCTTTATACTTTTGACATAACTTATTCCCGAATAGGATAACAAGTTCGTCGTATCGAACAGCCATTGCTACGTCATCTTCTTGCATCGTCGGGAACACTCATGTGCGAAGAATGTCACAGGCTTGTGGGTGGATTCGACCGGTCACTTTTTTCGACGATTGAAGAATGTTTCGTCGTTTCGAAGATTTTTTTTTCGCGCAGCGCCTATAATGATGCCGCAGAGAGTTCCTCGCATAATCGGCGAAGCATGAGGGACACGTGACAAAATCAATTGCTTTCTTCGCATACTTCTCATTTGGCCGCCTCGCGACTTTTCGTTCGCCCGTATTTACCGCGCGGTTAGTATTGAAGAATATTGCCCCCTCTTTCGAATCTTCGCCATAATCTGGTTTCGTTCATCCGAACCTTTTTCGAAAGACAAGAATTGGGCAACATCTTCCTCGGATTTATGCGCCCTCGTAACGTGTCGACTTAACTTTCCTTGTTCTGTGTGGCAATAAATGCAAAAATCCTTCTTAATACCGGATTCGACGGTTTTTATAAACATGTCGTTATCGTCTGGCGCGCTGTGTCCAACTTTGTTCACCAAGACTGAGGCGTCTAAATCAGTCGATGCGTTACGCGAGTGCGCGACGGAATCGTTCCGTGCGCTTGCATTTTTGTTTGTGTCTGCATCACTTTCATCTGAAGAATTCTCTTCGGGAACGTAAGAGGAACCATCGGAAACGTCGCCTCGATCAGAATTCGAGTTCTCCTCCGCTATAATTGCATGAAACGCGGAATTCAATACAATCATTCAAGGGCATGTCTATTATAATATTCGGATGCATCGGGGAAATAATTTTAAAAACATTCGGATATTACCATCAAGAATTCGATGGTTTTGAAGGTTTAGTTCGCCGGTATTTAATTCTCGATCCGTATTCGCCCGTGGAGAGTGAACCCTATGTTAAGCAAAAAAAGTTTTCATAAATACTCGGTGCTTGTAAAAAAAAACATTAACAATTCACGATTACTAACTTATTAAACTTACGCGATGAACGTCGACGTACTAGCCGACGTAACAGTCGAAATACATTCGGTAGACTGTACGCGTGAATTTTTCTCCGGACTGTTATTCTGTACGTCCAGCGTATCAGAAGAATCCGCGAAAACTTCTAATGTTCCGTTATTTGGCCAAAGCCAACTGTCGTTATCGGTCAATATTGTGTACAGCTCTACTAAGCACATAACTTATGAAAACGAGTGAAGCTTTTTAAGATACACTATATTGCATTTGTTACAATGACGTACCGTGATCTGTGAGCGTTAAGTCTGTCGGTAACTCGACCATGAGACTCGTATCCGCCGAGTGTGCAGTTGAAGTTGATGCGATCGGCTCAGGATCAGTTCGGATTGACAACGACGGGAATGACGACTGCGTTGGACTTCCGCTTTTTTGTGTGACGCGACCACATCGATCTTTAACCTTCTTGAGATCCATATATTCGTGTTTTTTTAGCGTTTTGGACGAAAGAATCCGAGGTTTCGACTTCACTGCCCCTAAATACATTATTTTAATTGTAAAATATTAACGCTTTCGTGAAATAGATATGTTGTAACGAATATCAAAATCCATTAGAAAAAACGAAGGGTTGTTTAAGTTACATGAAAAAATTCGAATTACCCGTCGCCGATGCCGATGAGCCGGTTGGAGCATCGTTTTTCCTGTTCGCGAGATTTTTTGGCACAACGTTTTTTTTTGCCTTCTTCAATCAGCTCATTGGGGTCGACATTTTCATTTTGATTAAGTCCCTTCCCTGGAACGGCTACCCGCTTACGCTTCCCTGCGATAATTTATTAATTCTGAATAATTTATTCTGACGAATTAGAATTCGCGAAACGAAAACGAACAGAAAACATGGTGAGAACAAACAATGGAATAAAAAATCAAGGAAAGATGAAAGAGACCAAACACAGTAGGAGAGAAAAAAAATTTAGAAATAACATTGAGAAGGACACGAGGAGCTTTTGGCGAGAATTTTTTTTCGGGGCTTTTTTAGTATTTTTTGCGCGGGGATTTTTGGGCGAACATTTTTTTTTGTTTTTCAGACTTGATTCCGCGTAAAAAAAGCAAAGTATTCCTAGTTGAAGTACTTACTTTTCTTTGGGCTCAACGTAAGGGATTCATTTATGAATTTTGTATCAATCGAGGTCGTCGATTGTACGTCGAACGCTGAATTTTTTCCGATACCGTCAACGTGTTCAGGGCTCACCGGCGTACTTTTATTTGCGATTTCGCTCTCAGCCGGCGTCGTCGCTTGTACATCAAACGTATTATTTTTTTTTTTATTGTCGCTCGCCGAGCCCGATGAGTCGGTTTGTGAGTCGTTTTGCGCCTCCGCGTGATTTTTTGGCACATTTTTTTTGCCTTCCTCGATGAGCTCAGTAACGACGACATTTTCGTTTTCTTCCAGTTTCTTCGGCGAGGCGTCTTCCTGTTCACGCGGTTCTGGAATAAAATAATTTATTTTTATTAAGAAACAATTACAAAAGGAGATCGAAAAAAAGAACAGAAAAAGCCTTGGAAAGCACACGAAAAAAAAAAAACGCCGAGAAAAAACCCTTGAATCCGCCGTAAGATTATTTGCGGATTTTTCCGTCTTTTGTGCGCGAGGATTTTCGTGCGAACATTTTTTTTTGTTTTCTGGACTTCCGCGTAACAAAAGAAACGTATTCCGTGTCGAAGTACTTACTCTTATTTGGGCTCAAAGTAGTGGATCCATGTATGAATTGTATATCAATCGACGTCATCGATTGTACGCCGATCGCTGAATTTTTTCCGATATCGTCAATGTGTTCCGGCCTCACCGGCGTACTATTATTTGTGATTTCGCCCTCGGCCGGCGTCGTGGCTTGTACATTAATCGCATCATTTTTTTTTTGATCGTCGCTTTTTTGAGATTCGTTCGGGCTCGCCGCGCCCGATGAGTCGGTTCGTAAGTCGTTTTGCGCCTCCGCGTGATTTTTTTGCACATTTTTTTTGCCTCCCTCGATGAGCTCGGTAACGACGACATTTTCGATTCCTTCGAGTTTCTTCGGGGAGAGGTCTCCCTGTTCACGCGTTTCTGGAATAAAATAATTTGTTTTTATTAAGACACGATCAAACGAGATCGAAAAAAAAAACAGAAAAAGCCTTGGTAAGCACACGAAAAAAAAGAAAAAAAAAAAACCGCCGGTAAAAACCCTTGAATGCGCCGCAAGATTATTTCGCGGCTTTTTCCGTCTTTTTTGTGCGGGGATTTTTGTGCGAAATTTTTTTTTTGTTTTCCGGACTTCTTTCCGCGTAAAAAAAGCAAAGTATTCCTAGTCGAAGTACTTACTCTTTTTTGGGCTCAAAGTAGTGGATCCATCTATGAATTTTGCATCAATCGAGGTCGTCGATTGTACGCCGATCGCTGAATTTTTTTCGATACCGTCAACGTGTTCGGGGCTCACCGGCGTACTTTGATTTGTGATTACGCTCTCGGCCGGCGACGTCGCTTGTACATCAATCGCATCATTTTTTTTTTATCTTCCCTTTTTTTAGATTCGCTCGGGGTCGCCGAGCCCGATGAGTCGGTTAGTGAGTCGTTTTGCGCCTCCGCGTGATTTTTTGGGACATTTTTTTTTCCTTCCTCGATGAGCTCAGTAACGACGACATTTTCGTTTTCTTCGAGTTTCTTCGGCGAGGCGTCTCCCTGTTCACGCGTTTCTGGAATAAAAAAACTTATTTTTATTAAGAAACAATCACAAAACGAGATTGAAAAAAAAGAACGGAAAGAGCTTTGGAAAGAACAAAAAAAACGCCGGGAAAAAACCCTTGGATCCGCCGCAAGATTATTTCGCGGCTTTTTCCGTCTTTTTTGCGCGGGGATTTTTGTGCCAACTTTTTTTTTCCGGACTTCTTTCCGCGTAAAAAAAGCAAAGTATTCCTAGTTGAGGTACTTACTCTTATTTGGGCACAAAGTAGTGGATTCATCTACGATTTCTGTAACAATCGAGGTCGTCGATTGTACGCCGAACGCTGAATTTTTTCCGATACCGTCAGCGTGTTCGGGGCTCACCGGTGTACTTTTATTTGGGACTTCGCTCTCGGTCGGCGTCGTCGCTTGTACATCAATTGCTTTCTTTTTTCCGACATCGGTGTCTTCTTGAGATTCGCTTCCAACTTCTAATTTGTTTTTTAATGCTGTAAGCGCTTTCCTGTCTTCTGTGAATGTAATATTGGTAATTTTCGAGCGTCTCTCCATATACGTATCCAGAGCGACGTAATAGCTTACCGTTCAACTCCAGGAGTTTGCCTGCATATCGAGTCCCGCGGTACCGAATGGTGCACTCGTTACCTTTTTTGCAAATAGCCGTTTCTTTGCAGACGTAATAAATTCCGTCGTCAAATAAAACTAAAGCAAACATTTTCGCACTGCACTTGACCGAAGTTTGCTAAAGTTTCGAGCAGCACATCTTTCCGTCTCAAGGCTTATGGCGAAACTGACTCGTCGAACACTCAACAACCGACCAAGCCAAAGAGACAAAGACATTGTTTGTAAACACTGTCCGCGAACGTGTCGAGTACGGTCCTCAAAAGTACCGTTAATACAACATATTTCTCTTCAAAGTGACCTTCAAATAGATCGAGCGAGAGAGTGTTTCTATGCATTGTATACAGAACTGTTCGATCATGGAACGGTCTACGTAATAAATAGTTTTAGCGTGAAAATTGTATTATCTGAAAAATGGATGAAATTGGAAAACATCGACGAATACATGCTCACAAGTTTATAATCGAATATGTAATGATAGTTATTATTACCGAGATCTATGCTGTAACGGTGGTTGCGGGGACCGACCGTAGAAAGGTTAACTTGGTCCCCACAATCACCTTTGCACCGCTGTAGCTAAATACAATATTCATCATTGCAATTGACCGTAAAAAAATATAACATTCTCCATGGAATGCAATTAATAAACAATGTTGTCTATCGAGCCTCGAATAAGCGGCATTCTGCGGTACATCACCGAATTCTCCTAACAGAGTCGGCGGCACGGTTTTCTTTCAGAGCCACGGCTCACCAGGGCTAACATGGGCGCGAAAACATAATAAGTAATAATACGACTAATGGAATTCTGTCGTATTATTACGAAAGCGTACTAGCGACGGTTAATTTTATTTTTGTATCTCGAAAAATCAATTTTAGCATGGTCATGTTTGTATTCAATATTCGGTTGTCGTGTAAAAATTTTAACTGATTAATTATATCAATGTACGACGGTCCTCATATTCATCTTTTGCTGTACGATATTTCGGTCCTCATATTCATCGTTTGCTGTACGATATCTCGGTCCTCATAAAGCACATTACATACCCGGCAAATTATGGGGTCCGGTCTCAATAAACACCCGTGCATCTAAAATAATATGGGGTCCGTCCCCATATGTGCCAAATGTCCCCATATGTACCATTGAAGTAGCGAATTGGACCCGAAATGTACCCTTTCATAAAGATATAAAAATACGTATATATGTATATATACAATACTTGGCACGTCCTTTCTTTTATACATGAAGTGTTTCATTTGTATTCGAGGAACGTGCCAAGTATTTTGTTAATTTTATTTTTCAGTCATCATACAATTTTTTAATCATCATCATTGACATTGGATATTCAAAAGTATTTGTTGAAACTTGGCTCGTGTGATTTACCTTTATTTTGAATTTTTTTTTAAATGCAGTTTTCTAGATCTGAATATTTCTGTAACATTTATGTACTTGGCGTACGTTTTTTTTACTTTTTTTGATAAAAAAAAGTAGTTTTTCACAGATTTTACTCATTTTTGAAAACCAGCTCGAAAACTAAAATTGAGATTGGCGGAAAGGGTCTATTGCTTCTTACTTTGACTCTCACAGCGAGACAACGAGACCGTCCGTTCCACCAATTCTCTCAACGAGAAAATTCTGCCACTCGTTACTTCAATATCTTCGACCGGAAGAAAAAAAAAATCCTTAATTCTTTTCTTCAATGCTCTTCGAAGAAGCACAGAAAAAATAAAAAATTTTCTCATCCGGAGAAGTGAAGCGAAAAATGGCAAAATCCTTCCGCTGCGAGAACCAAAGGAAGCGCTGGCGGAGTTGACTTATCATGAAAGTCAATGAAAGAGTTCTGTGTAATTCCTCTGTCAAGATAACCAAAGACGGAGTTATAAAAATTTTTAGTCAAAGCGATGACATATTTTCTTAATACTATAACAGACCTGCCGAGGAATCTTGATTCCTACGCTATCAGCGTAGAAATGTCTGACAGCGCATCAAGAACACAGCCATACCGATCTTCGACAAAAAGATACTCTTGATCTTGAGAACAGTGAAAAAAAAAACGAAACTGAAAAAAAAATGTTGTCTTGATTTTGTAAATCTTGATTCATAACATTTTTCTTGATTTTAGTTTTTATTGTAAGGTTATACATTTGCCGGCAATCACGAATCACTTAAAAAATTGAATTGAGACGAACGTGACGAGACGAGACGAGACGAGAGAACACTGTTTTGAAATCACTTTCAAACATTCACCACTTTTTAATTTATTCATTTATTTATTTAATCCCGGGCCCTTGCTTTGGTTACGTCGCCCGCTGTCAACCGCCGACGGGCCGGCACGGCCGACGGGCCGAGCGAGCACCGAACACGCACGACGCGCCACGATTTCACAATCTTCCGCGATGCCCGACCCGATGTAGATGAGAAATAGACGGGCGTATCTGATACTATTCAACCCGTAAAATGGTGTGCGATACCGCCGTTCTGCTTCTCATCTACACATGTAGATGGGAAGCAGAAGGGCGTATATCCATGGCCGTAACCCGTTAAATGATAGGAGAGGATGCCCATCTGTTTCTCATCTACACATTTTTTCTTTCAAGTATCGCTGATCGGATACCTTTTGGGTCACGGCATCGATATCTCAGCAACGGCTGCACCGATTCAATCGCACCTAGGCGTATTCGAAAGCTGATGGCCAAATTATATGATGAATGACTTGCCAAAAATTTGATTCGAAGTTAATCTTCCGAGAATTATCGAGCGAAAGTTTTACTTCCGGTATATTCGCGTATACTAAGAAGCGGCAGCGCCTCGGCCAGCCCCGTACGAATTTTTTTTTTTTTTTTATGTACTTGGCGTCGAGACGCTACCGCGTCTCTTGATCGCCTGACAACAAATAGTGACCGTAAAATATTGTGCACAACTCGATGGCGCACACCGTTTTTGTACACATCGCGACAATGCACACGAGTATCACCTGAATCAACAAGCGACGGTCAGATATTGTGCACATCAGTATAGTACACAGCGTTTTTCTGCACATTGTAACGAGAGAGGCAAACAGAGATTAGCGAGAGAGGCCTCGTTTGTTTCAAACCTTATCTGGCTACAATTTTTTGCGCACAATGATATATTACACATCAATTTTCGGTACGCAGTAATTGTGCACAAGTAAGTATTTTCGTGCACGTCATTTCTGTAAATAAATTCTGCTGTCTACAGCACTGTTAGAGCGTATTTTTTTTGGCTAGTATATCGTAAATTGAAGAATCAAAATATTCGAAAACCGCGTCAGAAATTCGGAGTATAGTAGAACTTAAAGAATTTGCATAGTTGAGAAATCGACTATTTCAAACGCCCAAAACTGAGGCAATTTTCTTATAGGTTGCAAAATTTAAACGTTTGAAAAAGTTAAAAGAAGTAGAATATTGAAAAATTGGAAAAAAAATTGATTTGGAAGTACAATTATTAAAAAATTGAGTGCATGAAAAATTTCAAACTTTCATAAATTGGAAGATAGAAAATTTGAATATTCGAAACTTGGAAAACTTAACTATTGACAATTGTACAAATTTTAGTATTCAGAAAAAATCGAAAAGTACCACAATCCAATGTACAAAATACAAAAAATATAGTATTGAAATTTTGAATTATTTGAACAATCAGCTGACTGAGAGGAAAAAATTTCTTCCCTATCTTTTTGTTTTGATTATACGGATTCAAAAATTGATTATTTCAAATGATCACGTCGTCTGTCGAACAGTCGGTTGTACTATTGAGTCAAATGAGAGGTACTTACGTGAGTCTGGTCAATAGGATTAAGATTATCATAATGGGCAGGATCATGTTCTTCCTTCTTTATATTCGTATATTGGCTTATGATTATTTTCTTCCTTCTTTCTTTTTCGTTTTGGTTTTTGGTTAGTTTCCCTTGGTACCTATTTCGTTCTTCTTTATCTTTGCTTGTATCTTTTTGATGCACCAACACTTGATAACCTGGAACTCGGGGAAGAATCCCACCTCTGCCACCAAACATTTTTCGGTTACGTCCCAAAGGCTGGCGTAAACGTCGATTAGGACGATTTTTATTATTTATTATTCTGTGGTTCAATGTACACGAACTTGTCCGCGGACGGTTCAGCGATGTCATGGAGATCTTAACCTAAACCGTTTGTGACTTAGATTTATTGACTCGTCTGCTCGTCGCAACGGCACCGCCCGTTTTTAAGTTGATAACGTAATCCGGAAATGTTTAATACTGCCCGCTAGGGCAAAAAGACAGGAGTTATGCGTTTCACAGCGACGCGCGATTTCGTTGTCCGGAATGTTCTCGGAAACGGCAGAAAATTACTTGACAAAATTTTGTACACAGTTTTTATGATGCACGGTGAAGGTTGTTTGCATAGTACAATTTCGATCCGTGGAAGATCGGTAGAAATAAAAGAGATTTTCTAAACTGTCAATCGAATATATCGAAGATGGCCGCCGTCTTCTGCGATACATTTTCGTCTGCCGTATGTTTTTACGGCGGATAGTACGATACCGGACTGACTGTTGCGCGTCGGTCGCAAGTGACGGCTGCTCGCAAGACGCTTGATCTCCGTGCGGCATAACCTCAAATTCGCGGAGATATAAGTTTCGGTGAAAACATGTTCTCTAAAAAAGATGAAATAAAAAAATTTTACGAAAAATAAAAAAACTCCCGACTGCAAAAAGAGTGAAATAACAATTAATTATTGACGTGTTATAATCGGGAGATTTCCATACTTAATGACGAAAAAATCTCCCGACTATAACACGTCAATAATTAATTGTTATTTCACTCTTTTTGCAGTCGGGAGTTTTTTTATTTTTCGTAAAAATTTTTTTTGTTGGTCGGGTTACTGTTGCTCTTAGTTACTGTATGTTGATGCTTGGCTTCTTATATTCGGTCTTTGTCTTAGAGAGAACGTCTGTTTATCTTTAATTCTCGCTTTCCAATAAATAATATATTGTTACGAAATAAGGACACCGTTTGCTATAAATGATAAAGAGTTAATGTTTATTAAGCCGGGATATGTTAATTCATTATGCATAAAGGTCGAGGCACGACCGTTCGCTTAGGATTCTCAGCCCAAATTGTTTATCAAAAGAAAGATCGTCGTGAAGCTAGCTCGTCAGTCAATTGTCAGATTCGCACGAGCAGATTTATTCTCATTCCCATGTTACCGCAATGGATCGATAAAAGAGATAGTAACCGAAATCCGTTACAATATTGACTCAACTCCAACAAAACAACACGGGTTTTGTTCCTCAAATAGAATCAAAGGATTTCATGTCGAGAGTAACAATGTTTAGTTATTTATTAGGTTGAACGTAGCTATGAGCAGTATAGTGACAGATAGATGTGTGCGTGTTTTGATCTGAGTCAGGAAAGTTACGTGTTCGTAACTAAACTACTAACTAAAATAAATTGTACTAAATTTTACTCACAAAAATAAATTCTGTACAGATCCTTGGGTATGTTCTCGGGAATGGGCAGATATGAATGAATAATTGTAATTTAATGAAAAAAATAGACGTAGACGAATACCGAAAGGCCTGTATTGCTATCACGACTAGATACTCGTACGGCTCTATCAAATAGTAATTACCGTCGATGAATTGTAGCCGACACGAAGGAAAAAAAACCTGTTGACGATTTCGAGCGATTCGAGAGCCTCGGTTTTGAATTTCGTAGCACGTACGGCGCGTTTCAAGCTGTACAGGCTCGTTCATACTGGCAAGCCGGAATAGAGGAGGCAAATATATTTTAAGAACAAGCAAAATGCTTAAAACAATTCCCCATAAGATTGCCCGTTAAACATTTTATTTGAACATTTGTGTCGTGGACATTGCTTTCATCGAAA
This sequence comes from Ischnus inquisitorius, assembly GCA_963924025.1. Lineage (NCBI taxonomy): Eukaryota > Metazoa > Arthropoda > Insecta > Hymenoptera > Ichneumonidae > Ischnus > Ischnus inquisitorius. The sequence goes on along the minus strand of OZ001253.1, from coordinate 15,192,175 downwards.
TCTTGTTCGTTACGGATATATTCATTAGATTATTTTCATTCAAGTAATCAAATCATCTCATTTAATTCATCATCATTGAGTTTCATCATTTCATTTAAGTGTTCAAGTAATCACTTGACATTTTCTATATATAGAAAGCGTCTATGGATGCACTTGGGAACAGAGCTACAATCATATTCAGAAAAAAGTCCATTAACCGTCTTTTTTGTACTATTACGTGAACAATACTCAAGTCATTTCCCATACTCTTGCCCATGCTTAAATTAGGAATTGTTCCCACACAACTTCTTTCTCCGCGAGATAATCTGATACATTTTATTTCGTCCTATTCTAGTTCTAGTTCTATTTTCTTAGCGGCAATCAGATGTCAGGCGTGTCCAACAAAATATACTAAAATTTTGCTAAGTAGTGCACGTTTTGAGCTTCAATCGTTTAGTTTTCTAAGTGCCGACTATGATAAGAGATGTAATTAGTTTCTTTTAGGGCTGTGCGAGGAGCTTTTGAATTGAATTGAATTTGATATCGATAATTACTTGATCATTTTAATCAAATATGCGATATTTTTATAGTTTGGATATCCATAAATTTCAAATTATCTTAATATTCATGAATATTTCAATTGAATTATTTATTCAGTTTAACATGCCTACTTAGAAACATTGAATACTCGCACAGCTCTCTTTTTATTTACTCAGATGTGAATAGTTCTTGGACACGTTCATTTTGATTAGTCACCACCAATTGTTGAAATTTTCGTCGCGCGATGATTTGTTCAAGTATCATCACCAATAATGATAACGCATATCCAACGAGCACAATCATTAGTGCCGGACCAAATTCTTTAATCACCACTGGAACAGGGGTTGAACTGTAGGATTCAGTACATTGAGGTCGCCTCCTGCTCCAAATATTTCGTAGGCGCTGCGGCGTTCCATGTTCAACAATTTGACGTAACCTGTTTTGAACAATATTGGGAAAATCAAGAAAAGTAATCAATACATTCTCAATCGAAATTCAAAATATTTTTGAGGTTATATTTAGATGTATAGAAGATATGTTGATGAGTTAAACTTCAAGTTTTATTTTTGAAGTAAAATATTGAGGCTATCGCCATGTAAAGACCAATATAGCGAAATAATCTAAGAAGGGTCGAGAATTTCATCGTTGTCATTCGCGAAGCCCTTTCTTTTCTCTCTGACTCCCGTATGAAGATTGAATTCTCCATAAGTTCATATCAAATATTATTCTAAACGTTATGCAAGTACTATCGACGAAAAGTATACACATCCAAGAAAGAATCACGGTCAAAAACTTTCTCAAAATACGACAAAGAGTTTGGGTCGATATTGACGAAAGTTTCGGTAGTTTCCGGGATAAAGTCTCGATTGGCAACCCTTCTTTTCGGCACAATTCTTTTCACCACTGCACCATCCTGATACATTCTTTTCTCCACAAACTCTATGTTACACGAGGGTTTCCCTTTCCATTTTTAATGTGCACATGCGTTTCTCACGACATTTCGATTGCACACACTTCGATTTGTGAGTGACTATACTGCAAGGAGCGTTTAGCAGCGTTCTGGTTCCGGAAGAATTCTCTCGACAATCCAACAGGACAAACAGTAGGAGCAGCGAGCGATTTTTGCTAATTTTTTTAAATCACTTTTTGTTGGAGGGAATGCGGTATTTTTAAACCATCGTCGAGAGCGGCTATCGATAAAACAAGGAAAAGAAGTATTCGTCAGCGTGTCGGTACGGCAGTTTGTCGCTACAGCTCACTATTCTTTTGCTGGACTCGCTTTTTTTGTTACGTGATGTATCATGACGTCACCACTCGAGGCACGCCTCGCGATTCAACGGCTGCGGAGAGACCACGCTCTCGTATTAGCGGACGGACTGCCAATTCTAAGCCTCACCGCTCCCTGGATTTCAGACGCCGCAGCTCTCCACACTTGCCTTATTAACGCTCTCGTCGATCGTTCATCAGTCACCGAACGAGGCAAATAATATCGCTACAGCGGAGTACGAGTATTTGATTTGCACACTCGTGAGAGCGTCTCTCAACATTCGGCTAGGGTGCCAAATATTAGAGTAGGCAGGGGTGGAGATCGGTTTCCGTTTTTTGAGAAGTCGCGAGTCACCTCGGGGATTCTCGCGTTTTCCACCGCTTGTCAGGATGTTACTACTGTTGCCGTAGATCAGGAGACACGGTAGTGTCTCGACGCCAGGTACAAAAAAATTTTTTTTTCCGTAGGACGCTACTGTGTAAGTCTACGCGAATATGCCGGAAGTGGGCTCGATTTTTAATTTAATCGATCATTCCTATAAAACTACGTATCGGATCTAGATTTGACACAATTTTTATTGTATATATTGGACATCAGCTTTCAAACGCGCCTAGTCGCGATTAAATCCGTTCAGCCGATGTCGAGATGTCGTAATAAGCGTTTTTCGGTTTTCCAGATTTCTTCGTTCTGGGAACTGTTACCCGTTACCTGTTACCTCGGTGAAGTTGTTCCTTGTTGCCACTGTGAATCGTTCGCACATGAGTAACATTAAGCAAACATTAAGGTAAACATTCAACGCTCACACAGGCAAACAAAATTGCAACCGCGACTGGCTGACGTGAAGTATCGACCAGAACGCTGCTGAAAATATCGGGAATCCTTAGAGCATATCATCCATACGATGTTGTTGACTCGTTCTTAGGGACTTTTTTAGGCTTCGCGAAAAGCTTCAATAATTGACGAAGAGTCAGTTTCATCTGCTACGATAGACTATTTTTAATCATCCGTTGAAGTCTGTAAAATCGACGTAGAACCAATGGCGTACGCTATATCAGACTAATTTTTATAATTCTTACATGAATGTGTCAATGAGTTGTAGAAGAAAAATTGACAAATGGAAGGTGCATTTCAAAAATGAAGAAATGTGTCTGGAACCAATGTTATGCACCGAATTCGTGTTTAGCGGATAAGTTTGGACGTTGTAACGGATTTTAAGCAGTTTGCATTGGGTTGGACTTCTACCTCAATAAAGTAAAGTACCGCAGTACAATATTAGGGTAGGTCCGAATACATCTTTCAAGATCGATCCGAACACGGAGAGGTCAGTTTAAGAGTAATTTTTTTGTGGCCCGTTTTGCCCCAGAGTCACGCTTTACTCTGATATTCTTTTCTTTTCTTTCATTTTCAGCGGAGACACGTTCTATTGTACGTTCTGTTGTACATAATGTATTGTAACGATACGCTTTTGGAGGCTTACAAATCTTTGCTTCGGAGCGGCCTTATGTGAGTTTCTTTGCTCACTTTTGTGTGAGGGCAGGTGCTGTAAATTATATAACTGTGAAGTTGATTCGAAATGTCAACGATTATTGATGTTTATTCAATCGATGCCGTTGATATGATACAATATTTGTCTTGAATTTGACTTATTCAATTCGATTCGATTTGAGATTCCGTTTAATTTGCGAATCAGACCGAAGGGTTATTTTATTGAAGGAAAATAGATGTTTGATTCTACTCTACTCGCTCCTTATTAGATCATGGAACCGCGAAAGCAGTCGCCGAGGTCCCCCAAAGCAGTCGCCGGCGCGGCCACGAAGTAATAAGTAGCACAATTCACGATTCTACGTTAAAACGATCTCCACCAATTGTCGTTCACGAAAGCGGTCGCGGAGGTCCCCCAAGGCAGTTGCCGGCGTGTCTTACAAATTGGCAGTTCGTTGCAATCAAAAAATGACTCTTCTATTTACACTGGAATCGATAGGTAACCGTCGCGGTAGCGGTCGCCGAGGTCCCCCAAGGCAGTTGCCGACACTAGGTTTATAGGAAAAGGTAAACTCCGATCGAAAACAGTCGCCAAGGTCCCCCAAGGCAGTCGTCGGCGATCGTGTTCGGATAGGAAAAAATGTTTCAAAAAGGGTTGGCTGTTCGCTGAAAATAAGATAATTAATTAATTGGCTCTCGAATTGGATCGTCGATGGTAATTGTCCTTGCTTCTTCTTAGCGTCGGGAGTCTGTCGTATAGAGCTATGCTCTATCCGAAAAGCAAAGATGATCGATGCGTTCTGACACGGCTGATGCAAGTCGCGCGTCACCGTGACGCGAGAGCCACGGAAAATTTACTCAATCGAGCGTTCATGTCGATCCATGACACGGTCGATAACCTTACAAACTATCATATGGTAAATGAATGAGTACGCTAGTTTTACCCTATGTCGATTTTCTTTTCAGTTTATTCATTGCGGCGAGATTTTAACCGTCTCAGTATGTCTTATGTATGTCTTGAAGATAGCTGCTATAGTTTTTTTTTTGGGTGGCCCGTTTTGCCCAGTATTTTTTTTTTCTTTCGTTTTCAGCGAAGACGCGTTGCGTTTCGTTGCGTTATATTTATTTGATTATGATAAAGTTGATAAACAAGTTTTTTTTTGTGCCCCGTTTTGCCCCAGGGGCCGACTTTGTCCCGCCTTCCCCTACTTATATTTGGCAACGATGTTCGCCCTTATATACTAGTTTTAACTCTACGCAGGTAGTGTGATATAGTGGGGATAATGAAATGAGCCTACAGGAATTTCCTGCGTAGAAAAAAAGAATTGCGGAGAGATTCTCGGTAAAGATCTCGGTGAAATTTCGTTGAGAATCTTTTCGAGAATATCACCGAGATCTCGGTGAGAATTCCGCATGTGTCTCGGAGCAAGATTCTTACACAATCTCACAATGCTTCTTAGCGAGATTGTTCTTTAATGCGTCCACAATATCGCAGTGCTTCTTGGCGAGATTTCCTTATTAACAGGGGCCGTAAACCGGCACACAATCTCACCGTGCTTCTTGGCGAGATTTTTTATTAATGCGGTGTTGAGGAATGACCGAAACACATCGGAGTAGAGGATGATCGGCTATGTGACGGGCAGGTCCAGTAACTATGATAGAAAAATATGGTGGTGACGGGATTCGAACCCGGGTCTATTGTTTCCTGAGTTAGAGCGCTAACCACTGATGTCACCCATATGATTCTTCCCTTCATCCAGTCTACTTACATGCAAAGGTGGACCCGTCCGTCAGAGTATGTAGTCGAGTATAATCGGAATATGGGATATTTCCTGTTCCCAGACTCATCCCATACGCTTTTGTAGACTCTTTTCTCGTCATCAAAGAATTCTTCCGAAGATTCTTAGGAATCAAACCCATACGTGTAGAAAAAAAGTGGTATAGAAAAGTGGAATAATGTGATTATCGGTAGGACAGGGCGATAGTAAGGAGATCCGTACGGGAAGCGCTCGACTTGAATATGAGGATTGTTCCGTTTACATATTCCGTCAGCAATATTTTATCGGGCGATATTTACGGTGCAATATCGGTTAAAAAATAGTTGTGCGTAAAATGAAGGAGACAAAAAAATAGAATTTGACAAATCGAAGGACAAAATAAAAGATCAAGAAATATGTTTAAAAAAAATTTATTTCAACGAATATGAGATCCTCGAACAAAGTTAGACGTTACAGTACGACATTACAATCGTCGAATACTTCAAAATATTTTCAGTAACATAATCTAATTCAGACCGCTGATCATGCAGTGTAATGTCTAACTTTGTTCGAGGAACTCGTATCCGTTGAAGTAAATTTTTTTCGAACATACTTAATTATTTTTTATTTTGTCATTCGATGCATCAACTTCTATTTTTTCGTCTCCTTTAATTTACACATAACTATTTTTTTTACCAATATTTCACCGTAATTATCGATTTATAAAATACTGCGGAAAAAATACGTAAACGGAACAATACTCACATTTGGGTCGAGCGTTTCTCGTACGGTCCCCTTACGATCTCCCTATGCTACCCATACTCACATGATTCCACTTGTTATGTTCGGCTCGATGCGAGATCGAGAGCGAACGTTTATTTTATTATTATTTATGGGGATCTTTTCTGTCTGAAAGGAGTTGGAACTCCAACACCAAGAATAATGTTGTTCAATTACTAGGTTTATTAGAATATTGGTTACAGATGAGTTTTACAAGAGGAGTCTACGTTGTCTCTTCGGAGACAACCTCTCAGTTCGGTCGATGGAATTAGACTGATTGGTGTTCGATTCGCAGTCGGGGACTGTGAATCGAAATATTCGCATTTTTCGCAATCGCGGAAGAGCCCGGCGATTGCCTCTTGCTGCGCTCGCGCTTCCGTATGCGTTCGCACTTTTCGTTGCTGCGTGCATCGGAGTGCGAGTTCATTCGCCTTTGCTGCGTTTGCACATTCTTGCGAGTTCGTTGCTCGCTTTTAATCGCTCGATTGGACTTCGCTCGAAATATTCTATGCGAATATTTCGACTCTTCGTTTTATCGCTCGAATTTTGAATATGCCCTTTTTGCGGCATAACATCCCTCCCCCCTTAAGAAGAAGAAATCTTGAATTCAAGTTTCTTCTCATTCAAAATTTGACTTGTTTCTAAGTTTAGTCCCTTTTCTAGTTTTAATCCCTTTGATCCCGTTTCTCGTTTCAATCCCTTTTTCTAGTTCCCTTTATTTATTTATTTATTTTCTTTGAATACTCCCATTACTTGAATTTATTTGCTTTTATTCTGGCGTATCTTTTCCTCGGTGTCGGGTTACATCCCGCGCGTGGACGTCTGCCTACGTCGGCACTTTGCGCATCTCGCGGTTCCTACCTACACGGATAGCTGTCTTACTTGTATGTATGTATGTTGTCGAATAATTTGCACTCGCCGCACTGTCTCTATTTTTTGTCCAATTTCTCGTTCACGGAAATTCGCGCACTTTTCGTGATTTTTGTGGTCGCTCTTTCTTCATCGCTCTCACTGTTTGCGATGCACTTTTCACAATTTTTTTGTTCTCTTTTTATTTTATTTCGTTTCTCTACTAAAGCCAGTGTACCCTGTTCTATGCTGGTTTCGGATTACGTTCGCTACCTATCGCTATTCGGTCTGTTCGTGGATTCATATCTGATCGCTTTTTTTTTTTTTTTTTTTTTTTTTCTAATTTTGGCGCATTTTGGAGTCTCGTACGTTTTTTGCAAACGTGTTTCCGGTCTGTTGCTGTCTCGTTTGTCGTCTCTCTTCCGTCGGCAGTCCTTTTTCGTCGATTGTGCATATTTTTTCCTGTAAATTTTTCTTTTGCCCTGACTCGCCGATTATCTGATTTTTCCTTGTCTCGAATCCTCCGTTTCCTGGTCTTCCGCTTCCCTAATGCTGTATTTCGGAAACCTTCACTCGCGTCGTTTCTCCGTCGTCCTCTTCTTCGGTTCGCCGTGGGTCTCGAATTCCTATCCGTCGTTGTGTTGCGTCGTCAATTCCTACGTTGGCATTTGTCTCGCTGCGTCGCTTGGTCGTTCGACTTCGGCTTTTATCGTTGTATCGTCGTTGGCATTTTACGTTTTCGCGGCGACTTGTATTTCTGTTCGTTTCTCTTCGACACATTTTTCCGTTGCGACTGACTGTGTTGCTATTCGTTTTGACGGCTTCTTCCTGCGGCTTCTCGCTCGTAGCTCGTGGCGGATCCTCCGTCTCGAGTTTCTCTGGCTCATGGTTCAATGCTTCGTGCAAGCATTTTCTGTGCCCTGGTGAGTCGTCTATGCCGCCTGTGTTAACGCGCGTGATCTTGACCTGGCGTAACGCGCTCGACTTCGCTGACGCGTGCATCTCAGGTGTCACCGTCGGCCTTCCTGCCTCGTTCCCTGTCTCGCTCGTGGCTATTGTGCTGATAGCACGGCTGCTACCCAGCGTACACTCTATAGTCGACTCTCGCTCAGTTCTGGCTACGAGATTTTTCCCCTTTTTTATTAGCCCGATTGGTTTTGTTCGGACTCCGTCCCAATTTGACCACGCCGGTTCAGGGGGCTCGCCGAGAATTTGTATGCTGTGTCCGTATATTTTGATGATCCTTCCCCCGAGGATGTCTACGTTGTGCTTCCTTATGAACTCCATTCCGAGTATTCCTTCTGTGCTCAGCGGTACGTCATCGGGTACCACGTGGAACCAGTGTTTCACTTTCACAGCTGGGGTCGCTACTGTTATCTCGGCCATGCACAATGTCGGTATCGTTGTTCCTGCTACACTTTTTATTTCCGCTTGCTCGTCCTTGATAGGTGTGCAAGGCCGCAGTGCGCTCTTCTTTATCAGGCTGCATTGGGCTCCGGTGTCGGCTTTCAACGTGACGGTCGTCTCCCGCGACGCCTCTATCCCGATAGGGAAATCGCAACCAGCGGTGCATCCTTCTGGGCCTCCCAGCGTGCTGACGCAATACGTTTGGGCTTCTGTCGGGGTTGACTTCCGTCCTTCCGCCCCGTCTAGCATTCGCAATGTTTTTCCGACCTTTTCGTCGCTGTTTCCCGTAGTTTCTTCATGCGGTTCTTTCCCGCGCCCTTGAGCTGCGTCAATTCTTCCGGCGACGGTAAACGAGTAAACCCTCAGTGTCCCGATGGTCCTCACGGGATTTTCACCCTGTTCGGTTTCGCTCGTTTCACCTTTCCTCTTCCGTTCGTCGCTGCGTTTTTTCGGGCATTGGTACCTGTAGTGCCCCTTCTCGTTGCAGTAATAGCATGTTACCTCGACTGTGTTCACGTCTTTTTCCGCTGCTGGTTGGCTCTGACGTCCTGAAGTTCGGTGGCAATCCTTTGCCCTGTGCCCTGGGATTCCACAGTTGAAACATCTCGCAATTTCTCCGTTCACCTGTGAACGTCGTGGTCTGCCATGTTCCTTTTGTTGTTGGTTATTTCCTCGTGTCATTCCCTCTACTTCCGTGGCTCCTACTACGGACTCGTGAAGGGTGCGATAATTTCTTGCTCGCACGAGCATCCGCAGCTCGTCCTTCAACCCATTTTCAAATGACATCTGCGCACTTTTCCGTTGCGCTTGCTCTACGTAATGCGCTCCGCTCTCGTCTATTCCTTCGCATAATTTCTCTACGATCTCGACTGTCAACTTTTCCGTTCGAGTCGCGTACGTACCTACTGGTTCGTCTTGCCCTTGCTGGAGCGTACTGAACTCGTACTGCAGGGCTGCCAAGGACTTCCTTTTCCCGTACAGACCCTCTAGTTCGCCTTTTAGATCGGCAAACGTAAGCACCGTTTTGTGCTTCATCTCCCGTGTTGCTCGGCCCTCGAGTTTGCTTGCCATCACCAAGGCTAGCAAAACTTCGTAGTTACGCGGGTGTACTCTTGGAAACACGATTTCGCAAGACTGCAGAAATCCGTCGAGTTCGTCAGAATCGTTCCCGTCGAATGTTTTGATGTTTTTTAACGCCAGATCCAGACTCAGGTACCCGGCGTCCCCGTGTACCCCTGACGATCGACGATGGTTACCGGCCCTCACGTCACGCCCCAGTCTGCCCAGCATCGCCTCGACCTCTTCAAGTTGTCGCTGTATTTCGTCCGCTCGAGCGCTAAGGCGCTCTTCGCGACTTCCACGTTCGTTGGCGACATCGTGCGCTCGCCCGTCGTACACGTTGCTCTGTCTCGGGAGTCCTCGACGTCCGTCCTCTAGTATCCCGTTCGGTTCCGCGCTGACGGCCCTTCTTACGGCCCCTTGCCCTACGGCTCGCCTGTTCCCGCCGAGGTCCCCTCCCCCGGTCGCACGTGCAGGCAGGCTAGCCCCCCGTGCGAACAGAGGTAACCCGCCAGCGGCTTCTCCTGGCGACTCCTCGGCGTTTCCGTCTCGGAGTGATCGCGCCATTTCCCTCATTCTCGCTATCTCGGCGTCGACTTGTTCGTCTGTGACAGTTCGTCTGCCCGTCGCCATGATTGTCGCGTCTGGCTCGAATGAGCTGTAGTCTATCGGCTCTATCGAGTCGTACGAAGTCGGTCTTTGTACGTTCACAAATCGGTTACTTTCGCGGTTCTCGGTCAACTCCAAATTCTGCTGCGCGTCTGACGTAACGTCGTCTCGTTCCGCGAGCAAATCTATTTGCAAAGTTGGCGATAACACGGGTGTGGTCGGCCTATCTGCCCTATCACACATCGGAATTATTTTTCCCCAACGGCCCTACGCTACCCTGCGCTACTGGCTTTAGTTACAATTTTCCTAACTTTTCCACGACTTACAGTACGATGAGCTGCAATCTGTCGGTCCTCAACGTCCTCTGATGACGTTGCCTTGTTGCTCTGCACTCGCCACCGCTCCCTGGTGACGTCGTCCCACGTCGTACCTCGATGGCGATGCCCCCTTGCCGATCCTCGGATGGCAATATCCTCGTCGATCCTCGCTGACGAGGCCTGACCGACAATCCTCGATGACGATCCCCTCAACGCCAAACCTCCCGTTGGCGGAGCTCGTACGGGCAATTCGATGCCCCCCGTCGGTCCCTTCCGACGGCAAAACCCTCAACAATTCGACTATCGGGCCTTGAAGCTACCGTTCCTCAGCTTCCGCGTGCTGGGTCGGTTCTATCCCGCGTTAACGTCCGCGTGTCAACGGGGTCTCGCACACGCCTTTTCCCTCGTGTGCGTCACTGTGCGACTCTTGTATCCCCAAACTCACTGTACTCTCACCGCAAAATTTGCCTGCCTGGTAACTGATCGTCTTATCTCTGGTGTGACAGATCCCACCGCTGCCACCAATGTTATGTTCGGCTCGATGCGAGATCGAGAGCGAACGTTTATTTTATTATTATTTATGGGGATCTTTTCTGTCTGAAAGGAGTTGGAACTCCAACACCAAGAATAATGTTGTTCAATTACTAGGTTTATTAGAATATTGGTTACAGATGAGTTTTACAAGAGGAGTCTACGTTGTCTCTTCGGAGACAACCTCTCAGTTCGGTCGATGGAATTAGACTGATTGGTGTTCGATTCGCAGTCGGGGACTGTGAATCGAAATATTCGCATTTTTCGCAATCGCGGAAGAGCCCGGCGATTGCCTCTTGCTGCGCTCGCGCTTCCGTATGCGTTCGCACTTTTCGTTGCTGCGTGCATCGGAGTGCGAGTTCATTCGCCTTTGCTGCGTTTGCACATTCTTGCGAGTTCGTTGCTCGCTTTTAATCGCTCGATTGGACTTCGCTCGAAATATTCTATGCGAATATTTCGACTCTTCGTTTTATCGCTCGAATTTTGAATATGCCCTTTTTGCGGCATAACACACTTTCCCATGCCACTTTTGTTCTACGCAGGGACCTGAGACAGGATCCATACCATCGTATGGGATGGATTCTTGAGAATCTTCAGAGGATTTCTGCGATGACTAGAAAAGAGTCTACTAAAGCCTATAGGATGAGTCTGGGAATAGGAAATTACCCATATTCTGATTATACTCAACCCCATACTCTTGTCCATACTATTATCCATGTTGCAAACCATACTCTATTTAATACGCATTCCCTACTACTTTTTTTACGCGGGTGTGTAGTAAAGCGATACACACAGGTCACCGGGATGTACATTGTAAACGACATGGATTCTCGAATGGTACAAGTGTACAAATGTCAAGGATTAAGTGACAATTTTATCGAAATATCCGTAAATGACATTCGGAATAAAGGATATTCATTGCCATTTTGGCGCAACGTCGAAAGGTTTGCCGACGCGAATATAACGATCGTCATCGGAATGCAAAAACGATTGTAGTGTGTGACGTGATTTTTCGAATCACCGTCACAAAAACCACAAACAGCATTAAATACCGCAAGTTACCGATTTATAGATCTCGCTTATTGTTTCTCGCTACTTTCGGTACGATTCAGCTCTTCCAGATGCAGTTTCGTTATTTTTCCATATTCAGTTCATGCATTCAGTCAGTTTTGTTTAGTTACAGTTAGTCAAGATCTCGAAACTATTCGGTGGTGCGAATCTCGAAGTACTGAGATACCCGAATAGTGGAGAGTCTCGACGAGGTTTCGTTGCGAATACGCAATAGTCCGGTGCAAGTCCGGCACTCTCAAGGAGTTTATAGTGAGGTTCAGTGCGTTGGAGAACAGGCGGAGGTTTATAGTTTCGTTCGGGCAAGGCAGGAACACCTTGTGACGTGTATTTTGAGTAGAGGAGAGCCTTGTTTTCACGCACCGAACGGAGAGTAGCGATCGCAACGATCCTCAAATATTACCGCTTCCGTACAGTCCAGTTATCGATTACCGTCTAGATGCCGTAGCAAAGTAGTTTGAGAGGGCAGTAGCTACCGGTTAAAGTTCCCAAAATAATGATAATGACCGATTACGCGTATTATCGTAGGCAAATCAGTCTACCGAGAGCGGCTTCGGCCGATCGTGTGTTCTCTCGTATGTGTCGTGAGTCGCGCGTAGCGTGGCTCTCGCTCTCGCTGCCGTGGACAACAATACTGTGCTCTCGCTCGAGTTCGTGGGTTTTCGCGTTACCTGTCGCTTTCCTCGTTCGCTCGCGTTTAGCGGGAGATTGAGCGTTACAGTCTCGTGATAATTCCGATACGAATTATTCCGAATTTTGTGAACGAGATGCATTCGAAAGAATGCTTTCGTAGTGCAGTTTTCGTGAGAGCGTTCCCGGTGCACTTGCGTGCAATCTCGTGGCTTGTGGCCAATAACGAATTCGCTCCCGATTTATTCGAATTTTGAGATCCCGATTCTCGATTCGTATGCTATTCTATTGACCTCGGATCGCGACCCTTTTACCAAAACCCGCATCCTGAGCAACCTTGCATTTCCGCAACCGTTCGCTTTCGTGCGTGCACGAGCGTGCGTGCAGAACAAACACCGATGTGTTTGCAACCGATGTGTTCTCGTATTGTTGAGTTCTCGATGAGTTCCCGTTGAGTTCTCGTTTTGTGTTCCCTTCTCGTTTTGTCCTTGCGGAGATCGTTGTTTCACCGACCTCAAATTTATTCCGGTTTGGTGATACCGGCAAAACAAAAATCTACCCTGTGGAGGTCGAGTTCCACCGACCTCCAGATTAGTCCGGTTTGCTAATTACTGGCGGAATAAAAGATTAGCCGGCGCACACCGGGACGCCGATGCACGCGCGGGGGAAACGGCCGAAGGTGACGTAAGTTTAGTTTTCCGCGTTTTGCTCCCGTTCGGTTTGAGCTAAGATTTCGTCTTTTTTTGGTTTAGTTTCGTTCGATTTTGAGTTCTAAGTCCGCGTTTTTAGAGTCAAGAAAAATACGCACAAATGGCGCCCAACGTGGGGCGCCATTTGTGACATAATTTCCCTTTTAGTTTTTTAGGGATAACGAACACAATACGGATATCTACGACTATATATTGACACAGAAAACGAGGCCGATTTCCTCTCAATTCATCGTTTTGTCATTCACTGACATTTCCGCTTCGATATTTTATGAATTCTTCTTAAATTTCGTTAAATTTTCGAATTTTTGCAATTCAAATATTCCCGCGCTTGGAAAATCAATCGGTTTGTCGATTTTCACGTGGAGCGGCGTGCGGGTACTGCCGCAGTGGCTCTTATTGGCTGTCAGAATTTTCGTAAGTCGCGATTGGCTCAAGCGAAAAATAACGCAATACGGCATTTTTCAGCCAATCAAAGGGGGAGAATTTGAGTATAAAAGAGCGTGCTGAACGAAGAAAATTATCAGTCGGCTGAGCGGGATCCAAAAGGTACCTTCTCTAGTTCTTCTTGTTCTAATAAGCCTAGGGGCTAGGAGAACCCGGTGTCATGCACCGATTATCCTTAGTTCCCTAGAGAAAATAGGTTAGGATATCCCGCGGAGGTGAGCTTGCACCCTTGGAGACTCGATCGTGGCCCCACTTTCGAGTTCTTTCCGGGCGAATACCGAGCCTCTCGCCGAGGGCCCGGTGTGAAGTTAGCGTACGGGGTAGTGGTTCGAGCTCATTTCCGACCTCGTTTCCGAGCTCGTTCCCCGATCCTCCTCTGCGTGAACTTTCCTCACGGCAGATGCTTTATGCAATTCAGCAAATTCTTGACTTTTAAGGGTAATTTAAGCGATCGGGGAATCTAACCTTACAATTTTCATTTTCGCGACATAACCTCGAAAATAATCGGCAATCGCGCGTCATTAAAATTCATTTGCACCGAGAAGCACAGCTCGGTCGGTAATTCGATTAAAAAATTCATTGCATCGGAATTTTTGTCTCTCTCGTTTGTTGATCGGTAAAATCATTGGAATTCGCAGCTCGGTCGGTAATTCAATACCAAAAATTCATCGGAATTTCTCTCCAATTTCTTGTTTAATTTTGTCGTTGGCGAATATCAGAAAATTAATCGGGAAAATCATCTTTTCACCGACACTCGACCTGCAAATTAGATCATTGACTTTATTTCTCCGAAAAATTGAAACATTGCATTGAATTTTGTTTTGACGGCGTAATCGTGGTAAAAATTCAAGAGAATTTTAAGTTTTCTTCGTTATCCGTGATTAACTAACAAACTAATTGTTGATAACAAATTTATCAATAATTGTCTCTTTGCCGAATAACTCGAGTGTGTTTCGTCACACGATTTTTGATACGGGAACCATCGAAAGAAGAAAGCGTCGATACAAAAGAATTTTGTATACTGTATTTCGTATTTTCCATGTGTTTTTGAATAAACAATCATTTGCTTCACCGAATTGACAACATGTAACGATTATTTTCTCGCCCCGAATCCTTAACGTTCCCGAAGTAGTTGATAGACGCATCGGTGAAATAAGGCGACCGTTACAATATATTGAGACGGAGAACGAGGCCGATCTCCGCCTCAATTCATCGTCGCTACTCGTTCCGTCATTCATTGACGTTTTTCCCTCGATAAATATCGAATTTTGTTTGAGTGCTTGAAATTTCGTATTTTTCGCAATTTGAAATTTCCCGCGCGTGAAAATCGACGTGTTTATCGATTTTCACGCAGAGCGGCGCGCAGGTACTGCCGCAGTGGCTCCGATTGGCTACAAAGATTTTCATGAGCGGTAATTGGCTCAAATGAAAAATACCGCAATGCGGCATTTTTCGGCCAATCAGCGAGGGGCCGATTTTGTATGAAAGGGCGTGCGGAGCGCAGAAAAATCAGAAGTCGGCTGAAGGAGCCCCAGTAAGGAACTTCTCCAGTTCTATTTGTTCAAGTAAGCCTAGGCTAGGACAATTCGGTGTCAGACACCGGTTATCCTGAGTTCTCTGGAGGTTATAGGTTAGTTTACCCAGCGGAGGTGAGCTTGCACCCCGGGAGATTTGATCGTGGCCCCACTTTTAAAATCTTTCCGGGCGAATACCAAGCCTCTCGCAGAGGGCCCTGAGTGAGGTTAACCACGCACGGGGTAGCAACTCGAGCTCTTTTCCGAGCTCGATCCCCGATCCTCCTCTACGGGTACCTTCCTCACGGCCGATACTCAATGCAAATTAGCAAATTACTAAATTTTAAGGGTAATTTAAGGGGGCTGGGTCACCTAAATTTTCAAAAAAATCGATTTTTTCTTTAAATTTTTTCTGAAAGTACATACTGTGTACTACCTACAGACCCAATTTCAGACCGAAATTCCCAAAATTACCAAAATTAGAAGCATTCTAGTAAGGTAACAAATAATTATTACATGTATTATTGAAAAATTGTGTTTTCGCGATGGTATAAAATTCAGAAAAAAATCATGCATATTGAAGGTGCTGAAAAGATTAATTTTGCACAAAAATAATTATTAAATGTTACTATTAAATAAATAGCAAATTAATGAAAAAAAAAATAATTCTACAATTCTCTGGTAATCCAACTTTTTTTTTAATGAAAATGATTCGTTCATTTTCTTGAATGTGTCGGAATTTTTTTAGATTTTCATATTCACTTTCAATTTTATGATTTTTCACAATTTTTTCCATATAAAAAAAATTCAGTCAATTTAGAAATCGGAAAAATACCATACACATTCAGAAAAA
Source organism: Ischnus inquisitorius (assembly GCA_963924025.1). Taxonomy (NCBI): domain Eukaryota; kingdom Metazoa; phylum Arthropoda; class Insecta; order Hymenoptera; family Ichneumonidae; genus Ischnus; species Ischnus inquisitorius. The sequence goes on along the minus strand of OZ001253.1, from coordinate 15,176,379 downwards.
TAACCAGATCATTTTCATAAAAAAAAAGTTGAGTTCCCGAGAAATTTGTTGTGTTTTATAAAAATACGTTCGATCGGTAACGATTTACCGATCCTGCGGTCGTTACTTCCAATCGCTGCGAGTGAGACTGCCACCGCTACCGGTTTTTGCGAATGATCGTCATAGGTACTGTATTTTTCAGTGAAATCGTGAAAATAATATTTGTACCGTGACAGTGTCGAAAGAACCAAATCTTGAATCAATAACCTATTTTTTAAACGTCAATAGCGCGACGGTATTTTTTCCCGAATTTCACGATGTGTTTATTTCGTAATAAAAACATGTACGAGCTGATCAGCTAAACAAGTAAAAATAAATAAATCATTTTTTTTTGATAAGCAATTTTTTTTTGTGTGAGTGAAAATGAAAGTTTGGTCTGGTTTTTCATGCGACAAAATTTTTTTTTTTTTTTGAGTCACCAAAGTTGATTACCTTTACCAAACTTACAAATTCATTTCCCGACAAGTATATTTCTTATCGCTTGTCGTAGCTTTCGGACCAGACAAGTCAATGGATCTTGGCGTTCGGTGTCTCATTTTGTTCGCAACAGTTGTCATTCCGGTCCAAATGTGGGAATTTAGGATGCGAGGTAAAGTCAAGTTGTTGCTACCTGTTTTGTAACTTTTTTCAAAAGAAATTAGAAAACATTGTTTTTTTTTCACATTATAGCTTGTCGTTTCATCCGGAGAGCATTAAAAAAAAATCCCACATTCGGACCGGAATGACCACCGGTGCGAACATTTTGAGACGTCGAATGCCAAGATCCGTTGACTTTTGTGGGCCGAAAGCTACGACAAGTGATTTTTTTCAAATTTGGTCTCACAGCGGTACAATCTGCTGAAAGACTTTTAAAAAATTCAAAAAAGTATTTAAGTATAAGTATTTCATGTGAGTGAAATTCCGCTTGAATTCATATTCATGATCCAGCTGAAAAAAATTTAAAGAAAATAATTTTTTTAGGTGACTCAGCCCCCCCCCCCCCCCCGCCCCTTACGTGAGCGGGGAACCTAACCTCGAAAATTTCTTTTTCGCGACATAACCTCGACGTTGCTCGAGAACCACGCGACATTGTACCGAGAAGGACGACTCGGACGGTAATTCAGCGCGATCGGTAAATCGTTTCAAAAATTCATTGCATCGAATTTTTGTCTCTCTCGCGTTTTAATCATTATAATTTATGGTTTTCGGAGTTTTTCATTTAAACCCGCAACGACAGTTGGAAAGGGCCGCAAAATTGACTCGTCCGGTAATTTAAAACGAAAGGGTTAATAATTGCAAATTAATTAATAATTGTCCTTTTGCCGAAGAACTCGAGTGTGTTTCGTCACGCGATTTTTTATACAGGAATCATCGGAAGGAGCAAGCGTCGATACAAAATAATTTGTATACTGTAATTTCAGTAATTTTATGTGTTTTTTTGAATAAATAAACATTAATTTCACCAAATTGACCACATCTGACGATTATTCGCTCGCCCCGAACCCCTAACGATCGCGAAGTAGCCGATAGACGCGTCGGTGAAAAAAGTCGACCGTTACAATATGTATATTTTTAATAGATGAAACTGCAAAAAAAATTTCGTTCGGAGATTTTTGCGTATATTGTAACGGTCACCTTTTTCACCGAAGCCAGTTCTCGGTTACTTCGGGAACGTTAGGGATTCGGGGCGAGCAAATAATCGTTAGATGTTGTCAATTTGGTAAAACAATAATTCGTTTATTAGATATCACATGAAAAGTTCAAAATACAATATGCAGAATCCTTCTTTATCGACGCTTATGTGCTTAGATGATCTCGAGTTATCGGCAAAAGACAATTATAATATTCGCAATTAATAATTAGTCGTCGCGGAACTCGAATTTTACCATAACTGAATCGTCAAGTCAAATTATAATTCATACTCTCGATCCTCGGGAAAAGAAACGGAAATTGACGAATTTACCGACCGAGTGCCGGTAATTCGTGAGAATGATTCTATATTGAATTACCGACGGAGCTATGCTTCTCAGCATGAGTTTCTACGACGCTTGTTCTCGGTTTAAATTATTATGATTTCTCTCGCGAATTCGCAAGATCCAAAAATGTTTTAGGTTAGGTCCCGATTAATTAGTCTGCTCCTCAATTATACTGTACGACTATGGTGTCGGTCGTATCTGCCGTGCAGAAGTTTCACGCAGAGGAGGATCGGGGAAAGAGCACGAATATCACGCTCAATCCGCTACCTCTTACGTTACACTCCCAACAGGGCCCTCTACGAAAGGTTCGGTATCCACCTGGAGAGAATTCGACAATGGGGCCACGATCGAATCTCCCAGGCTTCAAGCTTACCTCCGCGGGATAACCTAACCTAACGTCTCTAGAGAACTAGGATAATCGGTGTCTGACACCGAGTTCTCCTAGCCAAAAGGATTCTGATCAAATCGAACTGAGAAGGTACCTCGAGGAGCCCGCTCAGCCGACTGACCTCGATCGCCGTTTTGCTCGCTCTTTTATACTCGCCTGGCCGGTGGCTTGAGACCAATCGCGATCGAAGGGATAATCGATGGCCAATCCAAAAATTGGAGTCCTTGTGGCCAACCGGCGTCGTTCCCGCGCGACCGCGGCGCCACGTCTTGTCGACTTCGTGAGCGCGGCAAAATTTAAATCGTATGTGAGCGGGAGCTGGGTGGGCTCCCGTCTCAATATATATATTCATTTATTTATATTTTCTTTTATTAATATATTGATGTATATGAATAATAAACATTTTCAGACGCATAACCGCGACTCTCAACGAAGTAAAACTTTTCGAAACGGAGGTTAACGTCAAAGTCGAGGCGTTGTTACTTCAGAAGAAGAACCATGCGGCCGAAGAACGGGATGAGTCTGACGGAAGTAGTGTAACAAGGCGGGTTCTGAGCCACCGTGTGTGCGTGCACACGTACACGGATCACACGGACGCGCGTACACATAGGCGTCGTAGAGCGCACATGGCGGGGGGGTTACCGTGCGTGTGTGGGGGGCACACGTACGCGGGGGTCACATGGACGCACACGTGCGTGCGTGCATGCGTGGGTGGGGTCCTCGTGGGCCCCCCAGCTCGGGTCTTTGATGACGCGAAACGCGTCACGTTTTTTTTTCGAGGCGCCAGCCACGATCCGTAGGGCGTCAGCTACGATCTGCACTTGGGTAGTGTGTGCGTGTGTGGGTGGGGGTCACTTGGACGCACACGTGCGTGCGTGCATGCGTGGGTGGGTCCTCGTGGGTCCTCGGTTCCGGTCTTCGATGACGCGAAACGCGTCACGTTTTTTCGGGGGCGCCTGCTACGATCCGTACGTGGGTAGCGCGTTTGTGTGTGCGGGGTGCACACGTATACAGCGTCGCATGAATGGGAACGTACATGTGTGGTAGGTTTGGCTGCGCTTCGATCAATCTAATTGATTTTTTTATATATTCGAAGATAAACGAGTAGGAGGCTGAGCATTTTCGCTCTATAAATTAACGCGCAGAAAAGTGTTGGAATCACTCATTCGTGTAGTACAAGCTCGATCACGTCGAACGTATTATTTTTAACGCTTGTAAAAAATCTAAGGTATGTATTAGAATTATTATTTTATCAAAGTGAAACAATCCTGAAAAATATAATTTTTTTTCTTAAACAATCGAAAAATAGATTGATCACCATGGATCTATCAAAACTCAATGAGGTCAGCAGCTTGCAAACATTCCTACCAACGAAAAAACTTGCTGATCTGGATATTCAAAAGGATTACAAAATTACGAACATGAGATTCGTTACTACGAAATATGGAAAGCAAGTGGTTGCCGATATCGAGGATACCTTCGCAATATTTCTACCTACGAGAACAAGCCAATTTTTGATGGAAAATGAAGATCTCTTCATGACAATGGTGCAAAGATCACGCAACTTCAATTTAACGCTGCGTTCTCTGGGGGGAAAGTATAATCGGGTTGAATTCGTTGAATTGTGAAATAACAAAACAAATTAATACATATTTATATATATTCAGTAATAATAAAAAAATGAATACATATTTATGAATATATATGTTTCAATAATAAAAAATGAAACAAAATGAATACATGTTTGTGTATATTGTTACGTCCGGGGTTACACCTGCGTTAGATTTTTACTGCAAAATAATTTCTTATTAATCATACATTTTTATTCTACCTTAATCACAGTTAGAAGTAGAATCTTCGATACTCGCTTCTCCTCAGCAGAGGAGCAGCGAGTCTCGCACTAGATAAACTTATCAGCTAAGGTATAGGGTAACGAAAGACCGTGCGACGAGACGAGCAGACATGTTCTCTCGCGCGTCAGCATCCTCGATTCCTAGGAATCGAGGGATGCAGCGTGCAACGGATCATCTCGCCGTTCGTTGTCAGCATCTTTTAATCACGAAAAGAGGGGACAAGAGTCGTCGAATCGAATGGTCAAGCTCGTACAAAAGAGCAATCAGTATCGTCGAGACCTCGGAACCGCGAGAATAAATATTCGAAGCCTAGAGCGAAGTACAAAGGTGAAGCCAGGCATACGCGAGTAACGAACGCTTACGTTGACGAAGTACGAAAGGTGAAGTCGCGATAATTATTGGCCGGTCTCGACCACCGATATTCACTGAAGTTCATCAACGAACTCATCCTTGTTATATTTTGTAATTAGTAGTTAATTTCGGTTATTGTGTTTAAAGTTCATGTCAATAAACTGTGATTAATCTTAATCTCGTGCTTCGTGGTGATAACAAACGGACTATCAATCCACTTTCCCGAGCTCTTCGATTAATCCTCGAATTTTCAACACACTGTCCTTTTTTTTCCTCAGGCGATTGCGGTGCTAGATCGCTTTGCACGTGTTATGTTCCCCATTCCCTCCCCCCTTAAGATGAAAAAATCTTGAATTCAAGTTTCTTCTCATTCGGTTTGTTCATTCGTCTGTTCAAAATTTGACTTGTTTCTAAGTTTAGTCCCTTTTCTAGATTTAATCCCTTTGATCCTATTTCTCGTTTCAATCCTTTTTTCTAGTTCCCTTTATTTATTTATTTATTTTCTTTGAATACTCCCATTACTTGAATTTATTTGCTTTCATTCTGGCGTATCTTTTCCTCGGTGTCGGGTTGCATCCCGCGCGTGGACGTCTGCCTACGTCGGCACTTTGCGCGTCTCGCTGTTCCTACCTACACTGATAGCTGTCTTACTTGTATGTATGTATGTTGTCGAATAATTTGCACTCGCCGTACTGTCTCTATTTTTTGTCCAATTTCTCGTTCACGGAAATTCGCACATTTTTCGTGATTTTTGGTCGCTCTTTCTTTATCGCTCTCACTGTTTGCGATGCACTTTTCACAATTTTTTGTTCTCTTTTTATTTTATTCCGCTTCTCTACTAAAGCCAGTGTACCCTGTTCTATGCTGGTTTCGGATTACGTTCGCTACCTATCGCTATTCGGTCTGTTCGTGAATTCATTTCTGATCTCTTTTTTTTTTTTTTTTTTTTTTTTTCTAATTTTGGCGCTTTTTGGAGTTTCGTACGTTTTTTGCAAACGTGTTTCCGGTCTGTTGCTGTCTCGTTTGTCGTCTCTCGCATACCTCGGTTGTTGCGCAATGCACCTTGCGACAACAACCGGCGTACTCGGGGTACAACATTCCTCCCCCCTTGAAAGAAAAGAAATTCGCTAATTTCTTTTCGCTCGTCTCCTGGCGAGCCAACGAACCGACGTATCAAAATTCTCATCAAAACCCGAATATACCAAGTTGACAATATTTTACATAAATCCATGCCCAGTATTCACGTCCCTCAGTTTCACAAAATTCATTTATCTCAGAAAAATTCGGATTTTCGAATGTTAACACAACTCAATAGTTTTCCGGAATTCAAATATCCCCACGGAACCCCATCTCTTAGCAAACTACTAAATATTTAACGTTTCCCGAATCATGGAAAATTCCCATATTCACCAAAATTCTACCATTTACGGAACCCCGGCACCTGACAACTCTCAGAAATACCACTGAATTTAAATATCCAACAAAATTCAAACACCTCGTGTCACACAGATATTTCACCTGACCTGTTTGTGATTTTTGACAAAAGAACTATCCTTTGGAAACTTTAGCAAATTCGTAACATTAACGTATCATTCTGGAGGTTCCCCGTGCCTCCGCTCTATGTCGCCGTAACGAAGCCCACCTCACGCGTCTCGCCTCCTTCGGCCGTTCCCGCGCGCGGCTTATCCATAAACTCCTTCCACGTTCTCCCCGTCTTCGAGGGTTGTCCGCTCCCTTGTTGTTCCCCTGTCGATAACTTCCTCTCTTCCACATGCCGCAACCTCAGCTGGCAGTCCTTCCAGAAGTGTCCCTGCCCCCCGCAGTAATTGCAAGACAACTTCACCTGATGCACCTCCCGCGCCGATCCCGGCATAGGGAGACTGAGTCGCCCGGATTTCCTCGGACACTCACGCCTGATGTGCCCTGCCTCCCCGCAGGTATAACATTTTCTTGGAGAATGATCTCCCGCATCCGGAGATGCTTGGGGCTGGCCCCCGTTGGAGCTTCCGTTGCTCCCCTCCGACCCGATCATCCTTTCCACCTCGAGAGCGCCAACTACGGAGTCGTGCGGACCCCTGTAGTTCCGTGAGCGCACGATCAGCTGTATTTCCCTGCTGAGTCCGTTCTCGAACGCGCTCTGCGCGCTTTTCCTCGTTGCCCTCTCGATGTAACGCGAACCATGCGGTTCCTCGCCCTCGCAGAGCTTCTCTACCATCTCCACTGTCAGCTTCTCGACGCGCGTTGCATAAGTTGACACTGCTTCGTCCGTCCCCTGCCGCAGCTGACTGAATTCATACTGCAACGCGGATAGTGACTTCCTTTGCGCGTACAGTGATTCCATCTCCCTCCTGAGATCCTCGAATGTCTTGATGTCCTTGTGTCTCAGCTCCCGGGTCGCCCGACCCTTGATCCTTCCACTCCGCACGAGAGTAAGGAGTATTGGCCGTTCCACGGGGTTTGTCATTCCCCTTACTGCCTCACAAGCCTGCAGGAACCCATCCAGTTCCCCAGGGTCACTCCCATCGAATTCCGGAACACTCGTGAGCCCGAGACCCACGTCAAGGTACACACCCCCCCGTTCCCCCGCGCGCAGCGATGCTCGCCCGACTCGTGGGAGGTCCGGTGTTGTCAATATGAGGTCAATCTTTCGCGCTACCTCTCTCGCGACAGCTTCTTTGAATTTCGCCTCTTCGTCCACCGCTTCCCTGTCTACATGCCTCGTTGCCACTGTCATTGCCGCTATCCCGTTCGGCTGACTCGCCGGAGCCGTTTCTGCTGGTACCGCTGCTGTCGTATTCACCTGTCCCGCCGCAGCTATCGCCGCTGCCCCCGCTGCTGTCCCGGTCAGCCCTGCCACCGTTGGCACGTCCCTGAATAAAGTTCGGCGAACCCCTGCGAGGCCCAACCCCTCAGGAGGATACACCCTGGTATCGTCCCCGAAGGTGGCCGTCCAGTTTCGCCCTGGGTCGCCCCCGAAGACGTTCGCATGCCGCCCATTGGTGTTTTGCAACTGCAAACGTAGTCGCTCGATCTCGTTGTCCACCGCCCGGGGGCTGATGTTTGCCATTTCCGTTCCTGGCTCGAACAAGCTCTCGTCGATATCGTCCAGCTCGTCGTATGTGGTCCCCCGCTGCAAATTCACCCCGTACAATGGGTTTGGTGACTGTTCCTCGACTCCCGCCGCTCGCTCCGGCGATTGCACTGCCAGGTTTTCCCTTGCAACCTGCGTAATCCCAGCCAATGCTGTCTCTAACCCTGCTGCTACCCCCTCGTCCTCGTCCGTGGACGTTGATAGCTCCTGTGCTGCCGGAACCTCTCGTTGTTCCCCAGGCGTTCCTCGCCCACTCATGTATCTATCTTTTTAAACTGTATACGTCCCCTAACCCGGGTCGACGCCTCTAAGAGGGGCTGCAGGCACCCTCTCACACGTCTGGTCCCTCTGTGAACTGCCCGGCTCTACCTTCCACCTAGAGCCACACTCTCTGTGTACTGCCCGACTCCACCTATCACCTGGAGCCGCTCTCTCTGTATTTCCACGCTTTCTCACTTCGATCTATTTCTCGTAGTTCGTAGCCTCACTCTGGTATCCCACCGCTGCCACCAATGTTGTACCGCCGGAGCCCGGGTGATCAGTCCGTGCTCGGCGGGTGAGATATTACCTCCGAAGATTTTGGGATGTTACCAGTGAGGGGTTAGAACCCCAGTGAGGACTACAACTCGTAGGCACAATAACAATTTATTGACGAAATAGATAACAGAGTAATAAACAATTTCACTTTACAATTTGCCTTTTTTGCACACAACTTTACAAAGTTACTTCACAAGTCAACTTTAAGACTTAATTCCGCACTCGGGATCCAGGTCCGACCCTCACCCGCCAGTGCCACTTTATACGTTCCCTTGCCGGGAACACTCTATGTTGCCTTTTGGATTCCACTACGGAATCCCTGGGACCAGACGCACAGTTTCTCGAGTCAAAAACCAGACTGTCGAATGCTCGCTCGCGTATCATTATATATCGAGCGAGAGCATCAGCATTATTTATTAGACAAAACATTATTTCTTAAAACTCCGCTTTTCATTGTTTACTGTTTATTTTCCGTCGCTCCAGATTCCGTACGTCCACGGAATATGGAGGCTCCGCGCTACTTAAACTGCTGACGCGCTGCTCTACTTATCCGCGATCGAGAATCGCTCGATGCGTCGATTGCTCAATCGCCCGCGATGCGCTCGATTTCGGTAATTACATTCGCGCTCGGCTCGCCCGCTGCTCGCATACCTCGGTTGTTGCGCAATGCACCTTGCGACAACAACCGGCGTACTCGGGGTACACTAAGCTATTGGTCTAATATTTTGGCTACGAGAACTAAAAGGTAATTCGGGATATTGGCTTGGCTGATTACTAATATTACTGGTGCGGGTTGCCGCAGCACTTTGACCAGCATTTTGCAGCATTTGCCGATAGTTTGCTTCCGTGACGATAATTTCTTCGTCTTGGATAGTACCATCAGCAAGAGCTTTACCTATCGTTACCTTTATTAATTTGACCGGAGCGTCTACTCTTTGTGAGCTTGTACTAGCGGACTGTACTATTGTCGCGTTCATTTGCGGGGTATTTTCGCGACCGGTCACTTGCAAGTTACGAAACTGCGTTGTTAACTGGCCTCCCGGGGCCATATTATTGTCGAATCGAACCGTGCGCGATTGGTTATCCTCCGGAGGATTATTCGTATTTCCGTTAGGGCAGTATTGTACGAATCCTTGCCGTAAGCTTGGTTCGTTATTACGCGATGTGTGACTTCGACGTCGTCTCGGGAGAGATGCGCCGTTAGGGGGAAAATTTAATTCTTCATCGTTCGATGCATCTGGCGTATAGCCATCCGTGTTATCTACTTGATCGTCTTGTAGGGGATTCGTAACGTTATCTGTCTGTACGTCAGTCAAAGTTCCGCGGTGTAGCTTCAATAATTCGTCAAGTTGTGTTGAGAGAGCTTCTACTGTACTTTTAACCGTACCTACCGCTTTTTCCAAACCGACTAAACGCGACTCTACTTTCGCCTCCCGAAGGTTAGATCTTTGTTCGATTAGTTCTAATTTTTTCGTAATTGACAAATTTATATTACCAACCTGCGGTAATTCGGGTGTTGGTATTCGAATTGCCCTTCCTCTACCGAACGACGATCGTCGTATATTGGTCGTTTGTTCGAATGACGCGGCACTGGTCGAGGGCATATTCAATTGGTCGTCTTGAGGAATATTTTGAGATGTTATGGTCGATTTTTTAGACGCGCCGATAACCGTCGCTGGGTCGTCGCGAGACGTGGTTGCCACGTCTTTCAATTGACTCTTGTTCGCTGGCCTCTTGGGCGGCGAATGCTTTACCGTAGCCATTTTCAAAATCTATTCGAATGCCTGTGTCGTGCCAAGGTTCAATCCGGAAATTCCAACCTAATTTATTAATGAAATAATAATGAGTATGGATTTTAATAAGATGATTTTATGGCAGCGAGGTGATCTCGGCTACCGTTCGTAATTCTTTGTACGAATTTAATTTTGAAACTGTTTGGTTTAATTAAGCAAGACTATATTGGTCGAGCTAATTACTAGATCAGAAAATTTTATTTTGAAAACTAATGTCTATATTTACTTTGTGCGTTCCTTTAACGTGGTATTAATTATGTGTCGGAACGAGATCCGACGTCTTTAATTTCTACGAATTATTCTGTGGAGCAGAACACAGCCTAACACGAGATTGTTTACGTAGACCAAATCGTGTAACGAAGGGACGAGTTAACCTGTCGTTCACGTTGACCTATTGGTTAATTTGTCGTAGCGACAATCGTAATATTTTTGATGTCGTAACGACAACCGTCATTATTATTATTTTTTCTTTAATGATGTCGTAGCGACAACCGTTTATAATAATTTTTTTTTAAATGATGTCGTAACGACAACCGTTCTATAATAGTTTTTTTTTAATGATGTCGTAACGACAACCGTTTTATTATTATTATTATTATTTTGTTCTAAACCTTTTCTAAAGACGGTACGAACAATCCACTTAGTGGTAGGGCAAGGCCTTCGCCACGTAATGGTACATTTAATTGAATAAATAATTTTTACGAATTTAATAAATAATTTTACAAATTTAACAATTAATTTTACAATTTAATAATTAACATCTAATAATACAAGCGACAGTGTAGTAATAGAAGTTGAAAAGCATAAGCGTTTAAATTTATTCGTTCCTATATGATTCGTCTCGAGTTTTCCGTCTCGGATTTATATTTCGTCGAGAACGGTGCGTGTACTTTAAAGACAGTGAATTTCAGCTCGAATTCGAAGCTGTTGTTTACATTGACGTGGTCGAGCGGCACTGTTTACATGCGTGACCGCTCCACCGTGACGCTTACTAGTTACTAAGCACAGACTTGGTCGATGGGTTTTGAACGTAAAATTTTATATTTTATTCTTTGATCTATGTGAAATTACATTAAATCCTTTATAATTTTCCTCAACGTGCCCCACGTTGGGCGCCAAATGAGACAGAACCTTTTTTACTTTTGTTTAATTTTATTTTATTTTAGAATTTTTTAAAAGGTTCGCACCTGACGTGGCCTGGGTCAGGGCTGTCAAGGCTCATCAACATTAATTTAATTGTTTGCCAATATTGTTAGGCGCCAAACGGTTTAACAAACCGATAAATCAATTAAATACCGTTCAAAACCCTCGCCGGCTCGAAACACGAAAGGAAGGGGTTCGGTTGAGAGACCCAAGAAATTGCAGAAATAAAGGATACAGAGTATTGAGAGTTTACTTACAGTTTTGTTTTATTTGCTCAACACACGTGTTCTAGATATTGACCTCTCGCTCTTTCACACCAATTTATAAATTTGACCTATTATAGGTCTAATTAACAACGTACAAGAAAGAAGTACAAAATTTCGGAACGTATTAGATCTATCGCAATTGCACGCCTCGAGACGAATGGTCTCCGCGCTCGCTCGCTCTCGTGCTCTCGGCGATCGAGAGCGTCGCGGTCGTTCAATTCGCGCATGCGCGTGGAGCACTGTACTCACGTGTAACGCCGAGGCGAGAGTTCTCGCACGACGTCGAGTACCTTAGATCGATATTCTGTCACAATGCAAACAATACAGCAAATGCTATTTTTTATTTCCTCGTTCTTTTTGGCGTGACTTTTAGACCCAGATTTCGCAAAAACTGAACGTTTTGTCGTGTTAACTCCTTGCGAGGTGCTCGGCGACTGATTGGCTCGCGGCATGCCGATTCACTCTTATAGCTTCGACCGATTTTGGTTTTAAACACAATACCCATTACGTTGTTTTAGGATGCAATCTTATTGTTATAATTTCGCCTCGAAAATTCACCAATTCTCCGTCTTGATCCACAAGTCTCAATTGCAGATGATCTATTGACTGCACAGTGATCGGAAGGTAAATGACGTGCGATGGCACCTCAACGATCTTATAGCCCGGTGGAACGACCGGAAAAAATTCATGGATAGTGTGCACTCGTTGAGCATTTATATAAGCACCCCCTGTAATATTGCATTCAACTCGCAAAGAGTTGACCTTGAGAATAGCCACTGTTAAATCGGACTTGTGCGTGATATTAGCTTCCAAAATGCGTGGAGTGAACCCCAATAATCGACCTATCGAATCATTCGATGCGAAATTAATCCGTTGATTACACTTGATTTCACTGCATAAAGTATTGTTGTTGGGTTTTAAACTGATGGAAATACCCTTATTGGACAATGCATTTTGCAAATAATTCTCAATATCTTCAATTTCATAACTCCCAGTAGGTATGGTGATTACTTCCGATCCTGCGTAGAACTTATTGTTCCCCACGTCTATATTCGGAATCGAATTGAAGGTAAGTAATTCCACGAGTCCAAGAGTATAATTTTTTAAAGGTGATAATTCAATAGGTGGAAAATAATTAGTCTCCAGTAGCGAGTTTGTGCCTGATATGGTCAATGTCAAAGAATCACCCATGATTGTTGACGTTCAACTGGTGTTGCATCTACCATGGATCGTTTTTTATAGATGCCCCGTGAGAAATCGGAGACACAGATGACCACATACTACTGTATCGTAGTCTTGATATTTTTCATGATTATATTTTACAGTGCTACCAACACCGAAATATTTCATTAAATCTTGTGGTGGTCGAAGATTGCCAAAACTGTCAAAATAAATTATTTCTTTATTTTTTTTCTTATATGCAACCCAGTGTGTACCCGGACCATCTTTATCATCGAGATTGACAATAGCTGCTTCTCTCTTTCGAGGTCCACTTTTAGGCAATGCATTTCTCATGTAAACACCACGAAAATGTGGAATTTGCATAGCTTTGGCATACTTTGTTATATCGACATCGGTGAGTGCTCGGTGTGGTAGCTTTATACGTTTTTTGGAGATTGTATATGCAAGCCCATACCCGTCTTATAAGGTTTCAAGTAAAGACCTTTACCCAACGCAATGGCTTCCATCGCTTCATTGTGACGTTTACTCTCATTTAATTGTTGCTTCGCAGCGCTCGCATCGTTTACTGCTTTTGCGATACCTGCAGCACCACCAGCTAGAGCTCCGGTGGCACTTAGACCGGCAAAGATGGGTATGAGAAAGGGTAAGAAGCCACTAACCTTTTTTGGTACAGGTAGAATTCGAGGTAACACCACTTTCCGTTTTCCTCCAGCTTTCTTCACAGCGTCCTGCGCACCCTTGAGTGCTGATTTAATGACCTTACGAGAATCATTGTGCGGCGTCATGGATTTTCTAGCCGCACCGATTACATTTCTCAGTGATATCCCCTTTCGAGATTTTTTCACCCCCATAACAAATTTTGTTTTAGCTTTCATTATATTAGCTACACTCCAGGCTGCAGCTTTTTCCGCGAGACTAGCGTCTTTAGCGAAAACTCGTTTCCAAGCTTGCTCAGCGAGCACTTTATCAGAGATTCGTCGCGCCGCTGGATTTTCTCGGGTTTTCGAGTACGCGATGTCGTGTTCCTTGCAAGCCGCGTCAAGAGGATTTATTCCTGGATCACCGCGAGCAAGACGTTTTGACAAATTCGTGTCTGGTCCACAATACTGATGACCAGGCAGATGAAGCTCAACCGGAAGTTTATTGATAAGTGTGCTCAGTACACCTTTACCCTTCTTTTTAACGTGATTTCTACTTTTAATATCTCTATGAACGATCATACTCGTTCGAAAGACGATTCTCGACTGAGTACTAGTATGGGTGCAGTATTATATTTGTAGAGTAAATTTTTTTTCTGCTACTTGGGTTCCATACAAAAGGATAATCCTCAGCTGAGAAGAAAGTCTTATAAGGATTGTATTTATGTACAATTGTTTAGTTGCAATCGAGTTGAGGTTCAGAACACGTTGCAATATGAAATTCAAAGAACACTCGATAAAGCTTCCAGTTCCAAATTTCGACGAACTTGCACAGCAAAATGTAAAGAAGAGGGGGAAACGTCATGGAGAGCTATTGCCGGAAAGTGTGCGTGCAATTGTTTGTGGTCCCTCTAATTGCGGCAAGACTAATGTTATCCTCGCTCTCATAACACACCCGCATGGTTTAAGATTCGAAAATATCTACATTTATTCAAAATCCTTAAATCAACCAAAATATCAGTTTTTACAACAACTATTAAACACAGCACGAGTAGGTGATTATTTTCCTTTCAACGAGCATAAAGAAGTAATCAGACCGGAAGATGCACGTCCAAACTCGATCATGATTTTCCATGATGTTGCGTGTGAGAAGCAAGACAATATTAGAGCTTTCTTCTGCATGGGCAGACATCGAGATGTCGATTGCTTCTATCTCTGTCAAACGTATGCTCGCACCCCCAAACACCTTGTGCGTGATAACGCGAACCTCTTGATACTTTTTCGACAAGATGAAATCAATCTAAAGCATATCTATGATGATCATGGTAACACTGATATGACATATGCACAATTTAAGGATTTGTGTTTCGCCTGCTGGAAGTGTGATAAATATGGTTTTATTGTGATTGACAAGGACAGTGAATTACATGAATGTAGATATAGGAAAGGATTTTACTGTTTTATAAATGTACCGTCGTCTACAAAATAAACGCATTCAGGTTTCAAACTCAAAAGAGTCAAGATGCAGAGTGCAGAATTTAACAAAGAAACAAGCTTCTTGAATCAAATTGCAAAGGCAAGTGATGCGATCCGGAAAAAGCACAAAACGCTAAAGTTGGAAAAGATTTCAACTGAGAAGATTATGAGTGATGTTTTTAAGCCTGTGGTAACTCCTCTGGAAAAACTAGTTGATCAGTCAGTAAAACAAGAACCGGTTGTAAAGCAAGAGCCTATTATAAAAAAGGAAGAAACGCACAATTATAATGATTCTATGGATCAATTTGATCGCACTTTCGATCGTACTTTTGCGACGGCTTATGGAAATTCATCGGAAGAAGAAGAAGAAGGGGAAGCATTAAATACTACTATACGAGACGCTGAACCTTCAAAAGTCCATGATTTGACTCAGCGCTATCTCAAAATGTTTAATAGCGCGGCTCAAAAAGATCTCGATATTTCGTATGGGGTACGCAAGCTACAAGGAAATCACTTAATGATTGGTGACTCACCAATTACATTCAACAATAATGTTACGTCCGGCACGGTGTAACAGATTAAAACTTGATTTCTCCGTTTTAGAGCGGAATGCGCCGCTCGGGGATCGGAGACCATCGGATGGGTTGGATACGGGATTAGTCGTTATAAAAACTGAATTCTTATACTTTGTGTAAAGTTTAACATAACAAAGTAATTTATTTAAAGAAATGAAAACTCGCGAACTGTTTGAGTCCGGGTTACACAATTTTATGCACAAGCTCGATTACGGTATCGAGCTGTGCATTTACACAGTTGTTCGCTTAATTTACATGTTTTATCTGTCGGGCTCGATCTCTTCTGCCTAGTCCCGAATTATATTTAAAATTTTATTGGGTTATTCGGGGGCTCGACCACGATGGTCGAACCCCACAGTAATACTCCGTTCGCGCGTGCAAGTCTGTTGTTGCTGTTCGGAATTAATTAATTTTTGCCGGACTCGACCTCGCTGGTCGAGCTCCGGTCTAAGACTAACTAACAGGCGGTGCCGTAGTCACCGCGTAATAATTTTTATTCCGCATTAGTGCAGGGCGTAGCACATCTCAGAGGTGTGCAGCGCCCTGTCTTGTACCGTGGGATTGCTGACTCTTGGTCAGCAGCCCATCGTGAGAAAGACGCTGATAAGAGCGTCTTCGAATATGAATCCACCATCGTCAGCGTGAGACCGCTGATGGTGGTGAAAAAATTTTATACATTAATATTTCGAGCGATATGCTAACGATTATTCGTTAGCATTAATTTTGTTATTTTATTGACTCATAAAATTAGCCCGGACGTAACAATAATAACATTCATATTAATGATAAGAATTTTAACCAAAGCGAGGGTTTGCTTGAATTACTCTTTAAAAAAACACCGAATGAAACCCTCGTGAATGCACATGATATAGAAACCTATCGTAAAATTCTTCTCATGAAAAATGCACATAGAAAATATTACAACAGTGATAATGCAATACGTGAAGGTAAAAGCGCTAAATTTAGAAATATAATTGCACCTATGTTCGATTCACCGGTAAAGAGATTACAAAATAGAACACCAAAGAGATCATCGCAATCAGGCAAAGGCTTACCAGACTATATGATTGCTAAAAAGCGAAGTAAATTGGACTATGTTTATTGGGATGATCCGAATGAACTAGTGGATCGACTGCGATTACTCCTCGCTTCTCAAACTGCTGGGAATTTCAGTCATTCGAATGGAATAGTCTCTATCATTGAAGAACTGCGCGAAGCCGGGATTATTTATTAATAATAGTGCACAATCGTTAGAGCTCAGTCTTACTCTGACTATCAAAATAAGCGTTGATGTATTTGGACGCCAATTGACGAGTAAAGGTGGAATTAAGGGTATCAGCGTTGTTCGTGGACCGCCTGGCAATGGATTCAAGATAACAGCTAATGGTCTATACGATGTGGACAATAGAAGATTATGTAATGTCGCAGACCCGAAAGATCAAAACGATGCTATCTCGGTACAAGTAATGCAAGATACAGTAAAACAAGAAATTCGTTTGGTCTATCACATCACAGCTTCTTTGTACAAGAGTTAATAACTCACAATTCTCAGCTCATTGCTGACGTTGAAGACAGAGTGAAAGCACTGGAGGGATCGCAAATCAATGAGGAAAAAAATAAGTTGTTGATTCATGATCTTGAATCAACTGTAAACGAGCGATTTGAACGGTTGGAGACGGACAATAAAACTGGACAAGCATTAGCATTACGGAATGCTCAAGTGATCGCGGATTTGGATGCACGTTCGATCACATTAGAAAAATGAATGAGAACAAGGTTGCACTAGTGGAGGAACTTCATAGACCTGCTCGAAAAAATTATCCTCGTCGTCGTGTGAATATGCGAGGATTGGATGAGACCTGGCAAGCTGATCTTGTGGACATGTCGGCATACGCAAAATACAACAATGGTTTTGTATTTTTGCTGACAGTTATCGATATTTTTTCTAAATTCGCCTGGGCTATACCGATGAAGAGTAAAAGTGGCAAAAATACCGCGAATGCTATGCAATCTGTACTTGCAGAGGGTCGCATACCAAAAACACATACACACACACACATTGATCAAGGAAAGGAATTTTATAATCACACTTTCAAACAATTATTACGACGTTATGATATTCAACTCTACTCAACGTTTAGTAACTTGAAAGCGTCAATCTGCGAACGTTTTAATCGGACGCTAAAAGGACAAATGTGGAAGAAATTTAGCTTGCGAGGTACTTACAAATGGATCGACATTTTGCCTGATTCAATATCAGGTTACAATGATACTAAGCATAGTACCATTAAAATGAAGCCAAAAGATGTCACAATTGAAGATGAAAAAAAACTCCTGTCGAGTGTATATAGAAAACATCGAGTGAATCGTTCGCGACAGATACAATTCAAAATTGGTGATGAATTTCGAATTAGCAAATACAAGCATGTTTTTGAAAAAGGTTATACACCGAATTGGACTACGGAAATTTTCACGATAAATGAAGTACGAAATCCTGATCCTGTAACGTACAAACTTGTGGACTATCGAAATCAACCAATTGAAGGTGGCTTTTATCAGGAAGAACTCACCAACGTCAATAATGCTGATATTTATCTAGTGGAGAAAGTACTTCGAAAAAAAGGAAACAAGCTATATATAAAGTGGTTAGGTTTTGATAATTCACACAACAGTTGGATAAATACGTCTGATATGTAGAAAAATTTTAATAAAGATATCATGTGATTAAAACATACATCCTCTGTATTCATTTCACGCAGTGTGTATCTCTTTCAATTCTCTAGCTTAAGCATAATTCCTTCTCATACATCGAGTGTGGGGTGATGTCTCTCTCTCTCCAAGATGCTCCATACTATGCTCTAGACGCCGGTTCATGCAACGCCGCATATGCAACACCCTTTTTAACGGAAAAAAAACCCATACCCCAAGGCCACAAAAATTCGTCTCGATCGTGAATTCATTTTTGAGGGCGCCAGCCGAGCATCGCGCTCGACACGATCGGATTCTGATGTTAAACGAAACGAATTTGATGGTACCGGCTAACTGCAGCTTTTGCGGGTAGAGGGGCGGTCCGTTTCACAGGTAGATACAATAACAGATACAATAGTAAGGTGTAAAACGAAAAGACAACAAATAAATTATCAAATCCAAAAATGCGTGGTCACCAAGAATGAAATTTTATTGCACAAAAGAAAGGAAAGGCCCTACTAAAATTTCTCCCAGCTACTAAGTTCACCGGGACAAATTTCTAACCGAAAATAACAATGCGAATAATTCAAATATATAATTTTTCCTACTAAAATTCATCGTCTCTGCTCGCAAGATCCGGTGCACGAAATTACACAAAAATACGATTCTACCCGGGTGGTTGACCGGTGCGATACGACCCTGACAAGTCCCGCTTTCATTGTCGCAGACACGATGCACGATAAACAGATCGGCCTGTGGCTGGACGGCGCGTGCGGGACCGGGACTCGCACGCCACACTTATGG
The DNA here is from genome assembly GCA_963924025.1 of Ischnus inquisitorius. Taxonomy (NCBI): domain Eukaryota; kingdom Metazoa; phylum Arthropoda; class Insecta; order Hymenoptera; family Ichneumonidae; genus Ischnus; species Ischnus inquisitorius. The sequence goes on along the minus strand of OZ001253.1, from coordinate 15,157,600 downwards.
ATCTCTCGCGTACAAAATTTAATCGAACAATTTACCAAATGAAACGATCTCAAAGGCTCAAACAAGTTAACACAAGACAAAACCAAATTAAAGAAAATGCGAGACGGGACCGTCACGCCTTATTACGGGCCCATCGACGATAAATATTTTTGCCCGGGACGGTTACCGTCATCGCGCGAGTGACGCGCACACTCAAAATTAACGAATCAAAATAAAACACAAAAATGAAAACGCGACCGAGGAAAAAAAAGACGAAAGCCTTACTGGAGAGACACAGATGTTTGGCCGAGAATTATCCCGTTTTGCCTTCCTCCAACCCAAAGATAATCTCGGAGTTCCGATCGGCACGGTACCGATGTGGAATCCACTCTTTACTCGGAACTGTCCCTCTGGCCATCTCGATCACTCGAGCACACGTCCTCACACCACAAAAGATACGACGAGAGTCCTCGAGTGATCTACGCTAATTCGTTTCGCTGTCTCGCTCTCCCCTCCCTTTACAAAAAATTTCGCTTCCCCGGTACCGGGCGACGCCCTACGGTTTTCGCGAACTATCGGACGCACGAAATTAATATTCGAACGATAACGGCGCTGACGCTTCGTTCGACCGTCTTCGTGACGCTTCGCTCGTAGATTTTCGTAGACGCTTCGCTCGTAGATTTTCGTAGACGCTGGTCCCGGGGCAACAGACATCATGGACGATGCTGACATCGCTAAGCTGCGACTTCTTCGATATCGATGCGCCCAGAGCGATGATTTTTGGATGTTGAATCGGTGAGAGAAGTAGCGTTGACCCACGTAGCGGTACCGTGGACCAGAAGAACCATTTTTCCTGCTATCGGACTCGTGAAGGCTCGCAAAATAAAAATAAAACCCAAGAAATTAATAAATCTGCGCGCTTAACTAATTTTGAACCCTTGAGATCGCTTGGGACTCTGTCGGTGAGGAGAACGTGCGCTCGGCGGGACCAAAATCTCGCCGATGACGCAATTCTTGTGACGCGCCAAAAAAACGCGTCACAACTATTCCCCCCCTCGGGAAGGTCGTCCCCGACAGCAAGACTTCCGTCTCACCTCGGATCATGTTTGTCGGAGAAAACTGATTTTAACCTCGCGACGACAGTCCTCCCAGGGTATCTCAAGAGTTCTTATTCAGAGAAAAACCTAAGCGAAATGCAAAATAAATTTCTAGCGCGAGAGATCGATTGTCGAGCAAAACCACGTACCTTCACCTTAGACGAAACAGACGACACAACGCAACACAGGACAACCACAAACTATCTGAGACCGATAAATCTGCTTATCGCAGTAATACAATGAAAATATGAAAAACTTTTTTTCAACAAATTCGATACTGGAGAACGTAACACACGTCGCCATTAGCGAGTCCAATGCCCCCTCCCCTCTCTTCGTCAGACACAGTTTCAGCATGGGCCATGGGATTTTGGAAGATCCTGGCTCCATAGCCGACCCTCGCTTCAGAGAGAGAATTCGCAAAAACCCCACCACCTCGTGGACAACTAAGAGATATTCCTCGATCACACTCGAGAAACGCTCCCGTGTTACGGTACCGAACGTAGGGAAATTTCAGAATGTTAATCGGTCCCAACTACAAAACATAAAACAAAAACAAATACAGACCAGATAATTAATTGCACCCGACAAAATTCACGAGAACGGAGGAGACGTTACGATCATGGCTGCCGTAGGGCGAACCAGTCTTCAAAAAAAAAAAAATTTCCCCTCATCCGGACGCCAGAGTCAAGGTGCAATAATTTTGAGAATTGAAATTTCTCGTTCTTTAAATTTTCTTTTTGTTTTTCAATAAAAATCGGTTTCCACGGTACCCAGGTTCTCGATTCACGAACTCTCAAGAATTTCCTGAGACTAGCAGCAAATAATCATTGACAGATGGTCGTCAATATCTCCCCCAAATGGCCAAGGAAATGTTCACCGCTTTCGTGACAACGAAACCCGGTACCGACTCGAATCTCATGAATTGATTCTTTCTTTAAATCCTTTGTTTTCCCCGATAACGTCACTTAGCGACGATTTAATTTTTAAATCGGGTGGGACGTTGCCCATCTGACTCCGAAACAAATGTCGATCCCCTCGTCCCATCCCCAAGTACAACAACCGAGGACGCATTTACACTGACACCGGTTTTCCAACGAGGTATTTTCGGAACCAAAAAGATGTTTCGTAAGCTGTTAAAATTTTCCTTTTTTTTTTCCCAAATAATTTCGCACCTGCAAAGAGATGCCCAGCCTCGAAACGCGGAACAAAACGGAACTTCCAACGATCAAAACTTTAAAAGAAAAGTGACAAATGTCAGATTAAATAGACGAGAATAAGTCAGAGATCAGAAATTAATAACAAATAAATTAGGAAATCGAAGCCCGCTCAGTCCATACTGCCGCATAGTCCACTGATCAGGTGGCTAACCTCAAACAGCTTCCAAACGGTACCTCGATGCCGTCAAAATTATTGTGAAAGTCAAAATCAAAATCAGTCTTAATAAAGCTCGGTACTACGTAAAATGTCAAATAATCATTGGAACTCCGAACCATCCCACGACTCAGCCGATTCCCCCCCTGCGGGGAGAGGGAAACACCTCACAACAAGCACGAAAAAGAATAGTTTAAGTTAATCGCAAGAAGTCGTTTGCGACTTGCACGCGAAGCGGGACCGAAGGCTTACGGCCCGTTCGCGAACACTTCGCCCTCGCGACTCGAATTTGCGGGATTATGCCACAAATATGCTGAAATAAATAAATTAATTAAACAAATTGTCACGGTTCCGAATACATCGTTCGACCAAACAGAAACCAAGTCCACACAAATATAAAAACACGAAAAATCTCGCAAACATCCGTAGACGAAACAAAGATCACCTGAAAAATATTTAAAAAAACACAAAGAAATGCGGTGTTGTCCGACTGGGGCTGACGAGGTAGTCAGGTACTCCCCGCGGAACAACACTCAAAAGACAAGACGCCGGCAAGTTCCGGACCCAAAAACATTGCCGCCAACAACCAATATCCGGCCATTGACGGGACATAAAATACAAAAAAAAAACAAGTACGATACAAGGTCGTGTGAGCCGAGAGGCCTTCTCCAATCTCACACTTCCAGGGCCATCAGATTTCGGCAAGTCTCCGCCAATGACTACCCATCCGATCATTGACGGTAGACAATCAAAAAGAATCACAGACAAGATCGGACCAACCACAATCCGACCGAAAGAAAACAAAAAAAAACCCCCGAGCATAGGGCTCAAAAATCAACGGCGTGTCTGCCGCGAGGCCTAAAGATCCCATTCACACCCACATATAAAACCACACAATAAAACAAAACATTCGATAAAAATTCCGAAAGAAAGTCCACTCATAAAATACCAAAATTAAAATCTCCAAAACAAAATTCGAATAAAATAAAATCAAAACAAAATGTCAAAAATAATCTCAGAAAAATCAAACGAATAAAAAAAAAGTCAATAAATAAAACGTCCAAAAAAAATCAGGAAAAGTCAAACGAATAAAACGTCAAGAAATGAATCAATAAAAATCAATAAATAAAATCTTCAAATCATTTCAAATGATCTCGATGAAATAAAAGAGAAGACTCTACGAAATAAATTAACGACCAAACACACACTATCACTCGCAACGGATCCATCGGCACCGAATCATCGCCGACACTGACCCGGATTACCCCCACAATAAAACACACGAAATAATATTTCCTGGTCCCGTGCTAAATTTTCGATGTTCGAAAATCGAGCGAAACTCCGAAACTTTCAAAGTCCGGCGATTGCCAAGCGACACCGGGACACTGAAAAAACGTAAACACAGCCGGCGAGCGAAGACGACGGTACAACTAACTCGAAAATTCCCGAGCCACGCAGCATACGGAACTCGGTACATCACGAAACTAAATTCCTTCAAAAGATGAATTAAGTACTCGAAAATTTATCGACCCAATAAATAAACAATTATTAAAAAATGAACACCCATCGGGCCCCACGTTGGGCGCCAAATTTGTGACCGAAAAATTTGACGCACCCTTTTTAACGAAAAAAAAACCCATACCCCAAGGCCACAAAAATTCGTCTCGATCGTTAATTTATTTTTGAGGGCGCCAGCCGAGCATCGCGCTCGACACGATCGGATTCTGATGTTAAACGAAACGAATTTGATGGTACCGGCTAACTGCAGCTTTTGCCGGTAGAGGGGCGGTCCGTTTTACAGGCGATACAATAGTAAGGTGTAAAACGAAAAGACAACAAATAAATTATTAAATCCAAAAATGCGTGATCACCAAGAATGAAATTTTATTGAACAAAAGAAAGGAAAGGCCCTACTAAAATTTCTCCCAGCTAATAAGTTCACCGGGACAAATTTCTGACCGAAAATAACAATGCGAATAATTCAAATAAATAATTTTTCCTACTAAAATTCATCGTCTCTGCTCGCAAGATTCGGTACACGAAATTACACAAAAATACGATTCTACCCGGGTGGTTGACCGGTGCGATACGACCCTGACAAGTCCCGCTTTCATTGTCGCAGATACGATGCACGATAAACAGATCGGCCTGTAGCTGGACGGCGCGTGCGGGACCGGGCCTCGCACGCCACACTTATGGAACTCTCGCGTACAAAATTTAATCGAACAATTTACCAAATAAAACGATCTCAAAGGCTCAAACAAGTTAACACAAGACAAAACCAAATTAAAGAAAATGCGAGACGGGACCGTCACGCCTTATTACGGGCCCATCCACGATAAATATTTTTGCCCGGGACGGTTACCGTCATCGCGCGAGTGACGCGCACACTCAAAATTAACGAATCAAAATAAAACACAAAAATGAAAACGCGACCGAGGAAAAAAAAGACGAAAGCCTTACCGGAGAGACACAGATGTTTGGCCGAGAATTATCCCGTTTTGCCTTCCTCCAACCCAAAGATAATCTCGGAGTTCCGATCGGCACGGTACCGATGTGGAACCCACTCTTTACTCGAAACTGTCCCTCTGGCCATCTCGATCACTCGAGCACACGTCCTCACACCACAAAAGATACGACGAGAGTCCTCGAGTGATCTACGCTAATTCGTTTCGCTGTCTCGCTCTCCCCTCCCTTTACAAATAATTTCGTTTCCCCGGTACCTGGCGACGCCCTACGATTTTCGCGAACTATCGCACACACGAAATTAATATTCGAACGATAACGGCGCTGACGCTTCGTTCGACCGTCTTCGTGACGCTTCGCTCGTAGATTTTCGTAGACGCTGGTCCCGGGGCAACAGACATCGTGGACGATGCTGACATCGCTAAGCTGCGACTTCTTCGATATCGATGCGCCCAGAGCGATGATTTTTGGATGTTGAATCGGTGAGAGAAGTAGCGTTGACCCACGTAGCGGTACCGTGGACCAGAAGAACCATGTTTCCTGCTATCGGACTCGTGAAGGCTCGCAAAATAAAAATAAAACCCAAGAAATTAATAAATCTGCGCGCTTAACTAATTTTGAACCCTTGAGATGGCTTGGGACTCTGTCGGTGAGGAGAACGTGCGCTCGGCGGGACCAAAATCTCGCCGATGACGCAATTCTTGTGACGCGCCAAAAATCGCGTCACAGTGTGCAGCCACACACACGCGTGCTACCCACGTACGGATCGTAGCTGGCGCCCCCGAAAAAACGTGACGCGTTTCGCGTCATCGAAGACTCGAGCTGGGGGGCCCACGAGGACCCACCCACACATGCACGCACGCACGTGTGCATCCATGTGACTAGGACCCACCCACGCATGCACGCACGCACGTGTGCGTCCATGTAACCCCCGCGTACGTGTGCCCCCCACACACGCACGGTAACCCCCCCCACCATGTGCGCTCTACGACGCCTATGTGTACGCGCGTCCGTGTGATCCGTGTACGTGTGCACGCACACACGGTGGCTCAGAACCCGCCTTGTTACACTACTGACGGAGACGATATGACTCAGATCGCCGAGACTCTTGGGATCGGTAACGACGAACGAGGACTTTCAATCGCTGGAATAAGACAAAAAAAATTGTCATTGCTGGTGAGTCGAATGCATGGACCGTTAGATTTGTAACTGGTTTTGAGAATTTTCTTTTATTTGTATTTTGGGTTGCCTCGGCTCCGAGGAAATGTGCTCTGCTGACTTCCCGAGAAACTTTTTGTTTTCTGTTACAAGTTTCTATTTTCTGTTACAAGAAACTGTCTTGTTTTCTCTTACTAATTCTGAATACTGACGTGAAATAGTATAACTTTTTTATGCTTTTGAAACCGGCATTGTTATTCAATCTCTCAATGATATCATTTACAGAAAAAGTATCTGGTGGAAATAGGAGGACTTGAATTGCAATCGGCATTACGAGAGTTTCTCAAGGCGACGATGACCGACAAATATGTCTCCGACCACATCACCTGGCGTCCAGGTCCAGGAGATGAAATGAAGAAAAAAAATGTATTTTAGCAGCACGAAAATGAGTCTCATCTTCTTCGGTAAGCTTTTTTTTTTATCGGTTTTCAATCTAGTTTGTCTGTTGAGGTAAGAATCTTCCGCGCTGTTCGTAGATCCGAAAAAACTAAAATAAAATTTATCGAAGATTGAATAACTTGAGATACACCATTGACTATATTCGAAAAAACCGAACTTCGACAGAACGACTGTACAGTTGGCAAGTGTGCTTTGTTTCGTTTGATAAGACAATGAATATACACGGTACTCCCCGCCAATTAACTCGATCGAGCTCGCGAGCGTACGGAGCAACGATCGCAAACTAGCAATGGAAACGAAAAAACAAAAAAAAAAACACGCGCGTTTACGACAATGACCCGATCGTATTCTAGATTAACAATAACCACACACGGGTATCGCTCGTGTCTTTCATTTCTTCATTATTCTCGACTCTTATATCAATTCGCTGCAGAGACACAATAGTGGGGTTCACCCGTTGAATTAACCGAGTAATTTAATTGAATACAGGGAAGGTTAAAGGAAGATGGAGTACGAGCTTGTTTTGATACACGCGATGTTTGATTAACAAACCGTCATTTCGCGAGAACAAATGTTTAAACAGATCGTTCGGCCAAAAAGTGTTAACGCGTTGTGTTCATGATCTTCCTAAAAAGGTAAACGGTGTGCGGGTGTAGAACGTAACCGCCAAAGGTGCGAGCGAGCGTGGAAGCATCCAGCGTTAGATCCTGCGTCGTCCGCATTCGTTCGCCAGCAATCTTGGCTTTTCATTTTTTTCGGCATTTCTTTAAGGTAGCACCAGCTTGACAGTGCGCGGCCCAACGTGGGTTTCGCAGAGAATTTCGAATACTTCTCAATTACATTGAAATTGGGAAAAAATCAGGTATACTGAAGGTATGAATACATTATTACTACTACTACGACTACTATTACTATTGATTATTAATTACTTTTTGGTATTATTATTATGCAAAATCAATATTTTCAGTACCTTCAAAATACCAGATTTTTATCTCATTAAGGGGGCTGGGTCACCTAAATTTTCAAAAAAATCGATATTTTTTTTTTTTTTTTTTCAATTTTTTACTGAAAGTACTATACTGTGTGTTTACTGTGTACTATCTACACACCAGGACCCAGCCCGGCCAAGAGGAAGCTCCTCATGGCGACGACTCACTCAATCCTGCTATATGGAGCTGAGATATGGGCCGGCGCCATGAGCATCAAGAAATACAGGTCGAGGATGGCAGCCGTCCAGCGCCGAGGCGCGCTTCGAATCGCCTGTGCCTACAGGATGGTCTCGGAGTCGGCTTCTCTCGTCGTGGCGGGTGTGATCCCCATCGACTTACTAGCATGGGAACGTAAGAAAATTTTCACAGAAAGCGCAATCAGAGGTAGAGTAGAGGCTGCTGCCCAAGCACGTGAACGAACCCTAGATAGATGGCAGAGACGCTGGACTGAGGACGACAAGGGCCGATGGACAGCAAATTTAATCAAGAATCTAGGCCCATGGTTGGGCCGCCAGCACGGCGAAGTGAATTACTACCTGACACAGTTTTTTACAGGGCACGGGTATTTCAGAGGGTACCTGTACAGGATGGGGAAGGTGAGAACACCCAGCTGCCGACTCTGCACAGCAGAGAAAGACGATGCTCACCATACGTTTTTTGAGTGTGGCTACTTTAGAGAAGAAAGAAGAACCCTCAGTGCCACAATCGGAGCTTTCACGCCAGAGAACATTGTCGAGGCGATGTTGCTGGAGGAATCTCATTGGTCGGAAGTAGGAACCTACGTGGAAACGATACCCGGATGAAAAAAGAACAGGGGTGCCTAACGGACCCCCCAGAACAATAAACGGAAGAAGACGGCGACCCGAGTCGGGTTAAGAAGCACGGGCCAGGCCGAAGTAATGCTAACGCAGTTCCGGCCTGGTATACCCCCGTGGTTAGTAGGTGGTATTTAGTGGGTGAAGTCCCACACTACCGGGCAAGTGGATGCCCGGTGCCTTTTCAAGGTTTTTCCACCTACAAAAAAAAAAAAAAAAAAAAAAACTACCTACACACCAAATTTCAGACCGAAACTCCAAAAATTACCAAAGTTAGAAGCATTTCAGTAAGATAACAAATAATTATTACATGTGTTATTGGAAAATTGTGTTTTCTCGATGGTATAAAATTCTGAAAAAATCATGCATATTGAAGGTACGGAAGAGATTAATTTTGCACAATAATAATTGCAAAAAGTTATTAACAAATTAATGAAAAAAAAATAGTTCAACAAATCTTCTGGCAATCCAACTTTTTGTATAATAAAAATTATTCGTTCATTTGCTTAAATATGTCCGAATTTTTTTAGATTTTTAGATTGACTTGGAATTTTATGATTTTTCACTATTTTTCCATATAAAAAAAATGCAGTCTATTTCAAAATCGGAAAAAAATCATACACATTTAGAAAAATCACCAGATCATTTTCATAAAAAAAATAAGTTGAGTTCCCGAGAAATTTGTTGTGTTTTATAAAAATACGTTTGGTCGGTAACGATATACCGACCCTGCGGTCGTTACTTCCAATCGATGCGAGTTAAATTACCGCCGCTACCACGCTTCGTCGAGTCAACGCGGTCTACGCTACACCGGCGAACTACGGCAGCCATGATTTTTTTACTCGATCTGTCAAACGCGTGAAAAACCGGCATCCAGAAAATTGCGGTTATCCATGTGCGCAGTGGTTATAGCTTTCGTGAATGAACGTCATAGATACTGAATTTTCCAGTGAAACAGTGAAAATAACATTTGTATCGTGATAATGTCGAAAAGTACAAAACCTCGAACCCGTAACCTATTTTGGAAACGGCATCGCGGAACTTTTCATTCAATGTCATTCGGCGTGTCCGTAATTCTTTTTTTACTAATTATTTCGCAATAAAACAATTTTTTGTTGAAAAAAATAATTTTTTTTTAAATCAATTTTTTTTTGTGTGAAAAAAAAAGTTTATAAGTTTTTTATGCAACAAAAAAAATTGTTTTTTTTTTTGAGTCACCAAAGTCAATTAGCTTCACCAAACTTAAAAATGCATTTCTCAACAAGTATATGTCTCTTCGCTTGTCGCATGTTTCAGATCCAACGACTGCACCGATTTGAGCTCGTGACGTCTCATTTTCTTCGTAACGGACCATGTTCCGGAACGAGTGCGGGGATTTTTTATGCGAGGAAAAGTGAATTTACAGCGCGCCATTGTATACCTGGCAACGAGTGACAATGTGGAAAAAGGGAATTTTTCAACACATTTTACTCGATAAGTCCACCGGGGAAGCTCTAAAAAAAAAATCCCCGCACTCGTTCCGGAATAAACTGTCTAACGAACAAAATGAGACCTCGTAAGCGAAGATTCGTGGCTTCGTTCGGTCTGAAACATGCGACGGGTGAAAAAAGTTTGTCGGTCTATCTTTCAGGAAAAATGCACTATATAGCTCCAAAAAAATTCAAAAGTATAGTCCATCGCATGTACTTTTGGAGTGTCAAACTCAATTTTTATTCAAATTTATTAATACTGAGAAAAAAAAATTCAATTTTTCGTTATTTTAGGTGACTCAGTCCCCTTAAGAGAGTTAAAATTCTCTTCGAATCTGCGTGTAGTCGGTTCTGTCGCGCTAGTACTACCTCAAACATTTTTTTTTCTATTTATTCGCATAAGTTTAGCGGATCTGACAGGTGCCGCTTTTTCATGTGATTTTTTATTTTTTGGCTCCAGAATGACTGATGATGATTTTTTGTGCAGGAGCCTGCCGCAAAGTCAAGCGTTTATAAAATCCATCGGTCGAAAAGTACGAAGCAAGCATAAAAAATACATCAAAAACACTGTACAACAACATTCCATGGCAACGAAACAATGTCATCAGAAACCGGGAGCCTCGTCGGGGAAGAAAGCAGAATCAGCAGAGGAAAAAAAAAAGAGATACGAAGCTGCATAAACACGTATTCCGTGTTTCCTCGGCCTCGAGGAAGGCTAAATGGCCTCGTTGAATTTTACTAATGTTTTTCTAAGACAATGGTTATTGATTATTTAGATAATTGTCGATATTAACGTTCCACTTAAGGTATTCCGAGCGCCTGGTGTTAATTACGCAAAACTTTGACGAAAATGAGAGAGCCTTGCAATCACTTCTCGATGCTAGAAAAATCTGAATTAATTCGTGAATATTAAAGATTCTGAAAGGGTGGAGACCGACTCTACACCTCCCAACTCGACACGAATTCAACTCTACACCAAAAGTAAACACCAATCGACTCTACACGCGAACAACTCTGCACCAAACAACTCGACACTGAATTTTTAAAAACTGCAAGCGACGGTTCTGAACAAAAACTATTTACCGAATGACTCTACACCCGAACAGGTCAACACCGAATAACTTTGCACTAAAAACTGTACACCATCCAACTATAAAAACTGCACACAAAGCACCCGCACACATTTTAAAAGAACTCGACACGATGAAAAGTCGACACCGAAAACTCGACACGACGTAAAGTCGACACCGAAAACTCAACACGATAAACTGTCGGTACGGAAGCTCGACGTCGCGCTTGACATTGAAATATTTGTACCATCCAGCTATAAAAATTGCGCCAGAAGTAGGTGCACATATTTAAAAAAAACCCGACGCGACGAAAAGTCAACACCAAGAACTCGACACGACAAAAAGTCGACACCAAAAACTCGACACGACGAAATGTCAACACCGAAAACTCAACACCGAATTTTGTCAAAGAAAAAAAATTGTATGCCAAGTGCCTAAAAATCAGTATTAAACATTTTTTTTTGAAGAATTGACTAAATCGAATCGGGCAGGGAATATTGTGATAAAATAAAAAATTCCAATACATGAGCCTGATTCGGACGCTAATTATGTGTTGGAATCTTATATTTTCTCAGAATGCTCCTCGAGCCATTCACTGTACTTGATTATGTTTACATATTTCTTAATACCGATATTTAAGCATATGGCGTACGTTTCGATGTTTTTTTTTTTTTTTTCGTTTAGAAAATTCGATTTATTGTTTGCAATCTATTAATTGATAAGTCGTTTTAACCGATTGTTTATTTTTCACACCTATTCACTACAATTATATGCGACTATCAAAGTATGAACAATGCAGCCACTTTGAGCTTCGTCTCATACCGTCCCTCGATGTCGAGCAATAATTATTTTAAGTGCACTTATATATAAATTTCCTCCGAAGTCGATGCTTTTTTCGATCGACCTTTGTTGTTCACTATTCCCGTTCGTAATCGTGACGGTACTCGGAGTTACAATTTTGCTTTGAATTTTCGAAGGCATAAGAACTTTTATTTAAGTGTCAGCATCAATATCGTCAGATCGTGGCTGTCCATCATCGACACATCTCGAGGAAAAAAGTAAGTGGAGAATTGTGGTATTAATATAAATTAGTAGTCAATTATCGTTATTCTAATGCAAGAGTTTGCAGAATATGAGCGTTTGGTAGGACGGAATAAAAACGGATTTCCAGGGGATGGGATTCACGTCGTAGCTATTTTTATTGTTGATAACCTTTTCAGCGGTTTTTCCATCTTTCTAGAATTTATTCTTTCGCGTTTTTTCAATTTGGAACATTGACTTTTCGACATTCAAAATATCGGTAATCAGAATTTTCTGCTTATTTCAAATAGTGTTAAAAAATTCGAGAATGAGGCGCGTCTGGATATTCAGCATTCGGGACATTTCTCCCGCCCGAACGAAAAAAATCGAATCAAGAGACGCTGTAGCGTCTCGACGCCAAGTACTGAAAAAATATTTTTTTTTCGTGCCGTCCTTCTGCAGAGTATCAAAAGACGCGGTAGCGTCTCGACGCGAAGTACTGAAATAAGATTTTTTTTTTCGTGGCGTACCGTTACAGAGTATACCGGAAGTATAACTTTCAATCGATATATCTTAGGCACGGTACAACTTCACGAATTTTAAAGGCCATTTCTATCATATAATTTGAGGTCAATCTTTCTAGTGAGCCTATTCACAATTCAATTGGTTCAGCCGAATCTGAGATATCGGGGTCTGAAACCTTACAGGCTCCAAACGATTTTAAGTGCCCTGTCCTAAATATATATGTCAACGTCTACACTAATTCGTCGATCCACCATGGTGGCCCGCTCGGCGCTACAGCCGGCATAGCTGTTATTATAATTACGTCGACACCGACAGTTTTGTCGAGTTTTTATTAAATTTTCAAAAAGAAATTAACATTTTCGAAAAGAAATTAAATACCACACATTTTTTTTTTTCAACAAAAAAAGGTACGCCAAGTACGTGAAAATTCTGTTTACGAAATTTATTCAAAAAAATAAGTACAGTTTTATAGGCCAAGTTTAATACAAGAAACACAATATGGCAAAAACTATTGTCTTTTTAATGCAAAAAAAATGTCTATAAATAAATGGCGTTCCACAGCTAGCGTTTTATTGTGATGCTTGCAAACACTGGAACGCCAATCAATTACAGCAATTTTTTTTGCATTAAAAAAACAATAGTATTTACCGTATTGAAGTGTTTCTTGTATTACACTGGGCCCATATAATTTTACTTATTTTTTTGAATAATTTTCGTAAACAGAATTTTCACGTACATGGCGTACCTTTTTCTTTTTTGAAAAAAATTTTTTGGGGAATTTCAATGATCACAGAGCTTAGAATTCCGAACAGCGTTCGAAAGAGTTCGGGAGCGCCGTGCGGCGAATTTCGGAACTATTCGCGAAGTTTCGGAATCGCTCGCGAACGCTCGGGAATTTAAATGTTTTTCGCGGGGCACTCGGCGGCGAACCTAACCTCGTATCGTCGCGTCGCGCCCCGATTCGCGAGTTCTTGCGTTCGCGAAAAAAGTTCGCTTTTTTTTCGCGAACTCTGGATTTCGTCCGTGCCGGAGAGAACGCAGAATTCGGGTAAGTATCTTTGAATTAATTGATATTTATTCATTTGTAATTTTTTTTTTTTAGGTGCCGGAGGGTTCAATGACGGAGAGTGTCGACTACCGGACGGCAGACGACAAAGTCACCAAGGAATCATCGGGGCTCAACTATGGTTCAAGGTGGGTTTAAGTGAATTATTGATTTAGCATTATAGGTAATAATATTCTGATTTTTAATATTTCAGATATCGAGGATCATCGAGGGAATCGTCGAACCATCTCTGTCGACCCGTTCCGTCACCTCGACTTGTCGACCCGTTCCGTCGCCTCGACTTGTCGAGAGTTTCTGCCGTCTCGACTTGTCGAGTCTCCACCGCCTCGACTTGTCGAGTCTCCACCGCCTCGACTTGTCGAGAGTCTCCGCCGCCTCGACTTGTCGAGAGTCTCCGCCGCCTCGACTTGTCGAGAGTTTCCGCCGCTTCGATATCTGAAAGAATTGTCAAGGCGGTAGAGACTCTCGACAAGTCGAGACGGCGGAGACTCTCGACGAGTCGAGGTGGTGGAGACTTTCGACAAGTCAAGGAAGCAGAAACTCTCGACAAGTCGAGGCGACAGTATGAAAGAATTGTACAGGCGGCGGAGAATCTCATCAAGTAGAGTTGATGGAATGAGTCGACGGAGATGTCTCAGCGATTCCCTCCATGATCTTTGATATCCGAAAGAATCGTCGACACGGCGGAAAGCGTCGACCACCGGACGGGATGCGATGCGGTCACCGAGGAATCATTGTGGCTCGAAGGTGGTTCAAGGTGCGTTTAAGGAGGTTCAGCGTTTGGTGCTCATTTCGCCTTCATTCGACGAAGTGGAGAGGGAATCCAAACATTCCTCGATAGTATAAACATTTGAAAACATTCACGCATATTCAAGGTAATGAAAAGATTAATTTTGCATAATAATAATTGCGAAAAGTTATTGACAAATCGATAAAACAAAATGTTGTTAAACAAATTAACGGTAACTGAACCTTCATTTAAATGGAAATGATTCGTTAATTTTTCTGAAGATATATGAATTTTTACAGATATTAATCTTGGGTTTGAATTTTTTTATTCTACACATTTTTTCCATTAATAAAAAAAAATTCAAACCCAAGTTAAAAATCTGAAAAAATTCATACGTGTTCATGAAGATAAACGAATCATTTTCATTAAAACAAACAAGCTGAGTTACCGTTAATTTGTTTAACAAGTTTTTTTTTTCATCGATTTGTCAATAATTTTTTTCAATTATTATTATGAAAAATAAATCCTTTCATTACCATTAATATGCGTGAATGTTTTCAGATTTTCATACTATTGAGAAGTAATAATATTGTGATTTTTTGGGTTTCAGATATCGAGGATCATCGAGGGAATCGTCGAGCCATCCCCGTCGACTCGACTCGTCCAGAGTCTCTGCCGCCTCGACGATTCTTTCAGATATCGAGGATCATCGAGGGAATCGTCGAGCCATTCCCGTCGACTCGACTCGTCCAGAGTCTCTGCCGCCTCGACGATTCTTTCAGATATCGAGGATCATCGAGGGAATCGTCGAGCCATCCCCGTCGACTCGACTCGTCCGGAGTCTCTACCGCCTCGACGATTGTTTCAGATATCGAGGATCATCGAGGGAATCGTCGAGCCATCCTCGTCGACCCGTTCCGGCAACTCGACGCGATGAGAGTCTACACCGCAACGTCGTGTGTAACGTCGCCCGCACGAATTATTGCCTCGAGAACAAAAGAGTCGCATTGAACAAGAAAATCAGTTATGTGTTTCCGAATTTTTAGAGTGTTAAAAGTCTCGTGCTCGCCGAGTGTGTCCGGAGAAGCTCTCAATTTCGGAGGGAAACTTTAAAGTCGCTCACACGATTAATCCTCACAAGAGCTCAAAAGAATGGTGTTTAATTTGAATTTCGGTTGTTTTCGAACTTTTTGTGCTCGTGTGAGGATTAATCGTGTGAGCGAAGTTAATGTTTTCCTTCGAAATTGAGAGCCTCACCGGACACGCTCGTCGAGCACGAGACTTTTCAACCCTAAAGATTCGGAAAAACATAACCGACTTTCTTGTTCAACGCGACTCTTTCGCTCTCGAGGCGATTAATCGTGTGACCGCCGTTGTAATTTTCCTGCGAAACTGACTTAGACCTCTTCGGATACTAGGCAACTGCGAAACTTTCAAAATTCGAGCGATTGGTAAAAGTATTATAAAAATTAACATTAAACTCAATTCTTTTGTGCTTTTGTAAGGTGTTACCGTGTAAGCAACGTCAATTAATGATGTTAATTGCAAGCGATGTTACCGTACTTCGCTTCCACAGTAACACTTTTTTATAAGCACAAAAGGATCGAGTTAAATATGGATTTCCATAATATTTTTCTAATCGTTCGAATTTTAAAAGTTTTTCGATCGGTGAGTATCCGAAGAGGCCTCAGTGAGATTCGCAGGAAAAATATAGGGGCGGTCACACGATTAATCGCCTCGAGAGCGGAAGCGTCGTGTTGAGTAAGATATTCGGTTCTGTGTTTTCCAGTCTTCCGAATTTCGAAAGTCTCGTGCTCGCCGTGCGTGTCCGATCAGTCCGTCAATCTCGGAGCAAAACTTCAATATTGATTTCACGATTGACCCTTCCAAGAGCACAAAAAATCGTGTTCAATATTAATTTCGTGAAAATTTTTCCGCATCTAACAAATTGAAAAAGTCTCGTGGTCGCTGAGTATGCGAAGAAGTCTCGACCAGTGTCTAAGGAAAACGCCCACACGAATTATTGCCTCGAGAGCGAAATAGTCGCGTTGAACAAGAAAATCAGTCATGTGTGTCCGAATCTTTAGAGCTTAAAAAGTCTCGTGCTTGCCGAGCGCGTCCGGAGAGGCTCTTAATTTCGGAGGAAAACTTTAACGTCGCTCACACGATTAATCCTTACAAGAGCTCAAAAGCATAGTGTTTAATTTAAATTTCGGTTGATTCCGAACTTTTTGTGCTCGTGTGAGCGAAGTTAATGTTTTCCTTCGAAATTGAGAGCCTCACCGGACACGCTCGGCGAGCACGAGACTTTTCAAACTCTAAAGATTCGGAAAAACATAATCGACTTTCTTATTCAACGCGACTCTTTTACTCTCGAGGCAATTAAGCATGTGAGCGACGTTCCGATTTTCCGTAGACACTGGTCGAGGCTTTTTCGCGAACTCAGAGACCGCGAGACTTTTTTAATTTGTTAGATTCGGAAAATTTTTCCCGAAATTAACATTGAACACAATTTTTTGTGCTCTTGGATGAATCAATCGTACAAGAAATATTGAAGTTTTGCTCCCAGACTGACGGACTGATCGGACACGCACAGTGAGCACTAGACTTTCGAAACTCGGAAGACTGGAAAACACAGAACCGAACATCTCACTCAACACGACTCTTCCGCTCTCGAGGCGATTAATCGTGTGACCGCTCTTATAATTTTCCTGCGGCTGCGCCGAGAAGGTCACACGTTGACGAGAATCGTTCCGTGAGACCTGAACATCGGATGCATCGGCGAGGTACCTAGCGATACCCAGTACTAGTGTTTTATATAATATAATAATACAATGTTAGTGTCGACTGTTGATTATACTCTAGAATTGATGGACCTTAAGAATAAAAAAAAAATTCCATTATTCCATGTAAATTTTTCGAAAGTATTCATATAAATGCACTGAACGATTTTCTCGATATTTCTATTTTATTCTAGAATTTCAGACCTGAGGTGTTAAAAACGGTTCGTTTACCGTATATAACAAAATTTCCAACGTAACTGCGCTCACTCTTACGGATGCAGAACTAAGGCGATCGATATGCGTTCGCAGATTGTTTTTCCTCAGACGTATTTCCGTGACGTACCGAGAAAACGATCCCGTGACGTTTCCGTGCTAATACGTATCCGCGAATCCGTGAAGCATAAAAAAAAACTATTGAAGAAACTATTGAAGAAACTAGTGAAAAAAGCTATCGACGTTCGTTCTGCGAAGTCCGTCGCCCGACGTTCGTTTCTCGAAACCCGCCGTGAGTTTCAAAGAAAATTTTGAGTGGTTCAAGATGGATTAAAATTCTGAAGAAATTCAAGCTTGTAGAAGGTACTGAAAAATTGATTTTTCATTAATATGATGATAATCTTTCAAAACCTTATTAACAAATTGAAGAAAAAAAATTGGTCAATAAATGACCCATCAACCTAACTTTGTTTTGAGGGAAATAATGGGTTACTTTTTTTGAATACGTATGAATTTTTTCATTATTTTTCCGGTTTGAGGAATCGACAACCTTGTCTAATTATTAAAAATTGCATCTTCATCCACTTATTTCGCCTGAACAAACAAAAATTACATAATTAGACAAAATCCTTAAAAAATGTATACGTGTTCATGATAGTAAACAAATTATTTTTTCGTTAAAAAAAAAGTTCCGTTGACAGATGATTTGGGAGAAAAAAAATTCAATTGATTTGTTAATAAAATTTTGAAATAATTAATTTGCAAAATCAATCTTTTCAGCACCTTCTACATCTTGTTTTTTCCGATTCTTTAGCGATCAAGAATTTTTCAAATTTTTCTCTGAAACTCAAGTTGTTTCATGTTTGATGGTACGTTTGTCAAACGAAAAATCTCGCTTTAGCAGTGTTGTACCATTCTCAAGAATTTTCTTCTCAACACCGTTCGCTAGTCAAGAATTGGTAACTTTCTACCCGGGTCCCAGGGATGAAATATCATAATTTTAGCGTAGTCGGAAAAAATAGTGTATTATGGCTACAAGCGAAGGAAAGCGCGATTTTCGCATGGGCGAAGCTTGCGGCTCGAGCCAAGGGTTTTGCGGCTCGAGCCAAGGGTTTTAACGTTTCACGAATCTCCGTTTTCGGAGCCGTGAATAAATGGACACTCGCGTGGGTTGAAAATATACTTTATTTGGACTATGGGAAATCGTACTAGGAAACTAGGCGGGGCGCGCTCGCGGCTAACCCCCGTTACACCGGTGTGGGTACCGCGTCGCTCGCGGACCGTGTACCCACGTCGTACCTTGACTCGTAACTCGTGAGCTATCGACGGCCCGTCGTAATCGTTCGACGTCCGTCTCCCAACTACTCGAAATCGCGCGCGCCTCGCGGGGCGCCCGACGTGACTCCGACGTCAAGCGAGCGACCGAGTCTCCCGCAGCGCTCACTCACTCTCTCCGACATTCATCCGCATACTTTTGTCTATAACATTCGAACATCCTGACCGTCACTCGTCCTCGAGGGATCCGGCCAGCTCGTAGTCTCGTAGATACGACGGTGCCTTTCGCACACGCACCGGACGACGTGTTTCCGGTTCTCCGGATGACTCCTGCTGAGGGATTTCGCCTACCTCTCGGCCAGGAACGTTCTCGGCTCCCATGGGCGGAGATGGCTCCTTATCCTCGTTTCGCATTCCAGGGCGGTCGTCACGCTCGTGTTCTCCGGAACTATCCGTCTCGGAGTCTTCTCCCGTCTGATTGTCTGGCCCTTCGTCCAGGACCGGGGCCCAGAGTTTTAGCTGACTCGCATGGGCGGTGGCGGCGTATCGTCTCCCCTGTTCGCGCTCAGCTAGGTCGACCACTCCATAGGTGTCCCCGTGCAACACTGTTGATCGTCAGTGGTCCCCGAAAGCTCCGTTGCAGCTTTTGACTTTCCCCCGTCTGAACCGGCGCGGCCTTCATGTACACTATGTCGCCGATATCAAACTTTACGTACCGTCGCTTTTTATCGTACCGGGACTTGAACTTCGCCTGCTCCTCGCGGATCTTTTCTCGAACTTCGCGTTGGATCTGCTCCGGAAGTTGATATTTGTCCGCATCGTCGGGGAGCAGACAAGCCAGAACTCCCTCGTCGTGCCGTGGCGTATAACCGTAGAGCGCGCGGAACGGGCTCTTACCGGTTGTCTTATTCGGTGATTCGTTAAGATCCCGTTGGACCATCTTCAACCGTGCATCCCAATCCCTTCCGTCCTCTTGATGTACGTTAGCCTGGATCGCTGGCAGCAACGTTCGGTTCAAACGTTCGATTTGACCATTAGCCTGCGCGTGTCGCGGGGAATTGAGCACGTGCTCGATTCCGTGCTTTCCGCAAAACTCCGCAAACTTCTTCGACGTAAAACTCGCTCCTCTATCCGAGATTATTCGGCGGGGCGCGCCGAAATCGAGTACAAAATCTTCCAACACGCGTATAACGCTCTTCACAGCGGTATCGCGCACGGCCCGTAGTACCGCGTATTTCGTGAGACTGTCTATTATAGCGAATACATATTTGTTTTTACGCGAACTAGTTACGAACGGACCTTCGTGGTCTATGTTAATCGTTTCGAAGGGGCGGCGGCCCGGCGGTATGGGATGAAGCATACCCGCTTGTTTACCGGTCAACGGCTTTGTCGCGATGCATTGTAAGCAGGCTCGAATGTGCCGTTTGACATATCCGCGCATTCCGGGGAAGTAGTAGTACTCCTGAATCTTTTGTATTGTTCGCTCGATCCCGGTATGACTCTGCGTGTCATGAAAACGCACCGTGAGGCTCTTTCGTAGTGCCCGCGGAATCACATATTTTAGTTCTTCGCCGACGCGTTTAAACAATAGATCGCCCACCAATTCGTATTCGTTCACTTCCGCCTTTTCGTGTGCACTTCGATCTTTCGCGCACTTCCGTAGAATATCGCACTTTCGTCGCAATTGCTCATCGGAGCTCTGGTAAACGCGCACTTCATCCTCCGTATTTACAACTGAGTATACGGTACATTCATCCGCTCTCACCTCACACTCATCATTCTCGACGTGCGTCGGGGCCCGACTAAGAGCGTCTACGTGCGCCATTCTCTCTCCCGGTCGATGCACAATTTCGAAATCGAATTCACTCAGGGCTGTGTACCAGCGGACTACTTGCGGATTTTTCGTTTTATTGGCGCTCAGATATACCAGAGCTTGACAATCACTAATGACCTTGAATTGTATATTAATTAACAACGCGCGCAAACGCGAAACAGCCCAAACGATGGCTAACAATTCAAGCTTCGACGAATGATAATTGCATTCTGCTCCGCTCGTTCTCCGACTTATCGCATATACTAAGTGCATTCGTCCGTCGTCTCCTTTTTGGAGGAGCATCGCAGCTAGTCCGACGGCACTCGCATCCGTATGGAGTTCCGTTTCCCGATTCGTTCGGTATAGCTGCAGTATGGGGCCCGACATGAGCGCTTCCCTCAAGTCTTTGAAAGCTTTTTCTTGCGGTTCGCCCCATTCGAACTCACAATCTTTCCTGAGCAAACGGTTCAACGGCTCGGCTCGCTCGGCGAACCTGAGAACAAATCGTCGGAAGAAGCTCGTGAGCCCCAGAAAGCGTCGTACCCCGTGAACGTCGGTAGGTCGCGGAAATTCGACGATCGCGCGTAATTTGCTCGGTCCCGGCTCGATGCCGTCTTTAGAAATCACGTAACCCAAGTAGGTGATTTTGCTCATCAAGAATTGGCACTTAGGTAATTTTATCGTAAGCCCCGCTTTCCGGAGCGCATCAAGCACCTGCACGAATCGATTCCGTAGATCAGACCAATCTCGACCCGGCACCAAAATGTCATCGAGATAGAACAAAATCACCCGGTTGCGCAAGGGTCCGAGTACACGTTGCATCAGTTTCGAAAAATAAAAAGGGGCGTTCATAAGACCAAAGGTCATCCTCGTGAACTCGCCCGTATCGTCCGGCGTTATAAAGGCGGTTTTTGCACGCGCTTTTTCCGTTAATGGTACCTGCAAGTACCCGTGTGCCAAATCTAAGGTAATAAATATTTTCGCATCTCCTACGAGCGCGACGTGTTCGTCTATATCGGGGAGAGGGAAGTGAATTCTCTCCGTTTGTTTATTCAGTCGACGAAAGTCGACAACGAGTCTCGACTCGCCGGTTTTCTTGCGTACAAGCAAGACCGGGCTTGCGTAAGGCGAACTCGTCTCTGTTACGATGCCCGTTCGCTTCCACTCTTCCACGATATTTCGGATTGTCTCGCGCTCGTTGTTACTCGCGCGATACGGTTTTGAAAATACCGGTCGACTGTTCGGCATTTCCTCAATGTCCATTTCTATAACGTTCGTACATCCTAACTCACTTAAATCGTTAGCGACACAGTCGCGATAGTCGTTGAGTACTCGTAGCAATTCTTCAATCGTTTCCTCCGTTTGTTCGTCTCCCACGACGAGATGTTCTCGAAGAATCGGTGGTCTCGTCGTCGATGAGGCGAGAACCGGCATTGGTTCAATCTCGTCGCAGCGCAAGATGGTACCCTTGCACACGGATTGCGCACAGGAATCCAAATTGAGCATCGGTAACTCGTATTCATGCTCGCGATCCGTAGCACGGACGAGTTGCACCGTATGCGGCTGAACTTGTTGCGTGTTCGTCGCGTTGATCTCGATCGATGCTGGTCGCTGCGAGCCCAGCTCTTGCAAGCGCGTGACGTCAGCGCTCGTGAAATTCAGATTGCCACCGACCTTGTGGTAATCGACATTCGGCGCATCGGTGAATGTGCGTCCCACAATCACTGGCGTTGGCTGGTGATCGTCTGACACCACTCGTAGCTCGACATCCTCCACAGTTACACCGTCAATGGTCATGTGGGCCCGTACGAAACCTGGGGATGTGACAGTATAATTACTCGGTCCAAAAGCGCGCAACTCCGAAGGTCGAGGCTCCATGCGTAGACCCAAGAGTAGTACTGTCGATACCGTAATAGTGCAGTCGGAGCTCCCCTGGTCCACTTGTCCTCTCACAGAGTCTGCGTTGATCATCACCGTCTTCAAATACTTCGTCAGCGTACTGGGTCCTGTCGAGTGGATTTGATTCACCGTAGCGACTGGCGTTGGCGCTGCGGCAGTGCAGTTCTTCTGCGTGTGTCCCTTCTGCGAACACCTATTACAAAACAACTCTCTTTTAGGCTCCGGACAATCCTTCGATAAGTGACCGTAGCGATTACAGTTGAAGCATTTGGGTTCTCCGGCTTCGTTCTTCACAGGCAATCGTAGGCTCGAAGCCTTTGGAACCGGAGGGCTGACAGAGGGTTGCGGAGTCGATGCTTTCGGAACATTCGTAGTGGCTTTACCTTTCTCAGCCTGCGCAGGTCGACTGACTTTGATCTGTTCCACCCGCTGGTCCTCGAGTCTCTGGTACGCCACGATATCGTGATACAAATCCTCGATCCTCCGATGGTCCCTTGATTTCCTTGATTTCTCCGAGACTCAAATTCAAATCATGACACAATTTTACCTTGGAGTGAAAGTAAGCTGTCGTCGACTCTTCCTTCGTTTGTACTCTCGTCGTCATACGCTGCCACTTCGTCGCGACACTTTCGTGCGTTAAGAACGTCGCTGAGAAAATTGCACGAAAATCCTCCCACGTCCTCAGATCCTGCGCGTTCGCCCGGTACCAATCTCGAGCACCTTTTGACAGCCGCATCCTCGCTGTCTCGAGAGCGATATTGTCCGGCCATCTATGCAACGTGCGCATGCTGTCAATCATCGACAACCACTCGCGAGCCTTCGACGCTCGTCCTTCACCATCGAATTCGTCGATGTTACGCGACAGATCGGGCATAACCTGGTAGCAGAGCTCGGGATCGCTCACTGGATGCTGATTCCCTCGGCTCAGAGATGTCAACAAACTCTCCATCCATGCGTCGCGCCGTCTGTTCTCTTCGATCATCAACTGCATCAATTCCCCGACGCCCGGTGGCGCCGCGGCCGTAGAAGCAGTCGGAGCCTGAGGCAAATGCCATGGCGGCGGTCGATTGCTGTCGTAACCGAATGGCATGGACGGCGGTGCGTACGGTGGCACATACCGCATATCGTTCGTCGGTCTCGCATTGACATTCGCGGGTCGGTTCGCTCCGTTATCGGCAAGTAGGGACAACCCGTGAGCACCACTTCGTTCAGTGGGCATGTTACCGATCGTCGGAAGGGGCTGCGACTGATTCCCCACCTGTGGTGTCGATGAGCTACCGACCGCCTGCCTGCGATACTCGTCACGTTGGGATCTCGAATGACGATCGTCGCGAGCATTCCCCCCACCACGTGACCCTGAATCGCCGAATAAGCTCACGCGCGACGAACGGCGCGGGATCGCACCATTCAAATTTTCGCGAGTCGGATCATTTACCGTGATTCCTTGTGCGAGAGGGCCGAACCCGAGCATATTATTGTCACCGTCCAATTGTGGAACCATCCCGTTGGCTCCATTCGCAGCCGGAGTGCGATACATGCTTACTTCGCGTAAACTGTTGTTGCGCGCCGACGGAACCCGTGTCGAAGTACCGCTTCGCGTACGCACCATATATCTATACGATAACACTCAATGTTCCACTGTCTGTTTACACACTTGTACACTCGTGATTGTTATCGACCCCGGTACGCGAAAACACAGCAGGAACCAAACAGGCCATCGCGCACCCAAAAGGAAAAACAAAATATAAACACAACCGACACAAAAGGTCTGCCTTCTTCGTTTTTTTTTTTTTTTTTTTTTTCCACTCGCGGAACTTTGCTCCTTACACCGAAGCAATCGAAGTTACGGAAAACCTCATCGTATACTTATCATCGTATCTTTCGTATCGTCTCTCGTCTCGTACGAGAAACGTTGCTCACTTTTTCCTTTTCGAATCACGTCCTATTATCCGCGTGCAATACCGTCGGCTGCCTCCGAATCCCACTTCTGAAGTGTTATACGCTTTATGCCCTCGTCGATTCGCGCTGGGTGGCCGCGTGGCATCGCGGGAAAATTGGGGCAGCGGGGTGTTCCCGCGGTTACACGAATCTCCGTTTTCGGAGCCGTGAATGAATGGACACTCGCGTGGGTTGAAAATATACTTTATTTGGGCTATGGGAAATCGTACTAGGAAACTAGGCGGGGCGCGCTCGCGGCTAACCCCCGTTACACCGGTGTGGGTACCGCGTCGCTCGCGGACCGTGTACCCACGTCGTACCTTGACTCGTAACTCGTGAGCTATCGACGGCCCGTCGTAATCGTTCGACGTCCGTCTCCCAACTACTCGAAATCGCGCGCGCCTCGCGGGGCGCCCGACGTGACTCCGACGTCAAGCGAGCGACCGAGTCTCCCGCAGCGCTCACTCACTCTCTCCGACATTCATCCGCATACTTTTGTCTATAACAAGTGCAATAAAACTGTGTACGATACTCGTGCCAGAAACTTTTTCTCAACTCGTGTGATTGCAACACTCGCCTTCGGCTCGTGCTGCAAGCTCACACTCGTCAGAAAAAGTTTCTTCGCACTCGTATCGTAATATACTAATCCTTCGATCAATCTAGATGGATGGCGTACGAGGCCAACGCCAGGATTCCCGAGTGTATTTTTTTCGTAACGCGCCGTACCATCTGGACTCGCGATATAAAGATACACCGTATAAATATTACCGATGTGCGAGCCGTACAACTGAGACGGCGTGCGATGCATCGGTATATTTAACGGAACGGGGAGTGGCTACGCAGATTGGCATTCACAATCATCCTATCGATCGGCACTTGAAGGATGATTACTTGTTCAAAGAAGAAGTTCGGCAATTGGCGCAGAACATTCTTCTCGAGCCCGACGAAGTTCTTCGTCAAGCGTGCAGGCAGTTCGTGAACATTTTTATTGCGCTTTATTGCGAAAATGAATATATTCGGATATGAATAATTAAAGATGTTCAGTTTTTGCTTTCTCATAACGGAAGCTTCATTTTTGGGGGAACAATTTTTCCAGATTTTTATGCCAGCATGTTCAAAATGTCGAGCTCAAATTTGGATCAAACATAGATTGCTATTGAACAACGCTTGAGATTGAATGTAAAATAAAACCGTTAAGGGGTGTAAATGTTTTGGCATTATGAGATTTTTTTAATTTTTGTTTTTGCTCTAACTTCCACTATTTTTCAGATATCTGGCTCAAATTTGGTTTACACGTAGACTATTATCACAGAAGTTTCGGGATTAAAGTGCGTGTAAAGCCGTTTGCGAAAGAAATATTTTTATTGTATTTCGAATGTTCTGAAGAACGCTCGTTATCGTTCTAACTCTTATAGTTTTTGGAATATCGGGCTCACATTTAGCCCAGTACTGATCTAATATCACATCATTCATATGTTCATTAATCGACCATATATTTTTTTTTATACACGACTAAAATCAGCCCCTCTCTTTGCATAAACGTATTTGAATAATTCTATAAAGTTGGCGGGCATTAATGGATAGTCGCATTTGTAACTAATAACACGACAAATCGTCCTTATTAGGTAGCCAAAAAAGAACAATTACCCGAGCAAAAAAAAAGCCACCGTTATAAGGAAGCAATTTTACAATTTCCATAGTCGCGATTTTTTCTAATACAAAAAATTTCGATAAAAAAGTTGCACGTACTTCCGCTTACACTCTTGATCGTTGTATAGGAATCGCGAAGCCGGCGAAAGGTGTTCGGCCGCTGCGATGATTAGTTTCATCAAACGCGTGCGCAAGAAACTGCATCCGCCGATACCGCGATCCCTTCGAGAACTGGGAAACGTTCTAGACGATTATGTCCCAGCACGGGAGATATATCGTGGCATCGTTACCGCCGCTGATGACTCGTCGGCGCTGATATTCGCTAGCACTGATATGCTCGAATATCTGTCGTGTGCTCAGTGGCTGCATATCGACGGAACGTTTTTGGTCAGTCTATATATTTTGCGTACATTATCTACGATTACACCTACAGCATTAATCGTTATTCGGACATTTTTTTTACCTAACTTTTCAAGAGGACATTCAATTCTTACTCTTCGTAGTGCATATTAGTACGATTTCTCATAGACCGTTTCCAAAATCTTGCGGAGGAGAGTGTATCGTTACGTGTCCATTAAACATGAAATTCAGATAGAAGTTCGAATGCGTTCCAATACAGCAAGAATTTAAAAAGAAATGAACCATGTAGACAGCGCTATGAACATTTATTTGCTCCTCCGATTTTGTTCTATTTCTGCTTCTTCGGTTCTGGCTTCTCTTAACTTTCTTTTTGTTCTTTTTCTTCTTCTTTGACACTTCTTTCTTGGGCTACGTTTTTGCTTTTTCTTCTGTAGCTCTCCTAACTATTACTCTGCCTCATTTTCTTCTTATTCATTATGTCTTTTATTTCACTCCGTGCGTAAAATGCGGTTTAACGCACGCTTTGCGTACGCATATACCCATTTTCACGCCTCCTAAAATAAAATTTCGTATGATACTCGTACGAAATGTGGCTTCCCTACGAACACCTGCATTTTTCTACGATACATACCGTGTTTACTCTTCTTGAACTACAATTTTTTAAACTTTCAAATCGGTTGTTCCCACACATCCGAAAGCCGCACAGCTATGGATTATCTTTATTAGAGAAGGCGATAAGGTTAGGATTTAGTTATCTATTAATTGATTAATTATTCTATTTTTTCTCTCTGACCGCTTACTTGCCTTTGTTTCTCGATGTCGTGCTTACTTCGTCATTCAACTTCGCGTAGTAGAACACGTAGTAGTACATTGTCAAGCACAATAATTAAAAAATATTAATGTAGGGGTATGCGGCGGTTTTTGTTCTGTGCGAAAGACGAACAAAAGTTTTATATGACGCTATATGGCAACGAATCCTCGAGCTGTGTCCACAGCTACGAGAAAATTTACGCGCCGTGTAGACGGACTTTGAACGGGCCGCTGTTGCGAGTCTTCGGAGTACCTTCCCCCGTATCCGAATCAGAGGGTGTTGGTTCCATTTTTGCCGCGTGAGTTTTCACCTTCTATATAATTTGTAGGAATATGTTCCCACCTCCCCATAGCCATACCGCGAATTGTTTTTACGGAAATATACGGAAATGTTCACAAGCTCCGTTTTTCGATTAATTTGTTTAGTAATACATATCCTATTTCCTAGGCGGTTTACCGAAAATGGAAATCGCTCAGAATGCACCACCCGCCGCAAGAAATTTTATATTTATCGTGGGCCCTTCCTTTGCTGCCGCCGGATCAGTTTGCCGAGGGCTGCCGCGTCATAACATGTCTTGCCGATCCGCTGGCTTTTCGAGAACACGAACCGCTAAATGCGTTTACGCATTATCTCCGCCAACAGTGGGTGCCTCTCGTGAGCGTGACGTCGGTATACGGGACGCCGATTCGTACTAACAACGTCGCGAAAGCGTTCAATCGGCACTCCGCTAAGAAATTGGGAGGGGCTCATCCGGGAATATGGGTTTTTTTGGGTATGCTGTATATTTATACGCTTATGTATCTGTCATAGTACATAACGACACGAGGACGGGAAAAATCTTTTCTCGCGAGTGTGAGTTTGCAGCACGAGCTGAAGGCGATTACTACTATCACACGAGCTGAGAAAACTTTGTTCCGCCGAGTATCGCATACAATCTTACGTCAGAAGGTCAGAAAAGAGTTTTCGGTGCGCGAAGTTCACGGAAAACCTCACATTCCATGTCACAGTGACGTAATAGTACATTACGACACGAGAGCGAGAAAACTCTTTTCTCGCGAGTGTGAGTTCACAGCATGAGCTGAAGCCGAGAGCTACAATCACGCGGACTGAGAATAGTACATTGCGATACTATTGCGATAAAACTTTTTCTGACGAGTGTGAGTTTGCAGGATGAGCCGAAGGCGAGTGTTGCAATCACACGAGTCAGAAAAAGGTTTATCGCACGAGTATCGTATACCATTTTATGTCATAAGATTCAACAAGATAGTTTTCCGTGCCACAGTGACGTTTTCTCTGTAGTAACATAATGTACTATATTTTCTCCAATGCTGATATGTGTTTTGCTGAAACGATGTATGTCATATGACAGTGCTGTGCTTGAGAAGTCGTCGGATTGACAAAGAATTAACGTACTTGCGGCTAACGAATGCGGGTGAATTTGTCCTAAATACCAATCTGTTCTGCAGAAAAACTAAAGGACACGATCTTCGACGAGTTGACGAAAATAAGACGTTGGAGAACGACCGGACAGACGGGCCGAAAGCCACAGCACAAGGCGTGGGTTAGGGCCGACGAAAAAATTGCCGAAAATCAGCGGCTTCTCCGAACGGGAAGGTGATTTCCAATCATAGTGCAGATGATAACATGGTTTATTAAAATGAAGCTGAAAGTCCAAGACATCGTAAAATAGTATATTGTGCAACAAGGACAGAAAATTGACAATTGCCACGAGTGTGAGGTTTGCTGACCGAGCGAAGCAAGAGCAGCCACCACACGAGTTGCAATCGCCAATTCGCCCCGAGTTGCACACTATGCTTTTTGTAACGTATGTAGGGAAAACCGGTGAATTTCATGGGAGTTCTTCGGGACGGACAGTGCAATGTAAAGTTATTTACTTTTGCCCGAAGCGACGAAAGTAAGCTCTCAAGGGTCGACAGTGAAACAATCGCGAACTACGCATGGACGAACGTAACTTTTCACTAGTGTCACGAAACCAGGCACTTTCTCACAAAACCATGAAATGGGCCGCTTTTCGTGTCCGAGTTACAAGAAAGAATTTTAGTACATATTTATTGTTTTGAACAGATACGATATCGAAGCGTTTTTGCTTTCGGCAACAACGCCGTATCAACGGCTGGATATCCACCACGCTGCTCGACGTTTTCGCGCTGGTAAACTCTAATACCTCACGAATCCATCGCGATTTTGAGATTCGATCTATAGTCAATGAAATTGATACATTTTCCAGACGGGGAAGAGCAACACGAGCTGCCTGTTCCTCAGCATATGCTGAATTCGCAGGATGTCTTTCCAGGTTAATAGAGATCAAAATAGATATTCGTATCATGTAATTCTTGAAAAAGCATGGTCATACATACATGCACACATTAGTATCTTGCGATACTAGTGCGAAGAGACCGATTTTAGACGAAGGTTAGGAAGTTGGCTGAACGAGCCGGATCGAGTGCTATAACGACCTGAGGCGAAGCCTAGTGTTGCTTGTAGCGCGACAGAAGGCGAGTTCAGCCTTCTTCACAACTCCCGTCTGGAGTTCGCTTTTTCGCGCAAGTATCACATAATATTTTTTGTAACAAATGCATAAGAAGTGCCGGTGTATGTGCCGACCGGGCGCGACATAAACAAAGAACGGACAAATATGTGTATACGCATAGTATCAATGGACCCAGGAGTGTCTCGACGCCAAGTAGTTTGATCAGTTAAAAGTTCGCGCGCTGAGTCCGCGCGCGTCGAGCGCTACCACGTTCTTATACGTTAATATCGTGCCCCCAAAACTTTCGTATTTACTCACCGAAACGATACATGGGAACGTTATTTTACAAACAGTTCCCCGATATAAATCGAATGTAAGCTTCGAAATGAGCCGAGAATCCAGCCAATCGGTGCACGCAATAAAGAAATATCACGATATTGCCCGAAAAATGTTCACGTTCACGATAAAAATAAATGTCCAGTATGTCCCGTTTGTCCGATGTCCTGTGGTGTTAGTGTGTTGCATCGGTGCGGCCATGCGTGAGCCGTAGATACGCAATAGTACTCGCGGAAATCAACGATCAGTTTTTTCCGATTTGCAAATATCATTTCGTGAATTCTAAGTGTCAGTTCCTGAATATCCGCGAATAGTTCACTCAACTGAGTGTTCGAAATACTGATGAAATTAGTTGTAAGGTTATGGATTTTAGATTTTTTGTAAAAGTTAATTTAAAAAACTTCATGCGCTTAAAAAAATATGTCGTGCGTGTGATAAAATGATTTATTTAATAAATCACGAACATAGCTCAGCACGTAGCACCTAGCATAGCTCGTAGCTGCATTGAACTATAGGCAACGAAAAACGCTTCTATGAGCGCGAATTTTCAAGAAGCTATCACAGTTTCATAAGTTTGGAATACTACATTACACATTGAGTACTTTGGAACAGATTTCAAAAAGAGTAAAATAGAGATTAAAAAAAAAAAAGTTTTTTCTGTAAAAAATGTAAAAAACGACGCCAAGTAGTTTAATAATAGTTTTCAAACCATTTTTTGATAATAAAAAAAAAAACTTACATGAGCCAAGTAAACTTTAAAAAAATCTTGGCGAGTCCTCAGAACACCAATACATACGGATGCATCAAAAGAAAGGACGAGCAAAGATTTTTTTTATTCCACTCCGTGCGTAAAATGCGGTTTTACGCACACTTCGCATGCGTATATCCACATTTTCACATCTCGTAAAATAAAATTTGGTACGATACTAGTGCGATAAACCTTTTTCTGGCTCGTGCGATTGCAACATTCGCCTTCGGCCTCGTCCTGCAAACTCACACTCGTCAGAAAAAGTTTTATCGCACTACTATCGTTATGTACTATTTTTTACGGTTACTTGGCTTATTTACTAAACGCGTCTCGACCTACTTTATGTTACGGCTGACTGGTACATAAACTAGCACTTTCCATGCATGTGTTACAAAAACTTATTTTAGCATTAACGATTGCATGTCGGTAATGATTTAGTTGCTTAATTCTGGACCCTAAAATCCAACTCTTCATAGACGATCCTGCAGAAGAGGAAGTTCGTCGACGAGGGGGGCCCAGACCTCGACTCAATGCGAGACGAGGTCGGGTTCAAGACGAAGATAGTGGTATGACCTTTTTTTCCCCATTTTGAGTTGACTCAACAAAGAGTCAATTCTTATCTGAAAGTTGTTTTAAGTCGTGTTTGGTTGAGCGGCTAAAGTCTCAAATTGGAAAGAACAAAAAGTTACGGTCGCGCTTAGGATGCCGAAAGGCCCATTAAAAACGTTACAAGAGCGTGCTAACGATCTGAGTCCGTAAATCACACGCGTACTAAAGCAAGCTTTCGTTAAAAGGCTTATTCAAAAATATATATATAATATTATAATTCCATACGCTGTTGTCGGTTGTTGCAAACACGAATCATCAAATACCCGAATCAGACAGTGCCGGTAAGTTACTATCATCATGTGATTGAATAAGTGCCATAGTCCTCTTGAGACATATAATAACCCGTTTCGTAAAACGAAGATGATTTGTTGGACCTTCGCGTCGATCCGCCATCGTCGCGAGAGAGCAGCTCCGACAGAGTGGAAAGAGATGACGATGCCCGTAAGCTTTTTACGTTTTAATTATACATATGGAAAAACGATTACACTACTGCAAACGATTAATTTTTTCCATAATAAAGAAAGTGACGAGAATCCGCAAGCTGCGGCGGATGGGAATGGGACCGAGAGAGCAGACGACTCTGACAGTGACGGTAAAACATCACTGATAAATGAATACGAGCATATCTTTGACGGGCACACTCTCATATTTATAATTTCTTGGACGTTGTACAATTGTATTCAGTTTTCTTTGTAAAAAAATGCATGCAATAGTCCGATTTCGACCCCGCAAAACGTGCCAAAAAATGCACATTTTAGCAAGAGTTGTGAAGAAAACACTATGCATACGTAAGAGCAGATTACTTCCTTTCCAAAGTTTTTATCACTCTATTGCTGAGAAGTAACGTTTTCACCCGCTTTTGGAATTTTCAAAAGTCCCGGAAAACGGGAGTTTTCTTGAGTTTGTTACGAAAAATATTATGTGGCACTCGTACAAAAAACGAACGCTCTATGACGGTGTGAAATTGTTCGTGACAATAATAAGAAAATGCGACTTAAATATACCTTTTGATGTAAGAGTTGTAAAAATAATATTTAGAATAATCTATATCATTGCGGCATTTTTTTGCAGGGATATTCAAAGTGCAAAGTCAAAAAACCTATTTCAAACCATCGCGGAAATTATGGCCTAAAATGGGTTAAACATTACGATATTTTCAACGATTATATTTAATAACTACAAATTAGTTTTGAATTTGAGAATACTGGAGTGTAGATCTTTGTTAGACGATGTGCCCGTGCCGAAAATATTGAAAGTACGTACGATAAATTAAATTGATAATGATAATTGAAAATTTTTCAAAATAGCTGAATCTGTTGAGGATCGTTTTCCTCGTGGACGCGCAATCCAGCGCGGTAGAGTCGGCAGGCCCATTCGGCACTGCGTGATAAACAATGGTGAGTCACTATGTGAGAAAAAAGTTAATGATGGATTTGAAAACATTAGAGGTCAACATGGTCAATCAGAGATTATTGATATTTTGTACCAAAGATGAGAATGGTCTCATATAAACTTGAAACATTATATTCATTGAAAAGCGAGGCAATTCGTGCCATTGTACCTGTAATCTGAACGTCCCCTTCATCAAACTAACTCATCGTCCATGCTATCCATTTGCTAGCCTTAACTTTATCGAATTGCTTCTTTACAAAGTTGGTGTTCAACGTTTTATCTCGAAATATTATTAAATTGCAAGATTTTATATCGCAACCATTGTTGCCGTTTTATTCATCTCGATATTGGTCGAGGTTTGATAGTTACCTATAAAATACCCAATAAGAATGCAAAACATTTTCGAAATAGCCGCTCGGGGACGGATTCAGGCGCATCGAGGCCGAAGAGGCCGACGTGGACGAGTCGGGAGACCAGCAAGAGGACGCGGGGTCAATAATAATAGTGAGTTAAACATGAAATTAATCATGTTAAAGTGTTTGAATATTGAATAATAATAAAAATGATACAGTATACTGCCGCGATGCTTCCATTTATAAGGAAGCTTTTTTTTCCATAATGCTTTTTCTGACTCTTGTGATCGCAACACTCGCCTGCGGCTCGTCCTGCTCACACTCGTAAAAAAAAGTTTTACGAAACTACGAAATTACGAAACGACGATTCGACGATTTCGTATCGTACGAAATTTTATTTTACGAGGTGCGACAATGGGGTTATGCGCAAGCGACGCGTTCGTAAAACAGCATTTTACGCACAGAGTAGAATAAAGTACTATTGTGTACTGCGCCATCCTACCGTTCGTACCTTTTATCATTCGCTGCAAAATTCTCCAATATACAAACGCCTTAAAAAATGTTCGCATTAATAGATGAATTCGCCCAGAACGAAGGTCGCCGCGATCGACGCGCGAGAGGCGGCAGACGAGGAAGACCGGCTCGTCGACGCATGGCCGTTAATATTAGTGAGTCATACGTAACATCAGTGTATATTTACGGTGAATTGTCACACGTCTGGGTGCGAGAGGAGCAGGCACATTTCATTATTCGTATTTTCGTCAAAACATAAAAGATTTCGGACAAAATGAAGTGTCATGCACTTCATAATTGCTAGCAGAGCTGGGCAAAAGTTACAAGTATCTGGTCGGTATAATTGTAGCAATCGAAAAAGTTACGGGACTACTCAGTATGCTAGGACAGGAGCTCTCTACGAATACCGTATACACCCAGTAATCCAGAGACTTGAGGTACTCGAGTACACGAAGTAGTACTTAAGGCTTTTGTCCACCTCTGATTGCTAGACCTAGTACGTGACTGTCTGTTTTGTCCGAAATCTAACTAGTCTTTGAGGATAAAGGATTACAGCTTTTGTTACCGACTGATTGAGTGAATCTTCACCATGACACTAATTTTCGAGAATACGATTGCAACATTTATTTTTTTAACATCATGAAAAATCGTTTACGATTTAAAATGTTGCATAAAGCCGAGAGTAGCGACACTGAAAACGCCGATGGAATCGAGCCGCTCGATCCCCCCCAATTGCCGCCAATCGTCGATCCCCCCCAATTGCCGCCAATCGTCGACCCCCCCCCCAATTGCCCCCAGTCGTCGATCGCCGATCGCCGATCGTTGTCCTCGAAACGTCCGATGATAATGGATCGAGTGACGTTGGCGTGGATCGGCGTCGGAATGTCGGTCCAAATAATGAATCCGATTCGGATATCGGCGGAAGCAGCGACAACGACGAAATGCGTGTCGTTGTCGAAGATCCGGCCAGGATTTACAATTTCGACCCTGACATAATGGAACTCGATATCGGCATTATAGATGCGGCTAACAACGGTATGAAGTTTGTTTATTGTATTTCAACATATTGCGGAAGTTCGATTATCTGACGAAATGAAATTTGAGGTCTCAATCGATACATATTTTCTATATGAAGGTGTGGATATCGGTGGTTTTATCGTCGTTAAATGGTACACTGGACGGTGGAATGCTATCGATACAGTGGAACCTCTGTTTTCTAAACGTCACTCAACTCAATCACTCACTTATTTGAACTCGTTATGATGCCAACGATTTTGCTTAGCTGAATTTCCCCTTATGCCCGTCAACCCCACTGCAAGTGCCCCTATGCCCCTATCCTTGCACCTCGTTGCCCTTGCAGTGACTGATTAAGAGTAAGGACTGTAGGCCAAGAACAGAATAGCGATAGTGTCCGGTCCTGCCAAGTTAAGAAAACAGGGTTTGTACTGTAACTACAATGTGGAAAAATGATTGTAGTGACGATTGCCTAACCCGACAGGGTTAGCTTCTTCAATAAACCATTCGCACAAAACCACCGTGATCAAACCCCCCGTGAAAACGAGGTAATTTTATAATGGTGGAACAACGGTTGTTTTTTGTTACTGCACTCGTATTTTCATGAAATTAACGATGGTTGCATCATGCTCGTTTTGCGGTTGAATAAAATATAAAAGATTACGATGATGGAACGACTGTTGTTGGCGTTCGATACAAATCGAGCGCAGTGTTGACATTATCGAGATTGTTTCTCAGTTATTAACGCTCGATATTTTTTCGATTTAAAGACGATGTCGTTATGAACGCGGAACCGATAATTCGCCTAGACGAAAATGTTGCGCCGGTTGACGCAGAGGAGGCTCGACTCGCGGCTGTCGTAGTGGACCATGCTAACGAGTCCGAGAATGGTTAGTAGTATCGTCTATTACTGATTGGATTCCAAAAAAATAAGAGCGTATCGGCAGATTTTACAAATGAACCACTTGGACGAGAGTGGATGATTGCGCATAAGCAACAAATGACAATTCAAGTTTTATTATCGCCGATACTAATGAATAGATATTGCCATTGCGTGAGTTACACTGTAGAAAATGGTTATAGTGAAGGTTGCCTAACCCGACAGGGTTAGCTTCTTCAACAAACTGTGCTTCGTAATCGTTTTGCACAAAACCACCGTGGAAACTTGGTGATTTCATAATGGTGGAACAACGGTTGTTTTCTGTTACTGCACTTGTATTTTCATCAAATTAACAACGGTTGCATTGTGTTCGTTTTGCGTTCGAACGAAAAATAAAAGATTGCGATGGTGGAACAACGGTTGTTGGCGTTAGATACAAATCCAGCGCAGTGTTGACATTATCGAGATTGTTTCTCGTTATTAATGCTCCATATTTTCTCGAATTAAAGACGATGTCGCTATGAACGCGGAACCGGTTATTCGCCTAGGCGAAAACGTTGCGCCCGTTGACGCGCAGGAGGCTCGAAACGCGGCCATCGTAGTGGACCGTGCTAACGAGACCGACAATGGTTAGTAGTATCGTCTATTATTAATTGGATTCTAAAAAAATAAGAGCGTAGCGGCAGATTTGACAAATAAACTACTTGGACGAGAGTGGATGATTGCGTATAAACAACAAATGACAATTGAAGTTTTATTATCGCCGATACTAATGAATAGATATTGCCATTGCGTGAGTTACACTGTAGAAAAACGGTTGTAGTGACGGTTGCCCAACCCGACCGGATTGGCTTTTTCAATAACATTTGCTTCGTAACCGTTTTGTACAAAACAAACGTGATAAAAATTTCGGCGAAAATAAGGCGATTTTTACAGTGGTGGAACAACAGTTGTTTTCTGTTACTGCACTCGTATTTTCATGAACATAACAATGGTTGCACTGTGTTCATTTTGAGGTCGAATAAAAAAATATAGATTGCGATGGTGGAACAACCGTTGTTGGCGGTTGAGACAAATCGTGCGCAGTGTTAATATTATGGAGAATATTTCTTGGGTATGAACGCTTGATATTTTCTCGAATTAAAGACGATGTCGCTATGAACGCAGAACCGAATATCCGTCTTAACGAAAACGTTGTGCCGGTTGACGAAGATGTGGTCGTCGTAGTAGACAGTTCTGACGAGACCGACAATGGTTAGTAGTCTCGTCTATTACTGACTGGATTCCAAAAACAAAAGAGTATATGGGCCAATCTTACAAGTAAAGAAATTGAATTCACGCATGTCCTAAAGAGAAATACTTCTTCAGGATAAACCTGAAGCGAAAAGATCAATAGTTTTAACAATATTCTTCAATCTCTCTAGACAACGTTCAAGAAATAGATGTAAACAGGCTGCCAAACGATGCTGCAAATCCGAATAACGGTGAAATAAACCTTATTCATAAACAGTGTAACGTCTCGATTCTTGAATTCACTCAACCGTTACCATAACAACGATGTCGCTCAACTGAATTTGCCCTACCATCCATTCACTGCATTTAAAGCGCAAAATATACTGTTCATGCCGTGGCAATGAGGTGGAGGGACGCGTATACCCCTCCTTGCCCGTTCTGCAGCAACTGAAGGAGAGTGGGTGTCGTAGGGGAAATACAGAATAGCGAAAGTCCGGTGTCGTCAATTTAAGAAAAGAGGGGTTGTACTGTAATATAAAATTCCATTAAATTCACACGAAATTCATCTATAGTTTTTACTTAAACCCCCCATACGGTCTTAATCAATCTGCAGACGTGGTTGCCGAGGCATTTGCGGCAGGTCCGGGCCCACGAATGAACGGTAATGTGATCGGATGTTGTGTTATTTAAATCAATTTAAAGAAATTATCAAGCGTTCTTTAGAATGTATGGATCATTTAGTGTCTCGATCGAGAAAAAAAAATATGCGGCGAAAACGGCGACGATTGCAGCTGCGAGAGATCGAGAACGGCGATCGCGAACCACGTCCACGTGGTCTCAAGCGGAGGCGAACGAGGCCGAGACACGCCGAGCCTGAACGCCGAGCCGAGCCGGATGAAGGTAACATTCCCCTGTAATGTTACCAGTGTGTGTTAAAGCAGTAATATGTGTGGGTAGCGTGTATGAAAAATATGCAAATCAAATTTGCACATAGCTTCCTCAGTTATTGACATTCGCTCTATGACAAAGCTCTACTAATTTTTATTTTACTAATTTCGGCTGCCACATTGAGAAAACGATTTCCGAAAGACAATTCACGTTTTCATTACCAACGGTCTTGATACTCAATTTGAAACCTGTAATTTCAGTAAAAAACAAACTGCACAATGGAAAAAAATATCAAAAACTTTTGAACTTTTGAGTCGATTTAAGCCAAATTCAATACCAAGCAACGTAAATCGATTTTACTCAAGTCGCGTGCAAACATTCAGCGCGATAACTCAGATCAAGTTTCTTGATATTTTCATCTCTGTATTCATAATTAGTATGTCCAAATACATAAGTCCGCGAACCTTAACACTAATCGGGGATGTGTACTATTAGTCCAAGGATATAATTGGCTCTGTATGTCGGAACGGATGGCATTAAGGAAACGAAGATTTTCGTTCACATTGAGGTTTTCGAATAAACGGAAGTTTGTTTACATTTTGTCAGGAAGTTCTTCAGAACCCAACGATCGGGAATTGTCATCACAAATGTATTTTTGACTAATGAAAGAGACTATTTAAAAATGAATGGACCGCGATATTGAGGAGTAAAGATTATCGCTTACGGCTCTGAGTACTCCCTGATTTTTTATGCAAAATCGAGTATACAATAACAACAACAAGTAGTAACAAATAGTAAACAATTGATGATCGATGTATTATCGCCGATACCAATAAATAGAATCTCCATTCAAAAATTTACTAAATTAAAAGACAATAATAGAAGTGTTTTTTCGTTCAATTCCTCAGTGCGATGGAACGTAACTTTGCAGTAATTACTTTGGGTCCGTTAATCGATTTTGTATATGTCGCATGCTTGTAGAAATGCAGCCGAGAACACGCGTCTCCTATGCTTTATGTGTAGAGGAATTGTATGATCTCAACCCGTGTTTTTCGGAACATGGAAGTGTGCGATCGTATTCAAGATATGGTTATCGATCGGAGTAAGACTTGCGAAGGATAATTTAGCATCCCTAGAAAAACAGTATACCACTTCACATGGCAATGCCATAGGAAATGTTATATTGTTGTTCCAAGGATGCGATTTATTCTGTGTCTCGAAGCCGATGATATACAAAAGGGAAGATTTTCGTTCACATTAAGGTTTTTTCAAATAAGAAAGCTTGATTGCATTTTGTTGAATATCGATCTGTATTAGGATTCTGCTAGAGTAAATCATTAGACCTTTACAGATCCGGTATAATCAAATATGTTATCGTCCATTTGACGCGAATTTTTTTTTTATCAGGAAAGTCAGAAACCCATTATAAACGAACGAGCGACCGGGAATCTCTTTCACGAATGTAATTTTGATTGATGAATGTGAAACTATTGTAATATTGTTGATAATCGACCGAGATATTGAAGAGTAAAGATGGTCGCGTACAGCTTTGAAGACTTGTTCAAATTTTATGCAACATCGAGTAAAGCAATTTTACGAATGTGAACCAACGGAATACAGAACCAATTAGTTATAATTTAAAAAAAAACGATATAATTTCTAAATGAATGAAATTACGAACTATCGAGTAATAATTGTTCTTACGAATGTTCAACGAAATCAAAAGACCACACGGTTTGAATTTGGTGGAAGTCGATTATATGGATTTTATTTTAGTTGAGTTGTTGTCAGTCATGTTTCGGCACTTCAAGATATTATTGTTTCGATTGCTGCTTGGATTAAATCATAAAAAAAATGAACATTGCATTTTAACGGTACCTGATGCATTGACATTCCACCAGTGGGCTTTGTAAACAACTATTGATAGAACACGAAAACGAGGGGCATATCTGATTTGCATTATTTGAAACCTCGAAGTTTGAGTTGAAAAGATAATAATAACCTATTTTAATAAATGCTAACAATCTCGGCCGCAAAACAAATATAATAAACGACGAAATCAAAGACAATGACAAAGGCTAGGTCGCGCTGTGCGTGGAAAGGACCATGCAAAACAATAACAAACAATTACCAATGGGGATGAGCTTTGAATACTGAATCAAATTTGATACAAGTCAATGATAGATCGAAAAAATAGCCTGATAATTATGTGATTATTTGATAACTGTCAACTCGCATCGTTTTCAATGGAGCATGTCAATTCCGATAGTAAATGGCAGCTTCAATGATAATAGGTTTATGACTCTTGAAATAATTATCCTGGTTTCTCCAGACTGTATGTAGTTTTCGCTTCTTTTCCAACACCCCAAAATTTAAGAAATTATATTTTTCAATGCTATTACACTAACAAACGCTGTAATGACAGTAAATTAATACAGGGTTAACTGTGTCTTCCACTGGTGCTTCTTTTATTCGTGACCTTACTAATAAGTCCGATGTTCTATTCGGTCATTCCACTAAGACGACTGAAACTGATAAAATCATGGCCTCAACGTTAACTAGCGACTGTGTTAACAAATATGATCAGAATGGCAAAATATTATTTTCATTCATTTATTACAGTTAGGAGATTCATTCGTCATTGATTATGAATTTCAGCCGACTCGAAATTGATGTGCCAATTTGAAATTGAAGTGTTCTATACGGTATAATTTGTTTACTGTAGTACTTGTTTTTCAGCCGAGAAAGTATACAATTGCCGGATACATTTGTTTTGAATTATTTTACCTCGCACCCTGCGTGAAAGCGGTTTTCAACCACGGTGCTCGTGCGACAAAACGCATTTATTGCACTAGCGGAATGAAATCTTGTACGATACTCGTGCGAGAAACTTTTTCCCAACTTGTGTGATTGCAACACTCGTCTTCGGCTCGTGCTGTAATCTCACACTCGCCAGAAAAACTTACATCGCACTCATAACACAATATACTATTTTAACACGCACTGAAGATTTATTTCAAAAAACTTCACGTCCGCCTAAGTGCCTCGTCTGCCTTACGGAACCCATGACGCATATTTCAATGCCGTGCGGTCATTATTGTTATTGCCAACTGTGCGTAAGCATCGTCGTCGCTATGGGCCAGCCTTGCGTCGTCTGTCGCCGTCGGATTGACTCGTACAGCCGAGTGTACGGAGCGGGCGAATAATTTCGTGGATGCCGGAATTGCATTTTTTTATTACCATCAATATTGTACCGTTTATGCCGTTTTTTTTTATTGTTATTAATATTGTAAATCGTTTATCTCGTTATTGACGAACGTTCGTCGACTCTTCGCTTCTGAAGAAATAAAAAGTAAAAGAATTAGCCGATATTCTTAAACTAAATCGGAATATAAATATTCTCATTAGAATAGAAATCGTCTTCGTCACATCAAGTCACGATCAAAACGACTGTAAAACCACATGATGGTTGAGTGTCAAAGTAACCGTCGGAATCACTGTATAACTGCTGTCCGCAAAACTGTCAGTATGGTAGTTTCGTCAACAACCATCACCAAAACCACTCCCCGCAGTCGATTTTTGACAAACCACTGTCGAATCGCAAAGCCACCGTGGTGTCCTAAGCATCTCACCGCCGAAACCATAGCGAAACAACCCACTGCGATAATCCAAACTGGCGTGGCGGTAGTTCAATGGTGGTTTTGACGGTTTTTCTTCCCCCGTGATTTTATGGTTACAGGATCTAATAGGTTTGGCGCCGAATTCGAGGTCGACCTTTCATCGTTTCTCAGTGTTCACCCAAGTCGTCGATCTTGAACCATACGAAAGAAATCAGAAAATTGTGCCCACTTACCAATCGATCAATTTCAATTCCCAGTTTTACTATATAGTAGAGTGTTGTTCACTGCCGCTACTCTTCACTGCGACTTTGTTCAGTACTACTGTTCGATACCCTAAAATTATCCTGTCCACACTACGTACAACTGATACTATATACTATTTTATCCGCCGCCTTCTGCGACGGACGTTTTTCTCGCGCACTCGGCGCGCCTCTGCAAAAAAAGAGAAAAAACAATTAATTTATAATTATATTTTAATGAAATTCTAAACACGATACGTACTTACCATCGTCTCTCGCCGTCGTCGTTCCCCGTCGTCGTCGATTCCTCGTCGTTATCCGTCGGCGTCCCTCGCCGAAATCTGAAGAACAAAAAGAAAATAATTAAGAGAAATAATTATATTTTCACTTGCCTCGAAAATGTCGTTGCGTTGCTAATCCTCCGGGCGACGACGTTTGCGCTCCGCTGCGCCGGAGTTCCCTCGTTGAAAAAATCTGAAAAGGTAAAAAACATTTTTCATTTATTTCATCGTCTCATAAAAATCTCTATCGACATTTTGCGGAGACTCAAAATAATCGAGGCTGCAAAAGGTCTCGACAGAAAGATCGCGCCTAACCCTCACGGGTCTTTTTTAAAAAAATATTCATTTCGTTGTGTGGAGTTGTCACGCAACGAAACTTCTACCATTAATTAGTATTAATTAAAACTTATCGGCGAATGTTGCGACCGGAACTATCCAATACATAAATTCACGTACACTCGGTGACACTTCACTCGCAAAATTCAGCAGTAACTCGCGATCTATTTTTCACTGCACATATTCTGCAAACTCTTGCATTAGAATAACGATAATTGACTACTAATTTATATTAATACCACAATTCTCCACTTACTTTTTTCCTCGAGATGTGTCGATGATGGACAGCCACGATCTGACGATATTGATGCTGACACTTAAATAAAAGTTCTTATGCCTTCGAAAATTCAAAGCAAAATTGTAACTCCGAGTACCGTCGCGATTACGAACGGGAATAGTGAACAACAAAGGTCGATCGAAAAAAGCATCGACTTCGGAGGAAATTTATATATAAGTGCACTTAAAATAATTATTGCTCGACATCGAGGGACGGTATGAGACGAAGCTCAAAGTGGCTGCATTGTTCATACTTTGATAGTCGCATATAATTGTAGTGAATAGGTGTGAAAATAAAACAATCGGTTAAAGCGACTTATCAATTAATAGATTGCAAACAATAAATCGAATTTTCTAAATGAAAAAAAAAAAAAAAACATCGAAACGTACGCCATATGCTTAAATATCGGTATTAAGAAATATGTAAACATAATCAAGTACAGTGAATGGCTCGAGGAGCATTCTGAGAAAATATAAGATTCCAACACATAATTAGCGTCCGAATCAGGCTCATGTATTGAAATTTTTTATTTTATCACAATATTCCCTGCCCGATTCGATTTAGTCAATTCTTCAAAAAAAAATGTTTAATACTGATTTTTAGGCACTTGGCATACAATTTTTTTTCTTTGACAAAATTCGGTGTTGAGTTTTCGGTGTTGACATTTCGTCGTGTCGAGTTTTTGGTGTCGACTTTTTGTCGTGTCGAGTTCTTGGTGTTGACTTTTCGTCGCGTCGGGTTTTTTTTTAAATATGTGCACCTACTTCTGGCGCAATTTTTATAGCTGGATGGTGCAAATATTTCAATGTCAAGCGCGACGTCGAGCTTCCGTACCGACAATTTATCGTGTTGAGTTTTCGGTGTCGACTTTACGTCGTGTCGAGTTTTCGGTGTCGACTTTTCATCGTGTCGAGTTCTTTTAAAATGTGTGCGGGTGCTTTGTGTGCAGTTTTCATAGTTGGATGGTGTACAGTTTTTAGTGCAAAGTTATTCGGTGTTGACCTGTTTGGGTGTAGAGTCATTCGGTAAATAGTTTTTGTTCAGAACCGTCGCTTGCAGTTTTTAAAAATTCAGTGTCGAGTTGTTTGGTGCAGAGTTGTTCGCGTGTAGAGTCGATTGGTGTTTACTTTTGGTGTAGAGTTGAATTCGTGTCGAGTTGGGAGGTGTAGAGTCGGTCTCCACCCTTCTGAAAGAATATATTTAAAATAATAATAATTCCAAAATGTTAATAACACATTGACGATAAAAAAATAGTTCAACAAATTTCTCAGTAACTTAACTTTTTTTTAAATGAAAAATATTCATTCATTTTTCTAGATACGTATGCGTTTTTTAAAATATTTTTAAAGATTTTGAATATTTATTATATGGGAAAAACACAGCAATACAAAATCTTCAGAGAAATCCGAAAAAATGCATACGTTAACAGAAAAGGAACGAATCATTTTCATATAAAAACGAAGTTGCTGTTGTACCGCCGAATCTCGGGTAGCTACTCCGAGCCCGGTGATATTACGCCCTTCTCAGAACGTTGTTCGGGATTACCAGTTAAGGGTTGGAACCCTTAGCGAATGTTATAACACACGAGAAAGGTTGTGGAATATACGTAAACTTTATTTGGCGTCCAAGACGCTCAACACTTTTCAGAAGTATAATTGATACAGTGTGTCGGACTAGTGTCCGACTTGTTTGGTTTAAACTACTTACGAGACCCTTTGCTCGAGTCTGTACTCTCGCTCAACCAGTCGCACGGTGTCGGATAACTTTTCTGACTGCTGCTGTGAGCTCGCGACCACACTTTATAGTCAATAAAGTGGAGCGAGCGTGTCAGCAGCATCTTTGGAAGATAAACATTGTTTCCAAATTTCTTTATTTAATGTTTATCTTTCGGCGCTCTGGATTCGCGTTATTGCGGGATCCGAGCGCCGGCCTAGGAA
The DNA here is from genome assembly GCA_963924025.1 of Ischnus inquisitorius. NCBI lineage: Eukaryota > Metazoa > Arthropoda > Insecta > Hymenoptera > Ichneumonidae > Ischnus > Ischnus inquisitorius. The sequence goes on along the minus strand of OZ001253.1, from coordinate 15,113,497 downwards.
TTTGCCGACTCGGCATTCCCGTTGACCGCGATCGAGCGTCGATAGCTCGATGCAACGGTTGCCTAATTGTCACCGTGCGTCTGGTGACGAAACTTAGCGCTCGTACGCCGTGGTTGCTATGTCGCAACCTCGGTCGTACTCGCGTACGATTTCGGGGTATATCATCCCTCCCCCCTTAAGGAAAAGAAACCGACAGGTAAAACGTATATAGTTTTACGATACATCTTACGTACTATAGTAACATCGCTCGCCGCGGCTGTTGACCCCGGGAGGCCCATTGTTTTTGCTACGTGAGCGGTTTGTTGGGCTTATATGCTAGCTCGTTACGCGGAAGTTTTTATTGTCTCTCGTACTGCTCTTCAGTCAAGTCACTTCAGCACTCCTCACTTCCGCTACGATGTCGCCGCCTCCAGCTAAGGTACTTATCCTTCCTCGCGGATTCCTTCTCTTTTCTTTTTTAACTTCTATTCCACCTCACCCCTGTGGCTTGAGCTCACCCTGGTGTATTTTCCCCCACAGAAGGCGCGTTTGTCTCCGACCACGCAGGATGACGATGAGTGCGTTATCGTTTTCGAACGCCTCGCACCTTCCGCGGAACCCAAACCGGATACCGCGCCGCCTCCGTCGATTCCGGTGTTCGACGACCGTCCGTTCGCCCGGGCCTCCTCTCGTCTGCTGGTTCTGACGCCCCGTCAGATCAACGGGCGCGCCCTCTCGGGCCCAGGGTACCTTCGTACCCTTCCGGCGGGATCCTCGGGCATCCGGCCCGCCGGCGAAAGCGATGAGGATGACGATGAGTGGGAGTTCGTCCGCTGAAGCGCCGCTCCCCCGATCTCCGTTTGTATTCGCGTGCGGTTTTCAATAAAAGAACTTTTCCTCCGCAACCTCTGGCTCTCCGTCTCTCCTTCATGTAGTCTTATGGCGTCCCGGGTCTCCCCCGGTCCTCTCGCTTCGTGTACGATCGAGATTTCGGTCATCGGGGCTGCTCTTCCCTGGTCCTGCCGCTCTATCGGTATCGTTGCTTCGTGTGGTCGTGCCCCCTTCGTGCGGGGGGCTTCCATCGCTGGTTGCCGCTGCCTGCATCGTCCCAACGCCACGAGAATGGCCAGGATTATCACTGCCAACAGTGAGATCGTTCCAACGGAATGCTGCATGTGCCGGCCCAACGACTCGAGGCGGAAATCTTCCGCGGTCACGGTGCATCGACCGTCAAGCGTCAATGACCCCGTGCCGTGCATTATAGCCTGCTGCGTCGGCACTCCGTCGCAGGCGACGGTTACCGTCTCGGGTCGCGGCGCGACAAATATCCACCGTCCCGGTCGCTGTAACCCGATGATGAGCGCGTGAGTCAACCTGACTACGCGCTTTGGGCATTGCTGGTCCCGACCTACCGCACCTTCGGCGTACACTCGCACGCTGCACGGCGCCGCTTCGTTGATCGGGAACGTGGGATGGCGCGGATTGCAGTAGAATCTCGTGCCATCCTTTTTGCATTCGCTTAGCTCCTGTTCCGACATCCGTACATAGCTCCGGCTCGCTCGATCCACGATTACCGGCCCGGATGTGGTCTCGAGGTAATAATATGTTCCGTTTTCCCCCTTCCTTGGCAGGGGATATGTCCGACTTACGCCAAATTCCGCTGTCCCGACGAGGGGTATCCCGACCAGCACCGTGACTATCTCTCCCTTGCGATATGCTCGCGTAGTCGCCAATCGCAGCAGCCCTGCTGCATTTTCCCTAGTGACGGGCCGAGGAAAACTTTGTCTCTTCGGCACGTGCGGCAATGCCTCCGAAAGGTACCTGGTAACCCTTTCCGGCGTAAGAATGGCGGGATCGATCGTTCCGGAGGCGATCCCGGCGAACAGCCTCGCAATGTCCCTCACATCTCGGAGGAACGCTTCGACGTAGGCGTCCATCAGCCCCAGGCTTTCGTCGAACTGTTGTCGTGTTGTCAAACGACCCGTGCTGTTGTGGAAATAGCCGTTGACCTCCCGCAGCATCGCGTTAAGCTTGTTGAAATTGCGCTCGGACGCGTGCGACGAGCGATTGAAAATATCCAGCGTTGACTCGACCACCTGCAGCTGTTTCCGCATCCCATCTTTTATTGCTTCTTGAGTCTCGCGCACTGTTGACAATTCCTCATCAATCCGCTCCCCGTCTGACGCGTCCAAATTTCCCGTTATGGCCTTCACCACGGAGCCAAGCCCGTCGATTAATCCACGTTTGCTCCGAGGGTGTTCGCCCCCAACGAGATCGTGCACCACGCCGATCTCCTCGGCCACCTTTGCGGAAAGTCGCGTCAAATGCTCCAACATTTCGGCACAGTAACTGCCGGGACCCACAGATTGCTTGCAGCTCGCCCGATATCCCTCGAGATGCCATTCGATCGACTGCTCCAACGTCATGAGATTCGTTAGATCCATACGCACGGCCAATGTCCATTCGTCTGTGTATAGACTCATTGTGCCTACATGCTCGAAATAGATCCCGGGCACGTTGCGAAATTCCTCAATCGAAAATCTGTCCCCCGCATCGACTGTAGCCGCCATGCCACCCAACAACAACATCCTGTAACAATGTTTCCCTCGTAATCACCTCACAACATTGTCCAATACTAATCAACCCGACGTAAATGAATATAGAGTGAGCGAATATTCTTCATAATTCCCGTGACCGTGAAAGCCGCGTAAAATTTTCCCCATGAGCCCCACGGATATTTCTGGGAAATGTTACCCGCATGCTGAACCGGAGCACCGAGTACAATTGGTTTCATCGCCCTAACCCTCTCGGTGCCGAAGCTCGAGCTCTGCAAAGTTTCGACTTTACGCCACGAAAACACAATATATCCCAAATCTCGCTCCTTCCCTCCCCCCTTTGAACCGCGCTCCTAATTCTCGATATATTCGCGGAGCCGGTTCACATGAACCTTGATACACCTTCGTCCCTTCCGAATGGTGTAGTTGAGGGGCGGATGAGTCTCCACGACGATGAACGGCCCAATCCAGTCGGCCGTGAGCTTTGCTGACCTTCCCTGACGCACGGTTTCGTCGTGCAGCAAAACTTTTTCCCCAATTTGGAATTTTCTCTCCTTCGTTTTTCCGTCGTAACGCTCTTTCGCACGTATTTTCGCTGCCTTTAAATTAGCTCGTGCTATTGCCCAGGAGGCTCGCATCCGTTCCCGTGCCTCCTGTGAATAATCATCGTACGCGTACAGCGTACCCGAAGGCTTTTTTATCGAGCTCGGTAGCTCAGCCTCCCTTCCAAACACTAGGCTGTGGGGGGTGAATCCCGTGGTCGTATGCGGTGTTGTATTGTACTGGAACATCGCATACGGTAGCCACTGATCCCAATTCCTCTGATCTTCATCGGTGTAGCTCTTCAGGTACTCCGCTAACGTCCGATGAGAACGCTCAAGCGCTCCATTCGACTGTGGATGATACGCTGTGGTTTGCGCCTTCTCCACGCGCAGCAACTTGCAGACATCCTTGGATACCGAGCTCAGGAAGTTCGTGCCCTGATCGGTAAGTACCACCTCGGGTATACCAAATCGGCATACTATTTCCTCCGTAAATGCCCGTGCAACGTCGTTCGCTGCCTGCGTTGGGAGAGGAATCGCGACACTTTATTTTGTTAACAAATCCTGGAACGTGAGGATGTATTTATTCCCCGTTTCCGTTACCGTCAATGGCCCTACGATGTCCAGTGCACACTTTTCGAACGCCCGTTCCGGCGTATCCGTGATTGCCATTGGCGCATTTGGCGTTGCGCGAATTTTATTTCGTTGGCATTTATCACAAGTGGCCACATATTCCTCTATTTCCCTTCGCATACCCGGCCAGGTATATGTGAGCCGTATGCGCTTTAACATACGTGTTGCGCCCTGATGCCCGCCCAGCGGTGCATCGTGATATTCATGCAATATCTTTTTCCTCTCCTCCTCGCTAAAATAATCGCCATCGCTACGGCTGTTATCTTTTCCACTCGCATGGCCGCCGTTATCTTCGTCGCCGGAGTGGCTGTCGCTATCGCATTCTCCGTCTCGCTCTAGCGCGCTGGACTCGGTTGCCTCGCTCGGCACGATGGCTGACTCATCACCTGCCTCGCTCCCGCTGCCGCTGTCGCCTCGCTCGGTCTCCCTCGCTGCATCTAAGCGTATGCATGGCGCTCCCGCATGCATTCCATTGTCGCTCTCTCTCTCTCTGGCACACGGCGTTCGTCCGCCGCCTCGCCCGTGGCTTGGCGTGCACGCGACCGCGTTGTCACAAATATGCGACTCAGCGCATCGGCGTTCGTGTTTCGTTTTCCTGCCTTGTAAACGATGTCGAATTCATGTTCCGATAATTTCATTTTCCACCTCATGAGCCTCGATCCTGGATCCTTTACGCCAAAAAGCCATGTTAAGGGCTTATGATCCGTTACCACGATGAACCTTGTACCATATACGTATGGCCGAAATTGCGCGATACCCCATACGATCGCGACCAATTCCTTTTCCGTCGTGGTGTAATTCTGCTCTGCGTTATTGAGCGTACGGCTCGCGTAACATATAGGCAAATCTTCTCCGATCTCACCCTGCGATAATATCGCGCCGACGGCTTTATCCGAAGCGTCCGTTGTCACGATGAATGGTCTGTCGAAATCCGGGTATTGCAACACCGGTGCTGTCGTCAACGCTTTCTTTAACTCCCCAAAAGCGTGCTCCTGCTTCGCCGCCCAAACGAAGGGTACATCCTTCTTCGTTAAGTCAGTGAGCGGCTTCGCGATCTTCGAGAAATTTTCGATGAATTTTCGGTAGTATCCCGCGAGCCCAAGGAATGATAAAATTCCCTTTACGTTGCGAGGGACGGGAAAATCCCTCACAGCGTCCAATTTTGAAGGGTCCGGTCGTACCCCCTCGCTCGAGATAACGTGACCCAAATATTGCGTTTCCTTTCGCAAGAAACGGCATTTCCCCGGTTGAAGCGACAAGTTCGCCTCCCGTAACCGCTCGAACACCTCACGCAAACGCTGATTATGCTCTTTTAGCGTTGCTCCAAATACCACGATATCGTCGAGATATACATAGCATTTTATGCCGTCCAGGCCCGCCAACACGGTGTTCATTAACCTCTGAAAGGTCGGAGGGGCGTTTTTCAGCCCGAAGGGCATCCGCGTATATTCGTAATGCCCTTGCGGCGTCGAGAACGCCGTCTTTTCCTTGTCGTCATCGGCCATCGGTATTTGATGGAAACCCGAAGCCAAATCGAGCGTGGTAAAATAATTTGCTCGCCCCAGCTGATTCAATATCTCAGTAATATTGGGTAGTGGGTATGAGTCTCCGATTGTGACCTCGTTGAGTTTTCGAAAGTCCACGACGACTCGTAGCTTCACGACTCCTGCTGCGTCAGGCTTTTTTGTCACGACGAGCAGAGGCGCATTCCACTGACTTCGGCTCGGTTGTATTATTCCATCCTTTAACATTTGTTCCGTTTGACGAGCCACCTCTCGCTTATGTGTTTCCGGCAACCGATAGGGCTGTACCTTTATCGGCTTTACCCCGCTCCTGAGAGGTATCTCGTGCTCGATTTTGCTCGTGCATGGGAGCCAGTCCCCCTCGAGATGGAATATTTCGGCGAAATCCTCGCACACCTCGAGCAGGGTTTCCGTCTCCTCTTCATTAAGATGGCCCACGTCGATCGCCTCGCGTAATCGCGTGAGGCGCGTGCCCGTATTCTCGTTGCTCGCTGCGTTTACCTCGCATACCTCGTCGCCTGATTTTTCTGCTGACTCATACGGCTCAAGTGTCACAGCTGGGCGCTCGATCTCGACCTCCTCGGTGGTCGTGTTAATTATACACACCGCACAGGTGTTTCCATGCGGTGTCGTAATACAAGCGCCGAGCGTGATTCCCTCGATTACTTCACACTTGTTCACGATCCCCGTGCCCTGACTGTGTGTTGCCGCATACGCGATATTCTCGCTCCGCGGTGGCAAACGCAACTTCAATCGCCCGTTGATTAAGGGCATCTCGTGCCCGAACATCCGCAGCACTCGTCCCCGGAGTATATCCACCTCATGCCTCCTGATGAAATCCATCCCGAGGAACCCGTGCACCCCGAGGTTCACCTCGCGTGGCACCACGTGGAACCAGTGCGTCACGACGCCCGAAGGCGTTTCTAAATTAATTTTCGCGGCGCACTGGGCCTGTATGGGCTGGCTTGCGAGTCCGGCGATTACCACCGATGAGTCCGCTACCTCGGCATCCCCGCGGAGTATCCCCGGGCTTATTATGGTCACCTGAGCGCCCGTATCCGCTTTTAGGGTCAACATACCCCCCGTGCACATCGGTGATTTGATGTGAAAATCGCTGGCGACTCCCTCGGAGGTGGCGTTGACAACACACACCTCCCGGGTTTGTCCTTCCCCTTCAGTCTTCGTTTGATTGCTCGAAAACTCCTTCCATGTTCTCGTGCCCCCCTGCGGCTTCGGCGGGGCGCTGCTGTCCTTACCCGACTGCCGGGATTTCTTGCCTTCGTCCCGCAATCGCTTCTTGCAGTCTCTCCAGAGATGCCCAAATTTACCGCAATGGTTGCAGGTTACCTTCACCTGGCTTACCTCCCGGCCCGGACCCGGCGCCGGGAGACTGTGACGCCCCGATTTCCTCGTGCAGTCCCGTGCGATAGGCCCTGTTGAACCGCAGTTGAAACATTTGCGGGACCCTGCACTCCCCTTGTCGGGGTTATGACGGGGGTGGCTCGCCTCCGCGCCACCCTTACTGCCCTGGGAGCCCAACATCCTCTCAATTTCCGCTGCTCCTACCACAGCGTCCCGCAGGCTCCCGTAGTTTCGTGAACGTACGATCACCTGTACATCCCGTTGCAATCCATTCTCGAAATTCGCTTGCCCGGATCGCCGTACAGCCCTCTCAATGACCCGTGCGTCGGCGGCCCCTTCACTCTCGCCGAGTTTTTCCGCTACCTCCCCTGTTAGGCGCTCCGCGCGGGCGCCGTATGCAGCCACCGACTCCTTCGCGCCCTGTTTCAGTTGGCAAAACTCGTATTGCAGTACAGCAAACGACTTCCGCTTCCCGTACAGCGCTTCGAGCTCTTTCCGGAGCTCCGACAAATCCCTCATTTCCCGATGCCGCAGCTCCCGGGCCGCCCTGTCCTTTAGCTTGCTGCTGCGGACCAACGCCAGGAGTGTTCCCCGTTCCAGGGGCTTCACCCTGTCCCATACTGTCTCGCAAGACAGTAAAAATTCCTCGAGCTTGCCGGGGTTGTTGCCATCGAAGGGCTCTATGCTCCGGATCGCCAAACTCAGTTCGATGTAGGGAGCCCCATCCTCCCTGGCCGTGGCTACTTGCTGTTGCCGCTGCTGAGGGCGCCCCTCGCCCAACGCGCGTTCGACTTCCTCCGCGATGTACTCCCGTATGCCCGCCTGCATCGCGTCGTGTTCCTGTTCCCCACGTGCCGCCTGCTCGGCCATCCTGATCCCGTCTCGTGCGGTATCGTTACCTTCCAACTCATCCTGGGCGTGCTCCTCCCCCTCTCCCTGTAGTTCGGGGTTCAAATTTCGTCGTACCCCGGGGAGATCCACCCCCATTGGGTACAACCGACTCCCTTCGCCGAAGGTAGTCGTCCAGTTTCGCCCCCTGGCGAATATCGGGATGTTTGGATGTCGTTCACCCCGTGTATTGAGGAGCTGTGCCCTCAGACGCTCGATCTCCGCGTCCACTGCCCGAGGGGAGAGCATCGTCCCTGCCGTGTGTGCCTCTCTAGGCTCGAACAGACTGTGGTCTATATCCTCCAACTCGTCGAACTCGGCTCCTCGCCGTGTGTTCACCCCGTTCGTAGGGTGATTCGGGGATGATTCCCCTGGAACCTGCACTGCTAGGTCGTCTGCGACCCGCGCGATTCCCGCCAAGGCTGCTCTAAGCCCTGCGGCTACGTGCCCGTCCTCTTGCGCTGACGTCGATAGGTCTGCTCCTGGAGCCCCCTGCCCGCTGGGGGAACCCCTCTGACTCATGTGGTCTTTCCTCAAGTTCTAACCCCCTTGTCCCTACCCCGCCTGGGTTAGTAGCGCGTCTACTGGTCTCCTCGTTTCCCGGGGTGTTAGTTTGATGCAATAGGATTTTCTTGCACTTACAGTGTGCCGATGTGCCACATCTTAGGTTGCCTCTGAGTTCCCGTGAACGTTCCGGCCTCCTCTCTGACACCGTTCCACGCCCCTCTGCCTAGGTGACGATTCAATGGGGTTCTGCAGTAACCCTCGACGCGACTGGTTGCTTCGTCGATCCCCTGGTGACGGTTCTCACAGCACGCTCTATTTCAGCGTGGCTAACTCGCGCTCAATCTTGTGCTCACAGCTCGATTGTAACGCACCCTTTCCTGGTGATCAGCCAGCGAAGCTTCCTCCCTTCGCTCGGGTTAAACACTCACTCTGGTATCCCACCGCTGCCACCAATGTTGTACCGCCGAATCTCGGGTAGCTACTCCGAGCCCGGTGATATTACGCCCTTCTCAGAACGTTGTTCGGGATTACCAGTTAAGGGTTGGAACCCTTAGCGAATGTTATAACACACGAGAAAGGTTGTGGAATATACGTAAACTTTATTTGGCGTTCAAGACGCTCAACACTTTTCAGAAGTATAATTGATACAGTGTGTCGGACTAGTGTCCGACTTGTTTGGTTTAAACTACTTACGAGACCCTTTGCTCGAGTCTGTACTCTCGCTCAACCAGTCGCACGGTGTCGGATAACTTTTCTGACTGCTGCTGTGAGCTCGCGACCACACTTTATAGTCAATAAAGTGGAGCGAGCGTGTCAGCAGCATCTTTGGAAGATAAACATTGTTTCCAAATTTCTTTATTTAATGTTTATCTTTCGGCGCTCTGGATTCGCGTTATTGCGGGATCCGAGCGCCGGCCTAGGAATTTGCCGACTCGGCATTCCCGTTGACCGCGATCGAGCGTCGATAGCTCGATGCAACGGTTGCCTAATTGTCACCGTGCGTCTGGTGACGAAACTTAGCGCTCGTACGCCGTGGTTGCTATGTCGCAACCTCGGACGTACTCGCGTACGATTTCGGGGTATAACATTGCGTTACCGAGAAATTTGTTGAACAACTTTATTTTCATCAATTTGTCATTAACATTTTGGAATAATTATCATGTAAAATTGATCTTTCCAATACCTGTAATATGCATAATTTATTTCAGATTTTTATACCATCCAGAAGTGTTTGTAAGACACTCTCACTTTCGTCGAACTTATGCAAAATGAACATTTCGTGCTCGGACTGCCTTAATTCTACTTAACATCTTTTTTACTGAGTAACTGTATTCTTTGAGCGGAAAAAGGTAGATTATAAATATTTTGAACTCATTACTTATTTATTGCATGCGTTTTTTTTTCCTATAAGCTGTGAAGGGGTGTCAAGTAAAACAATGATTCGGGGAAAGGTGCGGATTAACAAACTTATATTTTATTTAGAAAATATAAAAGATGAAACAAAAGCAGATAATGAAAACTGAGGCAAAAATAATACAATAATTGGATGACTAATAACGGCGAAAAGGGGGTAAAGATAGCCAAGAAAAACGAAAAAAAAGGGAATGTAATAACAATTAAAAAGCTAACTAAATAATGCGCGTAAGAAACAGTAACCGAAGTGACTTGAATCTGAGGAAAATGATACGAAGGGTCTCGTATTTGTCTCACGCCGTTACGCAAATGGCGGGCAACGACGAAAGAGTTTTCGGGGTCTCGAGCTATTGAAATTCGAGGGAAAAGATAACGCGATTAATACCAGAAAAATCACTCAATCCGCACGATTGGTTACGGGGCTGTCTCGAGGGGGAATTACAATGATTTTGGGCGCCAGCTACCTTTTACGGGGTAACTCCGTGTACAATGCGACGATTGTCGCTGATTAACTCTAAGTACTCGTGTCGGGGCTCGCTCAACGATTTTTGTCAGAGTTCTCAGGAGCGGGGACTGACCGTTTGGCTCGCATTAGCCTTCGGCTAATTAATAGAAATTTTCGGTACGTCTCACAATCTAGGGGGAGGTATGGGGGAATTATTCGCACGATGAAATTAATGGTTCGGCACGATAGAACAGCGGTACTTACGAGTAACGTTTTCAAGTTCGCGACACTCACCACGGGCACGAGGAAAAATGGCTACGCCGGCGACTCGAGAGGCGAGAACACCGTCAAATTGTTTCAACGCAAGAAACGGAATAACTTGGGGCCAGGGCAAAGGGAACTTGTTATCAGCGGGTGTGAAAAGCTCACTCACTCTTACAATACTCTTGGTCGCGTATACAATAGATAAATCTCTCGTGGACCGAGCTCGTGAAAAACACGTGCGTATGTTATGGCGGTCCGATCCAGGCTGACGATTCTCGGCAACGCTCTCCGTCTTCTCGGAAGTCTTCTCGGCTCGTAGCGATCCCGGATGCGTGGCGCTGCGAGAGAGAGAGACCAGTTCTCCGAGTCGGTCGATAATCGCGCTCGATCGTCGGACAACGTGGCAGATGGCGGCAGCCTGACGAGTTCCGGCGGCGAGCAGCGTTCGTGCGCCAGGGCAGTTCGGTGGCGGTGGCGGTGGCAGCGGAGAGCGGACCTCTCCTTTTCCGTTTCCCTTCTCTCTCTCGAGTCTCGTGCGTTGTCGCGGTTTCTCTGGTCGTCGGGTTGTCGTGAGCGTTGCCGGGCCTTCGCGAAAAGGGTATGCGTTGAAGGACGGGGCGGGGTATGTTAACGCGTGTCGAATAATAAGGCTCCGTGGTGAGTGGAGCCTTAGATCATTTATATCGCTGATAACTAATTGTATTTCGTTACAACGCATGTAGCTGGATTATGTTATTAGCAGCTGCTAATGACATATAAATATACAAATATCGCTTTACTTTTTAACATTCATTTTCAGGCTTACGATGTCCGAAAAAGTATTTGTTATAGGATGCTATGTGAAAAACTACTTTTTTTTTTCAAAAAAAGTGACAAAACGTACGCCAAGTACATAAATGTTACAGAAATATTCAGATCTAAGAAACTGCATTTAAAAAAAAATCCAAAATAAAGGTAAATCACACGAGCCAAGTTTCAACAAATGCTTTGGAATATCCAACGTCATTTCATTCAGTTATCATTGATAATGATTAAAAAATTGTATGATAACTGAAAAATAAAATAAAAAAATACTTGGCACGTCCTTTCTTTTATGCATGAAGTGTTTCATTTGTATTCGAGGAACGTGCCAAGTATTTTTTTAATTTTATTTATCATGAAAGTCAATCACAGAGTCCTGTGTAATTCCTCTTGTCAAGATAACCAAAGACAGAGTTATAAAATTTGTTTGTCAAAGCGGTGAGATATTTTCTTAATACTATAACAGACCTGCCGAGGAATTTTGATTCCTACGCTATCAGCGTAGAAATGTCTGGCAGTGCATCAAGAACACAATCACACCGATCTTCGACAAAACGATTCTCTTGATCTCGAGAACAGTGAAAAAAAAAACGGAACTGAAAAAGAAATTTTGTCTTGATTTTGTAAATCTTAATTTATAACATTTGTCTTGATTTTAGTTTTTATTGTAAGGTTATACATTTGCCGGCAATCACGAATCACTTAAAACGTCGAATTGAGACAAACGTGACGACACGACGCGAGACGAGAGAACACTTTTTTGAAATCATTTTCAAACATTCACTTTTTAAAATTTTTTATTTATTTAATCCCGGGGCTCTTGCGGAGGTTAAGTCGGCCGGCTGTCAACAGCCGACGGGCCGACGCGGGCCGGCACGGCCGACGGGCCGAGCGAACACCGAACACGCACGAAGCGCCGCAATTTCACAATCTTCCGCGATGCCCGATGCTCCGCGATGCCCGACCCGTTGTAGATGAGAAACAGAAAGGCGTATCTTTTACTATTCGACACGTAAAACGGTGCGCGATCCTGCCATTCTGTTTCTCATCTGCACATGTAGATGAGAAGCAGAAGGGCGTATATACGCCCTTCTGCTTTGAAGAAATAAGAAAATAATGGTGGCTTCTGGCCGAAGAATCCGATGCTGCAATCGATTAACTAGAAACGAAATTTGTCCAGAGATATTGGAGCAAAGACGTCCAACGTAAAATCCGAAGGAATCTGGAATTCGGGTTTTACAACAAGGAGGGCAAAACGAGCAACATCGAGTATGCTACACAAATTTTTGGTAATTCCCGGGATCTTATTCCCCCTCCAACCGACAGGGAGATCATTAGTGCTCTCGCACAACACGTTACAGACGAGATCCAAGCTGCTATAGTCGGTCGAGGTTTCGAAACACTCGAGGAAATCATGGAATTCCTTGAAAAGATCGAACAGGGAGGCCCGGTCAATACCAAACGCAACAAGGAATTGTCAGAAATAAAATCCAAGGATTCCAAAAAGAACCCACCAAACACACAGGGCGAAAAATCGGGGGGAAACAACTCGAAGAATAATCAGCAAATAACTAATCAGGGGCAATTCGGGAGGGCAGAAGCCGTTCTGGCACAAAAAAAAACCAACATCAGAATTATGAGTAAAAACTGCAGCAGAATCAAACGATTCAAGCTGTAGTCACCGAAGTAGACAACGCGAAACCCTCGACTTCCCAAGCGGAAAACTAATATCCGTTGTACCCGCATCAGATATAAGAAGGCCGGAGACGACGCGGAGTACAACGGTAAAAACGGATAACGCAAACACAGATGGAGATAGGACGTTTCCGATTAACACAATCTCCTCGGATACTCGAGAATTCTTAATCAGAGACGAAATAAACTACGAAGAGGCCGTTCCCATCGTGGAATGTCCCGAGATCTATGCGAAAACCGAAGGAATTCCAGTCACAGTGCTCATCGATAGCGGAGCCAAAGTTACCGCGATATCGGAGGAATTCTTCGTTGGAAATCGGAATATTCTAATCAAATGCCCGATACTCCTAAGGTACAATATATACGAGTGAAGATTTTGTAAAGAAATAAAACAGATTTACACTAGCATGAGTTTATTTGATATAGAAATCCTTTACAATCCAAATTATACATATAATGCTTACTCTATATAATGTTCGTTTCAGCTGTTGCACTCACGCACACAGTTGGCAGTGTTATACCCCGAAAACGTACGCGAGTACGACCGAGGTTGCGACATAGCAACCACGGCGTACGAGCGCTAAGTTCCCTCATCAGACGCACGGTATCGGTTAGGCAACCGTCGCATCGGGCCTTCGGCGCTCGATCGCGGTCAACATGAATGCCGAGTCGGCAAATTGCATAGGCCGGCGCTCGGATCTCGCAATAACGCGAATCCGGAGCGCCGAAAGATAAACATTAAATAAAGAAATTTGGAAACAATGTTTATCTTCCAAAGATGCTGCTGACACGCTCGCTCCACTTTATTGACTATAAAGTGTGATCGCGAGCTCACAGCAGCAGTCAGAAAAGTTATCCGACACCGTGCGACTGGTTGAGCGAGAGTACAGACTCGAGCAAAGGGTCTCGTAAGTAGCTTAAACCAAACAAGTCGGACACTAGTCCGACACTCTGTATCAATTATACTTCAGAAAAGTGTTGAGCGTCTTGAACGCCAAATAAAGTTTACGTATATTCCACAACCTTTCTCGTGAGTTATTACATTCACTAAGGGTTCCAACCCTTAACTGGTAATCCCGAACAACGTTCTGAGAAGAGCGTAATATCACCGGGCTCGGAGTAGCTACCCGAGATTCGGCGGTACAACATTGGTGGCAGCGGTGGGATACCAGAGTGAGTGTTTAACCCGAGCGAAGGGAGGAAGCTTCGCTGGCTGATCACCAGTAAAGGGTGCGTTACAATCGAGCTGTGAGCACAAGATTGAGCGCGAGTTAGCCACGCTGTAATAGAGCGTGCCGCGAGCACAAGGGTGGGCGCGAGTTAGCCACGCTGAAATAGAGCGTGCTGTGAGAACCGTCACCAGGGGATCGGCGGAGCAACCAGTCGCGTCGAGGGTTACTGCAGAACCCCATTGAATCGTCACCTAGGCAGAGGGGCGTGGAACGGTGTCAGAGAGGAAGCCGGAACGTTCACGGGAACTCAGAGGCAACCTAAGATGTGGCACATCGGCACACTGTAAGTGCAAGAAAATCCTATTGCGTCAAACTAACACCCCGGGAAACGAAGAGACCAGTAGACGCGCTACTAACCCAGGCGGGGTAGGGACAAGGGGGTTAGAACTTGAGGAAAGACCACATGAGTCAGAGGGGTTCCCCCAGCGGGCAGGGGGCTCCAGGAGCAGACCTATCGACGTCAGCGCAAGAGGACGGGCACGTAGCCGCAGGGCTTAGAGCAGCCTTGGCGGGAATCGCGCAGGTCGCAGACGACCTAGCAGTGCAGGTTCCAGGGGAATCATCCCCGAATCACCCTACGAACGGGGTGAACACACGGCGAGGAGCCGAGTTCGACGAGTTGGAGGATATAGACCACAGTCTGTTCGAGCCCAGAGAGGCACACACGGCAGGGACAATGCTCTCCCCTCGGGCAGTGGACGCGGAGATCGAGCGTCTGAGGGCACAGCTCCTCAATACACGGGGTGAACGACATCCAAACATCCCGATATTCGCCAGGGGGCGAAACTGGACGACTACCTTCGGCGAAGGGAGTCGGTTGTACCCAATGGGGGTGGATCTCCCCGGGGTACGACGAAATTTGAACCCCGAACTACAGGGGGAGGGGGAGGAGCACGCCCAGGATGAGTTGGAGGGTAACGATACCGCACGAGACGGGATCAGGATGGCCGAGCAGACGGCACGTGGGGAACAGGAGCACGACGCGATGCAGGCGGGCATACGGGAGTACATCGCGGAGGAAGTCGAACGCGCGTTGGGCGAGGGGCGCCCTCCGCAGCGGCAACAGCAAGTAGTCACGGCCAGGGAGGATGGGGCTCCTTACATCGAACTGAGTTTGGCGATCCGGAGCATAGAGCCCTTCGATGGCAACAACCCCGGCAAGCTCGAGGAATTTTTATTGTCTTGCGAGACAGTATGGGACAGGGTGAAGCCCCTGGAACGGGGAACACTCCTGGCATTGGTCCGCAGCAGCAAGCTAAAGGACAGGGCGGCCCGGGAGCTGCGGCATCGGGAAATGCGGGATTTGTCGGAGCTCCGGAAAGAGCTCGAAGCGCTGTACGGGAAGCGGAAGTCGCTTGCTGTACTGCAATACGAGTTTTGCCAACTGAAACAGGGCGCGAAGGAGTCGGTGGCTGCATACGGCGCCCGCGCGGAGCGCCTAACAGGGGAGGTAGCGGAAAAACTCGGCGAGAGTGAGGGGGCCGCCGACGCACGGGTCATTGAGAGGGCTGTACGGCGATCCGGGCAAGCGAATTTCGAGAATGGATTGCAACGAGATGTACAGGTGATCGTACGTTCACGGAACTACGGGAGCCTGCGGGACGCTGTGGTAGGAGCAGCGGAAATCGAGAGGATGTTGGGCTCCCAGGGCAGTAAGGGTGGCGCGGAGGCGAGCCACCCCCGTCATAACCCCGACAAGGGGAGTGCAGGGTCCCGCAAATGTTTCAACTGCGGTTCAACAGGGCATATCGCACGGGACTGCACGAGGAAATCGGGGCGTCACAGTCTCCCGGCGCCGGGTCCGGGCCGGGAGGTAAGCCAGGTGAAGGTAACCTGCAACCATTGCGGTAAATTTGGGCATCTCTGGAGAGAGTGCAAGAAGCGATTGCGGGACGAAGGCAAGAAATCCCGGCAGTCGGGTAAGGACAGCAGCGCCCCGCCGAAGCCGCAGGGGGGCACGAGAACGTGGAAGGAGTTTTCGAGCAGTCAAACGAAGACTGAAGGGGAAGGACAAACCCGGGAGGTGTGTGTTGTCAACGCCACCTCCGAGGGAGTCGCCAGCGATTTTCTCATCAAATCACCGATGTGCACGGGGGGTATGTTGACCCTAAAAGCGGATACGGGCGCTCAGGTGAGCATAATAAGCCCGGGGATACTCCGCGGGGATGCCGAGGTAGCGGACTCATCGGTGGTAATCGCCGGACTCGCAAGCCGGCCCATACAGGCCCAGTGCGCCGCGAAAATTAATTTAGAAACGCCTTCGGGCGTCGTGACGCACTGGTTCCACGTGGTGCCACGCGAGGTGAACCTCGGGGTGCACGGGTTCCTCGGGATGGATTTCATCAGGAGGCATGAGGTGGATATACTCCGGGGACGAGTGCTGCGGATGTTCGGGCACGAGATGCCCTTAATCAACGGGCGATTGAAGTTGCGTTTGCCACCGCGGAGCGAGAATATCGCGTATGCGGCAACACACAGTCAGGGCACGGGGATCGTGAACAAGTGTGAAGTAATCGAGGGAATCACGCTCGGCGCTTGTATTACGACACCGCATGGAAACACCTGTGCGGTGTGTATAATTAACACGACCACCGAGGAGGTCGAGATCGAGCGCCCAGCTGTGACACTTGAGCCGTATGAGTCAGCAGAAAAATCAGGCGACGAGGTATGCGAGGTAAACGCAGCGAGCAACGAGAATACGGGCACGCACCTCACGCGATTACGCGAGGCAATCGACGTGGGCCATCTTAATGAAGAGGAGACGGAAACCCTGCTCGAGGTGTGCGAGGATTTCGCCGAAATATTCCATCTCGAGGGGGACTGGCTCCCATGCACGAGCAAAATCGAGCACGAGATACCTCTCAGGAGCGGGGTAAAGCCGATAAAGGTACAGCCCTATCGGTTGCCGGAAACACATAAGCGAGAGGTGGCTCGTCAAACGGAACAAATGTTAAAGGACGGAATAATACAACCGAGCCGAAGTCAGTGGAATGCGCCTCTGCTCGTCGTGACAAAAAAGCCTGACGCAGCAGGAGTCGTGAAGCTACGAGTCGTCGTGGACTTTCGAAAACTCAACGAGGTCACAATCGGAGACTCATACCCACTACCCAATATTACTGAGATATTGGATCAGCTGGGGCGAGCAAATTATTTTACCACGCTCGATTTGGCTTCGGGTTTCCATCAAATACCGATGGCCGATGACGACAAGGAAAAGACGGCGTTCTCGACGCCGCAAGGGCATTACGAATATACGCGGATGCCCTTCGGGCTGAAAAACGCCCCTCCGACCTTTCAGAGGTTAATGAACACCGTGTTGGCGGGCCTGGACGGCATAAAATGCTATGTATATCTCGACGATATCGTGGTATTTGGAGCAACGCTGAAAGAGCATAATCAGCGTTTGCGTGAGGTGTTCGAGCGGTTACGGGAGGCGAACTTGTCGCTTCAACCGGGGAAATGCCGTTTCTTGCGAAAGGAAACGCAATATTTGGGTCACGTTATCTCGAGCGAGGGGGTACGACCGGACCCTTCAAAATTGGACGCTGTGAGGGATTTTCCCGTCCCTCGCAACGTAAAGGGAATTTTATCATTCCTTGGGCTCGCGGGATACTACCGGAAATTCATCGAGAATTTCTCGAAGATCGCAAAGCCGCTCACTGACCTAACGAAGAAGGATGTACCCTTCGTTTGGGCGGCGAAGCAGGAGCACGCTTTTGAGGAGTTAAAAAAAGCATTGACGACAGCACCGGTGTTG
The DNA here is from genome assembly GCA_963924025.1 of Ischnus inquisitorius. Taxonomy (NCBI): domain Eukaryota; kingdom Metazoa; phylum Arthropoda; class Insecta; order Hymenoptera; family Ichneumonidae; genus Ischnus; species Ischnus inquisitorius. Next base: position 15,095,901 of record OZ001253.1, on the reverse strand, counting down.
CAATACCCTGATTTCGAGAGATCATTCATCGTGACAACGGACGCTTCGGATAAAGCCGTCGGCGCGATATTATCGCAGGGTGAAATCGGAGAAGATTTGCCCATATGTTACGCGAGCCGTACGCTCAATAAAGCAGAGCAGAATTACACCACGACGGAAAAGGAATTGGTCGCGATCGTATGGGGTATCGCGCAATTTCGGCCATACGTATATGGTACAAGGTTCATCGTGGTAACGGATCATAAGCCCTTAACATGGCTTTTTGGCGTAAAGGATCCAGGATCGAGGCTCATGAGGTGGAAAATAAAATTATCGGAACATGAATTCGACATCGTTTACAAGGCAGGGAAGCGAAACACGAACGCCGATGCGCTGAGTCGCATATTTGTGACAACGCGGTCGCGTGCACGCCAAGCCACGAGCGAGGCGGCGGACGAACGCCGTGTGCCAGAGAGAGAGAGCGACAATGGAATGCATGCGGGAGCGCCATGCATACGCTTAGATGCAGCGAGGGAGACGGAGCGAGGCGACAGCGGCAGCGAGAGCGAGGCAGGTGATGAGTCAGCCATCGTGCCGAGCGAGGCAACGGAGTCCAGCGCGCTAGAGCGAGACAGAGAATGCGATAGCGACAGCCACTCCGGCGACGAAGATAACGGCGGCCATGCGAGTGGAAAAGATAACAGCCGTAGCGATGGCGATTATTTCAGCGAGGAGGAGAGGAAAAAGATATTACATGAATATCACGATGCACCGCTGGGCGGGCATCAGGGCGCAACACGTATGTTAAAGCGCATACGGCTCACGTACACCTGGCCGGGTATGCGAAAAGAAATAGAGGAATATGTGGCCACTTGTGATAAATGCCAACGAAATAAAATTCGCGCAACGCCAAAAGCGCCAATGGCAATCACGGATACGCCGGAACGGGCATTCGAAAAATGTGCACTGGACATCGTAGGGCCGTTGACGGTAACGGAGACGGGGAATAAATACATCCTCACGTTCCAGGATTTGTTAACAAAATATAGCGTCGCGATTCCCCTCCCAACGCAGGCAGCGAACGACGTTGCACGGGCATTCACGGAGGAAATAGTATGCCGATTTGGTATACCTGAGGTGGTACTTACCGATCAGGGCACGAACTTCCTGAGCTCGGTATTTAAGGATGTTTGCAAATTGTTGCGCGTGGAGAAGGTGCAAACCACAGCGTATCATCCACAGTCGAATGGAGCGCTTGAGCGTTCTCATCGGACGTTAGCAGAATACCTGAAGAGCTACACCGATGAAGATCAGAGGAATTGGGATCAGTGGCTACCGTATGCGATGTTCCAGTACAATACAACACCGCATACGACCACAGGTTTCACCCCCCACAGCCTAGTGTTTGGAAGGGAGGCTGAGTTACCGAGCTCGATAAAAAAGCCTTCGGGTACGCTGTACGCGTACAATGATTATTCACAGGAGGCACGGGAACGGATGCGAGCCTCCTGGGCGATAGCACGAGCTAATTTAAAGGCAGCGAAAATACGTGCGAAAGAGCTTTACGACGGAAAGACGAAGGAGAGAAAATTCCAAATTGGGGAAAAAGTTTTGCTGCACGACGAAACCGTGCGCCAGGGAAGATCAGCAAAGCTCACGGCCAACTGGATTGGGCCGTTCATCGTCGTGGAGACTCATCCGCCCCTCAACTACACCATTCGGAAGGGACGAAGGTGTATCAAGGTTCATGTGAACCGGCTCCGCGAATATATCGAGAATTAGGAGCGCGGTTCAAAGGGGGGAGGGAAGGGGCGAGATTTGGTACATATTGTGTTTTCGTGGCGTGAAGTCGAGACTTTGCAGAGCTCGAGCTTCGGCACCGTAAGGGTTAGGGCGATGGGACCGATTGCATTCGGTGCTCCAACTCCCCAGGCGGGTAACATTTTCCAGAAATGTTCATGGGACGCATGGGAAAAATTTTATGGGGTTTTTGCGGTCACGAGAATTACGGAGAATCGTCGCTTACCTTATATTCGTTTTGCGCCGGATTAATTGTGGTGATGTTGACAGTGGGCAATGTTGCGAGGAAATTACGAAGGAAACATTGTTGCAGGACATTGTTGTTGAGTAGCATGGCGGCTACAGTCAATGCACGGGACAGGTTCGCGATCGAGGAATTTCGGAACGTGCCAGGGATCTATTTCGAGCACGTGGGCACAATGAGTCTGTACACAGACGAATGGACATTGGCCGTGCGTATGGATCTGGCAAATCTCGTGGCATTGGAGCAATCGGTCGAGTGGCATCTTGAGGGCTATCGAGCAAGCTGCAAGCTATCTGTGGGCCCCGGCAGTTACTGTGCCGAGATGTTGAAGCATTTAACGCGACTTTCCGCAAAGGTGGCCGAGGAGATCGGCGTGGTGCACGATCTCGTTAGGGGCGAACACCCTCGGAGCAAACGTGGATTAATCGACGGGCTTGGCTCCGTGGTGAAGGCCATAACGGGAAATTTGGACGCGTCGGACGGGGAGCGGATTGATGAGGAATTGTCGACAGTGCGCGAGACACAAGAAGCAATAAAAGATGGGATGCGGAAACACCTGCAAGTGGTCGAGTCAACGCTGGATATTTTCAATCGCTCGTCGCACGCGTCCGAGCGCAATTTCAACAAGCTTAACGCGATGCTGCGGGAGGTCAACGGCTATTTCCACAACAGCACGGGTCGTCTGACAACACGACAGCAGTTCGACGAGAGCCTGGGGCTGATGGACGCCTACGTCGAAGCGTTCCTCCGAGATGTGAGGGACATTGCGAGGCTGTTCGCCGGGATCGCCTCCGGAACGATCGATCCCGCCATTCTTACGCCGGAAAGGGTTACCAGGTACCTTTCGGAGGCATTGCCGCACGTGCCGAAGGGACAAAGTTTCCCTCGGCCCGTTACTAGGGAAAATGCAGCAGGGCTGTTGCGACTGGCGACTACGCGAGCATATCGCAAGGGAGAAATAGTCACGGTGCTGGTCGGGATACCCCTCGTCGGGACAGCGGAATTTGGCGTGAGTCGGACATACCCCCTGCCAAGGAAGGGGGAAATCGGAACATATTATTACCTCGAGACCCCATCCGGGCCGGTAATCGTGGATCGAGCGAGCCGGAGCTATGTACGGATGTCGGAACAGGAGCTAAGTGAATGCAAAAAGGATGGCACGAGATTCTATTGCAATCCGCGCCATCCCACATTCCCGATCAACGAGGCGGCGCCGTGCAGCGTGCGAGTATACGCCGAAGGTGCGGTAGGTCGGGACCAGCAATGCCCAAAGCGCGTAGTCAGGTTGACCCACGCGCTCATCATCGGGTTACAGCGACCGGGACGATGGATATTTGTCGCGCCGCGACCCGAGACGGTAACCGTCGCCTGCGACGGAGTGCCGACGCAGCAGGCTATAATGCACGGTACGGGGTCATTGACGCTTGACGGTCGATGCACCGTAACCGCAGAAGATTTCCGCCTCGAGTCGTTGGGCCGACACCTGCAGCAGATAGCAAATGAAGATTTGGTGCCAACGTACAATCTCACGTTGACACCACGGGAAGCCGGTTACGTGCCACAGACGATCGAGCTGTGCGCGAACGCAACCCTTGAGCACGTGGTGAGCTCGCCCCGAGAGTTAAATGATCTCGGGGTACGCATAGGGCACCTTCAAACGGAGCTAGAGGCCACGATCACGCCCAGGCAACGCATTGTGGGCGCGATCAGGCAGCATATCGTTGGAACGATCTCGCTGTTGGCGGTGATGACCCTGGCCATCCTCGTGGCGTGGGGACGATGCAGGCAGCAGCAACCAGCGATGGAAGCCCCCTGCACGAAGGGGGCACGACCACACGACGCAACGATGCCGATAGAGCGGCAGAACCAGGGAAGAGCGGCCCCGATGACCGAAATCTCGATCTTACACGAAGCGAGGGGACCGGGGGAGACCCGGGACGCCATAAGACTACATGAAGGAGAGACGGAGAGCCAGAGGGTGCGGAGGAAAAGTTCTTTTATTGAAAACCGCACGCGAATACAAACGGAGATCGGGGGAGCGGCGCTTCAGCGCACGAACTCCCACTCATCGTCATCGTCATCGCTTTCGCCGGCGGGCCGGATGCCCGAGGATCCCGCCGGAAGGGTACGAAGGTACCCTGGGCCCGAGAGGGCGCGCCCGTTGATCTGACGGGGCGTCAGAACCAGCAGACGGGAGGAGTTCCGGGCATATGGACGGTCGTCAAACACCGGAATCGACGGAGGCGGCGCGGTATCCGGCTTGGGTTTCGCGGGAGGTGCGAGACGTTCGAAAACAATAACGCACTCATCATCATCCTGCGTGGTCGGGGACAAACGTGCCCTCTGTGGGAAAATACACCAGGGTGAGCTCAAGCCACAAGGGTGAGGTGTAAAAAAAAAAAGAAAAGAATCCGCGAGGGAGGATAAGTACCTTGGCTGGAGGCGGCGACATCGTGGCGGAAGTAAAGTGCGTCGAAGTGACTTGACTGAAGAGCAGTGTAAGAGACAATAAAAACTTCCGCGTAACGAGGTGGCATATAAGCCAGACAAACCGCTCACGCAGCAAAAACAATCGGCCTCCCGGGGTCAACAGCCGCGGCGAGCAGTGTTACGATAGTACGTAAGAAGTATTGTAAAACTATATACGTTAAAGAAAAGAAACCTGTCGGTTTCTTTTCCTTAAGGGGGGAGGGATGTTATACCCCGAAAACGTACGCGAGTACGACCGAGGTTGCGACATAGCAACCACGGCGTACGAGCGCTAAGTTCCCTCATCAGACGCACGGTATCGGTTAGGCAACCGTCGCATCGGGCCTTCGGCGCTCGATCGCGGTCAACATGAATGCCGAGTCGGCAAATTGCATAGGCCGGCGCTCGGATCTCGCAATAACGCGAATCCGGAGCGCCGAAAGATAAACATTAAATAAAGAAATTTGGAAACAATGTTTATCTTCCAAAGATGCTGCTGACACGCTCGCTCCACTTTATTGACTATAAAGTGTGATCGCGAGCTCACAGCAGCAGTCAGAAAAGTTATCCGACACCGTGCGACTGGTTGAGCGAGAGTACAGACTCGAGCAAAGGGTCTCGTAAGTAGCTTAAACCAACCAAGTCGGACACTAGTCCGACACTCTGTATCAATTATACTTCAGAAAAGTGTTGAGCGTCTTGAACGCCAAATAAAGTTTACGTATATTCCACAACCTTTCTCGTGAGTTATTACATTCACTAAGGGTTCCAACCCTTAACTGGTAATCCCGAACAACGTTCTGAGAAGAGCGTAATATCACCGGGCTCGGAGTAGCTACCCGAGATTCGGCGGTACAACAGCAGTTTTTACACGACTTGGAATGTCACGCTGTTGTATTTTCCACCTGTTGTCTTCGTAAAAGCGCAAGCGTTTATAAAGCGCAAGTCTGATCTCGTACGAATCAGATTTTTTACTTCTTCGAGTTTTTTCAGGAGTAGTTCGATGCGTACTTTTAGCTTGATTCGGTTGCTTTGCATCACTTCTTCGACTGGTGCAGTTCAAGGCGCTGCATGGGCTTTTGTACCAGCACACTGTATCAACCCCCCACCAAGGTATCATTCTCATCGACTCTACCTTTTTCTACTTTAGTCCTATCAGCTTCAAAAATGTGTTATTGTTTCATCATGGCTTACTCTGTATGCATCACCGCTTTAGAACGACACTTTTCACACTGCCATCAATGTGGTGCTGGCCCATGAATGTGAGTTCTCATATCTGGTGTATTCCAATGCTCCATACACGGTAGATATAATGCTATTTCAGGGTGAGCACGATGATTTTTGGGTAAGCGATCTCACAAAAGGTGAATTTGCGTTCCCCAATACTTGACCAGTTTGGTTTTTGGAATGGTGTTCAATTATTCCGTCGGTAATTCCCACGGATATTTAATGTTATGAAGGAGAAGTGCAGCGTTAGCTGAATTCATCTTGCCGTTGAATTGTACATTAGGCGAACAACGTTGGTCTTCCAAAATATCACGCCTTAAATATTCACTACATAATGATGTTTGTTGATTCAAGATTCTCACTCTCTCGTCCGATAAGAACTTCTTTAAACAAGAGCATGATTCGTCGTGCATTCATTAGGTATGACTACTCTATTCATATTTTGTCTACAAGCTTCTATCATGGTCATAAATTTCAAGGGTGACAAGAGAGCTAGACTACTTAAGGCATTTGTATATGTGGGGCATTCCATACCAAATGGGCCACCCCAATTTTTCATGCCTCAAAAATTGTTCAAAATTTGTTCGAAAGTTGTTCGGAGTGTCGTAAAAAATAACGAAAGCCTATCGACAAAACAAACGGTCACTTATTTCCCGAGCGGAATCATTAGACGGCCATGTTATATTATGCTAGAGAATAAATGATTATAATAATAATAACTGTTTCACATGCATAAAATTGTTTCACTATACGGGTTCATTAATTGTTAATTTTTACGATAAGCAATCAGTCTTCATCTCAACGTCGATATCGCGTAACCATATTGCCGATTTTCGAGAAAAACATAACATAAGATTAAGTTCAGAAGAAGTTGAGCATGAGTTGAGAACAAGTTTAGTATAAGTTGAGAACAAGTTGAGCATAAGTTGAGAACAAGTTGACGATAAGGTGAATGCCAGTAATTGAATTATCTTCCGGCTGAAACTCGCGTTTTCTCGCGGGTCAAAATTAAATTACTCGCATTCACCTTCTCGTCAACTTATTCTTAACTTATTCTCTAGTTATGCTCAACTTATACTCAATTTCATCTTTCCTTCTCGTACAACAATCAGCGATGCCTCGAAGAAGCAAGCGACGTTCTTGTTAAACTCTTTTTCATCGCTATAGCACGCCCAGGCAATTAAACTATCGAATCGCGATGTATCCGCGGATATCGCGAGTTCTTCAAATCGAAGAAAAAACGAGATTCTTCAATAGTTACGGGCCCGATAACGCTCTCAGTTGAGTAAATGCGCGAGACCGTAACTACTGAAGAATCTCGTTTTTTTTTTCTTCGATTCGAAAAACGTGCGATATTCACGGACGCATCGAGATTCGATAGTTTAATTGCCTGAACGTGCTACAGCGATGAAAAATTGTTTCAAAAGGAAGTTGCTTGCATCCTGGAGGCATTGCAAATTGTTGTACGCAAAGGAGAGATGAAGTTGAGCATAAGTTGACAATAGGTTGACGAAAAGGAGAGTACGTATAATTTTGTTTTCGCGGTGCTGCGGCTTCTCCGCGTACACGTGAATTATTACTGTCGTTCTACTGCGCCGTTGTAAAAACTCGTGAGACCAGGGGATCAGACAGACACGATCTTCTCAACGGCCGTCGGTCTCACGAATTGCCCTGCATTACAGTACACAGTATATCGACAATGACGATTCACGTGTACCCGGAGAAACCGCAGCACCGCGAAAACGAATTTACACATACTCTCCTTTTCGTCAACTTAGTCTCAACTTATTCTCCACTTATGCTCAACTTATGATCAACTTTATCTCTCCTTTGCGTACAACAATTTGCAATGCCTCCAGGATGCAAAAGCAACTTTCTTTTGAAACAATTTTTCATCGCTATTGCACGCCCAGGCAATTGAACTATCGAATCGCGATGAATCCGCGAATATCGCGAATTCTTCAAATCAAAGAAAAAATGAGATTCTTCAATAGTTACGGGCCCGATAACGCTCTCAGTTGAGAAAATTTGCGAGATCGTAACTACTAAAGGATCTGGTTTTTGTTTCTTCGATTAAAAAAATGTGCGATATGCACGGATCCATTGCAATTCGATCGTATAATCGCCCGGACGTACTGTTACGATGAAAAAGAGTTTAACACGCACGTCGCTTGCATTCTCGAGGCATCGCTAATTGTTGTACGCAAAGGAGAGAGTATATTGAGTATAAGTTGAGCATAAGTGTAGAATAAGTTGAGAATAAGTTGGCGAAAAGGAGAGTACGTGTATTTTTGTTTTCGCGGTGCTGCGGCTTCTCCGGGTACACGTGAATTGTCATTGTCGAAATACTTTGTAGTCTATGGCGCTCGTGAGACCGAAGGCCGTTGAGAAGATCGTTCCTGTCTGATTCTCAGGTCTCACGAGTTTTTACAACGGCGCAGTAGAACGACAGTGACAATTTACGTGTACCCGGAGAAGCCGCAGCACCGCGAAAACAAAAATACACGTACTCTCCTTTTTGCCAACTTATTCTCAACTTATTCTCAACTTATTCTCAACTTATTCTCAACTTATTCTCAACTTATTCTCAACTTATTCTCTACTTATTCTCAACTTAATCTCTCCTTTGCGTACAACAATTTGCAATGCCTCCAGGATGCAAGCAACTTTCTTTTGAAACAATTTTTCATCGCTATAGCACGCCTAGGCAATTAAACTATTAAATCGAGATGCGACCGTGAATATCGCACTTTTTTCAAATCGAAGAAAAAGAAAAAAACAAGATTCTTCAGTAGTTACGATCTCGGGAATTTTCTCAACTGAGAGCGTTATCGGGCCCGTAACAGTAGTAGTGTACAGGTATGGGGAGAAAGGATTTACCCCCTCCATGCGGCCACTGGCGCCATACCCGCTCCACGTCTACCCCTCCCCCCTGTCTGGGACCCCCTAAGCCCCGCCCTCGTCGATTATAGGGACCAATGGGAGCGAGAGTGGGAGAATTCCCTGGCCTCTGATTGGTTCCGAAATTTTCTTCGTTTCGTTATAGCGACCAATGAGAGAGAGGGTGGGAGAAATTCTCCGACCTGTGATTGGCCGAATGATTTTTCCGTGGTGCCCTCCAGAAATTTCCACCGCCTGTTCAGTACTAATATTACTGTCCAATTTTCCTGTGATCTGATTGGGTCTGTTGGTTAGCCGTCTAGTTTTCCGGGGCCCTCTCGAAATTACCGATGTTTTTGAAACTAACCATATTCTGCAGTCGATAATAAAGTTTTCCCTCTCTACAGTCGGTACAAATTTTTGGGCGGGTATAGAAGACAGAGAAATATAGAAAATATAGGAAAAAAATTTTCGCCCAAATCGGGGATCGAACACGGGCCGCCGAGAATGTTAAGCTTGCACGCTAACCACTTGACTACCGTCGCCGATTCTTTCTAAAAATATTCTGTAGCTAGTAAGCCTGTTCGTATTCTATGCTACTTCGCTATTAATATCGTACAAATATTCGCAAGCCAAAAACTTTTCCTTTTATTTATTCGTCCTGCGTGTTGATGTGAATTTCTGTCTGTGAACATTTGTGAAATTCTCATTATTTCCTAAAAACAATTTATTTGTATGAATAATAAAAGGTAATCGCAGGTAACATTCACTCTAATCATTCTTCATTCATTTTGTAATCGGTATAGAAAAATGTTTGCGTGAATTCATGTGATAAAGAGTCTGGAAACTTTTTCGTAAGAAAAAAATATGAAAAAGAAAGATTGAGCAACTTCTATGTGTCTTTTTCGAAAGGTTTTTCATAAATATTGTATCCAGAATCGCCAGAAAAAGGAAAAAATAGAAAACTGAAAGACAATGCTAACGCGATTCATAAAATTTTCTCGTGAAAAATAACAAATTACAGTGTTAAAAAACACATTGAAAATTTCCTATGTGTTGATTGTTCGAAAAAATGCCATGAACCTCGTATTTGTGATCGGCTACGGTAAAGATGAATACTTCAAAATGCTACAAAGAAGTACCCCGAACGTCGCACCAGTGCCGGGGCACTCGGTAGCACTCGGTGGCGCCCGGTAGGATCAAATTCGACCGATCTTCTCCGACCGAGCGCTACGGGTGTGGGCCAAGATTCACAACGACTAAAATTCAGATTAGTGGAAATTACGAATAAAAAAAAACGCAAGTTGCTTACTCGAAAAACCCAACTTACGAACGTTTCCAACGTAATAAATGTACATTAAGAACGCAAAGATGCCAAATCAAATTTCTATCGAAAACAAAAATAATAAAAGGCAATACTCTAAAAGGTAAAATATCGAATTGTCAAAATTTCGAACATTATCCAATCCGAATATGCAACTTCTAGGATTGCTCAAATTTAGAAAAGTCAGTATTTCGAATTTATTAAAGAGAAAAACCAATACGTTGCATGGTTACAATAGCGAAAGATCAAGAGGGTAAATGACAAAGAAGTTGAACGTCAAAATACCGAAAGATTATAAAGCGTCAAGAACATACTTCTCTGTCTTCGGACTAAGATAAAGATAAACGGCGAAAAAATTCTAATATCCTCATAGGTTTTGCACTTTTCTCGTTTCGCTATTTCAATCTCTAGGCATTTTGTCTGTCGCTATCGTGGAATTTCCCTATTTTGTCATACTCTTTTTCGTTCCTTCAATATTTTACATATCGAAACTTTACGATTTCGAAATTTATATTCTCGACATCTTTATTTTAGGCATATTATTTTATTAAAAAATGAATGCCTCTTCTATTTCTAATCTGGAAAATAGTACCTGTCTACATCTTTTAGATCTATATTTTTGTCGCTCGAAGTACGAACTGTCAAAAATATACTTGCAAACCAATGAATGTTCGGATAAATAAATTTCCGATGAAATCTGCATTCCGTCGTTATCAAGGTCGTTCAATCGCGATAAATCAATCGCTATCATTTGAAATTTTGAACTTTCGCCCGAAAAAAGGGAATCGATTACATATTAACGGAGAATAATTATGACGGCACTTTAAAAAATATGTTCGGAAACCGTGATAGCCCGAAACACTCAACTCAGTAGGAATTTTTGGAAGATTGATGATAAAACAATTGTAGGTGCCATTGTGTTCGGGTGGAAACCGACTGATGAAAATCTTCTTCTCTCTGGAGGATGATCGATAAAGTTGGTTCGATGAATATCGATGATTTTCGAAAGAATAATTCGAGAAGTCGGAGTTCGCCCAATGTAAGTTGATATTTTATTTGAAAGTTTAAATTGAACAATCGATGTTGAGATTATTATCTTTGCTCGATAATTGAAATAGTTAATTAATTAATTTAAGTTTTTGGACTAAAATCTGATGAACAAGTTTCGGTTTGAAGTCTCCAAGAAGAATGTTGGAGTTGAAGTTCAAATTATGGGTGCTCGGTTTGGAGTCTCGATGTTTAGCGCTCGGTTTGAGGTGTGATTGAGGAGTGCCCGATAAATAATAATTCGCGGTGCTTTCTGTCTCCAGGTGACGAAAACTGTGATAAGATAGGCTGAAAGGTGCCATATTCTTCATGAATTTTGTAGTCAAGATAGAAAAATATTTGCCCTGAATTCATGTGACGAATATTCCTGAAGCTTTTGTAAGGATGAAAATTATTAAAAATTAAGAATCCTTGATGGGCCTATTTTTTACTTTACAAAATTTTTATGTGAAAGCTTGTCAAATTGTTATTCTTTCTTAAAAAGAACTACTTTGTGGGAAATATAAAATATAATCTCCGGTCTTTCGAAAAGCCCATGAATTTCCGATTTGTGATCGACTAAAGTAAAGATTCCTGTTAATTATTCGTCTAGCGTCTTCATTTGAATATTTTTGTGTGAAAACTTGTCAGTTTTTATTCTTTCTTAAAAACAATTTCTTTGTGAGAAATGTAAAATATAATTTCAGGTAGCCTTGACTCGACATATTCTTAATGAAGTTTATGGTATGCATTAAGTGTCAAATGCCTTAGAGGCCGAAAAGAGAAAATCGGAAAGGTTTCGCTCACAAGAAAAAATGTCGTCAGCCTCTTCCGTGTATTGTGTTCCAGTAGACGAGAGGTGAGCCGTCTCAGTTTCGAGATCGTTAAAGCAAAGCCGGGGATCTTAGCAATGCCGATCCCTTGTGAAAATGGCCTTAACCCTTTTGGAGACGGCTATTCAAATAATATTTGATCAAGTGTGGTAAACTACAGGCGGTATTGTTTTTATATACGGCGCGTGCGGCACCGTAGTACAAGGATGCGCGTCAAGTTAAAAGCCCGTCGGTGCCCCTTTTTTCATCGTCGGTGTCAAATGTTGTAGAGGCCGAAAAGAGAAAATCGGAAAGGTTTTGCTCGCAAAAAAAAAAAAAAAAAAAAAAAAAAAAAAAAAAATTCAACAGCGTCCTCGGTACGTCGCGTTCAAGTGGAGGGCGGGGAAATGTATAAAACTTCTCCATAACTTTCATTGTAAAAAAAATAAGGGAAGAGTAGGGACAAACGCTTTAAAGTCTTCGGAAACTGAGAGTTTGATACAACTAATTGTCGAGACACTCGCAGTGCAGGTTGCATTTCAACAATCGAAATATTACCAAACGTGTATGTAATCTTTCTCAAAATAACAAAAAAGGTGAACGATAATAATCCGTGGGTCTCGAGAACATTTCAACGTATTCTAAAATCTGATCAAAGCTGCACTACATTTTCGGGATTGATCCGGTGAAAGTGATAAAGCTGAAAACGACATTCGAACGTTAATAACATTCAAGAAAGAAAAACGACATTCGAACGTTAATACCATTCAAGGAAGGAAAATCGACATTCGAACGTTAATTAACATTCAAGGAAGAATGTTCCCGAGGTGTTATGAGATTTCGCTGATGTCGTCATTTCCGTGTCAAGTGATCCGCGCCAAATGTACTGCACACATCTATATACGCACGCGGGAAATAACCGCTAGCCGTGAAATGTTGCAGCGGGTGATGAACGATTTTTATGCGGGTCCACAAGCGAAACTTCTGAGGCCCGAAAATATTATTCCCGGCATGGCGTGTATAATTTGGAATGGTCTCTATGCCGTCCGAGCCGAAATAATCGACGTTGACGATGAAGGATATACGGAAGTGTACCTCGTTGATGAAGGCGACACCGTTTCTGCGAGAACGGATCGATTATTCCACGTTGAAACATTTTTCGCGTCAGTGCCGGCATTAGTCATCGAATGCCGACTAGCCGGATTGGGCGATTTGGAGATTCCTGACAGTGGGCAACTGATCGAGGCCACCTGTCAGACGGAGATGACCATCGACCTCATTGAGGGTGCAAGCGAGAACTTTCCACCGAGAATCCGCCTATACAAGAAGGTTGGAGAAGTGGTGGTGACGGAGATGGAGAGAGTCATCATTGAAGATTCCGAATACGACGTCGACATCTTCGCCGATGAAGGCTTTTGCGTTTGATTGGACCAAGCGACTACATCAAGGTATAGTGTCCACGATTGAATTAGAGATGACCATTGAAGTATCTGAAAAATGGAAATCTGAATTTATCATAATTTTTCTCGTTGTTTAGATTAATACTTATTGATGACCGGCATTCACCACTGCGGATCCTCAAGCCTACGAGACGGAGAGTGTAGAAATTATTATATATATATACATACATATATATTGTAACGGTCACCTTTTTCGCCAAGGCGTAAGTCTCGGTTACTTCGGAAACGTTAAAGGTTCGGGGCGAGCGAATAATCGTTAGACGTGGTCAAATTGGTAAAATAACAAGTAATTTTATTGATAATTTCTTAGAGAACTAAATACAAACAATTTCCTTTGGTTAATTTGTTAGTGCGTTGAATCACACTCGAGCTGGCAAATTATTATTATTATTAATTTGTCGTTCTTAAAGTAAGCAAAGAAGATCTCGAATTTATCGACCTTATGTCGGTAAGTTCGAGTTAAAGAAAAATGCAATATCGTTATGAAATGTCTTGAAGCGATTTGGAAACGTGCTTCACCCCTTCGAAGATCCGTTGGACTCTTGTAGTCGTCATTAATAAATTAAAGAAATTTTCATCACAAGAAAATAAATTGAAGTTACTCTCTTTCCTTGGCTCCTAATGAGCAGCTAAAGTGCATGAAGCATCTGCCGTGTAAGAGATTCACGCAGAGAAGGATCAGGGAATGGGCACGAAAATCACACCCATCCCGTACCCCGTGCGTTACGCTCCTAACAGGGCCCTCTTACGCCAGGGTCGGTATCCGCCTGGAAAGAGTCCGACAATGGGGCCATGATCGAACCTCCCAGGCGTCAAGCTAACCTGGCGCGGGATAACCTGACCTATCGTCTCTAAAGAACTAGGAGAGTCGGTGTCCTGACACCGGGTTCTCCTAGCCTAAAGGATTAGGCTATTGACCAAATTGAACTGGGTAGGTACCTCTAGGCGCCCACTCAGCCGACTGATACCCTTCGCTGATTTGCACGCGCTTATATACCCGGGAGATCTCGCGGATTGGCTGATGCTCTTAGCCAACGGGCGAGTGAGAAAGGTGTTGGTAGCCAATCACCGCCGAGAGATGTTGGTGGCCAATGTGCGCCTTTCCCGCGCGACTAGAGCGGCCTCTTTTTCGGGCGCTTAGCACGCGGGAGAATTTGAACGCCTATGAGTTCGAGTGTCACGGTATTCGGCGCCTTTGGGTGGGAGCCGCCTCGGCTACCGTCTCAATATATATATATATATATATGTGACAACGCCTCGTCACAATTATATATATATATATATATATATAATTGTGACGAGGCGTTGTCACACACTCGCAGGTCGCGCTGTGCGAGAGCGCAAATCGAAGAATATTCAGAGAATATTAGAAAAGGTCCGCAGCAGAGAGTCGCGTCGTCTCGCACCCGTAGGGAAATTTGGTTGCGTGAAAGAGCGATATTTCGGCTTGGTCTTGGACAGTTACAGAGCCGAGAAGTCGAGAACCAAAACACAGGCGGTCGACACCAACAGCGGCCGAAGCGACGAGGCAGGGACAGGGGAAGACGGCCGAGCCGTCTATCGAGCGATAGATCGTCGAAGGGGCGACCCCCCTCCCGAGAGTCAGCAAAGAGCCACGAGGCCCGGCGACGAAGGAGCCGGCAGAATAGATTTGCGAGCGGAAGAGAATCGATTGGGTTGTAGAACCGTAGAGATCGGGTTGAGAGATCGACAGCGATAGATCGTAGAACTTGACAAAAAGAAAACATAGCTTGAGCCGCGTGCGATATCATAAAGGATAGGGAAAAATAGCGTGTGAGAGAATTGTGTGTTCGCGAAGCTGAATCCCGTTGAGTGCACTGTGTGAGGAGCACGGAGAGCCTGTGTGAGCGACCAGGATAGGCGATAGACGAGACCGAGGAACGCTGTGCGACGGAAGCCGAGGACTCGACGAATTGTTAAGGTAGGCACACAACGTGCATATTTTCTTCGTCGATACGAACTTGAGTATCGTCGTACGCGTGGTAGTAGAGTGTGTCCGTCTCGCATCGTATCTCGTTGCTCTAACGGCTGTGCCCACCGGCTTCCCCGGGGGCCATCGTGCGTACTCTCTCTCTCTTATTGGCTGTCACGCGAGAGCTGAGTTTGTAGATCGCGCGCAGCGCGCACTACATTATTTTCTTTTGGTGTTCCGATCCACACTCGTCTATATTTTGTTTGATCTTTTATTTGGAATAAATTAGAACCTTGTTAACTATTTTATGAAAACCCAAACGCCCGAATACTCGATATTATTTTGTGATTGTGAATTGATGTTTGCCCCCGAACCTTATTTTCCCTGAAACGCTGGCTGTGCAGGACGAGAGAGCGAGTGATGAAAATTCCCTTGGTGATACGGGGCTGGTACAATCACCTGGCGCCTAACGACGGTAAGACAGCGGGAAAGAAAAACCAACAAGGACGTCATTAAAGATTTTGGGCTGGTAGACCCCGACACGTTTCGACGAAATTTTCGTGTACGGGGCCTCGTCACAATTTTCTGGCGCCCAACGTGGGGCAGCGGCACCAAAATTTCGTTGAGTTGCGAGTATTCATTACGAATGTACTCGACTCTCGTGGCTGTGCCGATAGCCGCGAGCGAAATTTCGTGTGTAGAGAGTCGAAGCTCGAGCTCGAGCGTCGCGCGTGCGGTAAACACGACGCTCGCTCGAACGGTCAACGGTTGTAAACAACGACGAGAAATAAGAGCTCGGAATAGTGTCGCGAAGAATATAATCCTCGCGGTTAGCAATCGTTGTACGAAAATTATTCTCGTGAATTTCGGTGATGCGTGTGACTCAGCCACGCGCGAACTTTAATATACAGGGCGCGTTCGGTTAAAGGAGACCACGCGACACGAATGACTTTCGCACATTCGCGAAGAATAAATTCGCGTAAATACGTTAAAAATATTATTGATTTAAAACGCGGAAAATAAATTCGCGTCAATAATTAACGTATTAATAATTTAATCATTTAGTATTTCACTATCGTGAGGGGAATAGTTCGACAATGGCCGAAGAGCAAGAGAGCAATGCTGCCATCCACTCCGAAGGTGAAAGGGACGATGAACAAGGTGAACAGATTGAGATAGACACTTCGAAAGTGAATACACGCGAGCGTGGCCCACGAGCGATCGACCCATTGCAATGGATCGAGACGATCGGCGAGGCCGATGTGAAACTATTGCTGCGTGGTGCGGGCGCGAGTGTAGAAGGCTCAAGTGCGGTAATTCGCGATCGACTTCGAAGGTGCAAGCTCCGCGAAAGGGGTTATTCGAATATAACTTGGGGCGAGTGCGACATAATACCGGAGGACGAATTCGCGAGTGAACTGGCACAAATCGACGAATTCGATGTGTCAAAAATACGCGAGACTCTCCGCGCGTTGTTCATTGACCCAGCGGGTGTACCGGCCGTAGCACGGAACAGATTGCGCGCGTGGGTTATGAGCGCATCGCGAGCGGCAAGCCAGGAGGGCGGGTCGAGGCCCGTGAGTCCGGCAGGCGCTCTACGAACATCTCGAACCGACACAGGGAAGACGATTGCAGACAACTCGTCGATCGGGATGACGCGCGACAGCAGCGGAAGGAGGTCCATAGCGCCGAGCGATAAGGACCAACAAATGGTTGCGAAGCTGCTGAGCACAGAGCGTGACGCACACGTGTCTCGGAGACAACGCAAGGCCTCGAGAAGAGTCCAGAAGGACGACCAAGAGGGGATGCGTGTCGCTGAGAACACGGGGGCTGTGCCACGCACTGAGCCGAAGACCAAGGAGATCGGCGTGCAAACAGACAGCGACGACAACCAACCGGACCAGCGTCAGCGACGAACGCGGGATTCAAAGAAGCGACGAACGACGCAAGTGGCGATGAGCGTGGAGACAAATCGTCCTGAAGTGGTAACGCAAAGCTGTGCTAAAGCATCGCGAGCTACAGGAACGTCCACTCAAGTGACATCGCAGAGGAAACAACGTCGTGTGGACGACAGCGACTCGTCGTTATCATCGGATGACGCGAACAGTGCATCAGACGAACCCCGCGAGCGAGGAAGTGAGCGCGAGAGCCAACGAGGGAGGAACGGGAATCGAGATGAACGCCGTACCACTCAAAGGAGCTCCCATCACTCAGATCGTCTCGAACCATCACATCGAACCGTGTGGTGAACTCGCAGAAGTAGGCGTGTGTTTCGGGTTGCAGGAGCCTGAGGGGGACGAAAAGATACAGTTAGAAAAGATGCTCTCGAGGGTAATCCCGACCATGCCGAAAGATTTCAATGTTGCTGTGCCACTCACACAACATGTGATAGAGGTTACGACTGAGAAAGCCGTAAAACAACGGATGTATCGACGCTCGCCCGTTGTAGTAGAAGCATTGCATGCCGAAGTAGATAGGATGTTAGCCGCTAACATCATCGAACCGTCGCAAAGCGAATGGGCCAGTCCGCCGGTGATGGTCGCTAAGCCTAACGGTACGTGGAGATTTTGTGTAGACTACCGGGAGTTCAACAAGGTGACGCGAAAAGACGCGTATCCGCTTCCGCGCATGGATACGATATTAAGCAAACTCCAGGAAGCCGTGTATATCACGACGCTTGACATGAGTGCTGCATACCGCCAAATCTTGATGGCGGAAAACAGCAAGCACTTTACTGCGTTCATAGTAGAGGGAAAAGGGTTGTTCCAGTTTCGTAGAATGCCCTATGGGTTGTGTAACGCGCCAGCCACATTCCAAAGGCTGATGGATAGGTTAATAGGCCCCGTCCTTGAGCCTCATGCGTTTGCATACCTAGATGACATAATCATCGTGAATAGGACGTTCCGAAAACACCTCGAATGGGTTGAAAAAATACTCGGGATAATTCGGGAAGCGGGACTCATCATTAATTATGAAAAGAGTGAGTTCTGTAGAAACGAAGTACGATATCAGGGTTTTTTGGTAAACAGCGAAGGGCTGCGCCCGGATCCCGAGAAAATCCGTCCGATAGTTGTGTATCCGAGACCGCGAAACGCGACCGAGTTGAGACGATTCAATGGGATGGTCAATTGGTACCATCGCCACTTGAAAAACATATCGCGTGTTGCGGGACCGTTGAACAGACTGACCGGCAAGACTGTGACTTGGGACTGGACAGAAGGTGAAGAGGCTGCGTTCCAAGCAGTCAAGAAAGAGATAATCGATGCTGCGATCTTGACATATCCGAACTACGAATTGCCATTCATCGTGTACACTGACGCTAGCGATCGGGGTATCGGGGCTGTGCTGACA
This sequence comes from Ischnus inquisitorius, assembly GCA_963924025.1. Taxonomy (NCBI): domain Eukaryota; kingdom Metazoa; phylum Arthropoda; class Insecta; order Hymenoptera; family Ichneumonidae; genus Ischnus; species Ischnus inquisitorius. The sequence goes on along the minus strand of OZ001253.1, from coordinate 15,077,396 downwards.
CAGAGGGATGGTGATGCCGAACGAATGATTGAATGCGCGAGTCGCGCGATGACAGGACCCGAAACGCGATATACCGTGACGGAAAAAGAGTGTCTCGCGGTAATATGGGCTGTGCGAAAGTTTAGACCCTACCTGGAGGGCTATGAGTTCACGGTAGTGACGGACCATAGCAGCCTCCGGTGGTTGTACAACCTCGCAGACCCAATCGGTAGACTGGCGCGATGGTCATTTGAATTGTCAGGATATAAGATGAAGATCGAGTACAGAAAGGGTACCGAGAATGAAGCGGCCGATGCTATATCGCGTATGTTTGAGAACGTAGAGTTAGATAATGATGCTCAAGTCGACTCGTTAGGCGAATGTTTCGAGATCGATTGGAATCAGGAGAGGCATGACGCTATTCGTCGAAACCCACGCGAGTTTCCGGATTGGCAGGTCGACGGCCGCGCCATCTATTTCTATCGTCCGAACGCGATTAAAGAGACCATCGGTGATGATGTTGACGCGTGGAAACTCGTGGTACCGTCGGAAGACCACGAGAATTTGATGATGCAAGCGCATGATGCGGAACAATCGGGTCACCCGGGAGTCGAACGAACTTATCGTCGATTAGCTACTTACTATTATTGGCCAGGGTTGTACCGAGACGTAAAACGTTACGTAGGGAAGTGTGTCACATGCGCGACGCACAAATCAAATCAGGCTAGACCCATGGGGATAATGGGGCCGCGTATTGCCGCGCAACCATGGGATACCGTCGCATCGGACGTAATGGGGCCGTATCCGCGATCCAGAGCGGGGAATCGATATCTTATAGTATTCGAGGATATGTTCACGCGGTGGATCGAATGCGTGCCAGTATCGGCAGCCACGGGTAAAACAATAACAGATGCGTTCCGTGTAAGAGTTTTGAATCGATGGGGAACGCCACGAAAATTTTTGACTGACAACGGGACTGAGTACGTGAACCAGACGGTAAAGAAACTGACTGACGAATACGGGATCGAACGCGTAACGACGCCACCGTATCACGCTCAGGCAAACCCAGTTCAGAGGGTCAACCGAAATCTCAAGACGATGATAGCAAGCTACATTTCTGCGGATCATAGCGAGTGGGATTTGCACATCGTGGAATTCCAATTCGCTTACAATACTGCTGTGCATTCGTCACTAGGAGTGAGTCCAGCGTTCTTGAATCTGGGTCGAGAACCTAGACCAGCGCAATACTGGAGACGAATAGCCGAAAGCGATATTCCGAACGTCCCGGATCGAGAGAGTTGGTTGAAAAGAATGCGTAAACTAGTAGAGTTAAGAGATCTCGTGACGCGTAAAATTCGTGAGGCTTCCGTAAAACAGGCGGGATATTACAACCGTAGTCGTAAGGACGTTCCATTGCACGTCGGTGACCGCGTTTATCGTCGATACCGCGTATTATCAAAAGCGGCGAACAATATGACTTCGAAGTTCGCGAAAAAGTACGCGGGACCGTTTGTAATTACGCGAATGAAATCGGCGAACGTAGTCGAGCTGTCTGATAAGGACGGTCGGCCAGCGGGAACTTGGCACGTAAAGGATCTAAAGGTAGTCACAAATAATCATGCGGCAGAGAGCTCGGTAGGACAAAAGCAGTAAAACGGTAACAGGACGTAGAGAATAAATTCCCCTTCTGTTTTGTTTTGTCTTATCCCTAAGAAAAGAGCGCTGTGCGTAATGTCGTCGAACAACGAAGCCAACGAGACTGCTCGACAAATTCAAGAGCAATTACGGAAGATACGCGAGGAAGCTCACCGACGATACAGAGAAGAGGTGGTGGAGGAACCACCGAGCGAGTCGACGGAACAACACGTCATGACGCCCGAGGAGCAGCTCGCTGCAGTGCGCGAAGAAGCGAGAAGGCGTTACGCGGAGACGTGCGAATCGAAGGGCTTGCAAGCGAAGTTGCGTGAAACGGTGACAGAGTCAGCACCGGTAGCCGAGGCTGAGCCAGCGACGGAAACGTCAAACTCTGTCGTGGCCGGAGATTCGACACCGAGAACTGTACGAGCCGAACTGATGGATCAGGCGAGTGGTTCGCAACCTTCGACCAGCCGAGAATACTGGAGGGCGCCGATCGAAGAAAGTATTGCAAGTCTGTCGATCGAGAGTCACGCTACGCCGCGACGAGTGGAGAAACCACGCAACGAAGAGCCTGCGGCGAACCGCCAGGCGAGAGCTTCGTTGCCGCCGATTAACGTTGTACGTCGTGCGATGAGCAGTACGATGAACAGCGAACGAAGACTGGCATTGGGGACTGTGGAACCTCTGCCAGTGAATCTGGCAAGACAAGCAGCAGCCCGAGCGCGACACGATGACGAGATCACAACTCAGGTGATCCAGCAACGACGTAACGCTGCGCGAAGGGGTTGCCTGAATTGTCGCTCCCTCGAGCACTCATGGAAGCATTGTCCAAGAACACTTCGAATGGACTTCTGCAGGCTGTGCCATCGAGATGGAGTCACGACGCAACGATGCCCGGGTCCACACGGATTGGAACGAGGTATCCAGAACCGAGCTGAGCGCGCAAGACGCGAACAGCAGAAGAAGAAACGAGCGGAGTATCCTTTCGCGATGACGTGCCCGAGATGTTTGGTCGACGGGCATGGGCCTCGAGACTGCACCGAACCATGGGATCCGAGACGCCCATACTGCATCTCGTGCTATCGTGTCGGGTACACGAGAGAGAATTGCCCCGACTGCAATCCTCGACGTCGTCGTTAGATGAGGGGAAGAGAAGAAAACAAGGATGACAAGAAGCACGAAGAAGAAGAAAAATAAAAAAAGGACATGAAAAGAGACAGTTATTATTTTTGTTTTGTTTCACTTGCGAGTCGCGAGGAAATCGTGAAAGATTTTGTTCCCAAAGAAAGTTTTTATTTTTTTGTTGTGTTAACCGCGAATCGCGTGATTTCATTTTTGGTTTTCATTGTCTGATGGTATGAGGTAACATCGGGAAAAAAGTCTGCGATGTCCCACCGTGTATTCTTCGTGATAAGAATGATCTCCTAAGTTTAAGATAGCGTTAAGATAATAAAAGTATTTTTGGTAACAGTTATGATGGTATTGGTTATTGGTGATGGGATGCGGATGCGAGGGGAACATCGACTCTGCTGCAGCGCGACGAAAGTATGTATCGGCGTGTGCCTGCCTCATTTCGAGGTAGACAATAGCCTAGTGGGGGGATGTGACGAGGCGTTGTCACACACTCGCAGGTCGCGCTGTGCGACAGCGCAAATCGAAGAATATTCAGAGAATATTAGAAAAGGTCCGCAGCAGAGAGTCGCGTCGTCTCGCACCCGTAGGGAAATTTGGTTGCGTGAAAGAGCGATATTTCGGCTTGGTCTTCGACAGTTACAGAGCCGAGAAGTCGAGAACCAAAACAAAGGCGGTCGACACCAACAGCGGCCGAAGCGACGAGGCAGGGACAGGGGAAGACGGCCGAGCCGTCTATCGAGCGATAGATCGTCGAAGGGGCGACCCCCCTCCTGAGAGTCAGCAAAGAGCCACGAGGCCCGGCGACGAAGGAGCCGGCAGAATAGATTTGCGAGCGGAAGAGAATTGATTGGGTTGTAGAACCGTAGAGATCGGGTTGAGAGATCGACAGCGATAGATCGTAGAACTTGACAAAAAGAAAACATAGCTTGAGCCGCGTGCGATATCATAAAGGATAGGGAAAAATAGCGTGTGAGAGAATTGTGTGTTCGCGAAGCTGAATCCCGTTGAGTGCACTGTGTGAGGAGCACGGAGAGCCTGTGTGAGCGACCAGGATAGGCGATAGACGAGACCGAGGAACGCTGTGCGACGGAAGCCGAGGACTCGACGAATTGTTAAGGTAGGCACACAACGTGCATATTTTCTTCGTCGATACGAACTTGAGTATCGTCGTACGCGTGGTAGTAGAGTGTGTCCGTCTCGCATCGTATCTCGTTGCTCTAACGGCTGTGCCCACCGGCTTCCCCGGGGGCCATCGTGCGTACTCTCTCTCTCTTATTGGCTGTCACGCGAGAGCTGAGTTTGTAGATCGCGCGCAGCGTGCACTACATTATTTTCTTTTGGTGTTCCGATCCACACTCGTCTATATTTTGTTTGATCTTTTATTTGGAATAAATTAGAACCTTGTTAACTATTTTATGAAAACCCAAACGCCCGAATACCCGATATTATTTTGTGATTGTGAATTGATGTTTGCCCCCGAACCTTATTTCCCCTGAAACGCTGGCTGTGCAGGACGAGAGAGCGAGTGATGAAAATTCCCTTGGTGATACGGGGCTGGTACAATCACCTGGCGCCTAACGACGGTAAGACAGCGGGAAAGAAAAACCAACAAGGGCGTCATTAAAGATTTTGGGCTGGTAGACCCCGACACGTTTCGACGAAATTTTCGTGTACGGGGCCTCGTCACAATATATATATATATATATATACTGTAACGCTCGCCACGATATACCCGGTGACTCGGGAGTACCGGGCACGTACCGTGCGTACAGCAGGCACCCAAGTTGAATGACCACGATTACCTCACGACGAAGGGCGCCAGGCTCTTCGCTTTTACCCGTTAAGAGCCAAGACGGGGCGATTACGATTGTCCTATTCGCTCGACGATTCAGGGCCGTGGGAGCGGGACTCGAAGGATCCCATTGAGACACTTTTTATAATTAAACAATATCCAGAAACTTCTTGATTAAATAAAATATTACTCTTAAACAAATATTAAACGTACGCGTACAATTACTTTAATGTGAACGAGGATGCTGAAGGCACACTCGTTCCCGCGACTTTTAATTGTTCCAATATTATATTCCGAGGCCGAGTCGACTACGACGACCGGACTCTCACGGACAACGTTCCGAATCAGTGGCGAGAGACTATAACTCGCGCCGGGCGGATGGCCAACTATTTGATTAAACCCGACAATTATTCGATCGCAACACCCGAAGAATAACCCTTTCTACGAACAGGGAATATTCACCCACCGATCGTTACAACGCGCCGGGCTCCTTGAACTCGTCCCTTCTACGATGCGACCCTCGGACTCGTCTCGGCACACAATACAATTTCCGAATCAACTATTCAGCTCTACGTCCAACCAACAAGTGACGAGAAACGGATCGTCTCGTTCGATCGCGATTTAGCGAGCGGGGGGGGCGCGCGGGGAACACCGCGCTCTCTTCGGATTTCGTGAGCGAGCCCTGTGAGTACCGACATTGCGCGTACCGTTGTTCGGACTCGTTCTCCCTCGGTCTCGCTCGCTGTTTCTCTTGGCGACGATGTGAGGACTCCGTGGCGGTTTTCCCGGAGTCTTCGTTTCTGGTGAGCGGAGGACAGGTCAGCTTCCTCTTCTGCGAAGTTGCCCTCCGCTCGTGTGACGAGGATCCCTTCAGGGGTTCCAGGGCTGTGGAGTTGTCCGTGGGCGACGTTTTCGCCCTCGGTGTCGGGTGTAGATGGGAGAGAGTGATTCTCTCCCACTCGTCTTCTCTGGTGTGCTCGCAACAGAATGGGTCGTTACCATTATTACGCGATTCTATTTGTATCCGTGATACAGTCCCGTCGTCGTGTTCGCTCGGACTCGTATTTTTCGCTATGTTATTACGAGAATTCACCTACGTGAATTCTCTCGACTGCTTTTGCCCCCCTCCCGCTTGCTGGCTGAATGCTTGCCCTCGCTTAAGGTCGGGGCAACGGTAACGGCCACGTTACAACTCCCCCTTCCTTAAACGGTGTAACAGGTAGCCAGTCGCGGAAATAAATGAATTCGTTTTATTTATCGGGTAAAAAAAGAAGTTAAGTTTATTAGTCGCAGCGATAATTAATGAATTGACGGGGAGCGTACCGTCTTACAATTGGGGCTGGTGGTCGTAGACTGACTGTTCGGAGCGTCGAGGCAAAGGGTCTCGACGCTCTTTGTTACGCGCGAGAGGTAATCCTCCGCGCTGATAACGGCCACCGCGCGGATGCTGGGCGCGCGGCGGCTTGACCGTTGCCGTGAGACGACGGTAACATCGTCGCTCTCACGGCAAATTTTGCTGAATGTGCACAAGTTCTCAGAATGAGAACTTGATGCACGATAAAACATTTAAAACATTAAAAAAGACTATGGGACCGTTACACTCCCCCCCTTGGAAAATTTCTCGATGCTCCTGCATCGTTTTACAAAAAATTTGTGTTTGTGTGTCTCTATACAATTAGCAAATTTTGAATTTTTTTTTTTAAATACTGTCATTTCGTGTAAATTTCAGTGTAGTGTATTTAAAATGTTCCGGTTTTTTTTTTTTTCAGGTTATTGATTCGGTTCCTTTTTCGTTTTTTAATTTTCGGATAATGTGGATTCCAGTCTAAAAAAACGTTTAGTTGTTCAGGTTAGTAGGGGTAGTTTTGTTATTTTGGATAGGTTAGGATGGATCGAAATTTAAAAAATTTTTTTTTTTTTTTTTAACCATTGTTGCCTTTTCTGCCTTTCGGTTGACATTACTCGGTTTTAGTTGTACTTCCATCCTCCCTTTTTTTTATACTCTTTTCCTTTTGTTCGCTTCTCTTCTATTGGTTTTTGTTTCATTTTTTTTTGATTCCACATTTTTTCCTTTATAGCTTGTGTTGGCCTGAAACATTCTCGATTCTAATTAGTGTTAGGTTAGTGGGTTGGACATGTTATTCAGGAGTTGGTTCGCTTGGTATAGCGTTTCTGGAAAAGAAAGGATGTAATAAGGTTTTTTTTTCCAAAAAAAACGAGTTTCGGTTACTTGAAGGAAAAGAGAGAAGAGAAAAAAAAAATTCTCTCTCTTTTTTTTATTTATTTGAGATAATATGTTTTAATAATAGTATATATAAAAAAAATTAGAAAAAGTAATATAAAAAAAGAAAGGTAATTATAACAATGTTTCTGATTATTTATATATGTGTTACGGAGTATGTGTGTTTGAGTGAGTTAGTCCGTTCGTTTGTGTTTACAAGTTTTCTGTCCTAGTTTCTCGGTCAGAAAGATTTTCGTCCGTACGTGATTCGAAATCCGTCGGAGTGTTTCGATCGGTTGCTGATGAATCCACTCAGCAACCGTCTCTTCTGTTAATTCAGTCTGCGTTTGTGCGTCGACTGCTTTTGTTATTGGTTCGTTCAGTAATGTTTCGGCCGACGCATTTGAGTGGGAGTTCGTTTCGGATTCTGTCTTTGGTTCTGTCTTTATTAGGGGTGGAGGAGTTCCGGGAGGTGTTGTCGGTAAGTAAGTTTTTTCGAGAGAGGATGAGTCCTTGGTTTCGGTCGTCTCGTCTGTATCCTCGTCCTCTGTTTCGTCCTGGTCCATTGGTTCGGGTATCGTGTTTGTGTTTGTATGTAGGCCGAGTTTTTGTTGAAATTCCCATATGGGGAAGTGCGGCAAAATTTCGCCATTTTCTTGGTTCGTAAAGTACGCTAAGCACCAATTAAAATGTTCGACCATTGTTTCCTTCTCCTTCATGGTTTTGCACAGTGGGCAAAGTTGTTCGGCTGTGCTTGTAATGCCGAACGCCCTAACGCTCGTGGTTAGTGTTTCGGGGCAGTTTACAATGTGGCCTCGGCATTGCTCCGGAACTTCGTTTTGCGCTCCACAGATCGGGCAGTTATACATGGGATTCATGATGTTATTGGCTGTTTTAGAAAGGTGCGATTTTGTTAGTATTATTTTGAATGTAATTATTACTATGACCGTTGTTAATACGATTGTTTTGCGTGTGCATGCACGTGTATCCGTGGCTTTGTTAGTAATTATTCCCAACATGTATATAGGAGTATAGATTAGCAGTATATTTATATTTATGAGATTATTATCATATATTTTCGTATGAATGTGCCTTTATGGCAATTCGTCTCTGTTAAGGTAGGTCAACGCGTAAACTGGTCTGCGTTCTATTTGCGGGGGCCCTTCGGTTATAACCGCTACTTCTCTAGTAGTCGCAACTGCTGGCCTAGGTGTTTCTACCAGTTCTACGGGTTGTCGATAGTACGAAACGACTTTGTTTTGTGCGTCATCAATTAGTTTCGGGTGTTTCCGTTTTCTAAGTTTTCCTGCGCACGACAGCAATTTTCCCAAGGTTGAAATTTTGCCAAACAATGAGAATTTCCAAGCAAAGCCTAGTATTGCCAAGACTGCGCCGATGGAGATTCCGCCGAATTTAAGTATCGATTCCAAAGTTGAGACTCTATAATTCAAGTAATGGGATTTTGACAGCTCCTTAGCTTTGGTTATTACAGTTTTTAGCGCTACCTCGTTCTGAGTTAAATCATCGCGAAATGAATCTAAATTTGAGAGTCCTGTGAGTGTTTCTGTTTCGGCTAGAATTTCTGTTATGTTAACGTTCGCTATGTTTGTTATCGATTTTTCGATCATCCCGGTAATATTCAGTACGGGAGTGTGTGGAAAATCTAGATCGATTGATGACGTTATTTCCATCGTCGGTGTTAACATAGTAGATCGTGTTTTGACTTGGCATGATGATTCGATTTGGACAATTCCGGAATTGCGTACTGTTTGTATTACTGAGTCCTGATTATTGCAGAGGAAATACAGTGTTTCGGGTCTCGGTGCGGCAAACAGCCATGCGTTGGCGTTGCGCAGTTTTACCCAGTAAGTTTGTTTTAGGGTCTTTAGTCGAATGTCACACGTCTCGAAGTTATCGAACTGAGGATTGATTAGTAATTGAACTTCGCACTCAGATTCGTCGTTGATCTGTCTTATCGGATATGTTTGCTTACAAATATATTGATTTCGAGTGAGTATGCATTCGTTTAGGCTTTCCATGTTGAAATATTTGTCGAAGTTTTTGGAAATTGCTGTAAATTGAGTTGCCGGTTTGATATATGCGAATTTCGAATTGTTAGTAGTTGAGATCTGGCGAGTTGGTAACGATAGGTGTTGATATAGTTTATACGTCGTCAGGTCTAACAACGGGATCTTGATAACGTATACCAGCCTTTCGCCGTTATGGAATACACTCAACTTGGTTGTTTCCATCGATTCGGGTGTATGTTCCGCGTTAATTGGAACCGGAAATTCCGTGTTCGGGGAAGATTTTTTGATTGCTTCGGCACTCAATAAGATTTTCTTTGTTGTTAATAATTTTGGATGGATTTGACCAATTTTTGCGAAAAGAATTGCGTTAGTAAGTGTTTCTATATCGAGTTCTAGTTCGGTCAAATTCTCTTCGATTTGTGTTATGTACTGAGTAGCCCTTTGGTTCATTTCGATGACATGAACTTCTTCTCCGAGTGCAATGACTACTGTGTTTAATTTACGTGTTTCTGTTTTTAACGATTTGGAAAGAGAGTTGATGTTTTTCTCTACTATTTCGAAACCTGATTTTATTATGTGAGTTTGATTTTGCAGTATCTCTGTGATTTCCAGAGTCGTGTTTCCTAGAGTTTCGATTTGTGAGTTTATTCTGTCAGCATCTTCACTGTCCATTGTTCCGAAAAGAATTTTGTTGATTTTAGCTACGAACTCGAAAGGTGCTCGTTTTTCGCGGTTAACCGTTTGAGTTTGCGAAGAAGGGATTAATTCCTCTAAAATTGTTTCGGTACTTTCGAGAGTGTCCATTCGCGGGAGCATGGATGATAATTGTCCTTTTATGTGGCATCGCGTTCCTAGCGCGGAGCAGAACTGAGCTGCTGCCAATATGTTCTCTCGAATTTGTAGACGCCTAGTTGAGAGTCCGTGTGTGTTGATGTACGTTACTAGTGTCCATGTTGTATGATATGAACGGAGTCTACCCAATGGTTCCGAGTATATGCCGGCACTTTCCGTAAATGGGGTGATCCTGAAAGCATCGTTCGGGATCGCCCTCACGATAGTGGCGTGACATCTGCAACATATGCCATTTTGATCTTATCTACATGAACTGTCTTACGTTTTTTACCGATTTGCAGTGTGACATTACGGTTGTTTTCATGTATATCTATGATTTTGTATGGGCCTAACCAGTCTTTATCGAATTTACCTTCTTTATGCTCGTTTTGTATGAATACAAGCTGGCCTATCTCGTAAGTAGGTTCCGTAACCCGTTTATCGTAATATTTTTTGTTACGTTCTTTCGCTTTTATAGCTTTTTCGAAAGCTAGTTGACTCGCGTCTTTCATGTTTCGATTTAGATCGATCATGTAGTCGTCGTATGTTATGGTTTTCTCGAGTGGTGGAAACTCTGATGGTGTGCGAGCTTTCCTACCAAAAACTAGTTCGTACGGAGTGAATCCTGTACTTTCGTGAACGCTTGTGTTGTATAAGAATGTTGCGAGAGCTATTACCTCGTCCCATTCTCGGTTTGTTGTTACGAAATGTTTTATGTACTCTTTGAGCGTGTGATGGCTACGTTCAATGGCACCATTAGATTGCGGGTGATACGCAGTTGTTCTCTGTTGTTCGATTTGGAAGAGCTGTGCGACGTTTTTAATGGTATCTGACATCAAGTTAGTACCTTGATCCGTCAGTATAGCGCGCGGTGCACCGAATGTTGATATTAGTGATGATGTAAGCGCTTTAGCTACGTCTACGGATGTTTGATGTTTTAGCGGAACTGCGATACTGAATTTACTGAACAAATCGATCATTGTTAGTAAATATACGTTTTCGTTTTTCGTAGGATGCAGCGGTCCTACTACGTCGATAGCTACCTTGTCGAACGGCATCGCGGGTGTGTCCGTGATGATCATTGGTGCTTTGTTCCTTACTCTAACGAGTTTGTCCCTTTGGCAAACGATACAGTACTTGATATGGTCTTTCACGTCGTTTCTCAATCCTCGCCAGAAGTATTGTGTTAGTATGCGTTTGTATGGTTTTGTTACGCCCATGTGACCTCCTACTGCTGATCCGTGGAGTTCTTTTATGATCTGCTTTCGCTGATCGATTGGCGGGACTGTCACCGTACCTTCGCATAGAGTGATTGTTATATCGGAATTGAACGTTAATGAACGTATGTATGTTTTGATGCTGCTCCATTGGAGTGCATCGATGATTCCTGGATCCTTCGAGATCGTGCAGGATTTTATTTTCCGCTGTTGCAGAATTTTTATGAGTGCTTTCAAACACTTCGCGATCATGTTCGCATTTGTCGTGTCCGACTGTTTCTGTTTGCAAAACATGGTAATACAACATTCCGCTCCGATTTCGGATATTAATATGTTTCCGACCCGCGGTTGTTGTTGCAGAAACATATTTTTGTTGATTTTGTTCTGCTCGACCAGTATTTTGGCAACCATTGTGTCCATAGCGCAGTCGGCTGACAAGAAATGTGCCAAAGTATCCTTCCTTGTCATGATGTTATCCTGTGTTACTGTGATGTTGTTTTCCAGTAATATGTCTTCTGTTATTATCGGGCCTCTACCTTTTGATGTTAACTGCTTCCTGTAATACCCTGATGGTTGATAGGCTGAATCGCTGTCAGATTCTGAATCGAAAGACTTTGACGAGTCGCTGCCTCATACGTCTAAAGGTTGAGTATTTTGAGCAATCGGCGGGCATCCGAAGTCGTAGAACTCCTGAGTATTGTCAGGCAAGGTTTGAGCGACGGGCGGTTGACTTACCGGAATCGTCGGCTCAATTACTTGCTCCGAAACGTCTACTGCAGGTGGTGGATTTTTTTGTTTGCAGATTTCTTGTCGTATTTTCGATTTTTTGTTTTGGCTTGCGCGTTGCTGTTTTGGACGTTTTGCAATTTTTGATTTATTACCTTTGGAGGTTGAAGCTAAAGGTGGTTTTTTCGATTCGGACTTTGATGTTTTTACTGCGGGATTTTGATCTGGAATTATTACGGTTTCGATCGGAGGTTTTGTGACCGTTCTCGAAGTTTCCGAATCCGAAATTACTAAGATTTCGGGTCCCGTTTTTTCCGATGTTTTCTCTGCAATTCTCTTGCTGCGTCTAGTTGGTTCGCAATGTACCTTCGGTTTCCTGGTACGTTTAACGATTTTTTGTGGAGTGTTTTTTGTTGGAGATCTGAACGTTGGAGTCACTTCGTCGTTTTTACTTGCTCTTCCTGCTATCTCCGATGTTTGCGGTTGAGCAACCTCGCGAAAACCCGATGTTGATGGTTGAGGACTTTGTTGTCGATCCTGTTGAGAACGTGAAGGTGATCTGAACGTTGGTTCCGGTGGCGGTTCACCATCGTCCTCGTTGTCGGTTGAGTTTTGAATGCTCATTGGCAACGGTTCAGCTTCGCGTTCCATCGGAGTTTCGTCGTTTGTTTCCATTTCGATAATCAATTCGTTTTCCGTAATTTGTTCCATTTCGTTATCTTTTTTATCGAGATCGATGTGCCTTTTCGGGCTACCATCTTTATGTTGCCTGCTTGGGCTACTTTCCTTATGTTGCCTGCTTGGGCTATTTTCCTTATGTTGCCTGCTTGGGCTATTTTCCTTATGTTGCCTACTTGGGCTATCTTTATGTTGCCTGCTTGGGCTATTTTCCTTATGTTGCCTACTTGGGCTATCTTTATGTTGCCTGCTTGGGCTATTTTCCTTATGTTGCCTACTTGGGCTATCTTTATGTTGCCTGCTTGGGCTATTTTCCTTATGTTGCCTACTTGGGCTATCTTTATGTTGCCTATTTTGGCGATCGCTAGCTTTTTCGTCCTCTTCTAGCTCCGTCGAGCTATCCTCTTCCACCGTTAGGAAATATCGGCCGGTTATTCCCTCGGTCTTCCAAGTGCGTTTTTTGGTCTTATCGTTCTTGGATGCACTTTTGGTCTGTTCTTTAGTGAGCCTGTCCTTTGGTCGCAATCTTCGCGTCCAAAGTTCCAGTTTTTTGCGTTTTACAAAACTTTTGAGTCCTTGCCCTATGTCGTTGTCGGTTGTTTCTGATGTTGGTGAGTCGTCATCGATGGATGAGTCAATTAAAGGTTCGCTCCCCTTTATTTCTATGTCTGTCGGTACTTGTTCGGTTTCCTGTGTAGTTTCTTCCGGTTGTTGCAAAGTCTCTTTCAGCTCAGTCTCCGTCGGAACAGTTTTTGGTTGTTCTGGAGTTTCTGACCGTTCTGTCTGTTGATGTGTGGCTCGATTGCCATCTGAGTTGTCTAAAGTCTCCTGTGTAGTTGTTTTTTTTCGAGGAGCTGGATTGCCAGAACCTTCGTCCGTCGATGAACGATATCTCGGCTGATGTGTTTTGTCCGCTATGATCTTTGGTTTTTTCGAGTCAGGCTTTTCGCAGTCTTCCGACGAATTTTCACGTGGTCTGATCGGCATTATGTCAGTGGGGTTTCTCGACAATGCGTCGGCGACTACGTTTTGTTTGCCAGCTTTGTGACGAACTTCGAAGTCGTACCCACTGAGCCTGATCAGCCATCGCTGCAGTTGTTGCGGCGGATTTGGTTTGTTGACGACATATGTTAAGGCTCTATTGTCCGTTACTAGCGTAAAACGTTTTCCGTATAGATACGTGTTGAAGTGCTCTATGGCGTCGACTATCGCGAGCAGTTCCTTTTTCATCGTATCGTATGCGATTTCGGTACGTCTAAGGGCTCTCGAGAAAAATCCTACTGGGTGGTCGTAACCGTTTTTGTTTTGGCTAAGGACCGCGCCTATTGCGTAATCCGAGGCATCGGTCGTCAGCGTGTAAGGTTTCTCGAAATCTGGATAAACGAGGATTGGACGTTCTGCGATTTTTTGTTGTAAAGTCTCGAACGCGTGTTGGCATTCGTCTGTCCAGGTGAACTCCTCATTCATCCGTAGCTGCTTTGTTAGTGGAATCGCGATTTTCGCGAAGTCGCGAATAAATCGGCGATAATAACCCGCAAGCGCTACGAACTGCTTTATTGCTTTTTTGTTTTTTGGTTGCGGAAACCATAGCACTGCGGTTACGTTCTTTTGATTTGGTCGTATTCCGTCTTCGGAAATTATGTGACCTAAGTACGTCACTTCTCGGTTGAGGAAGTGGCACTTTTCGGTTTGAAGTGTTAGTCCGGCCGCGGTAAGTCGCTTCGCTAAGCCACTGAATTTTTTACGATGGTCCTCGATATCAGTAGCGTAGATCACTATATCGTCTAAGTAAACGAATAGATCTGTGCCTTGGAGTCCAGAAAGCACTACGTCCATTAATCGCTGGAACGTTGCTGGTGCGTTTCGGAGTCCAAAAGGCATACGCTGATACTCATAGTGCCCGTGAGGTGTAGAAAAAGCTGTTTTGTGTTGATCTTCCGGGTGCATTGGTATTTGATGGAAACCAGATGCTAGATCGAAAGTCGAGAAGTATTTCGCGTTGCCCAACTGGTCCAGAATATCTATGATGTTCGGCAGTGGGTACGCGTCTGGCGTCGTTTTTTCATTCAGTTTCCTGAAATCGATAACCATGCGCCATTGTTTGTTGCCTTTAGCGTCTTCTCTCTTCGGTACTATCCAAACTGGGGAATTGTACGGGGAGAGAGACGGTTTGATTATGCCCTTGTCGAGCAAGTTTCGAACTTGTTTTTGAATTTCGAGTTTGTGAGGTTGAGGGAAGCGATATTGCTTCGTATTTACCGGTCTATCATCTGTTGTGGGAATTCTGTGTGAAACTACCGTTGTGGATCCAAGGGTGTTTCCTGGAAGACAGAACAGATGTTGGTATTCCTCTATCAACTGATGTACGTGTTCTCTCTCTGCGTCGTTAAGGTGGTCGAGTTGTAGCAGTTTTTTCAACTCCTCGATCCTACCTTTGCTGTCGATTTCGACAGAGCAGATTTCTGCGCTGTGAATTTCCGAGGCGATGTCGTATGGGAAATCTGAGATTTCCTCAAACGGATGTAAGTGTAGTGGTTGGAGGATGAGATTAACCTCCTTTACGTTTGAATTTATTACGCAGAGGTACGCTAGACCGTTGTTATTTCGGACTACTGCGTTTCCCATGTATATGTTTTTTCCTGCATCGATTTGGGATATGTACCCTTCCTCGAGATCTGTCGGCCTTAACCGAACCGGTATGACGACTTTTGATCGAGGGGGTAGCGTTACTCGTTCGAAAGTTTCGAACGGTACCGTGTGATTTGCGAATTTTATACATGCCTCGCTATAGAGGAGATCCGCGGGAGTGTCTCTAAAGAACACATCACCGAGGATTGCATAATCGGAAAATTGTCGTCGATTGCATGGAATTCGATTGTGAACTCCTCTATGCGGATGTAGCACCGTCCCAGCGTGCGCGCTTTCCCAGAGGTGATGCCAGAGAGAACGTATAACATTGTCTCATCTACCTCGGTACTTTCCGCAAGGCTGGACCTCTTCACGAGATTTATCTCGGCTCCGGTATCTACGAGGAACAGAGTTTCCTTCGTGCGTAGATCGGGCGAGAGGATTGCCACGGTTGGTGGCTTATGCCTTTTCGTTAAACCTAAACTTATTCTAGCTGCCTTAACTATTATTTCTACATTATTTACATGTTTTGCAGTCGCTTCGACTTGCAAAGTTTCTCTCAACTCAAGGTCTTTTGGCGCGCTTAACTCTGGCCTCCCGTCGCGCTGTTCCGAGAGGTGGAGTTCGGGTTTTTTTTCAAAATATTGAGAAGCGCTTGCTCGATGGTTGCGAGACTGAGATCGTTGTTTTGTACGTTACGGTTATCACTTGAATTGTCACGATTATCCCGATTTTGAGAGGGGTCGTGTGAATCGTTTTCGTCTCTCGGATTTTGTGAATCGCTTCCATTATTTCGACCTTGAGAATTATTACGATTGCCTCTACCGCGCCCATTATCTCGGCTGTTACGCGAGTTCGACCGATTACGACCCCGCGAGTTTCCGTCCCTGATTGCTGGTTTCTTCGGCGATTTTCGACATAGTCGCGAGCGCGTTTCACTTGATTACAATCCGAAGTCCGGTGAGTACGGTTGTTACCGTGAATTTCGCAAAATTTTAACTCAGGATTGTCGATGATGTCGACGATCTCGTCAGATACTGTTGCGAATCTAACTTTAGCCTGCGGCGGTGTTTCGACTCTCTTTGCTTGATGGACTTCCTGCCTGCAGAGCAGTTCCATTTCGACCGATTCTGCTGCTGCTATGGCTTCGTCGATCGATTGCCAAGTTTTGTGCATAAGTAAATTACCTATCTGGTCGAAAAGTCCGCGGATATACGATTTTATGACTGTTTTGTTTACTTCGTTTAGTCGATTGGTTAAATACTGCGCTTGAGCGGGGGTCTTGTAGACCTCGGCTAAACGCTCATGAATGCGTTTCGCGATTTTACGTGTACGCGCAGAGTATGTTTTTACCGGTTCGCTGTATTTTTGGACGTTAGTTCGCAACTCAAGTTCTAAATCGGATAATTCGATTGGTTTTTCGAAATAGTCCTTAAGATCTTTAAGGAGTGTTTCGATGTCGTTGTATGTTTTCGTATCTACTACGTCGGCTGCTTCGCCTGAAAGTTTCAGGTGAAGCATATCCAGGAAGGATTCCATGTTTTCCGGTGGAACCATTCTTGCTGCGTGCCTACAAGGCCGCGCGAATTGTTCCAGCGGTATGTTCTTTCCGTTAAATGCCGGTATGTTGTTAAAAACATCTCGGAACGTTAAGAAACCCGGAATCTCGAGATTTCGATCCGTTTGGGTTCCGTCGGCGGTCGTCATTGTGACACCGTTTGACGGTGGACGCGCTGATCGTGCGTCGCTCGTTAGCAACAGTCGGTAATAGTTGTTGGTTTTTGTGAGATTCCGTTTATGTGGCGAAATTTTTGTAAGCTTATTTCGTATTCCCGAGTTAGTTTTTTGTATTATTTTTTGTATAGTTGTTTGGTAAGTTTGTTGTGCATTTTTTTTTTTTTTTTAATTCAAATGTTGTGAACTGGTTTTTTTTTTTTTTTTTCTTACTCAAGTGGTTGAGTAAATGTTGTAATTGTTCAAACGTGAAGGGTTTTTTTTTTTTTGCAAAAATTTAAATTATTGTTTGATTGTAAAAGAAGAGAAAAAAAAAATTAAAAAATTATTGCCTAGATGACAAAAATAATTTTTTGTAAAATTTTAAATTATTGCCTTAATGGCAAAAATAATTTTTTATAAATTTTAAATTATTGCCTAAATGACAAAAAATTATTTTTGTAAATTTTTTAATTATTGCCTAAATGGCAAAAATAATTTTTTATAAATTTTGAATTATTGCCTAAATGGCAAAAATAATTTTTTATACATTTTGAATTATTGCCTAAATGGCAAAAATAATTTTTGTAATTTTTTTAATTATTGCCTAAATGGCAAAAAATAATTTCTGTAAAATTTTTTAATTATTGCCTAAATGGCAAAAATAATTTTTTATAAATTTTGAATTATTGCCTAAATGGCAAAAATAATTTTTTATAAATTTTGAATTATTGCGTAAATGGCAAAAATAATTTTTGTAAATTTTTTAATTATTGCCTAAATGGCAAAAATAATTTTTTATAAATTTTGAATTATTGCCTAAATGGCAAAAATAATTTTTGTAAATTTTTTAATTATTGCCTAAATGGCAAAAATAATTTTTTATAAATTTTGAATTATTGTTTAAAAATATTTGGAAACTTCATTCGTTTTCGCAGAGAGGCGAAATCGTGCCGAGAAAAGAAAACTTGCTGGACGAAACGAGCGAAAAAGCAAAGCGTACCTGTCGCGTGCACGGTCGTACGTTTCCGACAACGGCGCCTCTATACGCCCATGCGGAACACGCTCGGTTCCCGTTTTTTCGAAGCTCGTTTTTTTTTTTCACATATAGGGAATTAAATTTGAAGGTACTTACGTTGTCACGATGAGGAAGAGAACGAATTTTTGCATGTAATTGCGGGTTTTTGTTGTTTTAAATGGTTCTTCCTTCCTTCCTGTCGTTTGGTTTCGCTTGGATTTTTTTTCTCTCTCTCTCTCTCTCTCGTCCTTCCTTCGTTTGGGGCTTCGCTTTCCTCTCGACGTAATCCTCTTTTTTTTTTTTGCACTTTGGCGCTGATGATTTTTTTTCACGCTTTCACTGTTTTTTTTTTTTTTGTGTTTTCACGCTTCCACTGTTTTTTTTTTTTGTGTTTTCACGCTTTCACTGTTTTTTTTTTGTGTTTTCACGCTTTCACTGTGTTGTTCACTGTTTTTTTTTTTTTTTTGTCGCGATGATCGCGTCGATTGAGGAGTCTAAACAATTTTTTTTTTCGAGAAAGAGCGCTGGATTTCGAGTAACTATTATTTTTTTTTTCGGATCTAGAACACAATAAAAAAACGATTTTAATCAAACTTCGCGGACGCGGCTTTTAGTTCGGAACTTCTGACACCATGTAACAGGTAGCCAGTCGCGGAAATAAATGAATTCGTTTTATTTATCGGGTAAAAAAAGAAGTTAAGTTTATTAGTCGCAGCGATAATTAATGAATTGACGGGGAGCGTACCGTCTTACAATTGGGGCTGGTGGTCGTAGACTGACTGTTCGGAGCGTCGAGGCAAAGGGTCTCGACGCTCTTTGTTACGCGCGAGAGGTAATCCTCCACGCTGATAACGGCCACCGCGCGGATGCTGGGCGCGCGGCGGCTTGACCGTTGCCGTGAGACGACGGTAACATCGTCGCTCTCACGGCAAATTTTGCTGAATGTGCACAAGTTCTCAGAATGAGAACTTGATGCACGATAAAACATTTAAAACATTAAAAAAGACTATGGGACCGTTACAACGGGTACTACCACGATTACACGCAAGGTGGGTGGGTGCCGCGATCACGCGGCTGCATGCTTGATTTTGTGCGAATGCGATAACGCGGAGTCCGATTGACCGACGACTTGGTGAGACTGTATCAACTTTGGTGAGAGTAATTGTACGAACGTTATTATTACCCTTTTTCCACGTTCTGTCCCGATAAGTCCAGGGGGAAGGGAATTATTCCCTTTCTCTCTTTTGACTTACCTCTATCACAATCATCGACGGACAAACCACCACCAATATCACGACACATTTTATCCAACATTTCTATACCGATTTAACTCGAGTCAGCGGGTCTTCCTCTTATGAGTTTCGAGTCACCGCCGTTTTTACTTTGGGATGGTGCCATAGGAATACGGTGAGGATCTGTGGTTACGACTATTGAGTCTACAATAATGAAATACGTTCGAAATTTTCTATTTGTTTTTTGTGTATTTCCCTGTAGGGGTCTTTTGCCCTCTCGATACTCTTAATCTTAAACAATCGTCTTTGGAATGACGGGGAATAACCCCCGAAAGAAACAAAAAGGGCGACTACGAAAAATTACCGAGGGTATTCGCCGTGTCTTCGTGAACACAAAAAAATAAACAAAAATTATAATTACGAATTCTCCGCTCGCAGCGCGTTTTTTTTTTTTCGACAACTAAAAAGGATTCTGTTTTGCGCTATACTTTGAGTTTCGCGGAGGTGTATTCTAGAATAACGAAAAAATAATAATCAGTCTCATAACAAAAAACGACAGTGTGGCGAATACCTATCACAATGTACCCTGGGGGTTTCCCTCTACTAATACTATTTTATTCGCCTCTCTTGGCCTGATCTTTACGCTTGTTATGCGGTCCATTCGGGCAAGTATCGGTCGTAGTGTTCTGTCGACGGCAGACGCGACAGAAATTTGTGCGAAGGGGTTTTTGACACCATGTCCACGGGTGTGTATCCTCGAAGCAATTGGCGCACGAGTAGCGGTCGTCCGTGCATAGGCGATGCCCTTTTCGAGTACGGTCGCCCGAGGGACGTTTCCTCGTAGGTGACTGCCGGTGTGATGCGCCCGTTCCTTCTCGGCTACCTCTGCCCGCTCAGTGGTTCCGGACGATCCTGGTCTCGGGGACATTCCGTCCCCGTCGGTTCTGCTTATCGACCTTCCCCTCGCTCGTCCACGCGGTATCCATTTCTCAGTCCATTTCTCCGTTGACGGTGGGGCTGATTCGACTGACAGCGGCGCTGGACGACGAGCTCGTCCGCGACCCACGGAGAATGTGACCGTCGGGGCTTTTGGGGGCGTCGGACATTCGTAACGAAGCGGATACGCCCTCAGAGTCGAATCGGTGTACCACAAATACGTTTCTGTCGGGTCCCAATATTCCCACTCCGGGTAATATGGCAGGCGGCTCGCCGAGCATGACCCGTCTCCGTCTGGGCCGAACTCTGGGGATTCGACCGTCGTGGATCTCGACGATTCTGTCTGCTCCACTGAGTGAGACATCGTGTCTTCCTCCTCCTGTGACGAATGAGCGGGTGTTATCTCCTCAAGCTGTTGTTTCGCTGATTCTTCGAGGCCGGGTAATTCCAAGGCCCACTCCTCGAGTTCTCGGAAGAGGAGGCTTCTCTCCGTTGTCTCCTCGTCACGTATCGGCTTCATCGAATCCATTCTCCTGCGATGGAACGCAACAAAATGTTTAGTTTGACGGTTTTACAACGAGTTACTACGTAGTTGAGCCGGGAGGTTCTACAATTTCCCGTTTCTTGTACGGTTTGATATCTTTGACGTGGTGTCTTCCCACGTCCCTACCAGTGATATCTTCGAGCTCGACTACTACCGGGGTAACGACTTTCATGACCGTGAACGGTCCTGCAAATTTTGGGGCGAGTTTAGCAGCCTTGTGTTGTGCTGCTGACGACAGCATACGATTCTTTTTTAATACGATGTCCCCGATACTGTACGAAACTTCTCTACGACCTCGGTTATAATATTTGGCTTGTCTATCCGCCGCTTTCCCGATGTTGTGAGCCACGAGCTCACGTAACTCAGTGAGCCGATGCATTCTTTCGGCCCATTCTCGACGATTTGGTTTCGCGAGGGTCTCCGGAGCTTCGGTGGACCCTCGTACGAAGTTCGGAGGTCTCGGCTCTCGACCATTGTTCAAGAACATTGGACTCACGTTACCGAGACTGCTATGAGGAGCAGTATTGTACGCATACTGCAATTCATGCAGGTGCGTATCCCACTCACGGTGATCGTTACCAAGATACGAAGTTATCATGGTTTTGAACGTGCGATTCACCCTCTCCACGGGATTGGCCTGTGCGTGATACGGGGGTACTGTCGTGCGATAAATACCGAATGTATCCGCGTATGCCGAGAGCGTGCGGTTGACGAATTCCGTACCGTTATCGGTGTGCAAAACGTCAGGAGTTCCCCATCGATAAATTACGAGTGTCTCGAATCCTTTTATGATTGATTTTGCGTCGGCGACTTTCAACGGAGCGACTTCTATATAACGCGAAAATAAATCTTCGAAAACTACGATATACGAATACCCTGATTTCGTTCGCGGGAAAGGACCCATTACGTCGGCGGCTACCACCGCCCACGGTTGATTAATTTTACGTTTACCAAACAGTCCAGCCGCACCGAGCTGCTCTACTTTGTGTCTTTGACACGTGTCGCATTTGGAAACGTAACTACGAACTTCTCGATACATCCCCGGCCAGTAGTAGTGAGTGGCGAGACGCCGAAAGTTCTCTCTACTCCGGCGTGTCCTGCGGTTGGATCATCATGGACTTCGTGTAGTACTGCCTGTTGTTTATCCGGAGGAACGACTAGTTTCCAGGCGTCGAGGTCTGGTACTGCTGCCTCTTTGAAAAGGTTTGGCCGATAGAAATATAGATGTTCGCCTTTTATCTGCCAACCCTCGTATCGGCGAGGGGTAGTCGCAATCGCTGCCCACCTTTCCTCGTACCATGATGGTTCCTCGGCACCTTCTTCGACTGTGAGCACCTCGTCTCCTTCGACGAGAGGCTCATCCTCGTACATACGGCTGAGGGCGTCGGGGACTTTATGCTCCGTGCCCTTGCGATGGATTATTTTGCATTGCCAAGCTTGCAACTTCATTCCCCATCTCGCTAGTCGCCCCGCAGGGTCTTTGAGATTTCGTAGCCACGTGAGGCTACTATGATCTGTGACTACTGTGAAATGGTAACCCTCAAGGTAATGCCGAAATTTTTGGATCGCCCATACTACAGCGAGACATTCCTTCTCCGTTGTAGTATATCGCGTTTCCGGTTTTGTCATAGTTCGACTAGCCCAAGCGACGATTTTTTCCTCGCCGTCTTGCTCTTGGTGTAACACGGCTCCTAACCCTCTATCGCTCGCATCCGTGTGAAGTATAAACGGTCGACTAAAATCGGGGTACGTAAGCACCGGTGCTTCCGTCAGTTTTTTCTTTATTTTTTCGAAAGCTTCATCCTGTTCGACGCCCCATTCCCATGTTGCTTTCGCACTCGTTAATGCATGGAGGCACGCGGCGGTTTCCGCGAATTCTACGATAAATTTTCGATACCATGAGGCCATCTCTATAAATCGACGGAGTTGCTTCGCGTTTTTCGGTGTGGGATATTCCAGGATGGGCTTTAACTTCCCCGGATCGGTTTGGAGGCCGTTCTTGTTCACCAAGAAGCCGAGGTATCTCACCTCGTCTCTACAGAATCTGCATTTATCGGGGTTGATTACCAACCCCGCTCCCTGGACGATTCGTAAAACTTTTTCGAGCCACGCTATGTGTTCCTCGAATGTATTCGTTACAACGATAATATCGTCCAGGTACGCAAAAACATTGGGCTCGTACTCCGGTGTTATGAGTGAGTCCAATAGCCGCTGGAATGTGGCGGGGGCGTTGCTCAACCCATACGGCATCCGAGTGAATTGAACCAACCCCCTCGCTGGTACGGTAAAGGCTGTGATTTCTTTCGATTTTTCGTCCAAAGGGATTTGATGATATGCTTGGCTTAGATCTATTGTCGAAATGTATCGTGCCGATCGTAATTGGTCTAAGATACTCTCCATGTTCGGCAGAGGATAAGCGTCTTTTTTCGTGACACTGTTGACCTTTCTAAAATCTAAGCAGAAGCGATATTTCCCTTCTGGTTTTTTGACCATTCCCACAGGCGTATTCCAACCACTTTGCGAACGGTCTATGACTCCGTCGGCAAGCATACGATCAACTTCCTCTCTCATAGCTTGCTTCAGGATAGGGGTTGTAGGGTAGCAACGTTGCTTGATCGGTTCGTGTCCCTGCACATCGATTCTGTGTACGGCTAAATTCGTTAGCCCGAATTTCGCAGCGATCGTTTTCACGAATTGCGCCAAACAATTATCGAGTCGCTGTTTTTCGGTGGCTGCTAATTCGGCGATTCCGAGTAACTCGTCTCCCACTATTTCGACCGATTCCCCTTCATAAAACGGGTGAGTAATACCGTGCTCACCTACTTTCCATGTCTGATTTTCTCCATTGAAACAAAAACCGAATTGTCTTATAAAATCCATCCCGAGGATACAGTTCTGCGGAAGTTTCTCAAATACGCGAAGAGGGATCTTTTTCCGAACGTTATCTACCGTTATTTCGAACGGAGCTTCCCCCGCGATTGGCTCCATCTCACCGTTACCGACTGTGATTCGAACCCAGGGAGTAGACTTTATTTTGACTTTTAATTCCGTTGCGATATCTATACCCTCGCGATCCAGATACGAACGATTCGATCCACTATCGACTAATACGCGTAGTTCTCTCGAACCTATTTTTGCCGCGATACAAAGTCGATCGTCGAATGCTCGCGTACCCTGTTGATAGCAAGTAATACGATCGATTTCAGTGATTTCTGTTTCGATTTCTCCATTGTTGGACTCTACGATTTTTTTTTGGGGGGGGGGGGAGTTTCTCTATGCTCTCTTCCCCTCTTGTCGACACGTTATCGCGAACATCGGGACCTTGGCACGGTTCTATGCGATTCGAAACGGATTCTGCTACTGCTTCTCCGTCCCTTTTCGCGTCTACTATGACCGTCGCCTTTACGCTTTCCGACGATTTCTTTCGTCTAGTGGGTTCTAAAACGTCTACTATTGTTTCTTTTCCCTCTTCACTCTGAATTTTTGCACCGGGTACTACTAATTTATCGATCGACGTCCCGATCGATTCTACTACTATCGGTGTAGTTCCGGTGTCCGGGGTGTCTACTGTTATTCTTTCGGCATTCGTTTGTGAATTTACTAGGCTACTCTCGACTGGTACGTCGTCGTTGTTCGCTCTGCCTTCTCCTACTACGGTGTTTACAGCCGTATTCCCACCCTTCCTTACCGAGACCCTCTCGGTCAGGTTTTCGTTGCCCGATTTATTTTCTACTACTATTTTCGGTATACTTGGGGAAACGGTTGTACTTGTCCGCGAGGTCGGGATCGCGTCGGCGCACCCCTCTCGGGATAGCGAAGGCGCTATCTCGATACGACTATCCGGGTGGCAGGAGGTCTCGTGCTTTCGTGCATCCGAGATCTCCTCTTCCGACGGTGGGTCCTTCTGGTCCCCTCCGTCATTGTTCCTAGGGCTTACTTTGAGGAGGGGGCTCCTCCCGCCTTTTTGGAGGAGTCCCCTTTTCTGTTTCCCTTGCAATCAGGACATGTCGATATTGTTACGTCCTTTTTACCGCATTTAAAGCATTTTAGCTCTGCGGGAGCGGTACACGCGAGTGCGCCGTGTCCTTTCTCGCCGCAGTTCCAACACGTTAAATCGGGTCGGTGTTTCAAGGCTTCGACGCGTTTGGCATCCTTCGTTTTGCTATTTGTCCCGCGTGACGCTGATTTTCCCTCCTCCCTTTTATCCGCGGTTTCTGTGCTTTCTTTGTTGACTTTCGGACCCTCTTCCTGAACCGTATCTTTCCCTTTCTTCGCTTTGGGCTTGTTCTTCGCCGCCGAATTTTTATTTGACGTCGATTCTATCGCGCAGATCTCGGTTTTCGCGGGAAATAAATTTTTATGCGGCGCGGGGGCTTCCCGTATTTGACGATACCAGCTCAAGGCTGAGCCTCGAAGTACCTCGGGGATCAAAGTTAACCGATCCTCCCTCGCTATTTTACGAGCATTACATTTGTCTTTAAAGTTTAGAAGAAAGTCCTCCGTACTTTCCTTTTTCGTGCCGGTAAAAATGACTCCCCACTTCCGAGCGTGTTCGACGCTTGGTAGTGTTCGTTCGTATAGGCTACTATCGCCGGCTCGACTACTACGATGACTCACGTATCGAGGCTCGTGTCGGTGCGACGGTACCCGAGCTCGGTGGGGACTAGTGCGGCTCCCCTCCGACGTTTTGGAGAGGCTCTCTCCGCGACTCTCGGTATCGCCGTTCCTCGTCCGTCTCGGTGTCTGTGTTGTCACTGTACGAGTCGTCGAGGGGGAAGCGCGCTCGCGTCCTCTCCTCTCGATGTTTTTTACGATCTCTGTTCTCGTTGTAATATTCTCGCGCGTTGTGACTACTGTGTCTGTCGCGCGGGTGTCGTCTAGCTCGGCATTGTCTGTACGATCCTACCGATGAGAGAGAGAGAGATCGCTCCCTCCTCTCCTGTTTTCTTTTTGATTTTAGAATATTTGATCGACCGCGATCGCTTGGTTCGGGACTTCGGCTACTACTTGACTCATTACGATATCTACCGACTCTTCGCGTACTCGTCGCTTGTGGTCTGTGATACTCGCGATCGTCTCTTTCGTCCCGTCGCGGTCATTGTCTCGTTCGTTCCCTCTCCCGTCGTCTTTCTCGATCGCTATCACCGATACGCGTGGACTCAGGGGGATGTATTGGGCTCGGTAAACGCGCGATTCTCACGTTCGACACGGTTTCTACTGTCGCGTGTTTTGGGATCGCACCTCTATTCGCGATTGGCGGGCCTTTTGATAGGGGCAAGGCCGCCGCTGCTTCGTTTATTCGATTCTTTATTGTTTCGGGCAGCGGGGTCCTCGTATCCCCATCCTTCGCGATTTGTTCTCGATGTGTATTATTACGCGTTCGCGGGTCGTCATTCCGTCGCGACTGTTCCGGGTTGCGTGGAGGGTCCGTACCCGTCCCCCCCGTAGCACCTTCGCTACTCTGAGGGCCTTGGCTGGCCGCGAACAGCGCCCGAACCTCTGGGATCATCGGCTCTCGCGGGAATGTTCCGACAAATTCGGAGGGGCGACGCAACGCGTTCGGCGTTTCGCCGCGACCCCGGTTATACAGATCTACGATCGATTGTTCCCGCGGAGGACCCATAGTCTCTAAATTGAGTACGCGATCAAATTCATCGATCGGCCAATCGCGGCGGGTACGTGGGAGATTTCAAGGCAGGGGAGTGCGAAAAGTGATACCCCCCCTCTGAGCGCCTCGGTGAACTTTTATTACCTCCCAATTAGCCCGCACCCGGTTATACAATTCGTGATGTGTACCCCGGATATCCAGCCTCGCTGCGGTCAACAAATCACGAAGATATTGCTCGGTGTAGTCGTTAACCCTGCCCGAAATATCTTCAGCGCGATCCATTTCGACTATTATGATTTTTTGCTTGTTTATTGCACTACAAAATTCTCGCAAGAGTCAGGGACTCGTAATCGACCACGATCGTCAACCGGCGAAGAAAATGCACAGATTGAGGGGAGGGAAAAGGAATGAAAATGATAGGTTACCTTTTCTCTCTCTCGTTACTCGCTGAGTTCGTTCCGCGATCCTCAATCTCTCTTCACAGCGTGTCTTCTTCGTTGCTGTTGTACCCGCTGACTCAAGGAAGAAAAAAAACCAAAAAAAATCCAAAAACACAAAATTAAAAAAAAATTACTAACCACAATTCTTCCACAGGCTTCGTGTTGAAATCTCAAAATTTCCGTGAAAACGATATGTTTGGCGAGAGGGATTTTTGTCGTGAGAAATTCCAACTCAACAATTTCTAAATTAATTTTCCCTTCGTTATTTATTTGTCTCTCGGCGGGAAAAAAGAATTATTATTTTTTTCCCTTTTTTTTTTTTATAAATTAGTCGGACTGTATCAAATAATTCAGATTAGGAAAATCAAAATTAAACAAATTAAAGCGCCGAGTTCACAAGAGGGAAGAATATTTAATTTTTTTCCCGTGACGAAAGATTTCGAATATTCTACTGACCAGCACGTACGACGGTCACTCAACAACGTTGTGACTCGAACACGCGTCTAGGTAACTCGCACGCGGGCAATGTACGGGTGAGGTTAGAATCTCTCCCGCTCAGCTCGTCTCTGCGGCTTTCGACATTACTATAATTCTCCTCTCTTCGCCAAACTCCTTCGAGTCCGAAAACATATTTCCGACAAGAATTTTATTTGTTTACCACTTTTTTTGTTTTACTACCATAGTACAGATTTCTTCAGTAGGAAAGGAATGTCGGGTTTTGACAGTATTAAACCTGAGTCAAATCGTACGAATCGATCTCGTAACTCGGTCTCGGCACGGCACGGTGGTTTTCACAGCGCAACTTTTGAGAATTGTACAGCGTCATAAACGTCTGCACAACCACGTGTAACTCTGCGTGTTGTAAGAATACCAGAGAAGTTGTGATAAGCGTACAATAATTTCGACAAAGATCAGTACGTTACTTGTTTCGTAGAAAATGGAAAAGAAAATAAAGATCGACCGTGCACAGCGATTTTTGCGACGCTGTAAAATAAATTGAAAGATAATGATCATTCACCCGTTTTCAAGACTTTTTACTAGACAGACCTGCCGATCGTACAGATTGTGGGGTGCTTGACGGTTCTTACCAGACCGTTTCAATTGCGGTTAGGATCGTTCGTATGCGGGACGACGAGGATTTACCGGGCGTGCGCCGTCTCATAAACCCTTACAATTTAGTCCAGGTTGTTGAAAATATTAATGCTACCGCTGCAAGCCCTCTCCGCTGGGAATTTTAATGCTTTGGATACGGTGTAGTAGTACCTTTAATGCGTAAGTTGTACCTTCTAATTAAAACAATACATTTACAGCTCATAGATCACACGGATTTTATTTGTTATATATATTTTTCTGTTGACACAGCTGTATATTACGTGCCGCTTACGCGGTCAACAAGATTTACGTCAAGTCGGCGAAGAGTCGAACCGTATCAACTCGGCAAGATACTATGAAAGCCAGAATCTTTCATAACAAGTTTGCATAAGACATAGTGGCACTTTAGTCCCGCAGCTTATGTCGGTCACTCTCTGGTATGAAATGAAAGAAGCAAATATTAGTTTGTACCATCAGAATATCACACATTAATAATACAGATATTCTCCGTGGTCAAAGGCAGTGTTATTTTTAATATTTTTGAATATTATTCGATGAGCATATGTAGGATTTTCAAATGTATGTTATTATTAAAACTTTTTCAATAATATGCTGAATATCTTTTTACAGGCCTATACGGGTACCGCGAGGATCTCGAAAAATTCGAGAAGATTAAATATAAAATTCAGTTATATTCACAAAATTCGTCGTTCAATGTTGTAAGGGATTCAACTGATTTGTCAAAATGTAAAATCAATACAGGTTAACATTCAAAGTGTATTTCGTTGCAACAGAAATTGAAGCGGTCAGTCAACATCGCTGATACTTGTCAACTCCTTGAGTGTTCTAAAACAAAATGCATTGACTGTAGAAATGTATTTGGAAATTTCCAATTCATTTGGAAATTTCCGTTTTGTGAAATGCCCAAACATGTAGTAATTTTCTTACTTTTGTTGTGCATTTTCAAGTTCTGACTCAACTTCTATATCAAAAATAGTTCGTGTTTGTATAAAAATATTTCTTCACCTTTCTGTGAAATAATGAAAGCTTCGGCTTTCCTCTTCATTTTCTTGCGACATTTTATATTTTATTTTTCAACTATTTATTAATTAGAACTAATTTTTGTACATTTAGTTGTTTGATGTGTTTTTCTTTTCACAGACGTCAATATTTTTAGAATCTAGTATATATGCATATATAAAAATAATAATAATATAGTATTGCTGTAGTGTAGTAGTATAGTTTATTATATATATATATATATTGTTACGTCCGAGGTTACACCTGCTTCCAAAATCACGTCGAATTTAATATGTTTAATTTTTCTTTCTTTCGTTTATTATTCACTCTAGCATCTTAGAATGCATATTTTTCAAGACTCGCTAATCACGCTCGTTGTTCTCGCTTCTCTCGGGATGCGAGAGCAGCGAGTTTCGCGAGCGATACTTTATCGTCTAGAATATAAGGTATCCGAGTACCGTGCGACGGAGCATCCGAAGATGTTCCCTCGCACGTTATCATCTCCCTTCGGAGAATCAAGGCGAGCACCGTGCGACGGAACGTCCGAAGACGTTCCCTCGCACGTTATCATATCCCTTCGAAGAATCGAGGCGAGTACCGTGCGACGACAAAACATCTCATCCTAATCGTCAGCACTTTTGACAATTAAAAGTGGGGAACAGAGTCGTAATGGTCAACCCCAGAACAGACGGTTAATCAGTCTCGTCGAGAACTCCGTACCGCGAGAACAAAATATTCGAAACCCTTTGAGCGAAGTACGCAAAGTGAAGCCAAGGTATACGCGAGTAACGTATTTCATAATAACAAGTGTCGAGCACGAATTCGCACTCGAAACTCATTAAAGGGCATAGCCCAGTTATATTTTCGTATACTTTAAAAATAATTCGATTATTGTTTTGTTATATTTTTACGGACAGTTGTGTTTGAGTTTTAAGTTTAAATAAATAGTGATTAATCTTAACTCGTGTTTCAAGTGGTGGTGATCGGAGAATCCCTCCCACTTTCCTTGAGTTCTGCGATTAATCCAAAAATCCCAAACACCTCTTATCTATCTCGTCGAATTGCGGTGCTAGTCAATTGGCACGCAATTAGACGAAATCTTTGTGTTGTTCCGCTGTGGTACTTCCACTTGCACGTGGAACCAACACCCTACACTGCTGTGCTGGAACACTGAGCACGCAGTACAATTTTTCATTTCAATTGGCGGTGCGAAATTCAATCCGCACGCCAATTTCTACAAGCCATTTTTCCTATCGTCAATGGGGAAGAAACGCCGAAGCGGAGCGAAATTTCAATTGCGCAAAGCGTACGCGATCGCCCTCGGAGCTCCTCGCGGTAACATCGCCGGGAATTCCGTCGGTAGTTCCGCCGTTGCTTCTGCAGACAATTTCGTGGCAACCAGCGATAACTCCGCCAGTTGTTCTGCCGTCGTCCCTATTCTTAACCGTGCTCGAACCAGCAGTAACCTCGCTGGCGGTTCTAGCACTTTGTCCACAAACATCACCAACCTCGTAGAGACAGTGGTGCGAGACAATTTTGAACTTGGTGCCCGCGGTGAAAAACCACGTGTACCGATAGCGCGTGTATCGCCAACACCAGTACAACGCCCATCGATTATTTTGGATAATCCTGAGCCGTACGTACCAGCGCCAATTGGAGTTGCGACGGTTCCTCCTCAGGAATACCATCCTCAGCCGATTGAGGCGACACCCGACGAGGATTCCGACGCATCCACGGTGGACCTCATCACTTTGGATTAGGAGCGTCAACACGGTAACGTACCCAAACGCAAATATATTCACCAGACTCGCGCTCCTATCCCAGGTTTGTGTTCGCAAACCAAAAAAAGGAGCAAAATCGTATTAATAACTGTTGCGTTTCTACAAAATTCCAACCTCGAGACGTAACAGTTAGAATTTTTGGTGGCAGCGGTGGGATCTGCGAGTCTAAAATTTTATTTAGTCTAAAATGGACAAAAGGTTCCCGGGTGATGGCCCTTCAGGCCAAACGAAAGTCCTCACCGAAGAGGAACTCATGGTTTTGCAGGACCAATTACTCGCGAAACAAATCGAATTAGCTGCAATAGAGGGCACGTATAAAAATCGCGAGTTGGAATTCGAGGAACGAATGATGGAACTCCACGAGAGAGAAATCGCGGTTCTCGACATCGAAAAACGATTAAAAATAATCCCCGACACAGCTAATGAAACCGCACGCGTAGAGGACACGGGTCCAACGTCTACCTTGCAAAAAGAAATGCGGGAATTGAGAAGAGAATTAACAGAATTGCGAAACCGCGGTGAAAATACAGAACCGGAAGCTCGTCTAGCACCGGGAGTTGCCATCGGGATGCAAACTCAATTGTCATTCAAAGACGTACTCGAATCAGTCCCAACTTTTACCGGAGATAATATCCCCGTTCTCAAATTCACCCGCGCATGCAAGCGAACCAAGGACATGATCGCTCCGTCTCTCGAGCCTACGTTTACGCGTCTGATCCGAAATAAGTTAAAGGGACGCGCGTACACAGCCGTAGAAGACGAAACGTTCCGAACGGTCTCCGCGTTAACCGATCGCCTCAAGGAAATATTCGGGGCTTCCAGGTCGGTTAATCAATATAAGGGCGAACTGGGGAATATTGCCAAAGGTAAAACCGAGCATGTATTGGATTACATAAGTCGAGTAAAGGACGTACACTCCGCGATTTGCGAAGCGGAAGCAGAAAATACGGGACGACTTTCACGCGCGCAAAGAGACGCGCTCGAGGACGAGACTATGGAATGTTTCGTCGCAGGGTTGCCGCCCGATTTTCGCCTTCGCTTGAAATTCGAGGGGTGTCCCGACTTGACAGCGGCTTATCAGACCGCCATAAAAATCGAAAAGGAGATGGAACGCGACAAAACACGGTTCCAGGAATCCCAAAAATCGGTTAAAACCCCGAAAGCCGCGCAACCGAGCACGGAAAATGCTACCGCGTGGTGCAATCACTGCAAGAAGTCGGGGCACGTCGAAGAGGATTGTTGGAAAAAACATCCCGAAAAACGACCCAAAAAGAAAACGGAAGAAGGCAAATCGGCGCCGTCTAACCCAAAAAACGCGTCGAATAATAAAAAAAAGGAACGCGTCATATGTGGGTACTGTAATGTACCTAATCACACCGAAGCATACTGTCATAAACGTCAGCGTGACGAACTAAAATCGGAAAACGCGAAACAACCTTCGGCGAATCAGGGCGCGAGCCGCAAGGACAATGCGAAGGAGCGCCCAGTGCACGCAGTGCAAACGAACGACGAATCCGCACCGTCAACGTCCGAATAAATCGGCGAACGTTTACCCCGAGTATCGCGATTCGAGGGCCGCAGTTAACTAGGGAGATCGAACTTTTGGTAGATTCAGGATCGGAGGCTAATCTCATAAAAGTCGAGACCTTAAAAAACACCGCGAAAATAGATAAAAATAATATCTTGAAATTACAAGGGATATCGGAAAATCCCGTATACACGATCGGTTCAACGGAAATCGATATTTTGGGGACTCGATCCGAATTCCACGCAATCGACGATTCAACGATCTTAAGTCAAGACGGTATTCTCGGCGCGGAATTTCACGGGTTAAATCGAGCAACTATAGATTGGGATGCGGAAGCCGTCAAATGGAAAGATCGAGTTATTCCATTCAAATCACGGGAAACGATTAAAATACCCAGTCGATCGAGCTGCGTGTATTACGTGCGCGTCAAAAATACCGAAATTAAGGAAGGATATCTTCCTCGTTTAGATGTTCGGGACGGTGTTTATATCGGTGAAGCTGCTGTAACCAATACAAATGGCATAGCATACCTCAAAGTTTTCAACACAGCCGAAGAAGATGTGGAGTTCACCGTACCCACGGTGACCTTAGAGGCATTCGAACTCCTCAATCGCGATTCGGAAAAGGATAGTCCTAATATCGAAATGGGCTCGGAAAAAAATCCGCGAAACTCAGGCGAAAAATTACGGGACAAACCGCGTGTTGAACTACAGGTACAAGACCGAACGGTACAGACGGTAAAATCGGACACGACCGACACAAATGAAAAAATATCGAAAATAAAAACGCTGCTTAGGCTTGACCATCTCAACGATGAAGAGCGGGCCAGCGTCGATAATTTAATTCGGGACGCGCGCGATCTTTTTCACATTCCCGGAGATTTTTTGGGATCAACGAACTCGATCAAACATCGAATTGAGACGATCGATGAACAACCAGTCTTTACACGGCAGTATCGTTTTCCGCCAGCGCATAAAGACGAAATCACGAAACAAGTCGGAGAACTAATAGAGGGAAAAATCATAGAACCCTCTGATTCGCCATATAGCTCACCGCTGTGGATCGTCCCGAAGAAGGCCGATTCACGGGGGAACCCTAGATGGCGAATGGTCATAGATTACCGTAAATTAAACGAGAAAACGATAGGGGATGCGTATCCGCTCCCAAACATAACCGAAATACTTGACCAGTTGGGCGGCGCTAAATATTTTTCGGTATTCGATCTCGCGAGTGGATTCCACCAAATCGAGGTGCACCCGCAAGATGCTCACAAAACGGCATTCTCAACGCCATTCGGGCATTATCAATTTTCGCGAATGCCTTTCGGCCTTAAAAACGCCCCGGCCACGTTCCAACGATTAATGGATCGTGTGTTGTGTGGTTTGCAGGGCACCGAACTTTTTGTATATTTGGACGACATCGTATTGTATGCGACGTCGTTACGCGAACACGAGATCAAATTCAAACGTTTAGCCGACCAACTGCGTCAAGCTAGGTTAAAACTACAACCGGATAAGTGCGAGTTTTTGCGCAAGGAAGTAGTATATCTGGGACACGTCATAAGCGAAGATGGCGTCCGGCCAGACCCGAAAAAACTAGGAGCATTGAAAGACTATCCGCGACCGACCAGTCCAACTAAAATTAAACAATTTCTTGGCTTGGCCGGTTACTATCGCCGATTCATCAATAACTTTTCGGGCATCGCGAGGCCACTGACTCAACTCCTGAAAAAATCCGCGATCTTCAAGTGGGCAGACGCTCAAGAGAAAGCGTTTACGACTTTGAGAGACGCGTTGTGCAAAGAGCCCGTGTTGCTACATCCGGATTTCACGTCACCGTTCATAATCACAACGGATGCCTCCGGAACGGCAATCGGCGGAGTAATCAGCCAAGGCAAAATTGGAAGCGATAGACCGGTAGCATATGCGTCGCGAACTCTAAATTCTGCGGAGGAAAAATACTCAACAATAGAAAAGGAGTGTTTAGCGATAGTTTACTGCGTGAACTATTTCAGACCATATGTCTACGGTCGAGAATTTACGCTTGTAACAGACCACAAACCATTGGTGTGGCTGCATTCCGTAAAAGACCCCGCGAATCGACTAGTTTCATGGCGTTTTAAGCTCGAAAATTACCAGTACAACATTGTTTATAAGCCAGGTAGGGCAAATAATAACGCAGATGCGCTATCAAGGAACCCTCCTGAAAATAACAAATCGGTCGTAATTGTAAAACCGATTCGCACGCGAGCGCAAGCGAATTTGTCCGACGGTGAAGACGTCATAGAATTCTTCTCGAAGACTAGAAAAAGAAGGAAAACTGGCCCGGAAGAAGCAGCAAGCCGTGAAACCCCGCATGCAAATACTGTAACCGAACCGCCGGTTACAGTGGTCGATGACGATGATATCGCAATGATACCGGTACAATCTGAGGAATCGGAAAGTTCTGAAAATAACGATTCAGACGAAGTAAAATCGGTGAGCTCTGCCGCTTCTTCCACCAGTTCGGCTAGGTCGGATACGCCCGAACATACAGATACATTCGGATTACTGGAAACTCGAGATAGCCTTTCAATGCGTAAGGATAATTTAGTGTTTTTTATTACAACGAAAAATCAAGCCGTGGATAAGGGGGCTAAAGATCTGGCATCCGCGCTACTCCTTCCTGTATATGGACCCTTAAATTTGAGCCGAGCAGGGGTCAGTCGGGTAGGAAGTAGAGTATTGATTGGTCTACCAGTAAAAGGGGACTTGCGAACTAACGTCGCTGTGGAAGACATAAGCGAATCGATAGCTTCACTTCGTGATGTAATTGCCGAGTTGGGGTTAAAATCGGTAAGCGTTGCCAAATCAGACAAAATCGATAACATTCTCTGGGCGGATATACGTAAAATCTTTTGCAATAATCTTAACGATTTGCCGATTCAACTCACGATATGTCAGCAACTCGTACGCGTGCCGCCCATGGAAGACCGACACGGCATCATCGAAGAATGTCACGACTCGCTGGTAGGCGGTCATAAAGGCGTCACCAAGACGTACAAGCGTATTCGGGAAAACTATTTCTGGACAAATATGAAAACACAAATCCAGGAATACATCCAACGTTGTCGGAGTTGTCAACTGAAAAAACTCGTTCGCGTCAAGACGAAGCAGCCAATGAGGATAACCGACACTCCGGGTAGCGCTTTTGACAAAATAGCGATGGACATTGTAGGGCCGTTTCCTGTCACTCGTGGAGGTAACACAAACATCCTCACGATACAAGACCTCCTCACGAAGTATTCATTGGCGATACCAATGCAACGCACAACGGCAGCGGACATAGCGGACGCTTTTGTCAAACATTTCATCACACGATTCGGTGCGCCAAAGGCACTTCTCACCGATCAAGGTACGAATTTCTGCGGTAGCCTCATGAAGGTTTTAGCGAAGAAATTTCGTATTAAACAATTTAGAACAACATCCTTCCATCCGCAATCAAACGGCTCTATCGAACGCTCGCACCACGTGCTTGTCGAGTATCTAAAACACTACGTGGACCAACACGCCGATTGGGACGAGTTCTTGGAAATGGCTATGTTCTCGTACAACACCAGTCAACACGAGGGAACTGGTTTTACGCCCCACGAGTTGGTGTTCGGAAAATTGGCGAGACAACCCGCCAAGAACGATCGAATCGAAGAGTGTCGAGAACCAACGTACGCGGAATATCTACGGGAATTATTTACCAAAATCCATGGTCTCCAGGAGTTAGCTGCCGAAAAACTAAAAGCAGCAAAACAAAAATCGAAAACGTACTACGACCGAAGCTTGCACGAACAAAACTTCGCGATCGGAGACAAGGTCCTTGTCCTAAAAGAACCGAAAACCGGAAAGTTTTACGATCAGTACACTGACCCTTGCGAAGTACTTGATATTCTTCCCGATGGGAACGTAAAAATAAAATTTAAGGGAAAAGATAAGATTGTACACGCGAACAAACTGCGTTTGACTCGGTTACAATAATTCGTCTTTTCGCAGGAAAAAAAACGATACGATTGGACAATCGACCAAAGTTCCGGCATCATGTCGCCAGCCGTAATCCTGCTCATCGTGATCGGCGGGTTACAACTCGCCGAGGCCATCATAGGGTACGATTGCGGTGGGTCAACGCTCAATGTAACGACGCTCTCGTTAAACGACGTGAGGGAATGCGAAATTCCAGCAAGCGAACCGGAACCAACTCCAACCTACATCCAGTTGCTGCAGTTGTCGGAATTCTCGGAGACTGCGGTAATCCAATGCAAAGTCGAGATTTCCCGCATAATTACGCACTGCGGTATGCACTCGCACAGTTCGCTTGTCCATAATGGATTCCAACAATATTTACACGAGCTGGACGAGGCATCATGTCAACGCCTACAGGAGTCTGGGATCATCCGACTCGGCTTCGCAGCCGAAGCTCATGGACTCCGCCGCAACGATACAACTACTCGAAGTGTCACACTTGCGGGTACAATATCGATGAGCGGCCAGTGTCAGGGAACCCAATACAGCGACCCGTTTGGAGCTTGGAGCGATGTCGTCGTCCAAGCATCGGTAAAAATATCTCTCTTCAACTACCAAGCCGTGGTTCATCTGCAAGCAGGAAAAATAGCTCTCCAATCAGGAACTCAATGCCAGCTGACCGATGGAGCCTGCATCGACATCGAGGGAAACAGCGCATTCTGGAAACCAATGCCAACGGACTCGTGCAACTTCAATAGGTACGATGTACTCTACGAAGGCCTTGCATCAAAATTTACCACCATCGAAGACGGTTCAAGGCTTCCCGACGTCTACACGCTCACCACGGAACACACAACGTTTGCTTTAGCCAAACGAGCGGAAAATCTCGTTTGCGGGTACAAGCTGATAAGAACCGAACACCCGAAGCTTTTCATCTTGGAAACCTTAAAGGGACAGTCGTTCGCCGCAAGAAAACAAATTTCCGTGAACAACTTAGACATGTTCTCCTATATAAATTCTAAGTTTATATATGTCGAGAAACATGTCCGTAGACAAATGAAAAATCTTTATCGAGATGTAGTAGTACAACGGTGCAATCTCGAAAGACAAATCCTCCAAGCTGCTCTATCAACCGCAGCCCTACTGCCAGAAAGATTTGCTCGGACAGTAATGAAAGGGCCTGGCTACATGTCCGTTGTCGCAGGAGAGGTAGCGCACATAATAAAGTGCGTACCAGTCGACTGCAAACTAAGACGTACGGAGGAATGTCACCAGGAACTACCGGTTACATATCGTAACGAGTCATTCTTTCTCTCAGCGACATCACGGATGCTCGTCAAATCAGCGACACAAATAAACTGCGATCCAGTGGTGCCTGCTCAATATCAGATAGAAGGAACATGGTACCGATTTTCACCGGAACCAATCGAAGTCCTGACGCCGCAATCGCTAGAACCATTGTCTCGGCCGACTTGGAAATACACGTCACCCGGCAATCTTGCTAGCAGCGGCATATACTCCGAAACGGACATAAATAAGCTTCGAGAACGAATAATGTTTCCAGCCGAAAAGCCGGCTCTTCTGAACAACATAGCTCGTGGAACCAAGGGTTACAAAATCCAACCCGGAAGCGTGTCGATACGTGGGTTTTTGGATGAGGACACGCTCGATCAAATCGCCAATATCGCGTCGGAAAAATTCTGGAGTGGTTTCATGAAGTTCGGATCCGCGAGTGGAGGCATCATTGGCGTTCTCGCGGTGATAACCATGATCAAGTACATCACCGACACATGCATCCAAGGATATGCTCTCCACGCAATTTATGGATGGAGCGTTCATCTTATTGGAGCAATATTCAGCTCAGTCACTGGGCTTCTTCTCACGTTGGCACACCGAA
The DNA here is from genome assembly GCA_963924025.1 of Ischnus inquisitorius. Classification (NCBI taxonomy): domain Eukaryota; kingdom Metazoa; phylum Arthropoda; class Insecta; order Hymenoptera; family Ichneumonidae; genus Ischnus; species Ischnus inquisitorius. The sequence goes on along the minus strand of OZ001253.1, from coordinate 15,039,724 downwards.
GAAATACCGCCACCGGTGCGAGCATCGAGTCTGCACAACAACAGGAAGAACCATCAGGAGACGACCAACAAGGACCAACAACAGTACCGGTGCAGACACCACGCACCATGTATCCCGTACTCTCCCCGGGCATATCAACAACGAGCCTAGCAGGTGTTAACGCCGAACTATCATCGCGTCTAGCCGCTTCTCGTCTGCAGAGCCGTGGCACTGCATCCGACTAAAACGGGGAGGTGTTACGTCCGAGGTTACACCTGCTTCCAAAATCACGTCGAATTTAATATGTTTAATTTTTCTTTCTTTCGTTTATTATTCACTCTAGCATCTTAGAATGCATATTTTTCAAGACTCGCTAATCACGCTCGTTGTTCTCGCTTCTCTCGGGATGCGAGAGCAGCGAGTTTCGCGAGCGATACTTTATCGTCTAGAATATAAGGTATCCGAGTACCGTGCGACGGAGCATCCGAAGATGTTCCCTCGCACGTTATCATCTCCCTTCGAAGAATCGAGGCGAGTACCGTGCGACGACAAAACATCTCATCCTAATCGTCAGCACTTTTGACAATTAAAAGTGGGGAACAGAGTCGTAATGGTCAACCCCAGAACAGACGGTTAATCAGTCTCGAGAACTCCGTACCGCGAGAACAAAATATTCGAAACCCTTTGAGCGAAGTACGCAAAGTGAAGCCAAGGTATACGCGAGTAACGTATTTCATAATAACAAGTGTCGAGCACGAATTCGCACTCGAAACTCATTAAAGGGCATAGCCCAGTTATATTTTCGTATACTTTAAAAATAATTCGATTATTGTTTTGTTATATTTTTACGGACAGTTGTGTTTGAGTTTTAAGTTTAAATAAATAGTGATTAATCTTAACTCGTGTTTCAAGTGGTGGTGATCGGAGAATCCCTCCCACTTTCCTTGAGTTCTGCGATTAATCCAAAAATCCCAAACACCTCTTATCTATCTCGTCGAATTGCGGTGCTAGTCAATTGGCACGCAATTAGACGAAATCTTTGTGTTGTTCCGCTGTGGTACTTCCACTTGCACGTGGAACCAACACCCTACACTGCTGTGCTGGAACACTGAGCACGCAGTACAATTTTTCATTTCAATTGGCGGTGCGAAATTCAATCCGCACGCCAATTTCTACAAGCCATTTTTCCTATCGTCAATGGGGAAGAAACGCCGAAGCGGAGCGAAATTTCAATTGCGCAAAGCGTACGCGATCGCCCTCGGAGCTCCTCGCGGTAACATCGCCGGGAATTCCGTCGGTAGTTCCGCCGTTGCTTCTGCAGACAATTTCGTGGCAACCAGCGATAACTCCGCCAGTTGTTCTGCCGTCGTCCCTATTCTTAACCGTGCTCGAACCAGCAGTAACCTCGCTGGCGGTTCTAGCACTTTGTCCACAAACATCACCAACCTCGTAGAGACAGTGGTGCGAGACAATTTTGAACTTGGTGCCCGCGGTGAAAAACCACGTGTACCGATAGCGCGTGTATCGCCAACACCAGTACAACGCCCATCGATTATTTTGGATAATCCTGAGCCGTACGTACCAGCGCCAATTGGAGTTGCGACGGTTCCTCCTCAGGAATACCATCCTCAGCCGATTGAGGCGACACCCGACGAGGATTCCGACGCATCCACGGTGGACCTCATCACTTTGGATTAGGAGCGTCAACACGGTAACGTACCCAAACGCAAATATATTCACCAGACTCGCGCTCCTATCCCAGGTTTGTGTTCGCAAACCAAAAAAAGGAGCAAAATCGTATTAATAACTGTTGCGTTTCTACAAAATTCCAACCTCGAGACGTAACAATATATACACATATATACATCAAGTATATATATTGTAACGGTCGACTCTTTCACCGACGCGTCTGTCGGCTACTTCGCGATCGTTAGGGATTCGGGGCGAGCAAAAAATCGTTAGATGTGGTCAAATTCGGTGAAATGAATGGTTATTTATTCAAAAACACATAAATAAAACGAAATACAATATCACAATTATTTCGTATCGCAGTTTGCTCCTTCCGATGATTCCTGTATTAAAATCGCGTGACGAAACACACTCGAGTTGTTCGTCAAAAGAAAATGATTAATTGTTAATTGTTAATTAATTAGTTAATTAATCGTGAAAAACGATGAAAACGCCAAATGTTTCGAATTATGATCGCGATTGTGTTGCCAAACTCAAAATTCTATTCAAAATCTCATTTAAAAAAAAAAAAGGAAAAATTACGATCTGTTTTACCGACCGAGAGTCAGTGATTCGTAAAAGAAATGATTTTACCGATGAATTGTTCGACGTTTGTCAAGAATGAAACTCAAACGCGAAATTAAACGAGATTTGAATAAACTTCTGTTTTTGAATTACCGACCGAGTCAATTTTGCGGCCCTTTCCGATTGTCGTTGCGGGTTATATGAGAAACTCAAAAAATACGCGAATGATGATACTCGAAACGCGAGAGAAACAAAAATTCGATACAATGAATTTTTTTTCTCAATTTACCGATCGAAACAATTTACCGACTGAGCTGTTTTACCGTCCGAGTCGTCCTTCTCGGCACGGTGTCGCGTGTTCCTCGAAAAATGTTGAGGTTATGTCGCGAAAGAAATTTTCGAGGTTATGTCTCGAAACGATATTTCGAGGTTAGACTCCCCGCTGGCTTAAGCTAACCTTAAAATCTAAAGAATTTTCTAATTTGCATTTAGCATCTGCCGTGAGGAAGGTGCCCGTAGAGGAGGATCGGGGATCGAGCTCGGAAACGAGCTCGAACCGCTACCCCCCGCGTGGTTAACCTCCTCAGGGCCCTCTGCGAGAGGCTCGGTATTCGCCCGGAGAGATTTTAAAAGCGGGGCCGCGTTCAAATCTCACGGGGTGCAAGCTCACCTCCGCCGGGTAAACTAACCTACAATCCTCCAGAGAACTACGATAACCGGTGTCTGACACCGAGTTGTCCTAGCCCCTGGGCTTAGTTGAACAAATTGAACTAAAGAAGTACCTTGCTGGAGCTCCTTCAGCCGACTGCTGATTTTTCTGCGTTCTGCACGCCCTTTTATACAAAAACCGGCCCCTGGCTGATTGGCAATGCGGCATTTTCCCCTTCGGCTAATCAGCGCTCAAGAAAATTTTCGCGGCCAATCGGAGCCACTGCGGCAGTACCTGCGCGCCGCTCTGCGTGAAAATCAATAAACGGGTCGATTTTCATGCGCGCGAATATTTGAATCGCGAAAAATACAAAAAATAGGAAAATGCGACAAAATTCAAATTTTATCGAGAGAAAATTGTCGACGATGAATTTCTGATGAAATTGAGGCGGAGATCGACCTCGTTCTCCGTCTCAATATATATATAGTATGTATATATATATATATACTGTAACGTGTCCCTGCAACTAAAAATTTCAAAAATTGCGAGGGCGCACCCGCTACACAGTAATGACGCCCGTTTCGAATCTCTCCCTTCGCCAACACTCTTGAAGGGCGCCAGGCAACAAAACCTCCCCGTGTTGCCGCGGGTACAATAATTTTCTTACTCTTTACTCCTACGAATTGCCGGCTAGCGGTGGGAAATGGGTTCGGGGCTCTTCACAACACGACACAACAGTCAAGTAAATTCTCGAGACCCAAGTGCAAATAGTACTAACAAAAGAACGTAGCTTTATTCAACATTAATGATTCGAAGTGAGCGAGGCACCGCTCAGAATATCTCGCGAGTTATCCCGTAGTCGTCTCGAGAACGCTCGAGCGAACCACGCACACACACGACCGGGAAGGACAGCCACGGAGGAGCCACGCACGGCGACCACGTTATTAGGATTGAGAATCTGGCACCACGTGCGCCTACCTTGATAATAATCCTTATCGTAATCCCGCTGGAAAATGGCTCGAGCCCGGTGTCGTCTATCGTCTCTCGTATCCCCGATCCCGTCGAGGGTCGCGATTCGGTACTTCGCAGGACTCGTGGCGATATCCGCAGTTCTCACACACACGCTCGCTTCTTCACACACACTCTATTACAATCCGACTCTGCTCGGGTCAATCTATCTGCTCTGGTCTAATCTACGTCTCGCACGAGAGTGAGTCTCTCGTGTCGCGAATTCGGCGTCGAGCCTCTGAGGGAAGGGGGAGCGCTCTCCTCGGTCGCGCGAGGCTTCGAGCCTCGCCGTCGTCGATCGTTCGCTCTCTCTCTCTTCATTGCCGTTGCCGAATCTTCGCGACTTCTACCTGTAACACAATTTTACAGATCTCTCGGCAGTATTGCGCTCTTGTTATACATTTCTCGGCTCGGCGTGACGGCGTAGCGACGTTGCGCGATCTATCGCTGGACTCTCGTGCAAAGAATCTCGAGTCGCGCTCTCGCGCCTCGTTACAATACATATATAATAAACTATACTACTACACTACAGCAATACTATATTATTATTATTTTTATATATGCATATATACTAGATTCTAAAAATATTGACGTCTGTGAAAAGAAAAACACATCAAACAATTAAATGTACAAAAATTAGTTCTAATTAGTTATGTATATAGTGTGACGGGCCACTCCGAGCCGTCGGAAACTCGGCTCGGGGTCACCAAAACATCCAACAAATAATGACGCCCGATGTTATCTTTCGTCCTTTCGACTCGGCGACAGGGGATCCTCTTGTGTGTCCGTTAGGCGCCAGGTAGTGAACTCGTACCCCACTACCAGGGTTTGATACTTTCTTACCTTGTCCTTTATAATCCTCCAAAAAAAATTATGGGTGCAGTTCGGGTCGAGCGTAATTACAAAATAATCAACACAAATCTTGCAAATAACAAAAATAACAAAAGAATATATTTTACTCAAAAATCGGTGAATTCGTGGAACAACAATAATACTAGTGCTACTTGAGCGAAGGAATTAAACAATAAATGTAATAGTAAATAATAACCCGATTCGTTACGCGGATCTTAAGCGCGGAAAATACATCGCCTCTTAACTCTACGCGTACGTAATCTTCACGATAGAAACAGCCGTATTACTGGGGAAGCCGGCACGGCCGAGGATATTAGCACGAGAAAATTATACCACGCGGCGAGAGATCCGTCTCTCGCTCAGCGTAAAAATCAAAGGAGAGAATAACACGGCGTGCGCCTACCTGTACAATATCCTATTGTCGTCGACGACGCGCGAACTCGATCCCCGAATTCTCTCAGATCCCCTCGATCGGCCTCAACCCGTTCGCTCAGCGGAATCTCCCGTCTCGGTAGTCTCGTGCTTCTTACGTCGATTATCCTCTCGACGAATTAAGCACAGGCTCGACAAAACGACAGATTCTACTCTTCGATGTTTCCTAACTCTCACGGAAAATCTCTCCACGCTGGAGCTACGCGCTAACTATCGTTACTCTCTCTTTCTATCGCTTGGCCACGGTGGCTAATCTGCAAGCTCTTTACTATCCGAAAGCCAAAAGCGATCTCTCTTCTCTCGCCGGTAACCGGCGTCGCTCGGCTCCTGTCCACGCGCGTCAAGCAGGAGTGGGGGAAGGTTCGTCGCGAGCTATCGACGGACGACGCCGTCGATCCATCTCGTCGCGTCTACCTCACGCTGTTGCCATCTCCTTTTGCCGCGGGGTTGCCGAATATCCACTGAAATGGTATAATTTTCGCGCACGGCAGTTACTCGGCCTTTTGTGTCTTTCGCATCGACCTTTGGCTCGAGCAACGATCCCTAGCTATAACCGACACGCTAGCACGAGGCTGCGAGGCTCGCAGTGCCTCGTCACATCCCCCTGCTAGGCTGTTGGTCTACCTCTAAACCTGGAGGTAGGCCCACGCCGATACTCTCTCCAACGTGCTTGCGTTTGGATCGCTCCTCGGCCGTCTCGGTCGACGCTTTTAAATCAAATTAATAATTAATAACAAACAGAAATGTGACTAAAAATCACGATAAACCACATTCATAGCCCATTCGAAAATAATTACGGTTATTTTCAAATTATTAAACCAAATTAGATTATATTTTCGACGCGACTTCGCTTTTACAGAGATATAATTCACAACCAAAACAATTGTCTCGCGCCGAGTTACTCGCTCGAGCGCTCTATGTTTCTCTTGAAAAAATAAATGCAAAAATCATAAAGAAAAACAAAAATTCTTTTTCGCAAAGTCTCGGCGTCGAATTATCAGGAACACGAGAAAAATACTGTAGTTGCGCCGAGTCTTTTCGCTCGAGCGCTTCGTAGTCGACCAAAAGGAAATAATCGCAAATTTAAATGGCCACGCCGAGCTGTCATGCTCGAGCGTTGTTTTTCTTTTTGGCGCGACCGTGCTATATGGCGTTCTCGTCGACGCATATTTTTCACGTTTCTGATCTTGCTACCGCATGCTCGATTTTTTCTTTATTTATCGAAAAATAGAAATTATAAAATGTGACGTGATTTTTCAAATCTGCGTCACAAATAACGCAAAAATAGTATTTTTATCGATACCGTCTTTTTGTTGTTATAGTTCCCGCTTTTGTTATGCCTCTCGTTAACTTTTCGCGTTACCGTCCAGCTCCCGTAAGATCAAGTCCGTGAGTTTCTCGCGGATTGATTCTCGATTCAGTTCTGATCAAGTTGTTTCAGCTAAGATTTTGTTGATCGAGATCTTCAACGCTATTTGGTGGTGTTGTCACGGTAATGAGAGGCCCAAATAGCCGAGAAACTCGATGAGAAAGTTGTCAGGAATACGTTAAAGTCCGGTGCAATCCCGGCACTCCAGGAGATAGTGCAATACGCTAGAGAACAGGCGGAGGTACGGTTTTGGTTCCAGGCAAGAACGGAACGTCTTGCGCTGCGTTTGAGTTGAGTTAAGTGCCTTGTTCTCGCGTATTGACTAGGAGAGACGATCATGAGGATTTTCCTATGCTACCGCGCTACAGTTACCGGGTCACGTGTCGATGAAGTCGCGAAATAGTTTGAGAGGGCAGTAGCTATCGATCAAGGCTTCCGAAATAATGATGATGTTTCGTTGAGATATTGTCATAGGCAAATCAGTCTACCGAGAGACGTCCTCGAGGCAACTCGGATCTCTCTCGAGCTCCCGTGTTGTTGTGGCTCGCGCCTATTGTTCGCGTTAGTGGGCTATCTCGCTCGCGCTCACGGTATCGTCGCCTCTAGCTCGCGCTCTCGTTTCCCGTGTGAACGACTCGTGTGCTCTTGTGTGTGTGTGGTGGGTCGCGCTAAACGGGAGACTCTCTCTCGCTACCGCGATCTCCGATACGGTGCTCTCGCTCGCGTTCGTGGGTTCTCGCGCTACCTGTCGTTCTCTCGTTCGCTCGCGTTCAGCGTACGAATGAGAGTGACAGTTCGCGATAATTCCGATGCGAATTATTTTTCCGAAATTTGTGAACGAGTTGCATTCGAAAGAATGCCCTCGTGGTACAGTGTTCGTGATTAAGTTCTCGTGGCGTCGAAAGACGCGGATCCCGCCCTTTATTGGATTACTAGTTCTGCTGTCTCGGTGAGTTGAAGTTTTCGTCAATTATCAATCGCAGATGGTTTGTTCTCGTTAGCTCGCTTCGATCGCTCGATCAGCTGAGCGTTACCGGTGCACTCACGTGCGTTCCCGTGGCTTCAAGCCAATAAAGAAAATTATTCTCGCTCATAAGAGTTCGAGGATTCGATTTTCTTTTCCCGTCGTTATTTTATTGGCAAAGGATCGCGACCCTCTACCATAAGTTGCATCCTGAGCAACCGTGCATTCCCGTAACCGTTTGCGTTCGCGTGGCGGTGAGAAATTAGTTTAGTTTTCGTTCGTTTCATCCTTGCGGAGGTCGGTCGTTCCGCCGACCCCCAGTTTAGCCCGGTTTGGTAATTCCGGCGAAATAAAAATTAACCCTTCGGAGATCGGACGTTCCGCCGTCTCCAGATTGAGTCCGGTTGTTAATACCGGCGAAATAAAATTAACTGGCGCCCCCGGGATCTCATTACCCTCGCGGAGGTAAACGGCCGAAGGTGACGTGAGTTTCGTTTCGCGTTCTTAATCTTTTAGTTTTTTTTTGCGCTCCCATTTGGTTTGAGCTGAGATTTCGTTTTGGTTTTCGGTTAAGTTATTTGATTTTTGGTTTTTTTTGATTGTTTTTTGTTCGCGTTTTAGAGTCAAGGAAAATACGTCACAAATGGCGCCCAACGTGGGGCCACGCCAATAAAATAACAGATACCGTAGGTTCGCTTTTGCTTAGAAGTTTTTCGTTTCGATCCCGATAGGAAGGATATTTTTTTTTATTATACATTTTTTTTTCCTATTCTTCGTTCCCGCGCGTTATTACTAACGCTTTCCCGATGTGGATGTTCATACGAACCCACGCGTTCTCGCAAAACAGCAAAACGGCGAAAGAAATTTACTTTTTTTTGTTTTTTTTGTTGTTTTGGCTGTTAAACATTTTCAACGGGTTTCGGGGATATTCGCAATTTCTCGAATTTTCGAAATTTGCGAGTATTCTCCCCTCGACGCTCGCGCGTTACGCGCGGCGGAGGAAGGGGAAGCTACCGTAGAGCGAGCCTCGGCTCGTAGGCTGGTGGTAGTGAGAAGGCCCTCGAAATGAGACAAACAATTTTTTCTGTTTTCTCCCAAATTTCGCGAAGGACCTTCCCCTCACACCCCTTTGTTCCCGATCGCCGGACTGCGCACGTTTCTCGATCATTTCTTCGTGAGTGATTACTGTGAACAGTACGTGCGTGCTCTCGAATTATTTTCGAAAATTGTGTGATATCTCAGGACTTAGAAAAATTCTCATCGAACCGTAAGTACCCTCGTGGTCGAGGTACACGCCGAGAGTTTTTTTTCTTTCGATCGCCCATCGAGATTCGTGCTCCCGATTGATAATTGAGGACTATTTTTCTTTGAAAAATATTATTCAATTATTAGTTCCCGTTATTTCTTTCTCTCTTCGATATCGAATTAAAATATAAAATTTTTTTTTTTGACGTTCGGGGAATTCTCGTCCCCGTTTTCCGGACTCGAATTAATTTTCGACGTTCGGAAGTTGGCTCTCGACAGCCACGTGGGTGAACCATAATAGGGGAAAGAATTTTTTTTTTTCTTTTGTTTTCTTTTTTTTTCTCTTTCTTTATCTTTTTATTTTTTTTTGTTTTATTTTTTTTCTTATTATTATTATTTTTTTTTGCTTCCTTTTTTTTTCCTTTTTTCTTCTTCCCTCTCTTCGGTGGCGAGTGATCCCGCGTGCGACTTAGCTCTCGTTGCTCCGAACTCGAACTACTCTTCGACGATCGGAATTTGTTTCCGATTTTCGAGCGCGAATTAATTTTCGTCGCTCGAAACATTTTCGCTTCTCGAACTTGAATTAATTTTCAAGGTTCGAGAATTTATTCCCGATTTTCGAGCGCGAATTAATTTTCGCCGCTCGAAACGTTCTCGCTTCTCGAACTTGAATTAATTTTCAAGGTTCGAGAACCCCTTTCCGATTTTCGAGCGCGAATTAATTTTCGTCGCTCGAAACGTTCTCGCTTTTCGAACTCGCATTAATTTTCGAGGTTCGAAAATTTATTCCCGATTTTCGAGCGCGAATTAATTTTCGTCGCTCGAAACGTTCTCGCTTCTCGAACTTGAATTAATTTTCAAGGTTCGAGAATTTATTTCCGATTTTCGAGCGCGAATTAATTTTCGTCGCTCGAAACGTTCTCGCTTTTCGAACTTGAATTAATTTTCAAGGTTCGAAAATTCATTTTCGATTTTCGAGCGCGAATTAATTTTCGTCGCTCGAAACATTCTCGCTTTTCGAACTTGAATTAATTTTCAAGGTTCGAAAATTCATTTCCGATTTTTGAGCGCGAATTAATTTTCGTCGCTCGAAACGTTCTCGCTTCTCGAACTTGAATTAATTTTCAAGGTTCGAGAATTTATTTCAGATTTTCGAGCGCGAATTAATTTTCGTCGCTCGAAACGGTCTCGCTTTTCGAACTTGAATTAATTTTTAAGGTTCGAAAATTCGTTTCCGATTTTCGAGCGCGAATTAATGTTCGTCGCTCGAACCATTCTCGCTTTTCGAACTTGAATTAGTTTTCAAGGTTCGAAAATCCATTTCCGATTTTCGAGCGCGAATTAATTTTCGTCGCTCGAAACGTTCTCACTTCTCGAACTTGAATTAATTTTCAAGGTTCGAGAATTTATTTCCGATTTTCGAGCGCGAATTAATTTTCGTCGCTCGAAACGTTCTCGCTTCTCGAACTTGAATTAGTTTTCAAGGTTCGAAAACTCGTTTCTGATTTTCGAGCGCGAATTAATTTTCGTCGCTCGAAACGTTCTCGCTTTTCGAACTTGAATTAATTTTCGTCGCTCGAAACGTTCTCGCTTTTCGAACTTGAATTAATTTTCAACGTTCGAAAACTCGTTTCCGATTTTCGAGCGTGAATTAATTTTCGTCGCTCGAAACGTTCTCGCTTTTCGAACTTGAATTAATTTTCAAGGTTCGGAAATTGGTTTCCGATTTTCGAGCGCGGATTAATTTTGGTGCTCGAGATTTGCTGTTGTATTGTTTTTTTTTGTTTGTTTTGTTTTTTTGTGTCGTCTCCTCGTTTTGTTTCATTGTTTTATTGTTGTTTTGTCTCGTGTTTTGTCATTTTGTGTGTACTCGTATTCCGCGGTTGTCGGGCCCGAATTGATCTTCGGCGCTCGGCAGTGTTCTCGTTTCCCGGACCCGAATTAATTTTCGACGCCCGGGATCGGCCCACGATTTTCGAGCGCGAACCCAGTTCGCTACTCGGAATTGATTCCGCTTGCCGAACTCGAATCCATTTCGAAGTTCGGAATTTGCTTCCGGTCGCCTCTTCCCTCGGTCTCGTTGCCGTGAACCCCGGCCGCTATGTCGCAAAGCGGTGCGGTAGGGGGAGCGGAAGAAGGTGCGGTAGGGGGAGCGGAAGAAGGCGCGGTAGGGGGAACCAATGTTCCAGGAGAACGTAAGGTTCCCGTTGATCCCGTGGGGGATGCCTCGGACGATGTCGAGTCCGGCTATCCGGAGGACCCGGAGGACCGTGGCCGGAGCCGTAACCCTCCGAGGAGGTACGCCGGCGACACACGCCGGAGAGAACCCCCGATCTCGACTCGCCAACGGCGTAGAGCCCAAGTATGGCCAGCTCCGCCGGGAAACGGCGAAGTTCCCGCCGATGCCCAAAACGGGGCTCGACGCCGCTTGACGCTCGGACCTGATGACTTCCAACTAACGGAGGAGTCAGAGGGAACGAGGCGTCGTGGACGCTGGCTCTCGCCCCATCGCGTCCTGCAAGAAGTACGGCGCTGGGAGATATCGTTCTCGGGTCAGCCGAATGAGGATGTGGAGGACTTCCTCTCCCTCATCGAAGAGGGTCGAGCCTTAATCCCCATTAAGGATGAGGATCTCATCAAGACCCTGACCTTCTGTTTGAAGGGTATGGCCCGAGTGTGGTACCGGGAGGAGCAACGGCTATTAGTCGGTTGGGAGTCAGTGAAAACTGCCTTCCGAGAACGCTTCTCCGATCCCGACTATCAAATCGCGCTTCGCGAGGAGATAGCTTTCCGGACTCAGGGCAACCATGAGTCGGTTCGCGAATATTTAAGCTGCATGGGCGGCTTGTTCTCGCGTCTTAGTCCTCCCTGGACGGAGCAGGAACGAGTGAGGTACGCATACCGCAATATGCTACCCCCGTTCAAGATCATGATTTCGTATCATGATCGGCTCTCAATGAAGGATCTCGAGCGGGAAGCGGGTCGCCGTGAGCAGGTAATTCGAAGCCTAAAGTCTCGTCGCCCACCTCCTAGACCAGAGGCATCCCTATGCCCTGGCTTTGCGTATCGCGACCCGCGCCCGCTAACGTCAGCTCCCCGACGCGTTCAGGCGCATGTCGTGAGGGAGCTGGAACCCGAGGCCGATGAGCAGGCCTCGGCAAGCGAGGACGAAGGACCCTTCGACCTCCTCGAAGCTCTCGTGCCGTCCCGCCATCCGCGGAGACGCGCTCCCGAAGGAGGAGCCAAAACCTCCGGTTCTCGGGCGGCTATCAATCAGCCGCCGATCTCGAAGACCCCGCGGAGCAATCCACCTCAGCGGGAAACTACCGCTGGAGCCCCTCAGGCTCCGCGACGGGATGCCGACGCTCCCAAATTTCCCGCCAATGACCACTGCTGGAATTGCGGCCAGACAGGTCATCGCCATCGCGAGTGCAAGGAGTCGCGACGACTCTTTTGCTACCGATGCGGGCTCTCGGGGGTAACGTCGGTCCGGTGCACCCAGTGCAACCGGGGAAACGCGTCATGAGGCGCGTGAGCAATACGCCCGCGCCTCCGTATGACTCGAGCCTCGCCCCAAAACCAACGATCCCGTCAAGCTCCCGTTCGAAAAGACCCTGTCGTCGTGCGAAAACTCGTAGGAAGAGACAGAGTCAGCTACCGGACATCGACCCCGTTTCCGATACGTCGCTTGCCGACGTGGTGGTTAACGCTGCCAGCAATGGTCGCATGGTCGCCTTTCGGGTCGAAGTCACCATTTACGGTCGTACCGTAAAAGCTCTCGTTGATTCGGGTGCTACCAGGACTTTCCTCGGGTCGAACCTGATAGGGTTCCTCGCGGATCTTGGCCTGGAAGTAAAACGAATCTCGCCCCGGTCAGTAATGACTGCGAATAGTCAAATGGAGACTATTAGGGCAGCTTCCGAGGTGCCAACGATCCTAGAGGGTCGTTGCACTACCGTTCTCGCACTCCACCTAGCATCGCTCTCAGAAGAGCTGATACTCGGGCTGGATTACTTACGCTCTGCGAAAATGGTCGTTGATTTCTTCGGGGAATCGTGGTTCTTCCGTGATACCCCGGGAATCCGACACACTTTCGTTCCCGAAGAGAGAGTATCGAGCCTAGCCGTGTGCTGTGGTCTACGAACTCCGGATTCCGACGAGGCAGCGCGTTTGCGCGAATTCCTCGATGCTCACGTGCCGGATATTCCTGCTGATGGGGCAGTCACCTCCCTTGTGTCGCATCACATCGATGTAGGTGACAACACTCCGATAAAGCAGAAGTCGTATCCCGTTACCCCAGTCATACGCGATATTATGTGGGCGGAGGTTGATCGAATGTTGGCCACCGACATTATCGAACCCTCCAGCAGTGACTGGGCGAGTCCCGTGGTCATGGTTAAGAAACCGAACGGCAAGTACCGATTCTGTATTGATTACAGAAAGGTTAATGCCGTTACGAAGAAGGATGCCTATCCCATCCCGAACATGACCGGTATTCTCGATGAGTTGCGACAGGCCAACTATATCTCGACATTGGATCTGAGCCAAGCTTATTGGCAAGTTCCAATGGATCCCGCTTCGCGTGAGATAACCGCTTTTGTGGTACCAGGTCGAGGCCTGTTCCACTTTAAGCGGATGCCGTATGGCCTCACGAACGCTCCCGCTACGTTCCAGCGCATGCTGGACCAATTGATTGGTGCGGAGATGTATCCGCACGTGTTCGTCTACCTAGACGACATCATTATCATCACTCGAACATTCGACGAGCACCTAGTGTGGCTCCGAAAAGTTCTTGAGAAGATCTCGATGGCTGGACTCGCGATTAACCGCGAAAAGAGCGAGTTTTGTCGTTCCGAAGTCCAGTATCTCGGGTTCCTTGTGAATAACGAGGGCCTGAAGATTGATCCCGCGAAAGTCGCCCCTGTCATCGACTTTCCGATCCCGAAAAATATACGGCAGCTACGCCGATTTCTCGGCATGGCGTCGTGGTACCGGCGTTTCATAGAAGAGTTCGCTACGATTGCAGAACCTCTAACGCGGCTCACGAAGAAGGGTCACCTATGGGAATGGGGCACCGACCAACAGCAAGCTCTCGATACGTTGAAGCTGCGGTTGACGAGCGCCCCAACGCTCGCCTGTCCCGACTTCTCGTTGCCGTTCACGTTGCAAACCGACGCTAGCGGGGTTGGCTTAGGTGCCGTCCTTACGCAAGTGATCGAAGGTCATGGGAGGGTGATCGCCTATGCGAGCCGCGATCTGACAGCTCCCGAACGGAAATATTCCGTCACGGAACAGGAGTGTCTGGCCGTGCTATTGGGTTACTCGTTCACCGTGGTAACAGACCACAGTAGCCTACGTTGGTTACATAACTTGAAGAACCCTACGGGTCGACTCGCCCGGTGGGCTTTGGAACTGATGGAGTACGACTTCGTCATAGTACACCGCAAGGGCGCGTTGCACCATGTTCCCGACGCGCTCTCGAGAATCCCTGAGGGTCAAGCTGAGGCTGTCATGTGCGCCCGCGACACTCAGGACGCGTGGTATCGCCGTCGCTTCCGCGATGTCTTGCGAATACCCGCTAAGTTCCCGGATTGTAAAATAGTCGATAATCGCCTATATTTCCATCGACCGACAGATCTCGCGGATCTAGAGTTTGAAGATCTCGATGCTTGGAAGCTTGTGCTTCCTCGCGAATCCCGACATGTCGCTCTTGAAGAGTGTCATGCGTTTCCGCAAGCCGGCCATTTGGGTGTTGAGAAGACGTACCGACGTCTATCCACCCTTTATTATTGGCCCGGCATGTTTAAAGACGTTGTCACTTACGTTCGGCAGTGTGAAACGTGCCAACGCTGTAAGGTCGAACAACAGACTCCCGCAGGCCTCATGGGTCATCGCGTGGTCGACGGTTCTTGGACCGTGATCGCTGCCGATATCATGGGACCGCTTACGCCGGCCTCCACAGGACACGCGTACGTTCTCGTTATCCAGGATCTCTATACGAAGTGGATAGAGATCTGCCCTCTGCGGAAGGCAACTGGAAAAGCGATCTCGAAGGTTATCGATGAGATAATCGTTACTCGATGGGGCGCACCCCGAGTACTGCTCACGGACAATGGCACCGAGTTTATCAACCGGGACATTCGTCAGCTCACGGAACGGGTTGGGATGCGGCACCAAACAACGCCGCCGTACCACCCGCAAGCAAACCCTACCGAGCGCGTGAATCGGGTTGTTAAGACCATGATCCGCGCGTTTCTCGAGGGAAATCATCGTGAGTGGGACCACCACTTACATGAGTTCCGGTTCGCGTACAATACCGCGTTCCATAGCTCGCTACAAGCCACCCCGGCCTTCGCGAACTTTGGGCGCGAACCTTCATCCGCCACCTCGTTGCGACGAGAGGTTGAAGGAGATCTCGAGGTGGTACCGCGTCCTCCTGAGGAGTGGATGAAGCGAATGGCCCGTCTAGACACTCTGAGGACAGCGTTCACCCACGCTCTCGACGAGGCTTTCCGGAGGCAATCCGAACAGTACAATCTCCGTCACCGGGATCGTACGTTCGAGGTTGGCGATCTCGTTTGGCGGAAATCGCACACGCTCTCGAACGCAGCCAAACACATCTCGGCAGCGTTGAACGCGCCGTTTGAAGGGCCGTTCATGATTTCGAAAAGAATCTCCCGCGTAGTTTACGAACTATCCGATCTCGATGGGCGATCTATGGGGAAAATTTCGGTGAAGGACTTGAAACCATATCGATCGCCGGAGGTACCGGCCTAACCATTGTTACGATTTGCAGGCATCAACATGCGTACCACCGACAGGCCACCAACACCCGGGCGCACTCCACCCGCCGAGGACGACGACGTCGTACTCACGTCGGATTACGAGGGGGTCGAGTGGTCCGACACGATGGTTCGGGAGACGTATGGGGCGGACGACCGGAAGGATTTCTTCCTCCGGCCCCCCATGAGCGAGATGGCCCAGGCTTGTGCCGCCACGCTAGCCGGCGCGGGGCCACTGGACGACCGGTCGACCGAGGCCCTGGTGCAGACGATCGGGGAACTGGCCGTCGATTCCGACGACCTGGACCCCCGATCCCCACGCCTGCCGTACGTCGACTTGGGTCGCCCAGTCGATGCCCCGATGCCGCTGGCCCCAGCGGCTAAGCCGGTGGGGGAGCCCGCTACGACGCGATCGGCGGTGGACGGTCCGGCGAGGACGTTCGGGCAGAAGGTGGCTAGTCCGCTAGCCCCTTCTCCCCGATCCCCAAGCCCGGTCTCCACGGAGGTGCCGTCGGCGGGCTGCTCCCGCTGGGTGACACCTCGGCCGATCCCGTCTGAGGCCTCTGCGGCGAGTGGCGATCCCCCAAAGGATCCCCGCCGAAAGAAGCCCAGCCGGCGTTCCCGGAACCGCCGGGTAGGCAAACGGATGAGTGCACAAGGGGCTCGCCCCTTGGCCGTACCCCCGACGCCGCCGGCGGGGTCTCGTCCGGCGCCGCTTAAGCGGCCGCCGATTCCGAGCTACGCGGCGGTCGCGGCGACCGCTGTGGCAGCCGTACCGACGCCGCTACCGACGCCCTCAGGCGTTAGGCCGGCGCCGTACCGGATCCCGAGGGTGGCCAGACCACCCCCGCTTCCCGGCTCCACAGCGGCCGCAACGATCCCCGCCGAGGTGATCGGTGTGCCGCCGCCCCGAGCCCGTAGAGCGGTAGGGCCCATTCGCCTGCTGCCGCGATCCGTCGCTCGGGCGTGTTGGAGCTGTGGGGAAAACGGGCACCAATACTCGCAGTGCTCGCTCGGACCGCCAACATTGACGTTTTGCCGCCGGTGCGGTCGCAAGGGTAAAACCTTGCGCACCTGCCAGGCGTGCCAAACACAATGGCGGCGGGAGGGACCGTACATCCCGCGAGCGGGTCGCTGCATCCCCCGGGAGGAGCTGAAGGCGGCCCGAGTCCACAGGCCTCAACCTATGGACACGTAACTGCCGAGGACGGAACCTCCCAGGGAGCCCACTGCGGTATTGGCCCCCGTACCATCCACGGCGACCGACAATAAGCGTCGCCGACGACCGAGGAGGAGGCCAGCGAAAGCTGTACCGGCCCCTCAAGCTCCCGCTTAGGGTCTTACCCAGGCCCCGATCTCGCAGCTCTCGCCTTGCAGGCCTTCAGGCTTCGGCGATAGAGCAGCTAGAGGTCCAGCTACCGTTCGTGACATTCGTCATGGTTCCCGCTCTGTAGGCCTTCGGGCCTCAGTTCCCGCCAAATGGACGAAAGTCCAAGATCTCGTACGCGGCGTTAGCCGCAGATCCCGGTCCGTGGGCCTCCGGGCCTCGATTCTCGTCGACAGGCCCAGGACCACACCGAGTAAGTACTTTCACGTTTACGATCGAGACTTTGTCTCTCGTGAGGTTCCCGTCTTACCCCACCTTCAGCTACCGACATGTAACGGGGTAAGAGCAAACGATCCTGGCTACCGATCTACGGGCCGTGGGTCTTTTTCGTTGACTTCCGTGCCGAGAGGTGAAACCTCTCGTAAGCTCCTCCATGAGGCAGTCGCGAAATTTCGCTGACAGACCATGTCGAGATGAGCCGCTACCGATACATGCTACGCGTGTTAAGATTTCGAAGAGCTCCCGTAACCCCATCAGGTTAAACTCAAGAATCCACATTCTCGGGGTACCGTTCCCGCAACCCTCGGGTTGGCTACCGTTTCGAACTCTAGTTCGAAACCTCCCCTAAAGGGTGAGGAGTTGTGACGTGATTTTTCAAATCTGCGTCACAAATAACGCAAAAATAGTATTTTTATCGATACCGTCTTTTTGTTGTTATAGTTCCCGCTTTTGTTATGCCTCTCGTTAACTTTTCGCGTTACCGTCCAGCTCCCGTAAGATCAAGTCCGTGAGTTTCTCGCGGATTGATTCTCGATTCAGTTCTGATCAAGTTGTTTCAGCTAAGATTTTGTTGATCGAGATCTTCAACGCTATTTGGTGGTGTTGTCTCACGGTAATGAGAGGCCCAAATAGCCGAGAAACTCGATAAGAAAGTTGTCAGGAATACGTTAAAGTCCGGTGCAATCCCGGCACTCCAGGAGATAGTGCAATACGCTGGAGAACAGGCGGAGGTACGGTTTTGGTTCCAGGCAAGAACGGAACGTCTTGCGCTGCGTTTGAGTTGAGTTAAGTGCCTTGTTCTCGCGTATTGACTAGGAGAGACGATCATGAGGATTTTCCTATGCTACCGCGCTACAGTTACCGGGTCACCTGTCGATGAAGTCGCGAAATAGTTTGAGAGGGCAGTAGCTATCGATCAAGGCTTCCGAAATAATGATGATGTTTCGTTGAGATATTGTCATAGGCAAATCAGTCTACCGAGAGACGTCCTCGAGGCGACTCGGATCTCTCTCGAGCTCCCGTGTTGTTGTGGCTCGCGCCTATTGTTCGCGTTAGTGGGCTATCTCGCTCGCGCTCACGGTATCGTCGCCTCTAGCTCGCGCTCTCGTTTCCCGTGTGAACGACTCGTGTGCTCTTGTGTGTGTGTGGTGGGTCGCGCTAAACGGGAGACTCTCTCTCGCTACCGCGATCTCCGATACGGTGCTCTCGCTCGCGTTCGTGGGTTCTCGCGCTACCTGTCGTTCTCTCGTTCGCTCGCGTTCAGCGTACGAATGAGAGTGACAGTTCGCGATAATTCCGATGCGAATTATTTTTCCGAATTTTGTGAACGAGTTGCATTCGAAAGAATGCCCTCGTGGTACAGTGTTCGTGATTAAGTTCTCGTGGCGTCGAAAGACGCGGATCCCGCCCTTTATTGGATTACTAGTTCTGCTGTCTCGGTGAGTTGAAGTTTTCGTCAATTATCGATCGCAGATGGTTTGTTCTCGTTAGCTCGCTTCGATCGCTCGATCAGCTGAGCGTTACCGGTGCACTCACGTGCGTTCCCGTGGCTTCAAGCCAATAAATAAAATTATTCTCGCTCATAAGAGTTCGAGGATTCGATTTTCTTTTCCCGTCGTTATTTTATTGGCAAAGGATCGCGACCCTCTACCATAAGTTGCATCCTGAGCAACCGTGCATTCCCGTAACCGTTTGCGTTCGCGTGGCGGT
Source organism: Ischnus inquisitorius (assembly GCA_963924025.1). Classification (NCBI taxonomy): domain Eukaryota; kingdom Metazoa; phylum Arthropoda; class Insecta; order Hymenoptera; family Ichneumonidae; genus Ischnus; species Ischnus inquisitorius. Next base: position 15,020,875 of record OZ001253.1, on the reverse strand, counting down.
GAGAAATTAGTTTAGTTTTCGTTCGTTTCGTCCTTGCGGAGGTCGGTAGTTCCGCCGACCCCCAGTTTAGCCCGGTTTGGTAATTCCGGCGAAATAAAAATTAACCCTTCGGAGATCGGACGTTCCGCCGTCTCCAGATTGAGTCCGGTTGTTAATACCGGCGAAATAAAATTAACTGGCGCCCCCGGGATCTCATTACCCTCGCGGAGGTAAACGGCCGAAGGTGACGTGAGTTTCGTTTCGCGTTCTTAATCTTTTAGTTTTTTTTTGCGCTCCCATTTGGTTTGAGCTGAGATTTCGTTTTGGTTTTCGGTTAAGTTATTTGATTTTTTGATTTTTGGTTTTTTTTTATTTTTTTTTGTTCGCGTTTTAGAGTCAAGGAAAATACGTCACAAATGGCGCCCAACGTGGGGCCACGCCAATAAAATAACAGATACCGTAGGTTCGCTTTTGCTTAGAAGTTTTTCGTTTCGATCCCGATAGGAAGGATATTTTTTTTTATTATACAATTTTTTTTCCTATTCTTCGTTCCCGCGCGTTATTACTAACGCTTTCCCGATGTGGATGTTCATACGAACCCACGCGTTCTCGCAAAACAGCAAAACGGCGAAAGAAATTTACTTTTTTTTGTTTTTTTTGTTGTTTTGGCTGTTAAACATTTTCAACGGGTTTCGGGGATATTCGCAATTTCTCGAATTTTCGAAATTTGCGAGTATTCTCCCCTCGACGCTCGCACGTTACGCGCGGCGGAGGAAGGGGAAGCTACCGTAGAGCGAGCCTCGGCTCGTAGGCTGGTGGTAGTGAGAAGGCCCTCGAAATGAGACAAACAATTTTTTCTGTTTTCTCCCAAATTTCGCGAAGGACCTTCCCCTCACACCCCATTGTTCCCGATCGCCGGACTGAGCACGTTTCTCGATCATTTCTTCGTGAGTGATTACTGTGAACAGTACGTGCGTGCTCTCGAATTATTTTCGAAAATTGTGTGATATCTCAGGACTTAGAAAAATTCTCATCGAACCGTAAGTACCCTCGTGGTCGAGGTACACGCCGAGAGTTTTTTTTCTTTCGATCGCCCATCGAGATTCGTGCTCCCGATTGATAATTGAGGACTATTTTTCTTTGAAAAATATTATTCAATTATTAGTTCCCGTTATTTCTTTCTCTCTTCGATATCGAATTAAAATATAAAATTTTTTTTTTTGACTTTCGGGGAATTCTCGTCCCCGTTTTCCGGACTCGAATTAATTTTCGACGTTCGGAAGTTGGCTCTCGACAGCCACGTGGGTGAACCATAATAGGGGAAAGAATTTTTTTTTTTTCCTTTTGTTTTCTTTTTTTTTTCTCTTTCTTTATCTTTTTATTTTTTTTTGTTTTATTTTTTTTCTTATTATTATTATTTTTTTTTGCTTCCTTTTTTTTTCCTTTTTTCTTCTTCCCTCTCTTCGGTGCCGAGTGATCCCGCGTGCGACTTAGCTCTCGTTGCTCCGAACTCGAACTACTCTTCGACGTTCGGAATTTGTTTCCGATTTTCGAGCGCGAATTAATTTTCGTCGCTCGAAACATTTTCGCTTCTCGAACTTGAATTAATTTTCAAGGTTCGAGAATTTATTCCCGAATTTCGAGCGCGAATTAATTTTCGCCGCTCGAAACGTTCTCGCTTTTCGAACTCGCATTAATTTTCAAGGTTCGAAAATTTATTCCCGATTTTCGAGCGCGAATTAATTTTCGTCGCTCGAAACGTTCTCGCTTCTCGAACTTGAATTAATTTTCAAGGTTCGAGAATTCATTTCCGATTTTCGAGCGCGAATTAATTTTCGTCGCTCGAAACGTTCTCGCTTTTCGAACTTGAATTAATTTTCAAGGTTCGAAAATTCGTTTTCGATTTTCGAGCGCGAATGAATTTTCGTCGCTCGAAACATTCTCGCTTTTCGAACTTGAATTAATTTTCAAGGTTCGAAAATTCATTTCCGATTTTTGAGCGCGAATTAATTTTCGTCGCTCGAAACGTTCTCGCTTCTGGAACTTGAATTAATTTTCAAGGTTCGAGAATTTATTTCCGATTTTCGAGCGCGAATTAATTTTCGTCGCTCGAAACGTTCTCGCTTTTCGAACTTGAATTAATTTTCAACGTTCGAAAACTCGTTTCCGATTTTCGAGCGTGAATTAATTTTCGTCGCTCGAAACGTTCTCGCTTTTCGAACTTGAATTAATTTCCAAGGTTCGGAAATTCGTTTCCGATTTTCGAGCGCGGATTAATTTTGGTGCTCGAGATTTGCTGTTGTATTGTTTTTTTTGTTTGTTTTGTTTTTTTGTGTCGTCTCCTCGTTTTGTTTCATTGTTTTATTGTTGTTTTGTCTCGTGTTTTGTCATTTTGTGTGTACTCGTATTCCGCGGTTGTCGGGCCCGAATTGATCTTCGGCGCTCGGCAGTGTTCTCGTTTCCCGGACCCGAATTAATTTTCGACGCCCGGGATCGGCTCACGATTTTCGAGCGCGAACCCAGTTCGCTACTCGGAATTGATTCCGCTTGCCGAACTCGAATCCATTTCGAAGTTCGGAATTTGCTTCCGGTCGCCTCTTCCCTCGGTCTCGTTGCCGTGAACCCCGGCCGCTATGTCGCAAAGCGGTGCGGTAGGGGGAGCGGAAGAAGGTGCGGTAGGGGGAGCGGAAGAAGGCGCGGTAGGGGGAACCAATGTTCCAGGAGAACGTAAGGTTCCCGTTGATCCCGTGGGGGATGCCTCGGACGATGTCGAGTCCGGCTATCCGGAGGACCCGGAGGACCGTGGCCGGAGCCGTAACCCTCCGAGGAGGTACGCCGGCGACACACGCCGGAGAGAACCCCCGATCTCGACTCGCCAACGGCGTAGAGCCCAAGTATGGCCAGCTCCGCCGGGAAACGGCGAAGTTCCCGCCGATGCCCAAAACGGGGCTCGACGCCGCTTGACGCTCGGACCTGATGACTTCCAACTGACGGAGGAGTCAGAGGGAACGAGGCGTCGTGGACGCTGGCTCTCGCCCCATCGCGTCCTGCAAGAAGTACGGCGCTGGGAGATATCGTTCTCGGGTCAGCCGAATGAGGATGTGGAGGACTTCCTCTCCCTCATCGAAGAGGGTCGAGCCTTAATCCCCATTAAGGATGAGGATCTCATCAAGACCCTGACCTTCTGTTTGAAGGGTATGGCCCGAGTGTGGTACCGGTAGGAGCAACGGCTATTAGTCGGTTGGGAGTCAGTGAAAACTGCCTTCCGAGAACGCTTCTCCGATCCCGACTATCAAATCGCGCTTCGCGAGGAGATAGCTTTTCGGACTCAGGGCAACCATGAGTCGGTTCGCGAATATTTAAGCTGCATGGGCGGCTTGTTCTCACGTCTTAGTCCTCCCTGGACGGAGCAGGAACGAGTGAGGTACGCATACCGCAATATGCTACCCCCGTTCAAGATCATGATTTCGTATCATGATCGGCTCTCAATGAAGGATCTCGAGCGGGAAGCGGGTCGCCGTGAGCAGGTAATTCGAAGCCTAGAGTCTCGTCGCCCACCTCCTAGACCAGAGGCATCCCTATGCCCTGGCTTTGCGTATCGCGACCCGCGCCCGCTAACGTCAGCTCCCCGACGCGTTCAGGCGCATGTCGTGAGGGAGCTGGAACCCGAGGCCGATGAGCAGGCCTCGGCAAGCGAGGACGAAGGACCCTTCGACCTCCTCGAAGCTCTCGTGCCGTCCCGCCATCCGCGGAGACGCGCTCCCGAAGGAGGAGCCAAAACCTCCGGTTCTCGGGCGGCTATCAATCAGCCGCCGATCTCGAAGACCCCGCGGAGCAATCCACCTCAGCGGGAAACTACCGCTGGAGCCCCTCAGGCTCCGCGACGGGATGCCGACGCTCCCAAATTTCCCGCCAATGACCACTGCTGGAATTGCGGCCAGACAGGTCATCGCCATCGCGAGTGCAAGGAGTCGCGACGACTCTTTTGCTACCGATGCGGGCTCTCGGGGGTAACGTCGGTCCGGTGCACCCAGTGCAACCGGGGAAACGCGTCATGAGGCGCGTGAGCAATACGCCCGCGCCTCCGTATGACTCGAGCCTCGCCCCAAAACCAACGATCCCGTCAAGCTCCCGTTCGAAAAGACCCTGTCGTCGTGCGAAAACTCGTAGGAAGAGACAGAGTTGAGCATAAGTTGAGAACAAGTTGACGAAAACGTGGGTGCCAGTAATTGAATTATCTCCCAGTTGAAACTCGCACTTCCTCGCGGCTTGGAACGAAATTACTCGACTTCATCTTCTCCTCAACTTGTTCTCAACTACTCTCTACTTATGCTCAACTTCTTCTCAACTTACTCTCTACTGATGCTCAACTTCTTCTCAACTTAATCTTAACTTTCTTTACGACGATTCGCGATGACCCGAGTGTGGCAGCAACACCATCCTTAGACCCTTTTTCACCGTTGTATTACACTCAGCCGATAAAGAAATCGAATCGCTATTTACTCGTCAATATCGCGCGTCTTCTACATCGGAGCATAATGAGATTTTTGAGTAGTTTCGGTCTTGATCGCGGTCTGAGTTGTTCAAGGTCGCCAGATCGAAACTACTGACAAATCTCGCTTTCTTCCGATGCCGAGGACTCGCGATATTCACGGGTAAATAGCGATGCGATATTTTAATCGCCCTGACGTGCTACCGCTATGACAAACAGACTCCGAATGGTGTTGCTGATACCTTCGAGTCATCGCGAATCTTTGCAAGGCAAACGAAAAGGTCGACCCGGAAGCCCGAAGCAACGAAAAAGTCGACCCGGACGCCCGAAGCTACGAAGATATCAACCTGTACGTTTAAAAGTACGAAGAGACCGACTCGGACTCCCGGAACTACGACGAGATTGCCGTGGACACTTTAAACTATGAAGAGATCAACCTGGACTCCCGAAGCTGCGAAGATATCGACCTGGACGTTTAAAACTACGAAGAGCTCGGCACGGACCCTCGGAACTACGACGAGATTGCCGTGGACACTTCAAACTATGAAGAGATCAACCTGGACTCCCGAAGCTGCGAAGATATCGACCTGGACGTTTAACACTACGAAGAGATCGACACGGACTCTCGGAACTACGACGAGATTGCCGTGGACACTTCAAACTATGAAGAGATCAACCTGGACTCCCGAAGTTGCGACGATATCGACCTGGACGCTCAAAACTACGAAGAGGACGAGCTGAGTTCCAAGAACTTTTACGCGGGCCGTGAATCATCATAGTGCATAACTGTTTTAAAGCAAGTACTTACCTGCTTCGTTACCTGTTCATTGATAATCGGGGCCATAAAAGATAAAGCACAAATGCCGTCGTAACATCATTTAAATTTAGAAATACGTTTTTCTGATATTTCTATCGTATTATAACCAAAGTTGTGTTTTATCGATCGCAGTGAAACCGCAGGTCGTTCGAAGCGTGCCGCAATTCGATTTTTTTTGCCGGCCGTTTTCGTTTGTCACGCACACACTATATCGCTGAACATGTTCTCCCGCGCGAAGTGACATGTTCTATCGGAGCTCTCTGATTGGCTGAACTTCAATCGCCTCGCAATTAAACACCATTGCCGGTAAATTTTTTTTTCAAACGGCAATCGACTCGGGCGAAAATACCACACCCAAAAATCCCGGGTGATACAGGTATCCTGGGTCACCCTGTAGTTGCTTATTTTATTCGGAAAATTACACATTTTCGACGAAATTGAAATAGAACATTTTAAGAGTCTTTATTCACATTCGCAAAAAAAATCGAAATTTTCACTCGCGCACTTGAAAACTTAGTTTTTAACTTACAGAGAAAAAAGATTCGACATTAAAAACAATTGCATTTAATCAATGAAAGACGATAAAAATCGCGGTTTATTACATTTTTCCTGTCCATGCTATCTGTCAAACTCTCAAGGCCGACGACAATTTCCCAGCAGTCGCAATTTATTACGCGGCGGCGCGTGTACTCTGAATCGGGGACGTTCGAAATGTGAAACAAAAATTATCACGTACCTATCACGTTACTCATAGACAAAACGATAAAGGACCGATTCCACGTGATATCGTAATCGAAATAAAACGTATAAAATCTTGAAATCACGTTTTATTATATAAACCCTGTCGGAGACTTCAAGACGAATTTTTCGAAAAATTTGTATGATGTCGTAAAAATATTTGAAAGGCCCACAAAAGGCTGCAAATCTTCATTTCAGTAACGGCCTATTTCCTTTTCCATGCAACGCAAGAGTCATGACGATATCTCATTTCTTACTCGAGTTATCTTTTTTTACCTACGACGATGAATATCGACGAAAATTCACTAAAAACGGAAGAAAAAAAACAATTTTCTCGAGTTTCTCATGCTTCACACAATGCTCATGGACGAAACGATAACGGACTAATTCCACGTAATATTGGAAACGAAATGGACCGTTTGAAATTTTAGAATCGCATTTTATTATATAAGGCCCTTCGGAGACTTGCAGACGAATTATTCGAAAAATTCGTAAAATGTGGTAAAAAATTTGAAATTTGAAAAATATTTGGTTAAGCAGACGAAAAAAATTAGCGTATGAACGCTTTATATACATGTGCTCTTATGCAAACCGTCCCCACAGGGCGGAGAAAATGTGCGGAGATAACAAAAGAATCGTTTATTCGAAGACAGGAAAAATAGGAAAAATTAAACTAAATAGAAAATGAAAAGTAAAGCAAAAATAATACAACTGAAAAGGTTACTAAATAATAAAAAGAATGAAAGGCGGTAACAAATCAAAGAATGACTAAATAACGGGCGTGTTAACAATAACCGAAATAAACTAAAGCTGGGGAAAAATAGGCTAAGGGCCTCATGCGTTTCTCATGCTGTTACGCAAATGGCGGGCACGTCGAGGGAGTTTTCGGGGACTCGGGGAGACTGAAATTCGAGGGAAAAATCACGCGGTTATTTTTGAGAGAACGAAATCACTCAATTCGCACGATTGGTTACGGGCTATCTCGAAAAGAAATTTACAAAGACCTTTTTTGGGCGCCAGCTACCTTTTACGGGGTAACACCGTATGCACTGCGACGTTTGTCGCCAACTATTTAACAGGGCTCGTGCTGGGCTCGCTCAATGATGTGTCGCAGAGTCTCAGGGGCGGGGACTGACCTTTCGGCTCACAATTTAATGCCTTCGGCTGACTAAAAGGACTATTCGGGGCGTCTCACAATTTAGGGGGCAAGACGGGGGAATTATTTGCACAATAAAATAAATGCGCCGATACGATAGAACTGCGGTACTTACGATTATGTTCAGGCTCGCGACACTCACCACGTGCACGGGAAAAATGGCGACGCCGGCGACTCGAGGGGCGAGAACACCGGGTATTATACATGAACATGGCATGGGGCAACCATTTTTCCAAATCACTTTGATCGTTGTTTACGTAATTTTTTAGGTACGCTGCTAGAGTTCGATGCGATCTCTCTAGTACTTCATTTGACTCGGGGTGATATGCCGTTGTTTGAATCTTTTCGATTCTCAGGAGCTTGCACATGCTTTTGAATGTCGCGCTAAGGAAGTTTGTTCCTTGGTCGGTGAGGACGGCTTCGGGTGTTCCGTACCGGCTGTAACGATGTAGCACCTCTACAAGTTCATCCGAAATCTCGACTCGAGCCCACCATTCACTACGCAGGGAAAGCTAGATAATATAATTAACGACTCCCCCCCCCAAGGACTCGTCCGAATAATTTTAAAGTTATTATTGCTCGTTGGAGCCCGTCACAATACATATGGTAACCGCGTTATGTAGAAGTGATGTGTTAAAAGAAGGCTTTAAAGAAATGGGTAAACTACAACGCGACGATGCTGAAATAAAGAAAGTCCTCGAAACGAGCGGTTTTGAATCTGAGGAAACAAGATATATGATACCCGATAGCATTTTTTTCTATCGCGAGAACGATCCGGAAAGTGGAAAATCGTAATTCTCGAGAAATTACAGAAATCTCTGATCAAAGCTATCCGAAAAGCTTGGGCACCCGGGAGTTTATAAGATTACATCACCTAAAGAGATTTTACTATTGGCGAAAAATGAGTAAAGAAGTTTGTGACGTGATGTGATCTTTGTCAGAGAGTGTGACAACTTACGGTATCGATGGAAGGGTAATGGAACTACGTAGAGGCGCAAAAGCTTAATGAACTGGTCACAGTAGATTTCTATGGGCCGCCCCCTATGTCTCGAGGTCTTCGTGATCTTATCTTTGTGATGGTCGACGCGTTTTCGAAACATGTGAGTTTATACCCGAAGAAAAATGAAACGGTTCGTATGACATTGAAAAGAATCTTTCACTAGTTCATTCCAAAATTCGGAAAACCGCAACGTATTCTATCGGACCACGTTACGCAATGTACGTCGGAGTTATGGAGAACAAAGTTAGAAGCGGATGGTATGAAGGTATTATTCAGCTCCATACGGCACCCTCAATCTAACCCTACAGGGAGAGTCATGAGAGACTAGGTAGACTGAGGACACTGTGCGCCGACCACCATGCAATATGGGCGCAATATGGTAACGGTCGCCTTTTTCGCCGAAGCGTCAATCTTGGTTACTTCGGGAACGTTAGGGGTTCACGGCGAGCGAATAATCGTTAGACGCGATCAATTTGGTAAAATTGAAATTTGTTTGTTCAAACACGTAGAGAATGCGAATACAAAAGAAATATTTCCTTTTTATCGACGCTTATCTTGATGATTTTCGGACACAAGAAAGTATACCAAAACACACTCGAGTTGTCGGCGAAAGATTATTATTATGAGCTAATAGTAATTAAATCTTAGTTTAGCACGGATGGCGCTGAAAAACTAAGGGAATCTTATTCCGTGGGATACGGAAATAAAGTAACAGAATTTATCGACAGTGTCGGTAAATTCTGAATTAGATCGTTATTACGAACGATATATCCTGAATTCCCGGTAGTATTTATCTGACACGAAACCGAATAATTAACAATGCAATTTTATTGGAAAAAATGCTTTGATTTTCATATGTAAATTACCGACCGAGCTATGCTTCTCGGCAGGAATTATTACGACGCGTGTTGTCGATTTCAACAACTATGATTTTTATCCCGAATTGATACGAAATATTAGTAGGTTAGGTCCCGTTGAATTTATTCCTGTATTTTCGGAAGGTGACTGCATTGCATTAGATATCTGCCGTGTAGAAGTTTCACGCAGAGGAGGATCGGGGAATGAGTACGAATATCACACTTAAGCCGCTACCCCTTACGTTACGCTCCTGACAGGGCCCTCTACGAAAGGCTCGGTGTTCACCTGGAGAGAATTCGACAATTGGGAGATTCGACGATCGAATCTCCCAAGCTTCAAGCTTACCTCCGCGGGATAACCTAGCCTAACCTCTCTAAAGAACTCGGATAATCGGTGTCTGCCACCGGGTTCTCCTAGCCTATAGGATTGAAAAAGTTGAACTGAGAAGGTACCTCGTGGAGCCTGCTCAGCCGACTGATGCTGTTCAACGTTTCGCACGCACTTATATACCCGACTCGGCTCTCCTGATGGCTCGAAGCCAATCGGGATCGGAAGAAATATCGATGGCGAATCAGGGCCCTGAAACCGTCGAGGCCAATCGGAGCCGGTGCCGCGCGCTCGTGACCCTACGTCTCTCGGACTTCTCGAGCGCGGGAAAATTCGAGTAGAGAACATTTAAAAAAAATGTGCGAAGCGCTCAGAAAAGTTCCCATGTTCAGAATTCCAGATAAATTCCATGTTCCATTAAAAAGTTCAGAAACTGAATGAATTCGTTCGATTTGGGCGAGAGTCGCCTCGGTTTCGGTCTCAATATATAACGCAAATCGAACAAATACTGAACATAATAACAACACATCAAAGTACAAAATTCGCCCGGCCGGAAATTCACTTTGGAAAGCCAATTCAGGAAGAAATACACAAAGCCATCGAATTTAAGAAAAAGTTTCAAAAGTCGAAAAAAAAACTCAGAAGAACGGATCGAAAATTCAATTGTCAATAGGAGATCTAGATCTCCTCAAAGGTCGACACTTTTCAAATGCTTTCGATAAAGTGATCAGAAAATTTTTCCGTCTTTTCAAAGGGCCGTATAGGATCTCTGAAAAAATTGGGGAAAATGCTTTTAAACTGGTTCATCCAATGGATAACGAGAAAGTAATGGGAACTTACAATCGCACGAATTTACAAAAATGTTGGGGCGCTGCGGTCCAGTATTTAAGTAAACATACGAATTTATTCACTCCTGATTTAAAACAGTCTGTCTGCGGTACGACAAATCTGAACTTTCAAAGAATCCACGTTCTCAAAACTCGAACAGTGCTGGTCCTGTTAATCAATAGTTGTGTGTGAATAATAGTGCAAGTCTGTCGTAAATCGTGTCTAAAAATCCATCCGTGGAATGGAGGTTAGCTCCGGCAAATCTGACAAGTCTTACTCCAGCGCCGGTGACGGCTCACGTCTAGAAGTAGCAGCTCTCATCGATTTTGATCCGCGCGCGGTCGGTCAGGCAGCACCTGTTTTGTCGACGGAGACACAGCCAATAATCCCTACACCTGTCAAAGCTGGGAGAGGTAGGCCAACAGCAAAAGCTCTACTACGTAGAGAGCGAAGTAATTCCAACTGCACTCTCAGAGAATTTATTAACGCCAAGCGCAAGAGGGATCTCGACGAAATCTCAGGCGAGGCCAGCTTTTCGGACGATCTCAACGTCTTCAAAAAATCGAATAAAACCGTCAGGTCTCCTAAGAAAGAGGTTACAGATAAGTCGGTAAGCAGAGAGAACAACGATACTGCCCTCTCGCCACATATGTTGCAGGCTGGAACTGTTACCATGGAAGATAACGGAATACCTGACAATGCAGATATCGCTTCTACTAACGGTGGCCGTGTCAACAGCAACGAACGCACGGGTGATAGCCACGAGACAAACGCTTCACTCTTAGTTGCACCGTCGGATCAATTCGCGTGGCTGGCGAGACAGATTCTAGACATGAAGGAAGAAAATAAAACTCAGTTTGAATCTCTGAACGCGAACCTTGTTGCCGCTTCTAACGAGAGTAACAAAAAATTCGACGAGCTCAGCGTACAGATGAAAACAGATAAGGAAGAAGCTAAGAAACGAGAAGCTGCACTCGAAACGAAATTGTCTACGAGGATGGATGCCTTAGAAGCCGAGGTGCACTCGCTAAAAACAAACACGCAAGACTCAGCAAACCAACCTTCGACTTCGACTGCTACAGCCAATGCTGCATTGTGTGCCAACCTGGAAAAGCTGTCCCGCAAAGTTGAGGCTCATGAAAAATCATATCGGATGAAGAACATAATTATCAAAGGCCTACAGGTTAATTCTACTAATTTCAAGGATGTAATAAAGCAGTTTCTCGCCGCCAAATTCAACATCGACAATATCGAAGCCAAAATCCTTGGAATAAGGCTTCTCGGGAAGAATAATAAGTCCGTGCGGGTCACGCTCGACTCCGTGGAGACTAAAGCTGCAATTATGGCTTCGAAGAAAGAAAACGCAGGTGCTGGCGTCTTTATTGAAAACGACCTAACTCCAAACGACAGAGAGATTGCGTATAAAATACGCCAGCGCGCAAGAACGGAAAAAGAGCGCGGCAAACAAGTCAAAATTAGTTATCATAAGCTGCAAATCGATGGAACAGAATTCATATGGAGCTTCAAGGACAATAACCTAGTCCCGTCTGGGACCGATCAAAACAAAGCGACGGCTGAGACAAACGACGCGAGATCTCCAACTCATCCAAAAAACTAGCGGGAAGATACAATAAATTATCTATCGCCTTCTGGAACGTTCATGGATTCAGAAACCTGGAACATTCTTCTCTCCCTCACTTCGCACACGTGATCTGTGCTTACGAAACGTGGTTAGATAATAATCTGGAGCATCTACCTGAGGGTTTGAGCGAATACAACAGTTGTTGGTCGAACGCCCAAAGGGAACACAGCGTGGGAAGATCCAGTGGCGGCCTGGTAATTTTGGCAAAGAAAAACGTTCAATTTACGGTCATTGAGAAAAGCAACTGGTGGATCTTCGGATTGGTGCAATACCGAGACCTCAAATTTATCATTGGCACCATCTACTTCAAGCCGAGCCTCAACATGGTACAAATACTTGATTTGCTGCAAATGACTATCACTGACATACAAGAAAGACACGAGGCGGATTTCATGGTCATCGGCGGCGACTTCAATGCGAGGGTCGGCGAAGAAGAGGATGAGATACCTGAGGTGCTGCTCGAGGGCACGGTGGTTGCTTCGATTCGACAATCTTGTGACAAAACTCTGAACTATCGAGGACTGAAATTAATGGATTTTATGAAGTCGAATGGGTTTATTTTAGTGAATGGTAGAACTCCGAGTGATCTGCCCGGCCAATTCACCTTCAGCAGCAAAGTCGGTCACAGCGCTATCGATTTAGTTTGGGCGAACATTCCGAGCCTCGAAGTAATAGCGGACTTAACCGTGGTAAGCGAAATATCGTCATCCGACCATTTCCCAGTTGCCTTAGAAATTAATTTACCAGGGTGCGAAATAAATATTGAGGAAACTACTGTACGCCGTTCTCTTACTACTAAACTGAAATGGAAACCTGAGCAGGCCGAAACATTCCAAACAACTTTGCAACATTCTAATAGAATCTCCTTCGATTTTAACAACTCGACAACTAGTGAACAATTTGAAAACTTTCTGGGAGCTGTGGCTGATGCTGCTACTCGCGCGAATATGGTTTCGGCTAGCTCAGGTCGTTCATCTCTCAGATGGAAGTCGCGCGATAAACCTTGGTTTGACCAGGAGGTAAAGCAGGCCAAAATCGAGGCAAAAAACTCGCTGAAGATATGTAAGAGAGCCAACTTCAATGTTATAGAAAAATCACCGTATCTTGCATGCAAAAACAAGTACGAAGCTCTGAAACGTAAGAAGAAAAATAAACACGACAGAGAAGTTAAAAACAAACTTGCAAATGCTAAGAACACCGTAGTATTTTGGAAAACAGTAAGAGAGCTTATCTTTACGAAAACAAAGAGTGCAGGACTCCCGATTGAGCAATGGGAAACTTTCTACGCGCATATCTATCCGCCAAGGCCGCCAAATGCAGAATTAAATTTAAACGGTAATGCAAACCCTTTTCTGGACGCTGATATTTCTTTAGAGGAATTGAACTTAGGCCTGAAAAAGAGCAAACGTGGTAAAGCGCCCGGACTTGATCAACTATCGAATGAGTTTCTGAAGAATTTACCTCCGAATTGGATTCTGTATACACTTACTATGCTAAATAAAGTTCACGAGACGGGTTCAGTTCCGGACGCTTGGGCCAAGGTTGCACTAACAATGATTTACAAAAAAGGAGATAAAGCTGATCCTGCGAACTACCGAGGCATCGCATTAGTTAGCAACATGACCAAGCTATACACGAATATTATGTGCAATAGACTGTATATTTGGGCCGAGCAACTACATCTGCTTCCTGAATGCCAAGCTGGGTTCAGGAAGGGGAGGGGTTGCCTCGACAACATATTTTCTTTATTCACGGCCATACAATTGCAGCTCAGGTTCGAAAGTAATACGGTATATGCGTTATTTGTCGATTTCAAAAGGGCTTTCGACACAGTTCCTCACGATAAACTCTGGAGGAAATTGTGGTCTCTTGGATTATCCACAAAAATGCTCAAGGTCATTAAAAACTTGTACGATAAGGCTACCATTCAAGTCAAAGTGTTCGATAAACTTTCGCGTAGTTTCGAGGCTACGGAAGGCGTATTGCAAGGAGAGTCACTGAGCCCACTACTATTCATCCTCTACATATCCGATATGGAGTCATACTTCAGGAACAGAGGTTTCAGCGGTCTGAACATTAACGGAATAGATGATTTGCTTCTCCTGCTATACGCGGACGACGCAGCCCTTCTAGCGCATTCCCCGGTTGACCTGAGAATAAAAATTCGCGTTCTCCAAGAATATTGCGATGACAACGAGCTGCGGGTAAATATCACGAAAACCAAAGTTGTGACCTTCCAGCGTAGTGGTAGGTCGGCACAAAACGTATATAAGTACAAGGGCGAAAATCTTGAAAATGTGTCTTCATACGACTATCTCGGTATACCATTTACTAACTCTGCGCTCGGTCTACAGGCAGCCAAATCAGCCATTGAGAAAGCCAAACTAGCGTCTGGTGTCGTACTATCTACCCTATCGAGAGCTAAATCCGACTCATGGGCTAGCAAGGTCAAACTATATAATAGTATCGTCACTTCAACGTTACTGTACGCCGTACCTGCATGGGGCCTGAACTATCTAGGTTTAATTGAGCAAGCTCAAGTTAACTTTTTCAAAAAACTTCTATTACTGCCTAAGAATACGCCTAGTCACGCCTTGAGATTGGAGCTTGGTATTGTGCACATCTCTTACCAAGCCTTGTGCTTGATTTGGGGATGGGTTAAGAAAATTCTCGAAATGAATAATGATCGCTTGCCTAAAAAGATTTTCCTCAGACTCCTACATCTAGCGAATGGCGAGGTTGGCGAACAAAAGTATAATTGGGTCTGGCAGCTGAAAAATATTTTATCTGAGTTCGGTTTTGATGGTCTACTAAGTGCACCCAATACAGCCGACTGGTCGCGGGCAGAAGTGCAATTCTTCGGAGTTTACAAACAGTATCTAAGAGCCAAAGACCTAGAAGAATACAACAACTCAAGATCACTGCAAATGTGGTTTCCGAGAAACATTTATGAAGGAGCAGCGTATTACTTAAACACACGACTCCCGCTTTCCTTGAAGAGACTATTAGCACAAGTAAGACTGGCAAACTTTTATGTATGCACAATATCGTTTAACAAAACAATGTACAAGTTAGAACCTAATCAATCCTGCGAAGTGTGCAATATGAGTGAACAGGAAACCATGGAACATATATTCTTGTACTGCCCAATCTACGAAGCGTATAGAACATACTATCTAGGCGACCCGGTTGATCCTGGAAATCTAGCGAATCTCTTGTCAGCGCCAGACGCGGCGGCGATTCACAAAATATACAACTATGTAACGAGAGTACTTATGCTGCGTGCGTTTGCTCTGAATGAATGAGCGTCCCTAAGAGGTACCCAATATGTTATTGTATGGAGCTGTGTGATTACCATCTTTGTCTTAATTATTTTTATTGTATCTTATCTTACCGCTATTGTAATACTACCCCAACCCCCCTTGCTATGAGAATCTCTATATGTATTCTGGAAAAGCAATAAATATATTATTATTATTATTATTATTAATTTACAAAAATGTTATTCTGAAGTCGATGTTGCTGTTAACTAAGGACTTAAAGCAAGCAATAAGAAAATAAAAGAAAAATCTCTTAAAGTTGCTTCGGTAAATCTATTTGAAAAGTTCAAACAGAACAAGAAAAAAAAAATAATAATAATAAAGCTAAATTGATATATCAATCGGGGTCGCGTGTAAATAGATCAAGAGACGCGGTAACGTCTCGAGACAAGTACATTTAAACGACTGTAGGTAAAACAGTGAGCGAGACGCACCAAGACTCTATACTCGAGGGACCCCGATTTCAGCGTGGCCCCAAAATGAATCATTAAAATATAATTAACCGTTGCCTTTAAAAGAATGTTCAGGTAAGGCAATAAATGTAGTTTTTAATTATCTTTCGAATGCGACCAAAAGAAACCCGATAGAGCAAGGCATTCAAAAGATTTGCGCTATTTAATTATTCATATGCCGATTTTCACGTAATTCAGTGGTCGATCGAATTTTTCGCTCACTCTGACGTCATCGCACACCTGCCAACTACTGTACGCGTTCCTCGTACTCTCCTTAACGATAGACAGTTATTGGCATAGGCCTCTCCATAGACGAGACGATTTATAGCTATAGTGATGACGTTTTTTTTTTTCTATCTTCAATAAGTCCTTGTCTTGTATTCGTCTTATAGGATAAGTGACCGTTTAGATCGAAAATCCATTAGTTGGATGGATGACCGTAAAAATTGAGAATTCCTTAGTTAGATGGGTGACCGCTTAACCCTTTGAGTCATACATTTTTTTCTTACATGCAGTTCACTTGAAATTTGATTCTCGGGGGTTTTTGAGGTCGCTGGTTACAAATCCCAAGTCAAAATTCCGTATTTCGAAATGGCGGTTCCAATATGGCGGACGAAAATGCAAAAAGCTAATTAATTTAGACGAAATTCGGTATTTGGGGGTTTTTGAGGTCGCTGATTACAAATCCCAAGTCAAAATTCAGTATTGTAAAATGGCGGATCCAATTCGGCGGACGAAAATGCAATAAATTAATCAATGTTGACGAAATTCATTACAGGGCGGTTTTTAAGGTCGCTAATTACAAATCCCAAGTTAAAATTCAGTATTTCAAAATGGCGGATCCAATATGGCAGACGAAAATGCAATAAATTAATTAATTTTGACGAAATTCATGATTGGGGGTTTTTGAGGTCGCTGATTACAAATCCCAGGTCGAAATTCAGTATTGTAAAATGGCGGATCCAATATGGCGGACGAAAATGCAATAAATTAATCAATTTTGACGAAATTCATTACAGGGCGGTTTTTAAGGTCGCTAATTACAAATCCCAAGTTACAATTCAGTATTTAAAAATGGCGGATCTCCCAAGTTTCTTACGTTGTGCAGTTTTATCTGCTGGACACTTTCGTCACATTAGGATTGATGAGATATTATGGGAAAGATATGAATTCTCATAGCTCTCATTTCGGTATACTAAATCCCCAAAAAAACACCACAAATAGTGTAAAAAACGTGAGACAAGTAAATTTACATACATTGTGTCTGTTTTGCAAAAAGGAGACAAATCCCCAAAAAACACCACAAGTGGTGTAAAAAACTTGAGACAAGTACATTTATATAAATAGTGTCTACCATGCAAAAAGTGGACAAATAATAAAATCTTCACATGCATGACCAAGTACATATCGTTGATATATTGAGCATGATCGAAGCTAATTCACTTAGTGAAAATAAAGACTATCTGTTATAACCTACTATTTCATAAGTATGATTATTATGAAAATAACTTGTCCGGCCATTACATATGTCGAGTCGTCAATTGTCTAAATCCATCATCGAATATTTTCATGAATTCAGTTCTATGGCCGGACAAGTTATTTTCATAATAATCATACTTATGATATAGTAGGTTATAACAGATAGTCTTTATTTTCACTAAGTGAATTAGCTTTGATCGTGCTCAATATATCAACGATATGTACTTGGTCATGCATGTGAAGATTTTATTATTTGTCCACTTTTTGCATGGTAGACACTATTTATATAAATGTACTTGTCTCAAGTTTTTTACACCACTTGTGGTGTTTTTTGGGGATAGATTTATGGTGTAACTAGCTTGTTGGTGGGCCCAGCCCCCAAACCCCCGAAAAATGTCGCAACGGGACATTTTTTAAGGCACTCACAGGGGTACACGTCGCGCTGCGCGTTCCGTTTTAAACTCAAATGCACATCGCGTTACGCGCTCTGATACGAACTTGAATGAACGTAGCGCTTCGCGCTCCGTTTCAGACTTGTAGGGTGAAAAAGCCAGTGAAGGGACGGTTTGTATAAGAGCACATGTGTATGAAGCGTTTATACGCTAATTTTTTTCGCCTGCTCAACCAAATATTTTTCAAATTCCAAACATTTTTACAACACTTTACAAATTTTTCGAATACTTTGTCTCGAAGTCTTCGAAAGGCCTTATATAATAAAATGCGATTCTAAGATTTCAAACGGTTCATTTCGTTTCCGATATGTTTTCGCCTAAGCGAACGCGGGTCCGGATCTCAGTAGGAAGGGAAGTAATGACGAGAATGCAGGAACAATTAAAATAGTTTCGTTTATTGATTTGCGAAAATACTGCTCGCGCGACTGGAGTCTCCCGTGAATTCGGCGTGCGCGTCGTTCGACACACGACGGTAGCCTTTTGTAAACACGGACTGTTGCTCTCTTTTCGAATAGAAGCGTTACTCTCGAGAGGCGAATAAAGCCTGCCGGATTACTCGCGGCTATTATATTTTACTACGCGTTTTCCAAATTTGGCAGTGTTGCCACGTGTGGCAAACACCGAATGTACGAATTCGGCCTCAACACGATATCACGTGGAATCAGTCCGTCATCGATTTGACCATGAGCATCGTGTGAAGCATAAGAAACTCGAAAAATTAGGTTTTTTTTCTTCGGTTGTTAATGAAATTTCGTCGATATTAATCCCCGTAGGTAAAAAAAGATAACTCGCGTAGGAAGAGAAATATCGTCATGATTCTTGCGTTGCTTGGAAGAGGGAAGTAGGACGTTACTGAAATGAAAATGTGCAGCCTTTTGCGGGCCATCTAAATATTTTTACCGACAGCGTCAGTAATTTATATTGAAGAATAAAAGGAAAAAATGAAAAGGTTTTTTTGTTAATTCAGATGATCTCGCCATAGAGCCGCCATATTGTAATTACTCACGATTAGAGAGATTTGTTCACTTCAAATTTAAATGTACCCGCCACTGCGTATACCTGCGTCACGACTTTTGCGCACACGATATCGTCTGCTACGAAATTGTCGTTGGCTCCCAAAGTTTGACAGATAGTCATAAATGAAAAACGATATGTACGATTGTGATAGTGTTTAATAATATTGGGCAAAATACAATTATTTGGAGCATTGGATGATTCTTCATAATGAGTTTATAAGCAAAGTTTCCTGTGAACACGCGAAATTAAAATTTTTTTCACGACTGTGAAGAATTTTTTGTCAAATATGATAAGAGAATTTTATTGATAAATGTGTGATTTTTTAAAATAAAAGTACCAATGTGTCCAAAAATGTGACACATTGCATGTTTGATTTCTCACAACCCAAATTTATTATTTGACCGAAAAAAATGTGTTTTTCGAACACTTCAAATAACATAACCTGTAATGCAATCGGTAATTTGAAAATTTAAGCGAAAAAAAAATATTCTAAAGATTCGGACCGTTTTGAAATTTGTTATCCGCAGTATTTTTCACACAAGTGAAGGAGGAGAAATTTAGTGCGCACAGTTTATTTTTAAGCGCTGTCCAAATATTCAGCGTAAAAAAAATATTTTTAATGAGAAAAAATTTTCAGAAAAAATATTTAGAGGTGTCTGAATGCCTTAAAATTTGGTGTGCATACTGGTTTCAACTCGATAAAACAATGGTGCGAAGGAGAAAGAAATTGGTTTGCACAGTTCATTATTACAGCACCGTACGGACACTGGATGCGAGAAAATGATTTTTTACATGGAAGAATCTGGACAAAAAATAGTTAGAGATGTTCAAATGAATTGAAATTTGCTAAGCATAAAGTTTTTCGAGAAAGACAATGATGCTGCGAAGGAGAAAAGAATTGGTTCGTTGGATTCATTATTGCAGCACCGTACGGACATTTGCCGGAGGAAAAAACCGAATTTTGAGCAATAATTTTCTTTAAAAAATATTTTAATGTCTCAAATTGGTTCCAAAAGTGATGTGCATATTCGTGATAATGTGATGAAACAATCTCGCGAAGATGAGCAATATTGGTTCGCAGGATCCAAATTTACAGTATAATACGGACGTCCGCGGAAATTTCTATTATGAAAAACCTATTTCTGCTGCACCGCAAGCGAAAAAAAATATTTCTAGTCATCGCATTCACTTTAAACTGACTACGCATAATGTCAGAGGTACACTAAAGTTAATCCTAAAGAATAAAAAGTTTTGGAGCAGGCTCTGTGGAGTAACCTCATCGAAAGCTCTAAAAACGGGTCTCAACGGTCATTGTAATAGGCCCTCTTTGCCTATTGTTAGAGTGAGTGCCTAAAAATGTAAATAATGATAATGGAAAGATAGCAGAATGCATAAATAGAAAGATAAATCCAAATTGGAGATCCTTGATGCGAAATCGAGGGAGTCACGCAATATTCTGTTTAATGTTATCGTACGCTAGCTTTTGCGGCCTACCTTTTTCCGCACATTCGCGGCATCTCGAAAAAACATCAACAGAAAAGCCCCAACGATTAATTAATCGTAATTTGATCAATTGCAATAAGTATCTAGACTTAAGATTGGCCTGTATAATTGCGTCCGAAACTATCCGAACGCGACGCTCACGTTGACGTTTCACGCGCAATCTTTTTTCGCAGTCACGCGCGATTCTCGAAATCACGAGAATCGTGCGCCACGCCTGCACGAGCCTCGCCGGTGTCACGCACGAGCCTCGCAGGTATTGCGCGCCACGCATGCGCGAGCCTCGCCAGTCTGGCCATCCGCCGCTCCATATAGACGCGAGCTCAGCACACTTTCATTACGGACGCTATCGATCCTGGTAGCACGGGGAACATCCGCCCCATAGGAACTCTGAAGTATCAAGCGATTTTTGATAGCTCCACGAGAAAAACTTTTTGTTAAACCCCTACCGAGTCTGGTAAGTACGACACTACCGATCCTGGTACGATTCCGGTCTGGTTACGATTTCCGGTCGCGCCGTAAATTTGAACGCATAATTATTTGATTTTTTTTTAACCAATTATCATGCAACAGAACGATCCTTGTTAAACTATCTGTCTTACCATGGCTTTCTGTTTTACCATAGCTTAAGATTCGAATCACCGATATACCGACGAGACATTCTGTCTCTACAATCGCCGCGCGATTCTTCACAATCCTGGAGATCTCCGGCCACGCCGTATGAGCAAAGGGATCCCTATCAATTGACCCTCGCTTTTATGGGTACATTCGGTTCGCATCGATAACATGGAGCCGTCTACCGATCTCCGCGAAATCTCCGCAATCTGTGCCAATCGCCGGTACTGGAGAAGAAATCGACCTCTCTTTCAGAGAGATGATCCGCGAAACCGCGAATTTCGAACAGACTCTTCTTAGGGTCTCCCAACCGACAGAGTCCAAGCACTCTCTGCCCAATCGAATTCGAGAAGTGGCCGCGCTCACTGACTCCGAACTTCCTGTTCGACCGCGCAACGCGACCCTACCGTTGCAACTGGTTCAAACTCTGCGCGGGAATCCCGATCGTGCGCAGCCCGAGAACCCCGCTGCGATACCGATCGTCGGTAACAGCACAATCCGGTCCCTCCATCGCCCGAGGCCGTCCTCGTCCGCACAAAAACCGTTTTTCCCCCAAAATCACGCGTTTTCAGGCCCTCCCTTCGAGGAGCCATCGAGAACATCGGGAACATCGAGAACTTCAACGTTTCCCCGTTACCAGCCTCGCCAACGTTGGTACCAATGTTCGGGATTCTGCCTAAAGGAGTTGGAGCTCCAACATCAATTAAAAGTTATCGGTTAAGTAGACAAGATTTACTGAAGTGGTAACTAGTGAGTACAAGAGTTCACAA
Source organism: Ischnus inquisitorius (assembly GCA_963924025.1). Classification (NCBI taxonomy): domain Eukaryota; kingdom Metazoa; phylum Arthropoda; class Insecta; order Hymenoptera; family Ichneumonidae; genus Ischnus; species Ischnus inquisitorius. The sequence continues at coordinate 14,999,433 of OZ001253.1, read as the reverse complement.
AGGTTCCGAGAGCAGTCCGAGGTTCCGAGGTGTTGTCTCTGGGAGACAACCTCTCCGTTTCGCCGATGGAATAAGACTGTCTACTGTTCGTTTCGCAGTTGGGGTCTGTGAATCGGGGTGTCAGCATTTTGACGGTCGCGGAAGGCACCGCAATCGGTTGATGCTAGGCCCGCACTTCCGGGTTCGTTCACACTATTGCTGCTACGTGCGGGGAAGTGCGAGTTCAGTCACTTTTGCTGAACTTGCACATTCTTGCTCGTTCATCCCCTTTGCTTGTAACCGTCGAAATATTCGGATCGATATTTCGACATTTCTTCTAATCACTCACAATGTTATTATCCGCTGTTTTGCGTCACAACATTGGTGTAAATAAAATAACTGTAGGAATAATGTAAATACGAAACAATCAGGTGTATCATAAAACTAAATAATTGATTAGACTACATAATAAATAAGTAATGAGAAGATACGGAATGGGAAAGTGAATGCGTGATAATATAATAACGATGATCTCGAATGAAAGGAATACGATGTACAGAATAGACTGAAAAATCAAAACCACAAGCTCAAATGCGCTGAGTGTAAAGTATAACTGTAAAACGAATGCAGGTGTGAGTGAACTGGTAATTAGTCAATTCACGGCAGCAACAAGGAATCGAATATTTCATGTTGTCCTCCTTGTATCGGATGCACCATGAAAGGGGGGAAATTGTAAGATTACATTTAAATCGAAGCACCGAGATCGAGAGATTATGATAATTCAAATATCGAACGGAGATTAACGAGTCGGCCCAGAAAGAAAAGTGCGTGCGACGATTATCCACATCACCGAGACTCTCGAAGGCTCGATGCGTATCGGCGATCGACCTCTTCTTTTCTGGAACGCCGAAGCAGCAACACCTCTGTGACGAGTTTCCTTGCCGTCAAGCTACCCAATATCATACTCAACGGACTCTTAGTCTGGCCTGCCAAGCGCCGCTGTAGTGCAAACGGGTAAGATACGAGCAAAGATTTTCGACTCCAAGAGAGAATCGAGCCGTCAAAGACCCTGCCGATGACAAGAGCTGAGTAAATGATTCTTATTGTATTCCGCTCACTTATTCTCGAGTGGTGTACACAGCCACGATTTATTCTAAACGATCTGTTTTTCGAGAGAACAAGTCATAAACTCTTGAAGATCTTTACTGCATAATGGTGTGAGGATATGACAGAAATTTTAAGAAGCCTGAATTGACGAAAACGGATTTGAGTGTTCGAGAATATGAATTCTAAGTGTTGAATAAATGTAGGCTAGGAATTGAGGTTGAGAAAATGAATTGAAAGGACAAAATGAGCGAGGAATTAAGTTTGAACATATAAATGAGGAAATAATGTTAATGAATAAAATGTTGAGCGATTGGTCGATTTCGAAAGAGGATTTGTGAACATAGAAAATAAAAAACAGAGAAAATAAAAAAAAATAGGAGTTTGTAATTTTGGATTGTAATTACATTAATTTTGTCGGTGTATTGAATTTCATTCTAAGTTTCTGGTTCAATCAATTTTATCATTGAGTTGTTATGTCCGCTAAACTATTTTATATCTCACACGCTCGGTATCCTACGAATCGCCCGCAAGGACAGTTAGCACCGACGACCCGGCGAGTTCAGCCAGTGCGTCTTCCCCTCTCTCGAGACTCGTACTTAATTAATTTTTTTGTAATTTTTGCACGTATTTTATGATATATTTTTTGCGATACTCGTTTACTTTAATCGGGTTCCGCATCGCTTATTTACCTACGCTTTCGTCCTCCGATCTGCTCAAGTAATCATTATCTCGCTCACTATACTAGACAAACAACAGTACAAAATAGCAGCTAGCACAGAGCGTTTTCATTGCTTTTCAACTTCGGAAAAACTTATTTTATAGCAAGGCCAAAACTATTTACAAAAGTTTTTCATCGAAGCAGCTTCGCCAAACATGACAAATGAAGAGGAAGCAAACTGCACACAATATTCTACATTACAATCTTATTTCGGACAGCGTTGATGTGAACTGTGATGTATTCAGGTGTGCGTGAGTGCGAGGGAGTAAGGGCGACACGAAAAGAGAGAGACACCGTGAGTCAGAGCAGCGATAGAGCAGTTCCGTGTGAGCTGCCGGCTTCCTACACGGGCACTCCGGCCCCGCCGTAATTGTAACCGATAACTGTAAATGTAATAATACTTTGTACTATATAATAGTTTCATAGTAATTTACTTGTTTGTAATCTCCAAATCTAAAATAAAACAAGCGCCTCAGCGCCCTGCGGGCGCAGAGGCACTTGTTGGTGGGCTCCGCCCCCAAACCCCCGAAAAATGTCCCTTTGGGTCATTTTTTAAGACACTCACAGGGGTACACGTCGCGCTGCGCGCTCCGTTTTGGAATTAAATGCACGTCGCGCTACGCGCTCCGATACGAACTTGGATGAACGTCGCGCGACGCGCTCCGATTCGATCTTGGATGCACGTCACGCTTCGAGCTCCGTTTCAAACTTGTATGGTGAAAAAGCCAGTGAAGGGACGGTTTGCATGAAGTACATGTATATGAAGCATTTATACGCAAATTTTTTTCGTCTGCTTAACCAAATATTTTTCAAATTCCAATTTTTTTACCACATTTTACGAATTTTCCGAATAATTTGTCTGGACGTCTCCGAAAGGCCTCATACAAATAATAAAATGCGATTCTAAGATTTCAAACGGTTCTATTCGTTTCCGATATGACGTTGAATTAGTCCGTTATCGTTTTGTCCACGAGCATCGTGTGAGGCATGAGACGTGATTTTAAGATTTCAAACGTTTTATTTCGTGTCCGTCATCACGTGGAATCGGTCCGTCATCGTTTTGTCCATGTGCAGCGTGCTAGGCTCGGGAATCTCGAGTAAATTGATTTTTTTTCTTCGGTTTTTAGTGAAATTTCGTTGATATTCATCGTCGTAGGTGAAAAAAGATAACTCGAGTAAGAAATGAGATATCTTCATGGTTTTTGCGTTGCATGGAAGAGGAAGTAGGACGGTACTGAAATAAAAATGTGCAGCCTTTTGCGGGCCTTCCAAATATTTCTACAACATTTTACAAATTTGTCGAAAAATTCGTCTCGAAGTCTCCGACAGGCCTTATATAATAAACAGTGATTTTAAGATTTCAAACGTTTTATTTCGTTTCGGATATCGCGTGGAATCGGACCGTCATCGTTTTGTCCATGAGCAGCGTGCTAGGCTCGAGAAACTCGAGAAAATTGATTTTTTTTCTTCGGTTTTTCGTGAAATTTTGTCGATATTCATCGTCGTAGGTGAAAAAAGATAACTCGAGTAAGAAATGAGATATCTTCATGGTTTTTGCGTTGCATGGAAGAGGAAGTAGGACGGTACTGAAATAAAAATGTGCAGCCTTTTGCGGGCCTTCCAAATATTTCTACAACATTTTACAAATTTGTCGAAAAATTCGTCTCGAAGTTTCCGACAGGCCTTATATAATAAACAGTGATTTTAAGATTTCAAACGTTTTATTTCGTTTCCGATAAGGATAAGTTGCTCGGTCCGGAAAAACTTGTAAAGTCGACAGATTCAGTTTTTTTCACTTTGTCGATAAATAATTGTTTAAAATTGTTTAAAAGATGTAAGAATATGAAAAAAAAATCGTTTTTCGACAAAAATCTGTAAAATTTAAAAAAACGTTGAAAATACGTGGATAGAATAAACATTTGCAGTTTTTTTCATCAGCTTGTAAACGAATAAATCGAGCGAACAAAATTCTTTGACGGTCGAAGGATACAAAATTCAATTTTTGAACATTGCACACCTTTTATCTGAGTAATAACGCGTAGAGTCAGTTTGTAAATATGACTTCTATCAGAGTACCTTTACTCTTTAGAGGCGGCAAATTCGAAAAAATTTTAAAAACGATTCTTTTTTTGACGATAATTCGTGAAATTAGGCTTCGCTTAAAAAACATCATATCTCATTCTCATCATATCTTTTCATCATATCTTTTAAGAAAAAAGATATTGACTCGTTTCTTGTCTTGTTTTAAAAAGGAGAAAATACGTTGCCAGAAAAAAAAATTCTGTTTTTATTATTAACTGTAAACGAATAACTCGAGTGAACATGATTGACAAAAATTTCGACTGCGAGGAATCTTCGACGGGCGAAGGATAGAAAATTCTTTTTTTTATGATTGCACACTTTTTATCTGCGCAATAACGCGTAGAATCAGTTTGTAAATACGATTTCTATGAGAGGAAAGATTTAGAGACGGCAAATTCGAGAAATTCGACAAAACGATTCTTTTTTTGACGAAAATTTGTGAAATTAGTCTTTGCTTAAAAAAAATCATAACTCGGCAGCGAAAAAAGATATCGACTCGTTTCTTGTCTTGTTTTAAAGAGGAGAGAATACGTTTCCAGAAAAAAATTGCTGTTTTTATTAGTAACTGTAAACGAATAACTCGAGTGAACATAAAATTGACAAAAATTTCTACTGCGATAAATCTTCGACGGTCGAAGGATAGAAAATTCTTTTTTTTATGATTGCACACTTTTTATCTGCGCAATAACGCGTAGAATCAATTTGTAAATACGATTTCTAGGAGAGGAAAGGTTTAGAGATGGCAAATTCGAGAAAACGATTCTTTTTTTGACGAAAAATTGTGAAATTAGTCTTTGCTTAAAAAAAATCATAACTCGGCAACGAAAAAAGATATCGATTCGTTTTTTGTCTTGTTTTAAAGAGGAGAAAATACGTTGCCAGAATAAAAATTGCTGTTTTTATTATTAACAGTAAACGAATAACTCGAGTGAACATAAAATTGACAAAAATTTCGACTGCGATGAATCTTTGACGGTTGAAGGATAGAAAATTCTTTTTTTTATGATTGCACACTTTTTATCTGCGCAATAACGCGTAGAATCAGTTTGTAAATCCGATTTCTATGACAGGAAAGGTTTAGAAACGGCAAATTCGAGAAATTCGAGAAAACGATTCTTTTTTTGACGAAAATTTGTGAAATTAGTCGTCGCTTAAAAAAAATCACAACTCGGCAGCGAAAAAAGATATCGACTCGTTTCTTGTCTTGTTTTAAAAAGGAGAAAATACGTTGCCAGAAAAAAATTGCTGTTTTTATTATTAACTGTAAACGAATAACTCGAGTGAACATAAAATTGACAACAATTTCGACTGCGATGAATCTTCGACGGTCGAAGGATTGAAAATTCTTTTTTTTATGATTGCACACTTTTTATCTGCGCAATAACGCGTAGAATCAGTTGGTAAATACGAAACGATACGGAAACGAATTTCAAACGAATCATGCAGCGTAATGAACGAAAGAATAAAATTACCGATCACATTAACCGTCCACATCTCTTCCCTCGGGCTTTACGCGGTTCGGCCGGTGATTAGCTCTTCGCAGCCGACCAATCCGCGCAATGAATATTCTGGACTTGAAATTGAAATTTTGTCGATATTTGTCGTTGGTTAAAAAAATTCCTATCTCGAGATTGAAACATGGTATCGTCTTGGTTCTTGTTTTGTATTAAAGAGGAAGTACTACATTTCTCAAATAATACTTTGCAGCTTTTTGGAAGCCTCCCAGATATTTTTTAATTTTTTTTCAAATTCTTGAAAATTTCGGCTGCAAAGACTCTGACAGTGGTTATAATTAAAAAAATATTTTCTCAAGTTTTATGCGTTCAAGTTTTATGCCCCGTACGGACAGCAGATGCGAAGAAATTTTTTTTTATGGAAAATTCTGAACAAAATATAGTTAGAGATGTTCAAATGTCTTGAAATTTGGCAGGCATAGTGTTTTTCAACAAACAAAATGATGCTGCGAAGGAGAAAAAAATTGGTTCGTAGAATTCATAATTACAGCACCGTACGCACAGTCGACGGAGGAAAAATCCAAGTTTTGAGCAATAATTTATTTGAAAAAATATTTCAATGTCTCAAATTGGTTTCAAAAGTGATGTGCATACTTCTAATCATGTGATGATACAATCCTGCAAAGATGAGCAAAATTGGTTCGCAGGATCCAAAGTTACAGTATGATACGGACGTCCGAGGACATTTTTTTTATGAAAAACCTATTTCTACTTGTTCGCGACAATATCGCGAGCGTGGCGAAAATAATATTCGTCGCGCTCTCGGGGACCTCGGACGCTCGGTTCCCCCACTCCGCACGGGTCACTGGCCCGCCGAAACCACCAGAGTATCTCTTACCGTCGATTCGCGAGCACGCGTTTCGACTATCTCGCTTCTCACGCTATACTCTCGCGCTCTAATCTGTGCTATCGCTTGCCTACTTTCGCTTTTAATAAACGCTTCTTTTAGTTATTGTTATTGTTAATACTGTGCTTCGCTTCTGCTTATTTCGCAAACCTCCTAACCCTTTCCTCTGGCTATCGCGTCAAAGTTGCCGGCGTTATCTCACAACATTTTGGTCCTTCGGAGCCGGATCGGGTTCAGGAGTGCGCGAAGAACATTATCTTTCGGTCGAGCATTTCGCGGCTTTCGGGTGTGCATCAATCTTTCTGCATCGCTTAGTGGACTTTCCTGTGCTCCGCGAGTGCGGGAAACGCACATTTGAACACACTCAGTGCGCGATATAATCCTCGAGATTATTCTCGATTCGAGTGTGCTCGGTTTCGCGGCGTCGCAACCGTTCTCGTCCGTTCGTGGATCTCTCGCGGACGACGGTGACAGTTGCCGAGCGCGAGGACGAATTCCGTCAACACCGTTCGGGTGTGTGGGGCCGCGTCGCGCTATCGGTGGGTCCGTACCGGTGCCTTCGCCGTGCGCTCTCGTCACGGCGGGCGGGGTCGGTGACCGGCCCTCGCGCTTCGCTCGCGACTCTCGATAGGCAGCTGAGCCTCAGCTGGCCCTATCGCTCTCTCGCTCTCGCTACCGCGCCGCGCGACGCTCTCTCTTGGAGCTGTCAAAACAAACGCGAATTCGGCATTCCCGTGTGCCGGCTCTCATCGAGTCGCCTTACGAACGACTCGCGTCAACCCCCTTACAAACGGTTCGACTTGGTCGCAGAGGCGTCCTACAAACGCTTCTGCTCTCGCCGGTGCACGCGGCAGTTTTTCCTCCCGGGTTCGCGCGCGTTAACGACTCTCCTCTCTCTATCTCACGACGATGCTCTCGTTTACTCAAGCTATCGCGCGTCAAGCTGAGCTTTCGGCGAGCATCGCCAACGCTCCGGCGAACCTCAAAAAGGTCGGCGTCGCGAACTATTCGCACACGACGATTACCGCGCGTATCAACAGCATCGAGAAGAATTGGAAGGAGTTCACCGCGAATCATTTGCATCTCTGCTGTCTGCGAAACTCGGACAATTCGGACTCCGACTACTTCGCGTCCAATGTTTACGGCTCGACGGAGGAAGAGTACCTAATGGCACTCTCGCATCATTATTCGTGCATGGAGGCTCTTCCTCCACCCGCCACGCTTCCAGCAGCAACCGCCGCCGCTCCAGCTCTCGCGACGACGGTGAAGCAACTTCCCCGCATCGAACTACCGCGCTTCTCGGGGAACTTCACGGACTGGGCAGACTTTCGAGACCTTTTCGTGTCGATGGTGAAGTCGAACGCTTCTCTTACGAATGTCGAGCGGCTTCACTATCTAAAGACGAGCATGACCGGCGACGCGGGTGTGCTGCTGAAGAACATCGCGACGATCGGTGACAATTTCGAGCGAGCGTGGACGATCCTCACGTCGCGCTTCGAGAACAAGCGGCTACTTGTCTCATCGCATCTCTACGCGCTGACGTCTCTTCCCGCTGTCGCAACCGAGTCCGCGAGCGAGCTGAAGAGGCTCATCAACGGCACCAGCAGCACGCGAGGAGCTCTCGCACAACTTCGTCGTCCAGTCGAGCACTGGGACGATCTCCTCGTGCATCTCACGGTGCAAAAGCTCGATTCCACGACTCGACGCGAGTGGGAGTCGCTCATCGGCGCGAAGACCGAGTATCCGACGTTCGACGAGCTCGAGAAGTTCGTTGATACTCGCGTCAACACTCTCGAGGCTCTCGGGACTCAGCCACGATCTTCGCGCTCCTCCGACAACGCGAATCATCGCGCGCCGAAGAAGGCGCACCACGCTTTCACCGCTCGTGAGAGCACCTGCTCGCTATGCTTTGGGAAGCATTTTATCCTCCACTGTCCCGACTTCCGTGCGAAGGACTTGGAGCAACGACGCGATGTCGTGAACAGCAAAAAGCTTTGCTCGAATTGTCTCGGCGCACACAGGCTTTCCGAGTGCCGAAGCGCGAAGCGGCGCCAGGAGTGCAGCGGCCAGCATCACACGATGCTCCACTCGCCGACAGGAGCCCCTGCCGTTCCTGCGGCTAACGCCCACGTCGCCTCGACTTCGGCGACACTCTTCGTGGCCAACGCGCCGATCAACGCCTTTGTGACGGAGCCCGCTTCCGAGACGTGCGCGCGAGTTTTACTCGCTACCGCTCTCGTCCACGTGCACGACGCTCACGGTGAGCGACATGCCGCGCGAGCGCTCATCGACCAGGGCTCCGAAACTTCCTTCATTACGGACGCCCTGGTGAAGAAGCTCCGACTTTCGAGGAAGCCCGCAGCAGTGGCGATTCACGGCATCGGAGCATCTCGCGTCTCGACGACGCAAGGACGAACGACGGTCCAGGTGTCGTCTCGCCACCGTTCGATCTTCATGGGCGAAGTGGATGCGCTCATCCTCCCTTCGCTCACAACGTATCGACCTTCGTCGAGCACCCTGCGCTCGAGCTGGTCGCATCTTCGGGGCCTGGAGCTCGCCGAAGACTTCTCCGTCGACGCACCGGTCGATCTCATCATCGGCGCTGACGCGTACGCGTCGATTATCTGCGAGGGGCTGAGACGAGGCCCGTCTGGCTCTCCGATCGCGCAGCTCACGCAGTTCTGGCTGGGTCCTTTCGGGGCCGATCTCCGTCGCCTTCACGACGCCGCTTCCACTCAACAGAGGGGTGACAAGCGGCCACCTCTATCTCCACCGTCCTCCGCTGCGCACTGGCAGTGCTTACGGCGGGCGGCATCGCACCACGCCAGCGACCATTTCGTCTCGCGACGAGGCGGGCGGAATGTTCGCGACAATATCGCGAGCGTGGCGAAAATAATATTCGTCGCGCTCTCGGGGACCTCGGACGCTCGGTTCCCCCACTCCGCGCGGGTCACTGGCCCGCCGAAACCACCAGAGTATCTCTTACCGTCGATTCGCGAGCACGCGTTTCGACTATCTCGCTTCTCACGCTATACTCTCGCGCTCTAATCTGTGCTATCGCTTGCCTACTTTCGCTTTTAATAAACGCTTCTTTTAGTTATTGTTATTGTTAGTACTGTGCTTCGCTTCTGCTTATTTCGCAAACCTCCTAACCCTTTCCTCTGGCTATCGCGTCGAAGTTGCCGGCGTTATCTCGCAACACTACTGCACCGCAAGCTAAAAAAAGTATTTCTAGTCATCGCAGTCACTTGAAACTGACTACGCATCACGTCAGAAGTACATTAAAGTTAATCCTAAAAAATAAAAAATTTTGGAGCAGGCTCTGCGGAGTAACCTCATCAAAAGCTCTAAAAACGGGCCTCGAAGGTCATTGCAATAGGCACTCTTTGCCTATTCCTTATAGTGAGTGCCTAAAAAATGAATAAATGAATAAAGCCAAGCAGTAATTTTAACGAAGAGTATTATTTTTTTTAAATCGAAAAAAGCATGCTTTCAATTTTAGTCTTCAATCTTGGCGTCCCAGTGGCAATATCACACACGACAAGGAAACAATCACGGTGGGTTAGTTGTTATAGGTAGCTCATTAGAGAATTTAAAGGGAACATTTGGAGATTTTGAATCTCGATTCGTATACTATTCTATTGATCTCGGATCGCGACCCTTCTACCACAACACGCATCCTGAGCAATCGTTATTCCACCGACCTTCAGCTTAACCCTGTTACGTCCCAGGGCGTTGTTGGGCTCTCAAGTGAACCCCTTCGTATGAAGTACGAAGGGTTTATATTTAATTTTGTTTTTGGGATCTTTTCCGGACGTCCTATACAGGGCGTTTCTTGAGGATGATTGGGTTGTTGGATGGCGAGATTTCGAATACCAAATTTAATTGAGAAACAAAAGATTGATTTTTATTGTAACTTTATGAAAAATATGAGTTTAACATTGTATAATGTGGTTTCGGTTATTAAGTTTCGAAGTTCACTCTGTTCATTCGCATTCATTCAATTCAGTCCATTCCTTATATTCTACTTACAATAACGTTAGATCGCAGACACTTTTCCTCCTCTCACGTTCACGTCTCTCTTTCTTCACTTTCTTCTACTCTTCGGGTGGCTGCGATCTCTTAATATCTACACGACTGTTTCAATATAGTTCGTGGCGGAAAACGGTAACACTTAACCTAGCACGTGAAGACTGACCGTCGCGGCGCAGATACTAGTCAAAGCTCCCTTCGGCCCTATTGACTTTACGAACAATTTCTATGGACCGCGGATCTCTATTGACAGATTGACAATGCTATGCAAGAGCTTCTACGAGGAGTTTTTCCGATGCCAAGCTTTCGCTTCTCGTGTCAAAACGGGACAGCTCTCCCCGGCGAGCTCATCCGCCGAGCTCATCTCGCAATCGGCGGCTGGCAAGCCGGGGAGGATTTTTGCAATCTTCGCGTTTTTATTGTTTGACGGACTCGGCGACGGAAAACGCCATCGCGATATCCATTACCGAGTCACGCGCAACGGTCAGTCTTCTTGGAAACTTATCATCTAGTTAGATATTTAGTTTCGATGTCTTCGCGCGATGGCAGCGGCAGCGAAATTTTATCGCTGCAGCCCTCGTCAGCGCGAAGGCGATCTTTCCGCGCGTATCGGGGTTTCGAATCGCGCTGCGCAATTTGGATCCGCAGGCAGCGGATCCTCTCGCAGCGCGATCGTAACAACCCTCCCCCCTTAAGATTCGACGTCCGCGTCGAATAATTATTTATGGTTTATTGATGGATTTATTTATTTTATTTATTATTTATGGATTATTTATGTGTGAATATGTATATTGTAGGAAAAATAAAAAAAATAAAAATGGAGATATATATTGTGACGGGACGTTTTTTGCCTCAACTCGTCATCGAGTCTTAAGAGCGAACGTCCGTTATATCACTCGAGCGGAACGGTGTGAATAACAACCGATATAGCTCATGCGGTCAAGCCGACGCCGAGTGATATCGAATTAGGGCACGCCCTAGCGTCTAATCGCTCGCGCTAATCCTAGCGCGGGTTAAGAACAACTGTCCGTTGGGGTTCGAACGCCTGCCCACTCGCAGATCTGGGGATCTCCGGCGACGAACGATGATGCGACTTAAGAGCATTTCATCGTTGAATGTTTTATGATTATTTAAAACTTTGAAAATATATTGCGGCCACGTGATGAATTCTCCCTTCCTCAAATTACATCACGTGACGAGAATCCTCGCGAGTATAAAAGCTCGAACTCCGAGGAATCGTGACTCACTCTACTCACTCAACTTACTCCACTTACCAATTACCTACTAAGTCGTTAGACATTTATTCGTGCTTAGCACTTAGATTCGATAGTCGTGCTTAGCACAAAAATCCTCTGTAAATACAGATCCACGAGTTTGTGACTTGCATACGGCATAGCGCTGTCCAAGCCACACTCTCTGCTAGGCAACCCCCGGCCTACTTTCTTTGCTAGGCAATCCCCGGCCTCTTCGAACATAGTTTCGTCGTTAATTAGTTTTAATTAAATTTTCTGTATTAACGAGTATTATGCTAAGAAGCACTAACTCAAAATTGCTATTTCTATAAATTCTATTTGGATAAAGAAATCCACGCATCGCGGATTCTCATAAAATCTTTTCATTTTCCAATTGTCTTTTTGTTTCGAGTTATCGACTGCCATACGCAGCGATAACTAGCGCGCATTTCCGTATAAAAGTAAATACGAAGCCGAGGCAATTCTCAAACGTCGAGTTTCGTTTGTCGCACATTAATTACGGTAGTATTTCAGATCACGGATAAGATCCCCTTTAAATACCATTTTGCATCGAGAAGTCCGCGACGACAATAGGCGGATTAGCTTGGAGTCAAGAACGATAATCCCCTGCGACGCGGGACGCAGAAGAAATTACCGCATCGCGGTACTTAATAAACGATTTCGAGTGTCCGGACTCTATCAATTGTCAATTCTATTATTTTTGTGTAATCATATCGTAAACGAGTCCGGCTCGCTGTAAAAACATAAATTGATAAATTTCCTTTAGCAAACTAACGAGATAATCTCGAAATCCCGACAGCAACGTGAGCAGCGATTTCGAGATTCGCGTTTGACAACAAACGGCGCGATCCTCGATTAGACTCGGCATTTACAAGCGCACCTTGACAACAAAGCGCTTCGGTAGGCTCGAAACCTCGCGGTCCTCGCTCACTCGAGCAGCTATTACGCAATCAATTAGCTCGCACGTAAATTCGAGCAGTGCCGAAGCAAAGAAAGTTTAAATGGCCAGGGTAGGGAATTCCTTACCTCAGGAGTACATTTAAACTTCCTGGAAGGCAAGCCGGCTTTCCAGGAGACGTGGTCAATTTACAGAAGACGAGAAAATAAATCCCGCGACACACGTGCGATTGCCGCAGCTGAGTCTGAACGGATTATCTCACGTATTCGCACTTCCCGATTCGTTGTCGGCCAGTTGCTAAGCACAGCGTCAAGCTAACGTGGCGCACACAGTCGCAACGAATACGGACGATAAACACCGACAAACTCCGATAAGAGGAAAGGAAAGTTGACACGATTAACGTAACTAGCAGTTCTACAATAGGTTTCCGAAATAAATCCAATCATGCAAACAAGCTGGTGATGAAAAGACGCTCTCGGTCATCCACGACCATATGAGAACAGTAAATCTGAAGCTTTATTGAACAACTACAAGTTGCGCGTGCGGGCCCCGAGCCGAACCCCAGTCGGCAAAATAAAAGATTTCCACAAAAAGTAGCGATACCCCGTTGCGGTAACCAAAGCCACAATTTGGAAAATCACAATATATATATATATAAAAAAAATCCAGCATGGATGAGGTTCGTATTGACCGGTATATTAATTATAACGATACCGATCGTTCGGGGAGGTTTTATTCCGGGGCGCTCCGTTGTTGATCCATGGCGATGGCCGTGTGTCCCTTGCCGTCGACACGTTCCGGACGGCCGTGTATCCCTCGCCGTCGACTCGTCCTGGACGGCCGGGAATCCCTCGCCGTCGACTCGTTCTAGTTGCGGGGCTCGTTTTCGGTGTCCTCCAAATCCGCGAGCCCCGTGAAGACTTCGCCCGGAGTCTCGAGGTACAATTGTGACTGCACATGTAGGTGCAGCCACAATTGTCGTTCATTTTCCTCGTTGGTGGGTGGTTCCGGCTCGGTCGCGTCCTCCACTGGCGTGCTGGATGCAACCGGTTCGTTGTTCGGTGATCCCGGTGGATCGTTCTCCGGGCCGATTGTTTCGTGTGTTTCCGAGATGCTTTCCTCCTGCAAGGTGGGGGCCGCGACGATCTCCGTCACGACCTCCCCTGCAGGCGGATTTCCTGTCTCGGTTTCTTCTTCTTCTGCGCCAGACCCGATGTTGTAATCGTCTGGCTCCGCCAGGGAGTACCCCAGTTGTCTTTCCAGTTCCCTTCGGCCGCGCAGGTCCATAAACTGATAGGCCCGGCGCATGAGTACGTCTCGGCTCGGCATGTGGTCGTGGAGCCACGATCTAACACGCTCGATTGGAGGCTCGGAAGGCGGGAGAGAGGGCGCGGCTGGTGATTTGGTGTCATCAGCCAACACCCCTTCTCCCGGATCTTCCTCGGCGAGCTCACTCTCTACCTCCTGATCCGGTGGCGCTGAGTCCTTGGATTCAGCCTTGGATTGTTCCTTGGATTCAGCCGGGGGTGCCGATGGCTTGGCCGCTGTTGACGCGGCCTCCTCTGCCCCGTCGATGAGGGAGTAAATTTCTCCCCACAACGTGTCGAATGCTCGCTCTAGGCACCGTCTGTCGGCGGGATAGAGCGGACGCCCGAGGCGCAGCGGTCCTACCCACTGGATATATGAATAGGAGGCGCCGGGCTCCAGGTGCAAGGGTGCCGTCTGAATCCCTTTGTCCTTAACAGACACCTCCGTTTGCAGCCCCTTGTCCTTGACGGTAATCGTTGCGGGCCGTTTTACCGGCGCGCCCGGTCGTTTTGAAGGCCAGATCGTCCGGGGTCGCGCTCCCGCGCTGGTGGTAGCCGTCGATGGCCCTTGCGCTCCCCGCGTTTCTTCCAGTTCGGAAGCACGCATGCCGGCTGGCATTGTGCTTCGTTGGCACTTTAGATCCGCGACACATCGCGCGTATCGGGAGAGGCACACTCCGGCGTGGGTTGCCGTGTCTTTGGTTGCCACAAAGGAGCAACAAAGGACGCATGTGCGGCCCTTGCTACCCCTTTCTGGCCGCAGCATAAACTGCTCGTAGCACTTTTGCCAGTCGGAGCATCGCGTCGACAATTTTCCGCAGCACGCGCACTGGCCCTTCAGGGTGGTGGAGATCGCGCGTTGCTCCATTGCTTCTTTGCACCTTTGGATCGCGCACTAGCTTGTTATTCAAGCGTGACGATCGTAATGTCCGCGGTCACTCGCGCACTTAATTGCTGACCGAGGGGCACTGTCCCCGGAGGTGGAGCGATGCCTGTCGGTCCCGGTCGCGGTTGTCCTGTTGAGGGCCCACTCGTGCTCGCGGACACACTCCCGTTCGCGGTCGCACTCGCGTTCGCACTCGTGTTCGCGCTCGCGTCCGCACTTGTGCTCGCGTTCGCGCTTACACTCGTGTTCGTGTCTGCGGCTTGTCTCGCGGGTTCGCGCACTCGTTCCGCGGGTTCGCGCACTCGTTCCGCGGGTTCGGGTCCGACCGTGGGTTCGATAGCCGGTACGGCGACTGTTTCCCGCGCTGGCTCGATCCTGTCAAGCGCGACTGCCGGGACTCGGGTGACCGTGCGGTGTCGCGATGACAATGGCCCGGGTCGTCTTCGTGGTGGCGGTGGGTCGATCAGCGGTCCTGCTGGCTCGTTCGCCGCTTGCAGCAACGCTGGTGGCTGATCCGCTGCAGGCTCGGTGTTGGCGGTTCGGCGTCTGCTCCGACGTGGCTCTTCCACCGTCGGGTCTCGTTCGGCCGAACGTCGCCTTCTCCTCCTTGGCTCCCTTGGTTCCCTATCCGCGGATCGTCGTCTCGCGGGTCTGGTCTCCGGTCGGCGTCTCCTCGGCTCCGCGGCGGGCTCGTTCACGGCCGGCTCGTTAGCAGCCACGGGTTCGGTCGCGGCTGGCTCTCCTGCCGGTCGGAATCCCGGCGGCGGTGGCTCTGGCACCACGTAGAGGATGTCTACCTTCCACGGCGGTACCACAGTCACGGGTTTTTCCGCTGGTGTCGCTCCGGAGGTGCTAGCAACCGGGAATTGATTCTCGGTGCTGGCGGTGACCGGATGCTGGTCGGTAGAAGCTCCGGAGGTGCCAGCAATTGGTCGCTGATCTTCGGATGGCGTTCCTGGAGTGTCACTCGTCGATGGCTGGTCTTCGTTGCTGGTGGATGGCTGTGGCTGGGCGGTGATCACCGCAGCGGTCGGCTCCTCGCGTCCTTGATCGGGCGTAGAACCCTGCCCTGCGACTATTGTCTTCTCCTGCTGGAACCGATGTTTAGTTCCTGCACGTCGCCCCATTTGAATTCGGCGCCTCCCCCCCGGCCCTGCCGACTGACGAAGGTGAGAGGAAGAGAAGAGGGTTGGGTGCCCGCGCGGTTGTACGCTCGGGAGTATTCGAGCGAGACAATCTCGAGCGAGAGTCCGCTCAGAAAAAGTCCGCTCAGAATACTCCGAGTACGCTCAGAGGTATTCGAGCGAGGCAATCTCGAGCGAGAGTCCGCTCAGAGAAAGCCCGCTCAGAATACTCCGAGCGAGTATTCGCGCGAAGCGGGAAACACACAATAACGCTACACGCCCGCGCGGTTGTACGCTCGGGAGTATTCGAGCGAGACAATCTCGAGCGAGAGTCCGCTCAGAAAAAGTCCGCTCAGAATACTCCGAGTACGCCCAGAGGTATTCGAGCGAGGCAATCTCGAGCGAGAGTCCGCTCAGAGAAAGCCCGCTCAGAATACTCCGAGCGAGTATTCGCGCGAAGCGGGAAACACACAATAACGCTACACGCCCGCGCGGTTGTACGCCCGGGAGTATTCGAGCGAGACAATCTCGAGCGAGAGTCCGCTCAGAATACTCCGAGTACGCCCAGAGGTATTCGAGCGAGACAATCTCGAGCGAGAGTCCGCTCAGAGAAAGTCCGCTCAGAATACTCCGTGCGAGTACTCGCGCGAAGCGGGAAGCGCCAGAGCGCTTGGCAACAGGGAGGTTTGTCGGAAGGCCGTGACAAGGCACGAAAGTCACAGAGGCACACGCACAGAATTCGACGAACTAATGCGCACCGATAATTCTCTAACGTCCAGGCTCACTCGGGTTTTCACTAAATGTTCGTTTTTACGTACGCGTGAATTCACAAGTGAAGCTAAGTACAATTCGTTTATAATATCGTTTGATATCTCCGCACTCGCGACGAAGTCCGAATAATTATTAAGAACGCGTGACTGTTCGGCTTGGTCGACAGTTTGGTAATGACTGACCGCTCTGCATCTCGAAGTCGCCGATTCCTTTTTCCGGTGCCCCTTGTTGGTCGTGGTGGGGGGCACAAAGGTTCGAGGCGACTAGGCCCTGCCTAATCTACCACGGCGTCTTGCCGGGGTAAGGAGCATAGCGGTGTTTTGTTTCGTCGCTCGGCACCACTTGAGATTACGGCGTCTTCGCTTTCCGCGTGAAACGTTGCTGACGCTGCTTTTCCTCGTATTGCGCTGCGAGGCCGATAGCCCTTCTTTGTACGCAGCCTCGCACGCAGATTTCGTCCAGAGTCGTTATCGTTCTCTGGTTTATAATTTCTTTCTTCGAGACTGCTGCGGTGACGACGTCTCGTGTTGCACAGGCACGTTAGAGCTCTCAATATCCTCGGGCCACAGCAATATAATATTAATGAGGCGATAATCAGCCCCTGGCACGAGAAGCCAGCGAGAAATAAATAACTTCGCTGTTGTTTCTCGCGTCGGTGCGTGCCTATTTCGGCGATCCGTCGTTCGATTTCAAACAACGACTCACCGTCCTCTTGCAACTTCCAAGTCTCCGGATTTTTCGCCGACGTTGCTTCTTCGGTTGATTCAGTGGGCAACGCAAGATTCGCAGCATCGAGACGTTCGAGAAGCCTCGGCACGACGATGGTCACGTTGAGGGAAATGTCCGGAGTATAGAAGTATTGTTCTCGGCTATTGTAAGTCCTTATGCCGGTGAGCGCCGTCGTACGCGTTCGCCCCACGCAGTTGGGGCTGAGATGGAACACCCCGGCTCCCTGCAGCGTGGTCGTAATTTCGTCAAGTCCCGGACAAAGAATGTGTATCTGTTCTTTTTCGTTTAGTGAGAACAGCCACCCGCCTTGAGACGGCAAATGTATCCACGAGGCCCTGTGTTGAGTTCGGACTCTCACGTTACAGTTGCGATACGCCTGTACGGACGGTCTCGTAAGCATCGTGATCTCACACTGCTCCGATGTCGATACCTCATGCAGCGGCGTCTCCATGGTGCAGATGTACTTTTTCTCTAACCGATTGCAACCGGCAACGTAAATATCGTCCGCCAGAAAATAACTTCGGCGATCGTATGATACTGCGATATAATTGGTTACCGGAGTCACGTGAGCCGATCCTGTCGAATTAACTCCTGTCTGCGGAACCGGCCACGGATGCATTCGATAAAGATTGTAACTCATTCGGTCCAGCAGCGTAATATGTGCGATGATCAATAGCCTTCCCGAATGATAAATCAGGTCAGCGCGTGCCACATGCGCCAATAGCTCGCCTCGAAGATATTCACCGGACAACGGGAATTCGAACTCGGGCGCGCGTTCTCTTATCTCGCGAGAGATGGCCGATAGCTGTGCCGTAGTAAGCACGGAGGGATGGTAACGCCCATCTCTGGCCAGCGTGATGACGCGTAAATACTGCTCACACGCGTCGATATAACGATCGATTTTTATTTCGACACGCCTCGCATAGTTTACGAGTTCTACGCGGAAGATCAATTCAGCAGTATCTTTTGTGATTCCGCCTATCGTCTTCCACATTTCGTTTATCCGATGATCCATGCTCTTGACTCTTCTGGTTTCCGCGAGATGTTCTTCGTGCAGCTCCTGGAGGATGGAGCGAGTGAGATGCATCTGTGTTCCAATGAGCCGTGTGATGTTCGCTTGATCAGAGAACAAACGATCGATTTGCGAATTTATGTATTCCGCATCTTCTTCGTTCATCGTCCCGAAAAGCGACTTGCTTAAGGAGCCTATGAATCCCAAAGGGATGGATCGTTTCTTCATCGTCCGGAGACTTACACTTCCTGAGTCGCGAATTGGCGCCGAATCGTGAGCTATTCTCGACAGCTCGTTCGCCAATTCTTTTGCGCGCGCGACGCGGCTGGCAAGATGGTTTGAGTTTAAAAGTTCCTGACACTTGCCTCGCGGAAAATTAGTGTCGTAGAACATTGTCCGCGTTACTTCGTAGCACTTCTCCAACGCTCCCGTCAAACTCGCGTGCTCTTCCGGGAAGCTCGAGATGAATTTTTCCAAATCGATGAACACTGCCACTCTCCAATCGACGTGTTGCAATCGGAGTGTAACCACGCGTTCGTAATACAGACCTGGTCGATCCGTCACTGTTGTCACGTGATAGGCATTATTTCGGTTGAGTTCACCGAAAACGTAACCCATCAGGCACCCGAATAACACCCACAGCTTCATTGTTTTCCTCCGGTTACTTTGGCCGCGAAAATTCGGTCAACTTATTATCGCGCACCGGCAATCCGTGTCTGTAACACAACACAAGTCTCAGCTCGCGCTCACTCACACGCATACCTTCTCGCACACACCGTTCTACAGTCTTTCTCATTCCTTGGTCGGGAAGGCTCGGCGACGCGTGGCGTTCGCAGAGCGACGAAGACAGGTAGCGCTCAGACGGAGCGCGTGCATCGTCCGTCTCTCTCGCTCGCCCGGTCTAGCTCCATCTGGCGTACGTAGCACGTTACGCCGAGCGGCGCTCAAGCCCTCCGGACTTACACAGTATATATTTTTGTATTACATTACATTTTGTATATATGATTATTTTATTCACTCGTATGCCAACTTTACCTTGTCAACATGCTTGCGAATTCTCTGTCCATTTATTGTCTCTAGGATTACATTACTTCGATCCGAGATCTCTACGATTTTATATGGTCCGTGATATTGACAATCGAATTTCCCCTTTTTCGGTTCTTTCAGGACATAAACGCTATCTCCGACTTTACCTTCGAAGGGGCGGATCTTCCGATCATAGTAACCCTTTGACTTTTCTTTTGCTTTGTTTAAGTTATCTCCCGCCATCGCTCTAATTTCCGATAGTCGCTTGATTAGCTCGATGGTGTAAGAGTTATATGTTTCTAGTTTATTGTCGACGGGGAACTCACTCGGTAATCGAGCCAGTTTCCCGTATACAATTTCATATGGTGTGAAATTTGTTGCCTCATGAACGCACGTATTGTACGATAGTTCCGCGTACGGCAACAGTCTATCCCAATCGTCGTATTGGGTGGCATATTGTTTAATATATTCCACCAATACAATGTGACTTCTCTCTAGAGCCCCGTTCGTTTGCGGGCGATATCCAGAGGTTCTAGTTTGTTTAATGTGAAATATCTCAGATATTTCCTGCAATAGTCCGCTAATAAAAGCCGCTCCTCGATCGGTGAGGATAGCTCGCGGGGCACCGAATTGCGTAAACAATCGGCGCGCCACAGCTTCGGCGATCGTTGTAGCTTTTAAATCCGGTATAGGCTCGACTAGACAATACTTCGACAAATGGTCCTGCATGGTGAGGATATGTTTATTACCATGTGGAGTGGTGGGCAGAGGACCCACTGTGTCAAGAGACACTTTGTCGAAAGTATCAGCGGGCGTATCTGTTAACAGCATGGGCTCACGGGTCTTAGCCCGTACAAGCTTACGCTCTTGACAGCCCTTACAACGCCTAACAAAGTTTTGTACCTCGTTGCGGAGAGCGGGCCAAAAAAACCGTTTTCGGATTTTCCGATAGGTTTTTGTTACGCCTTTGTGTCCGCCAACGAGACTGCAGTGAAATTCGTTTATTATCTTTGCTCTCGACTCTTCCGGCGGCAACAATAGTTTGCCGTAGCAAACCGTTACGGCCACGCCGGACTTATCGAAGAGCTCGTGTAGTTTTTCTACCAGACGTCCGCTCGGTAGGACGTCGGAGAAATCTCCCGAACGTGAAATTCGAAACGAGTTAATGCCGGAATTTATGACAATTTTTTTCAAATTTTCCAGACCCAGCAATAAGTCGTCTTCGAGTGTTCTGTCGAAGTAACGGTCTTTCATGACGACGCTGTACACGTTGCGTTCGCCATGTGGTGTTACCGCTATCTGACCGGCCCGTAACCCTTGGGTTTTTATGGCCTGTGGATTTATTTTTCCCAAGTCGGCTAACAGTCTCCCAATAGGGGTAGACAATTCGCCGTCGGCAGAAATAAAATGCACGTAATTATCAGCTCGATAGGTAAGACACTCGCGAGTGCCTACTACCGGCTTACTTTTCATTTCTATAGCCGAGGACTCGCCTTTGAGTTCACGATCGGAGTCGGTCTCTGAATCGCTATCCGACGATACGGCAATGAATACATCCGATGGACAATTGATTCCGGATTTCGATTGTACATTCGGTATAGTTGTCGAATGTAATATCGTATCGTCCTCAACTATTGTCCTCGGGACTCGTTTAGGATGCGGCGTCGAGCGGGCTATAGGATTATGGTCGACGGGAGGCAGCGACCATCGAACCGATCGCCGCGGTACCGCCGGCACGGTACAGGCTGCCGATTCCGAGGCGACGGGCGAGGCTGTTTTATTTTCCTCAATTACATCGCTCTCGTCATCTGCATCACCGCCATCTTCTTTTTGTGACTGCGGCAATCCCATAATGCTCACACGTCGTAATAGTTCGGCCTCGCTCAACCCCTTTTCTCGCTCGGCGATTTTCTCCAACCGTCGCGATAATTCGAGGTCGAGTCCGGTGTCATCGTAGGGGTCCAATGTATGAAGAATTTCGTGTGCCTCCGGCTGTATCTCGTTTCCTTCGGACACGAAATCGGGCCAATCAAATTCGCCTATCTCAGGCGCGTTTGACTCCGTGATTGTGTCATCGCCCTTCGTATGTCGGCTTTCCAATAAACGTAGCGACTCATCAAACCACTGAAGAGACTCTTGTAAAGATTTCGTAGGACAATCTTTAGTCTGTCGTTCGGGTTGCATAATTTCATCAGCCCGAACATCATCTTCGTCATCGGTTTCGTCCATTGGCGGCCTGACAACCACCGCAATGCTTGAGCGATCGTGGGGCGCCATTTCGCCTTTTGTTTGCTCGGTTGCGGCATCGGTATCCTTTTCAGGTTCTTCCGCAGGCTCAACCTCCGGCTGAGCCACAACCGGCGGGTCTTTTATCGGTCTCTTCGGAAGCAGTAATTCCGCAGGTAGCATACTTCTATGCAACCGTTGAATCGGCGGATCGGAAGCCTCCGAACTCGAGCTTACTTCCTTGTATACAGGCGCGGCGGCCGGCGCGGATTGTAATCTTGCGCGCGTGCGGCCTGCTATCGCGTCTGTACTCGGTGGCAAGGTCACTCGAGATGACTTTTTAACGCGCGATCCCGAAGGAGGTTTGAGGATCGATTTTGGCTTCGGTATAGCTCCTTTGCTAGGACCGGCACCGGAAGAAATCGGCAATACCGTCAAACTTATTTGGCTATTTTTTCCTTTAGCTTCCTCCTCGCTATCGCTCGAGCTTGAAAGCTCGCGAGCGACCGGATTGCGCGAGAGCGCATCGGCATTCACATTCAGCTTTCCCGGTTTATATACGAAGTCGTAATCATACTTACGCAATCGCATTTTCCACCGGTTAAGCCTTTTACCTGGATCGAGCGTCGTTTGCATCGACTTTAGTGGCTCGTGATCGTTTACGAGAGTGAATTTCTTCCCATAAAGGTATGTTGCAAATTGTTCAATTGAATCAATTATTGCTAAACATTCCTTCTCTGTGGTCGCGTAATTCACTTCGGCCGGCGACAAGATGCGTGAATAATACGCAACCGGCAGATCGAAACCGTCGTGCTCTTGAGACAGTACCGAGCCGAGCGCGAGATCTGACGCATCGGTTGTCAAGGTGAATGGTTTTTCGAGATCCGGGTATCGTAAAATAGGCTCACTACATAGAGCCTTCCTCAATGCCCGGAAACTCCTTTTCTGCTCGGGCCCCCATACAAAGGGTTGTCCCTTTTTTAACAGGTCCGAGAGTGGCTTGGACATTGCTGCGAAGTCGAGTATAAACCGACGATAATATCCGCAGAGGCCGAGGAATTGACGCACATTTTTCTGCGTCTTCGGCACCGGGAAATGTCGAACCGACTCGAGCTTTTTGGGGTCCATGCGGAGCCCATCGCAGCTAACTATATGACCGAGATAAGCTACCTCTCTACGCAAAAAGGAGCATTTGTCCGGTTCCAAGCTCAGGTTCGCATCCTCTAGACGCATCATGAGTCTGCGAACCTTTTTCTCGTGTTCTTCGAGGGATGCTGCGAATACTACTATGTCGTCCAGGTACACGAATAATTCCGTGCCCTGTAGACCCAATAGTACGCGATCCATTAGGCGCTGAAATGTTGCAGGCGCATTCTTCAATCCTTCCGGCATTCGAGAATATTCGTAATGGCCGTTCAGAGTGGAAAATGCGGTCTTTTGACTATCTCGCGGGTCCATCGGTATTTGTTGAAATCCGCTCGCCAGATCGAATGTCGAAAAATATTTCGCTTGACCGAGCTGTTCCAGGATTTCAATCATGTTTGGCAGAGGATAGCCGTCCGAGATAGTCTTTTCATTCAATTTGCGGAAGTCTATAACCATCCCTGACTTGGAAAAATAAAGCAAAAACAGAAACAAAATAAAATGAAACGAAATGAAACGAATATCGCTCGAGCTCTGCGAGTCTTTCCTGACTCCTAAGCCAAAAGGCTTCGCGACAATACGCACGGAAGAAAGTGTAGCGTCAACAGACGCCACCAAGCGCCGCGCCGCTTCTAGCCATACACGCTTCCCAACAATGTCTAATAGAGCCGCTCTCTGTGGATCGATATTTTCGCACCTAAGAAGGAAATGCTCTGTCGTGTCGAGCAGACCACCGTCACAGTGTGCACCGCCGGCTCTGAAATCGCCGTGACCGGTGAGGACTTGTGTACTGTAATGGTCTGGCTGGAACCAGCGCGATGCAATTCTGTCCCTAACATCCGCGAAGAAAGCGAACGTAGTACGCCCTTTATCCGAGGCTGCCCACTCAGCCTCCCACGAGTTAAGTGCCTGCTCTTTTATTCTTTTAGTCGCGTCTTGTTCGTCTCCCGGTATAACTACATTATTAATCCTGGCGTCACGTCCCATCGATATTCGGAACTTTTTTTGCTTGTTCCCGCGTTTTCCTTAGCTCTACAGTATCCTCGTCCTCCCGGTCATCAGGGACCTGCGTATCGAGAAGGCCGCTAGCGGTTTCTCTCATACTTAGTGTCGAGTGGTCGCCAAGCCGGATCGTGCTTAGCACTTTTATCAACTCGAATTTTTTCCGCTTGGTGCTTATATACGAAGCCCCAGGGCTCCGAGTTGCCGTGCGACGTGACAAACTTCTCCCAGCTCTCGTGTATCACCTTCTTTACCTTCTTTCCGTAAGTGCGCACAGATGCGCGGTACTCACGCAATTTTTGGAAGCGTACAGGTTCCGCTCTTTTCCTCTGATACGCTCGCCTTAACGTATACACGGTTTTCTTAAGGTTTGTCAGTTCGACTGTTCACTAAAGCGCTTACAGCGCGGCATGGTCTCAGTGCCGACCATCCTGAGAACGTTGGTAAAAGAACCAGTCATACTCTCTACATTTTCTACCGAATTCGGCTCGAGGCCCTCCAGTCTGGCTCTCGAGAGAGCACTGAGGATCTCAGAGAATTGGTCCCAGTCGGCCCGACCAGTGTTGAATCGACTGGCTCCAACGCCCCGTCTTTTTTTTTCCGCTACCTTTGGCACTCGCAACCTGATATCTATCGCTCTGTGGTCACTGGTGGACCAATTCGTGCGAACCTTCCAATCTCGGACGTACCTCGAAAAGCATAGACCTACAGTCAAATCTATAAATAACTAAGCAAAACGGGAAAAATCACAGTACTTACCCGTAAGTCACCATTTTCTTGAAGGGTGAATGTTTTGCCAAACCAGTCGAAGTGTACACCGGAGGAGTCAGATAAATTTCTTGAAGTTCGCATATTTCTTTTTCCTCAAATGTTTCCTGAAAATACATTCATCTGTTCTAGACACTATCTGAAATTACAACCAGAGCGCGACGTTGAAGCCCGCAAATTAGCGCAGATCATTTAACTATGTCTGGGGATATGAATTAGTAACACTGGTATATCAATGCATTTAAAAAATGAAATATTAATTCATTATTTAAAAATGTACTTTCGGATTTTTACCCTTTCATTCAATGTATTTCTATATATGTATTTCGTTGTATAAGAAAATCTAAAACATGAAGTAGCTCTGATGGAAAACATGGCGACATGTGCTACTTTGCGAGGTTTGACGCATTATATATTACCTCTACAATCTTGTATGCCATCGCGAGGTCGATGTGAAGTGCAAACCCTCCTTTCTTGACCATCTTCATTCCTTCATCAGCACTATACGACGGTAGGTTCGTTCTTTTTTTGTTTACTACAATCTTTTTGTTAAAAATTCCTTTGACCATCGGATCTTCGCTAGTCTAAATAGAGCACACTTCATCAGACAATTTTTTCACATGCAATGCTACATCTTTATTTCTTTAAAACGCGTTTAGAGTAAAAAAACGCACGTCCAGGAGCAAATCGCATTCAAAACGCTTTACACAATTCTACGCTCAGATATATACAGATACTTTCGGGGCTGGAATGAAATCATCGATAGAATAAAGACGAGAAACAAGGCGGGAATTGCGGAAACAAAAGGAAATACATTTTATTTACTGTATAATCAAATATCTTTCGAAGAATACAGATTTAATGCACAATGATTTTCTGTCGCAAATTTTCTTCTTCTTTTATTCTAAATTATATATTGTCACGCTATTTCCCGAGGACAAACCAAATCCCGCCGGACTGAGCGATCCTTCTGGGCGCCAGTCTCGAGAGCTAGGCTCTCGATACAAATTTTTATCGAAGGAATCGTGAGCGAGATATTTGCTCGGCTAGCAAGCAGCCATGGGGGAATGGTAGAGGGGGTGGTTCTAATTAGCGAAAGGCGACGAATTAACCAACACTCTCAAATTCGGGAACCAATGTTAACAATTTTTAATTTATTCCAAGTCTCGGTAGCCAATGAACGATGTAACATAACAACAGTATTTCCGTGATTTCAAAATTATTACCGGTTTCCCATATTTCGGTTTCGACGTTGGTTCACGCGACAAACAGTTAGAGGTCGAGTCGACCTTTTCCACAATACGCGGGCTCTCGAGAACAAAAGTACGACGGACAGTAAAAGAAAAGGACACGCGCCTCGTTGTCACAAAATACAATAATCAATTAATCATTACAATAAAAAGAAAATAAGAGAAACGGAGTCAGAAAAATAAAATAACAATAAGTCACGGAATAAAATTGGAGTCAAAATTAATATCGAAGAATAGTCAGAATTATACAAACAAACGATAAGAGAATTATTACAATAACGAGACGCGTCTGGTGATAACAATAAAACAAAAGATGGCGACTAAAATGGTAACGGTTCTCGAGAGCGGATGACGATCGCGTTTTCCCGAAGTTTACAAACTACTTAAAACTAAGGACTCTCGCGCGTTTGGCAATTTTATAAAATAAAACGAAAATGATACAATAGACTAATTGAATCCCTCTCGGCGATTCTCTTAACTTCTCAATACGACCCAGATAATAAAATCCCCCCACAACACCGGCGATAGCTTGTCTTTTCGCGTGATTTTACAAGACGTGAACTGCCATGCACGATAACGCACCGCCCGGCAATATCGCTCGGGATCTTTTTGGCCCAAAACTAAGATGCTAACGGAACTTGAACAAAAAGCCTGTCCGGAAACGAACGACGGCCTTACCGGGTAATTTTTGCCGTAATCGAAGCCCCTCGGGAAATTCCTCGCCGAGACCTCGAAATCGCGGGTGGATAGGCGTCGGTTCTCGCTGGACAGCACGGTCGGCAACGGTAGCAACGTCCTGCCTCTTCGGTGGTTAACGCTCGAGTCCTCGAGATCGTTCGCGATTTCGCGGAAACGGTCAGCGACCCCCACCCCTGCCTATTCTAACGTTAGGCCCCCTAGCCGAATTCGGAGACGATTTTCGTAACTCCTCGCGCGCCAATTCAATTAACGAGAGCGCGCGTTCTTGCGTACGTTCGCCGTGGTCGTGGATAGGCGATCCACGGCGAGAGCGGATGGCGCTAGGGTCCCGATGACGCAGAGTCTTGCGTGTTCTCCGGAGAGCGATGCGGTAGCGATGCTGCGTTCCTCCGGAAGACGAGGCTTTATCATTAAAGCGAGGGGTGAGGCTTCGAGTCGATCACCCGTCCTATAGTGCGAGAACGATACTCGAGTAACAGCTAGCTCTCGAGGCTCTTGGTTAGACGGTGCGGTACAGCGCTCAGGCGAGAGCTAGAGAGTCGATGCTTTTGGAGCGCGCGGTAGGTTCCCGTCGCGCTCTCCGTTGCTGCTGCGTGGCCGTAGCGCTGGTTAGGCTCTTTCTCGCTGCGCAGAGACCACCGATGCTGCCAGCGAGAGCGTGGACTCGCCGCTGCCCTTGCCAATGTCGAGAGCCGCCTTGACGCTCTCGGTTGCGTCGGTAACGTCGGTTCCAGCGTTGACGATGTTGTCGTTGAGTACGCGATAAGACCATCGCTCGTTGCCGGAAAGGGAAAATAATCAAAAATAATTAAAATAATATTCGCGTAGCTAGCTATCGCCCTGTTGAATTGCCGAGAGAGAGGGTACCGAGAGCCAGAACGTCGGCCGCTGTGCCGTGCTGTCTCTTACGCCCTTTGAATTACTGGGCTTTGTGACGGGAGCGAAAAATCCACGTCACAACTCCTCCCCCCTTAGACTCAGGTCGCCCTCGACCGAATAAGACCGTCGTTCCGTTTCCATTCGAAAAAATAAGGAATTGATCACGACGGTACGCTTCTCAGCATGGCAATTCAACAGCGCTTTTGTTGTGTTTTCGGAGAGAGATTCAATAAATGCACAATAAATAATTACCCGACAATACCAGGACAATACAAACTACACCCACGACCACCATAAAATAACATTTAATATTTTTGCTATCGTTGATGACGATTCGGGAGAGGCATCACCGGTACGCGAGGGAAGGAAACGTCTTGTCCAAAGCCAAGCGTTCTTTTTAAAAAAACAGTGCGAAATAGCCGCGATCCTCTCACTATTTGATTGCTCGCGAACGTCCTCGTCTTGGCGCGGAGGTTGCATCGTCCCGATCTTCTTCTTCGGTGCGCTCGCGACCGTTCTCGGCAGCGCTAGCTCCTTCGAGCTCTTCGGCGTCTTCCTCCGTGTCGCTCTCAGTCGAATCGTCGTCGTCGAGAGCGTCCTGTTGTAACGGAGGAAGATACACTCGTAAGTCTTTGACCGATACTTTGAATAATTTACGAGTACTCGGATCTTCTAACTCGTATACTACGGGAGACATTACACGCTTTACGCGAAACGGACCGTGAAATTTCTTGGCTAGTTTAGCCGCGACATGATCCGTTGACGAGGATAAAATTCTCTGCCTTCGCAGCACGAGATCTCCTACTCGAAATTCTTGCTCACGACGGTGTTTATTGTATTGGGCCGACTGACGTTGGAAGGCCTCTTCTAAATCGTGAGTCACTCGTTCTCGAATCTCTTCTAGATTTCTCATGCGCTCCGACCAGTCTTCGCGCGATAACGGCTCGATCTCGATAGCTCCTTCCACTCGTCGACGGAAGAAATTGTGCGGTTTCGGCTCCCGCCCGAAATTTAAGAACGCGGGCGAATTCTGAATCGAAGAGTGACACGCGGTATTGAACGCGAATCGAAACTCCGCCAAATGTTCGTCCCAATCCCGGTGATTGTCGACGAGATACGAGATAATCATGGTTTTTAGGACACGATTAACGCGCTCGACGGGATTCGCCTGTGGGTGATACGGCGGCGTCGTCGCGTGATGTATCCCTCGTTCGGTAGCTAATACGCGAAGACTCTGATTCACGAATTCCGTGCCGTTGTCCGTGAGCAACACTTGAGGCGTTCCCCATCGCGAGAACACCAGTTCTTCCAAGGCTTCGCCGATCTTTTTACCCGTAGCTTTGCGAAGCGGACAACATTCTACCCATTTCGTGAAGAGATCTTGAATCACGAGAAGGTACGCGAAACCCGATCTACTAGGCGGTAGCGGCCCCATAATATCGGCGGCTACGACAGACCATGGCTCTTCGATAATTCGGCGACCCATCAAACCAAGAGGCGGTAGCTGTTCGACCTTTGCGCGTTGGCAAACGTCGCAATGACGAACATAACGCACAACTTCCTTCAATAAGCCAGGCCAAAAATATGAGCTAAAAATGCGTTTATAAGTTTTGTCGATACCGAAGTGACCAGCTTGAGGATCGTCATGATTTTCGCGTAAAACTTCGATACGATACGAGCGTGGTACGACCAGTTTCCACTCCGAACCTTCGCCTTCCGATAGCGCTCGTCTCGTCGTACGACGATGAAGATAGAGTCTGTTCTCGATTATTTTCCACGACGGGAACCGGCGAGGAAATTCAGCCACGTCGCGCATCTTTTTCGCATACCATCGGTCCATTTTAAACGCGACAGGTTCTCGAGGCACTTGACCTTTATTATCCCCGAGGATAGGGCAAAGAAAATCGTCGTCCGGTAACTCGGTAGGCGCTTCCACCTCGCTCGATGGGACGTCTTCATACATCCGAGATAAAGCATCGGGAACGTAATTAAGCGCACCTTTTCGATAGCCTATCTCAAAATCGTATTGGGAGAGTTGTAACGCCCATCGACCTAACCGACCTGCCGGATCTTTCAGTTTTTGCAGCCACCGTAAACTATGGTGATCGGTAATCACTTTAAACTGGTACCCCTCGAGATACGCTCTGAATTTTTTAATGGACCAAACGATGGCTAAACATTCCTGCTCAGTCGTCGTGTATTTCTTCTCCGCCGACGAGAGCGTTCTACTCGCGTACGCGATAGGGTGTTCAACACCGTCGATATTTTGCGTTAATACGGCTCCTAATCCAGTCGTACTCGCGTCCGTCTGTAGCGTAAATTGTAAGTCGAAATTCGGACACGCTAGCGTGGGAGGATTCGCGAGAGCTTCTTTCAAGGTTAGCATCGCGATTTTCTGGTCTTTGCCCCATTCCCAACGCTGCGTCTTTTTCGTGAGTCTCGTGAGCGGTTCGGCGATTTCCGCGAAGTGTGGGATAAATCGGCGATACCACGACGTCATTCCTAAAAATCTCCGAACTCCTTTGATATTCGTTGGAGCCGGATAATCTCGAATCGGAGCTGTTTTCGCGGGATCTACTTGTAAGCCTTCGCGATTCACGAGAAAACCCAGATACCGTACTTCCGGACAACAAAATTCGCATTTCTCCGGATTAATCAACAATCCGGCTCCCGTGACTCGATCGAAAACGCGTTTTAACCAGACGAGGTGTTCTTCAAACGTCTCGGTAACGATGATTATATCATCTAAATACGCGAACGCGTGTGGCTCCATTTCGGGTCCAATTAAACGATCGAGCAAGCGTTGAAATGTCGCGGGAGCTCCCGTTAAACCGAACGGCATTCTTTTAAATTGAAACAACCCTCGGTGCGGAGCAGTGAAAGCTGTTATTTCGCGAGACTCAAGATCCATCGGAATCTGATGATACGCCTGGCTTAAATCCAGCGTCGAAATATATTTTGCCGAACGTAAGCGATCGAGTATATGCGACATGAACGGGAGCGGGTACGCGTCTTTTTTCGAAACCTCGTTAACGCGACGAAAATCGAGACAAAAGCGATACGCTTTTCCCGGTCTCTTCACGATAACGATCGGCGTGGACCATTGACTTTTCGACGGTTCAATAATACCCGCCTCGAGCATTCGATCTACCTCGGCGTCGATAACTTCGCGAATAATCGGCGTAACGGGATAATATCTTTGCTTAATCGGTGTACTATCCCCGACGTCGATATGATGCTCGATTAAATCCGTCAATCCCGGCGCTTTTCGTAACCTCGGGATCTCGATGTCTAAAAATTCTTTCAATCTCTCCGCCTCACTTCGCGCGAGATCCGAAATTCCCATCAGAATATTCGCGTGTTCCGGCGTGTCGCACGGTACGAATTCCCACTCGCGCGTCGGCTCTCCACTGAAACTCCAAACGCGTCGTCGGTGATCTACGACTACGCCTAACGCTTCGAGCGAGTCTAACCCGAGAAGTAAGGGTACCGGTAGCGAAGGGAATACGCGACCGATCACCGTTCTCTCGCGATCTTCGAGCCTCAACGGGAACTCGATTTCCTCGTCACAAACAATTTTTTCACCGTTCGCGATAACACTCGGCCTTTGAGCGGTTCGACGACGCGGGAGCCCCAATCGAGAAGCGATTAACAGCCCATCGTCGCCCAGGAACGTATGAGTCGCCCCACTGTCCACGATAGCCGGTAATATTTTGCCAAGGATCGCGACTTTGACGATTAAAACCGTGCGAGAGCGAGTGCTATTTAGTGGACTGCAAAAATATTCGGAAAGATCGAGAGAGAGATTCTTATAATTTTCCGTAGGGGCCGATGACGATATCGCGGGGATCACTTTGCCCCTTCTGGGTGACTCCCGGCGGCGTTTCCCTTACAATCGTGCTCCATGGAAACGGTAACTTCCTTTTTCCCGCATCGATAACAATAAATAGTTTTCGGCGCGTTGCAACCGATAGCGCGATGCCCCTCTTGACCGCAATTCCAACACGACGTCTCTACCGGTCCTTTCGCGGGCGAACGCGCCGTCGAGAGCGCTGATCTCGACGGATGAGGCGATCCCGGAGGCTTGGTAGGCGTAGAACGACGTGAACTATCTCGGGAATCAGCGAACGATACGCGATTTCGCGTGGGCGTACCGCGATTCGAATTGGTCGCGTCTCTGCGCGGAGAATCTTTTTCGCGAGGAGATTTTCCCGGACTGCGCGCTCGAGAGCTATTCGCGTTGGTCGGTTGCCACGGATTCGAAAGAGCGGCGAAATTAATGCCTGCGGATCCCGCGGTTGTTTTCGTATCTTTATACGCCAAGTCGGGAAAAAGAGACCTTTCTGGCGGTGGAGGAGGTCGATAGTAGCGCTCCGATAAATAGCTGCGCTCTATCCGCACCGCGAGAAGCTCGAGTTGGTCAAACGTCGAGATGGTTTGACGCTGAACGGCGATTTGAATCCTCGGGAGCATATTCCGATAAGCGTAATTGAGTTGCTCTTCCGAGGTAAACGGTGGCACGACGCGATCAAAAAGTGCACGCAAACACGTCAGGTAGTCCGAGAACGGTTCGTTCTCGCCCTGAGTACGACGTAAAATCTCTTCGCGTAACGCGAACTGAAAGTCGGGATCTCCGAATCTGCGACGCCACGCGCTCTCGAACTCCGCGAAATCGTACAATCTTACCCGTTCATTACGAAACCAATACAACGCGATCCCGGATAGAAAGAATGGCAGACAGCTGAAGAAGGCGTGATCGCTTATCGGTACGAGCGCGCGGCCTTCCTGTATTCGTACGAGGAAAGCTTCGGCATCCTCCCCCCGCGCGCCTGAGAATTTCAAATTCCATTTTCGCATTATTTCGTATGCGGCCATTGCCGTTACGCGAGACCGCGACGTGTCTCTCGGGGTGTCAATAGGAGACGAATGAAATTCCGGATGGGTGTGAGGCACCGTCGGGTGACCCATGTCCTCGAAAAATGCTACGCGAGGAGGACCTCGCGGCGGGAGCGGCGGCGGCGGGGGACCTCGCGGAGCTCTAAAACGATCGTTTCTCTCCGTATCTTCGACTCGTGCGGGAGCGGAGACATTCGCACCCGACATAATATCATTATCCACGAGAACTGCCCTCGGCTGCTGAGGCTGAAATGGATTTTCCGCGGTTGTCGCCGGAGTCGGATTAGAATATAAAAATGACGCTAAAAGTCGATCGCGTAATTGCAAAGGAGTCCCTTCGTCCGATAATCCGCGTCCGCGTAATCCTGCGCGAATCAACTCGGTAGCGAGCGGTGGTGGGGGCCCGTCGCCGTACGTCGACATGATGGACTCGAGCGTTCGGTAGCCCGAACGATTCGACGCGCGAGATCTCTAAAGGCGGTTGCGTACGCGCACGCACACCAGCGCGATACCCAGCTCACCGATTCTCTCTACCACCACGCAAATATCGTACGAAAATTCCGAGAACGAAGATTGAAATATTATTTCGAATCTTGAATTATATTCCTTCAAAATAATGTACTGCCGTTCCGCTGTCCGGCTCTCGGCGTTCGAGAGCTCGAAAATGTAAACACCGCGCGGGGTCAGCGAACAAGGTGATTCTCCTGGCTAACGGCTCGCACGCTCTCGCTTGGCAACGCGGTATCCCCGAATTCCCAAATCTTTCACAATTCGCACGAATAAAATTTTTCGATGCGAGAACGACAATTATCTTCCGTTTCTTTCGTTTTCGTCTCTCGTTTCGCTCCTCAATTTTTCTAAGTAAATCGTTAAGTCCGAGATTGCAAATAATTTTCTTTTTATTTTTCAAATAATATTTTTTTTGTAATAAATTATCCCCTACACGAAGCAAAATCACTAATTTCGGTAACGACAATTAAATTAAAAATAATAAGTGATAGGGAAAATATTAGGAAAAGGAAGAACTGTTTTCGTAGATTTTAAATAGTCAGCCGGCGCTAATCGGCGAGGGCTCTTTAAATCGCCCGTTGTACAGTAGGATAACTGTTGGAGGAAATAGTCGCGGTAGCTCAAGTCTAGCCGAAATTTCTCTCGTGTAACGCGCGCTCTCAGCAGCACGTTACACTCGGTAGCTCCTACCACCACCACACAACGAGACACTCACACAGCGTGAACAGCGCGAACGCTGATCGACGGTTAAAGTATCCGCCGGTCGAACAATAGATGATGCGAGAACCGTTCGAAACCGAAAATAAGATTTTAAAGAGAACGAGTGTTGGCTGAAAGATATTAAAGTCGCGGAAATGAAATTAATTATTTTAATTTTTCTTGCGTGGGCCCCACGTTGGGCGCCAAAATTTGTCACGCTATTTCCCGAGGACAAACCAAATCCCGCCGGACTGAGCGATCCTTCTGGGCGCCAGTCTCGAGAGCTAGGCTCTCGATACAAATTTTTATCGAAGGAATCGTGAGCGAGATATTTGCTCGGCTAGCAAGCAGCCATGGGAGAATGGTAGAGGGGGTGGTTCTAATTAGCGAAAGGCGACGAATTAACCAACACTCTCAAATTCGGGAACCAATGTTAACAATTTTTAATTTATTCCAAGTCTCGGTAGCCAATGAACGATGTAACATAACAACAGTATTTCCGTGATTTCAAAATTATTACCGGTTTCCCATATTTCGGTTTCGACGTTGGTTCACGCGACAAACAGTTAGAGGTCGAGTCGACCTTTTCCACAATACGCGGGCTCTCGAGAACAAAAGTACGACGGACAGTAAAAGAAAAGGACACGCGCCTCGTTGTCACAAAATACAATAATCAATTAATCATTACAATAAAAAGAAAATAAGAGAAACGGAGTCAGAAAAATAAAATAACAATAAGTCACGGAATAAAATTGGAGTCAAAATTAATATCGAAGAATAGTCAGAATTATACAAACAAACGATAAGAGAATTATTACAATAACGAGACGCGTCTGGTGATAACAATAAAACAAAAGATGGCGACTAAAATGGTAACGGTTCTCGAGAGCGGATGACGATCGCGTTTTCCCGAAGTTTACAAACTACTTAAAACTAAGGACTCTCGCGCGTTTGGCAATTTTATAAAATAAAACGAAAATGATACAATAGACTAATTGAATCCCTCTCGGCGATTCTCTTAACTTCTCAATACGACCCAGATAATAAAATCCCCCCACAACACCGGCGATAGCTTGTCTTTTCGCGTGATTTTACAAGACGTGAACTGCCATGCACGATAACGCACCGCCCGGCAATATCGCTCGGGATCTTTTTGGCCCAAAACTAAGATGCTAACGGAACTTGAACAAAA
Source organism: Ischnus inquisitorius (assembly GCA_963924025.1). NCBI lineage: Eukaryota > Metazoa > Arthropoda > Insecta > Hymenoptera > Ichneumonidae > Ischnus > Ischnus inquisitorius. The sequence goes on along the minus strand of OZ001253.1, from coordinate 14,964,884 downwards.
AGCCTGTCCGGAAACGAACGACGGCCTTACCGGGTAATTTTTGCCGTAATCGAAGCCCCTCGGGAAATTCCTCGCCGAGACCTCGAAATCGCGGGTGGATAGGCGTCGGTTCTCGCTGGACAGCACGGTCGGCAACGGTAGCAACGTCCTGCCTCTTCGGTGGTTAACGCTCGAGTCCTCGAGATCGTTCGCGATTTCGCGGAAACGGTCAGCGACCCCCACCCCTGCCTATTCTAACGTTAGGCCCCCTAGCCGAATTCGGAGACGATTTTCGTAACTCCTCGCGCGCCAATTCAATTAACGAGAGCGCGCGTTCTTGCGTACGTTCGCCGTGGTCGTGGATAGGCGATCCACGGCGAGAGCGGATGGCGCTAGGGTCCCGATGACGCAGAGTCTTGCGTGTTCTCCGGAGAGCGATGCGGTAGCGATGCTGCGTTCCTCCGGAAGACGAGGCTTTATCATTAAAGCGAGGGGTGAGGCTTCGAGTCGATCACCCGTCCTATAGTGCGAGAACGATACTCGAGTAACAGCTAGCTCTCGAGGCTCTTGGTTAGACGGTGCGGTACAGCGCTCAGGCGAGAGCTAGAGAGTCGATGCTTTTGGAGCGCGCGGTAGGTTCCCGTCGCGCTCTCCGTTGCTGCTGCGTGGCCGTAGCGCTGGTTAGGCTCTTTCTCGCTGCGCAGAGACCACCGATGCTGCCAGCGAGAGCGTGGACTCGCCGCTGCCCTTGCCAATGTCGAGAGCCGCCTTGACGCTCTCGGTTGCGTCGGTAACGTCGGTTCCAGCGTTGACGATGTTGTCGTTGAGTACGCGATAAGACCATCGCTCGTTGCCGGAAAGGGAAAATAATCAAAAATAATTAAAATAATATTCGCGTAGCTAGCTATCGCCCTGTTGAATTGCCGAGAGAGAGGGTACCGAGAGCCAGAACGTCGGCCGCTGTGCCGTGCTGTCTCTTACGCCCTTTGAATTACTGGGCTTTGTGACGGGAGCGAAAAATCCACGTCACAATATATTCATATATATCTCCTATATTATATAAAAGTTTCGCCGCCGCCTCCGCCGTGTTCAAGAACTTAGGGGACTTTGAATATTTTCGCTCAGCTCGTCTCCCCCTCCCCTTGGAAAAATATTCTGTCCCTAATGGGCCTTGACCTTATATATTGTAACGGGACAGAACCCCCACCCTGGCACTGTTCGGATAAGAGGACCGAGCGGTTACGCGAAATTTAAAGACCAAGCGAGAGCGAGGAAGCGCCGCGCACGACACGAGACACCAGGCTTACCGCATAGGCCCCAAAGATCCGCCTACGCGACGAAACCGGTCGAATCGTCACACGATATTAGGCCGATCGTCCGTTAACAGGACACAATGATAAGAAAATGACAACGCCCGCGAATACTAGCGTGACACACGACGGATAAAGGCCCGCTTTGGCCCAGCCAAAAAGACGTTTTGACCGCTAATTGCATACAAATTCAAAAGATCGGTCCGTTGCAGTTACATCATAGATCGTACGATCAATGACGCGGACAATAACACAAGCCGACGGTATGAAAGCCCGAGCAAGCCTTGAAAGTCACTCATTATTCTGATCCAACTTTACACCCACACTCCTTGTTTGATCGAACCCCAGGAAGCACTGGCCTATCGAGAAAACTCTTTGAGTAAAGCCCATACTCCCGAAACGAAAACGAAAATTCTCTGAACTGTCCGCGGTAGCCCACCGAGGCAAATTTAGACTTCAATAAATTAATTTCCGGTAAATCTTGAGATAGCAAAACCCCGTGAAAACGACAAACAAAATTATTCAGTTGCGAAAGCACATCGCGAAATCAATAGGTTTTGGTTAGCATCGATTCACGTACGTGGCATAGGCCGTTTGACTTTCTAATTCTATAAAGAAAATCATTACGACCGCAACGTAGGCGGTCCGAGTTTATCCGAGTATTATTATCCGAGTAATCGTGGGCGGCGTGCTCAAATTCGTGATAACTAGCTGCGTAGCGCGAGAACCTAGTCGAAATCATTTCTGGCCGAAATAAAATAAAACTCTCAATCGAATTCGTCGTGAGCGAAGCAACGAGGCCACTTATCGACTCGAAATAATTCGATTTTCATTTTATTGTCTCGCCGGTACTCGAGCATTGCCGCTGCATCACTCGGGACATAGAAATATTAGTTCGTGGCCCGCATGCCGCGAGTAGTGATACAGTAACTTCAATATAAATTGATAAATTTAGTATTCCTGAGCACGGATAGGCTCCGGTCGTGTCACCGCCTTGGTGCGCGCCTGAACATTGTAAAAAAGAGAACCGAATGCAGTTCCAGAAATCATTTCTGCTTGGTTGAGGCGAATCAACTTGGAAGTTGCGAGCTCGGTAAAACCGTACTCATAGAAGAGATAGTTTGCACTCGAAGCGTCAGCGAAACTATTGTCGATAAGAAAATTACAATACCCATAGATAGTAGAAGAAAAGAAAGACGAAATAATAAGCTCAGACGATAAACCGATCTCTACAATCATCACTTTCCTCAATAGTTCTCCCGGAGCAAATGATGAAAAAGTCCCGTCTCCGCACGCTGTTGCGGACATAATTCTGACGCTTCTTCCTAAATCCGCCAAGCAGTAATTCTTCGACTGCCCTGAGCCGAACACCCGTTCGAAGACATATGAATAGTATCAAAATACGCGAGAGAAGTACGGTAGCAAATTTCAGAAAAATTACAATATAGATAGATAGATAGATAGATAGATAGATAGATTCATTTATTCAATACTTATACATCTAATACATCTAAGGAAATCTGGCTCATTCGTGGATATCTTAACATGGTTATTATTTTTCGAAAATACTAGTTTTGAGCGATCGTAAAGAATATTAATTTTTTCATATTCCTTCTTTTTCTCTCCTATATAACCTAGAAATATAATCTTCTTACAACTAAAATACAGTTTCAATTCCTTAGCTGTTTACATTATGCGAAATATGATATAAAGTCCTCTGTATTAGCTTCCCAAGGCCAGGAGTTTATTTTCAATAGACTACCCTGCTCGGCCCTGTATACAGATAATCGTACCTCAGCCGGCATCTTGTTAAAAATCACGGGGGCAAGATAATCGTGGCATTTTCTGTTCGTTCTTTTATTCCTTCGCGGCACACACACTCTGTTCGACGTTGCATGTCTCACTGGCCGTTGAGCCATAACGAATTCCAAAAGTCTTCTCCGCACATAGTATTGCAACATTATTTTACAGTAGGTACGCCGTTTATTAAATTCCTCGCTTAATGCGTATAACTGTTCTGTGGGATATCTTCGGTTTTTATAATACATGAGTTTCAAAACTTTCCGATTTAAGCTCTCTATGGGTTTGATGACGGTTTCCGTAGCCCCTCTCCAGCTCATAATCCCATAGCTCCATATTGACACGAACAGAGATTTGTAAATAAGCTTCAGTATATTTCGACTGACTATTGTTCTCGCCTTTTCTATCAACGCTATTATGTACCTCAACTTCCTTATTAATGTGCTTACGTGTCTGTCCCATTTAAGATGACTATCGATTGTCACACCCAGATATTTTATTTCCTGCACAATCTCTATTTTTTCCTTTAACCCACCCACAGTATCAAACTCCATCGATTCAATATTTGGCAAACTATCCACGTAGCACCCGAAAGTTATACATTTCGTTTCCTGTATATTTATCGTAAGCTTATTTCCCGCAAACCAGTTGTATACATTCCTTACATCAGCTTTCGCGATTTCAAAAAGACTCTCCCACGTTTTCTCCTTGTATAGAAGTACTGTATCGTCTGCGTACGCTATGGTCTGGGCACTACTATCTATTTTGAATGAGTCGTTCAAATATCGTATCAACAATAACGGTCCCAGAACCGTACCCTGAGGCACTCCGAAATTTGTAGTGAAACTTTTACTGTCAACCCCGTTTATCGTCACATACTGAGGCCGATGCCTTAGATACGTATTAATTAACGAGTGCGCTGGCCTACGCAATCCAATGTTAAAAGTTTTTCCACCATTATGTCATGACGTAGAGTATCGAACCCTTTTTGAGGTCGATAAATACTCCGAGACTTTTCTCTTCCTCTAAGCTATTATAGATATTCCGAGTGACTTCAGCGATTGCATCGTCTGTTGACTTGCCTTCACGAAAGCCATATTGCGAGGTAGAGACAAAATTGCTCTCGCTCAAAAAAGACAATAGTCTTGTTTTCAAACATTTCTCGAACACTTTGGCTAAACATGTGATTAACGACATCGGTCTGTAGTTTCCTATCGTATTCCGGCCACCGCTTTTATATGTAGGAACGATTTTCGCTTTCTTGAAGTGATTTAGGCAGATTCCCGTTTCGAACGCCAGATTTATCGCATGCTTTAACTGCTCTGCTATATACCTTGCTAACACTTTTAAAGTTTCTACGGCAATTCCGTCTGGGCCCTACGCGTTACCGTTTTTTAAATTTATCGTTATTTTTAACACTTCGTCGGCGCTGACCTTTAAGAGGTACATTGATCTGTTTTCCGCGTCCAAGGTCGATATTCTCACATTTGAGATTTCACTAGCTAATTTGCGCCCTACGTTGGTAAAGAACTCACCGAAATCATTTGCAATTTTTAACGGGTCTGATTTAGTACTCTCATCACCCACAACACTGCTCCCCTGTCTTTGTCCTTCGCTCTCACTACCAGTTATCTCCTTTACAATCTTCTACATTTTTAGTTGATCTGTGCCTGCTTTGTTTACTTCTCGACCGTAGTACCGTTTCTTCGCTGTACTGATCTGAGCTCTTAAGTGATTCCTGTACGTCGTGTATTCCTCCAATAATGCTCGATTTGCTCTGTAGCACGTTGCGATTCTGTACAGCATGTCTCTTCGTTTCATTGACTCCACGATGTCCTTGGTGATCCACGGCGTCGTCTTTCGAGACCTCCTGACTGTTTTTTTTTCGTGGTTCCTTTGCTCAGCTTGAGTATTTTCTTGACTAAGATATCGATACATTCACTTGCATCCGAGACCCTCAAAACGGTTCTCCAATCTAGTCCAGCGAGTTCTTCCAGCCTCCTGTAGTTTATCCTTTTTCTTTTCGAATTTATTGGCGTATCCCGTTTCTCCTCTGTCAGCAATTTGCAACACAACGTCACCGGGCTCCGCCCCCCTGCACGCTTCGCGCGCCAACCCCCCTTTTTTTTGCCTGTTCTCTCGCTCAATAAATTTGTTTGGAATAATCAAAACTGTAATCTACTAAACTATTATATTATTATACTAATCGACTGAAATATCTCTCTATGTGATATAGATATCTCACCACCGCCGCCGCGTACAGAAATTGAGAAATAAGAACATTTCTGCCTGCCTTCCCCTCCTTCGCTCTGGGAAAATATTTTAAGTCTTCAATATATAATCAGTCGTTAATATATGGTATATAATATATAATAGGGACTCGGAATATTTCAAGCCGAGGCCCCCTTAGGGACATTCTGCCCCCCCTCCTCTCCTCCTAAAGGGGCTTGGTCTGAAACATTCCAAGTCCCTATAAGGATCTCTGCCTGAAATATTCTAAATCCCTTCAAATATGTAATACAATATTGGAATTAGAGATATTTTAAGTCCTGCCATTTGCTCGAAATATTCTAAGTCCTGCCCGAATATTTCGAGCCAGAAGGGGACTTGGAATATTTAAAGCCAGAATATGTACTTTCAGAAAAAAATAAAATAAAAAAAATCGATTTTTTTGAAAATTTCGGTGACCCAGCCCCCTTAGTTAACTACCTTTTGGTACAAGGAATGGACGATGTTACTCTTATCGATAACGAAACGATGTCCCAGACCGACCTGAAACGCGCCTTCAGATCAGCAACCAAAAGGCAAAGCATAGATGATGGCTCTGATAACGAGAACGCCGAGAACAAGGTAATAAATTGGAGGAAATTAAATAAAATGCAGTTTTTTTTTACCAAGACCGAAAACAAAGTAATAAATGAGACGAAATGAAATGTAGTTTTTTTTACGGAAAAACAAAAGGATGTAGCTTATGCGAGCAACAGCGACTCGCGATGCCTGCGACGCACGAACTCTGTGATTTTCAACGGTTCGTCTCGCACTGATAAAACCCAGAACACGACTGAACGCATAATCGGATGGAATTACATTTTTTGTTAAACTTAAATTTTTTACGAAGATCGGGATTTTGTTTCGCGCCGACCGCTTCGAAAATTAGCGAAAGGTTCGAGAAATTGCCTCTTACGTGATATAGACTATTATTTTATTTCCCATATATTATGCATAAAAACAAAAGGACGAAATTATATTTTTTTTTTTAAACTTTAATTTTTCTTTGACGTGTTATACCCCGAAAACGTACGCGAGTACGACCGAGGTTGCGACATAGCAACCACGGCGTACGAGCGCTAAGTTTCATCATCAGACGCACGGTATCGGTTAGGCAACCGTCGCATCGAGCCTTCGACGCTCGATCGCGGTCAACATGAATGCCGAGTCAGCAAATTCCATAGGCCGGCGCTCGGATCCCGCAATAACGCGAATCCGGAGCGCCGAAAGATAAACATTAAATAAAGAAATTTGGAAACGATGTTTATCTTCCAAAGATGCAGCTGACACGCTCGCTCCACTTTATTGACTATAAAGTGTGGTCGCGAGCTCACAGCAGCAGTCAGAAAAGTTATCCGACACCGTGCGACTGGTTGAGCGAGAGTACAGACTCGAGCAAAGGGTCTCGTAAGTAGTTTAAACCAAACAAGTCGGACACTAGTCCGACACACTGTATCAATTGTACTTCTGAAAAGTGTTGAGCGTCTTGAACGCCAAATAAAGTTTACGTATATTCCACAACCTTACTCGTGTGTTATAACATTCGCTAAGGGTTCCAACCCTTAACTGGTAATCCCGAACAACGTTCTGAGAAGGGCGTAATATCACCGGGCTCGGAGTAGCTACCCGAGATTCGGCGGTACAACAGACGAAGATCGGGATTTCAACGTTTTGTGTCGACAGCGTCGAAAATTAGCGATAGATTTGAGAAATTTCGTCTTACGTAATATAGACTATTCTTTTATTTCCCTTATTATATGCATAAAAACAAAAGGCTATAGCTTATAGTTCGTCTCGCACTAATAAAACCCAGAACACGACTGAACGCATAATCGGACGAAATTATATACTTTTTTGCGTTAAATTTTTGACGAAGATCGGGACTTTGCTTTGCGTCGACCGCGTCGAAAATTCGCGAAAGATACTTCGAAAGATTCGAAAAATCCCGTCTTACGTGATATAGATTATTTTTTTATTTCCCTTATATCTTATTTGCATACAAGTTATATATGTAATATTACTTATGTATATTGTTACGTCGCGAATCGTGAATTTACATGAGGAGCCGCCTCATCTCGGTCAATCAACTTAATGAATTTACTCGTTATCGAAGCAGCTACGATTCGCGGATGCCTCGTTTTGAGCCTAACCTCGCGGAAACTACTCGGAAGAGGCTAGAGCACATTCGCGTATTGAAATAATACGAGTTCACGCATCCTCACCGAGTGGGTGGGTGTCTTGAAAATAGGGACAAAAATATTCCGTTGGCTCGATTGGACTTCCGGATTCGAGCTCCGGAGTCGACGGAAGTGTTACGCGGCGGAAAAAGTTCAAAAATTGAATGTATAAAATGGTAGCAACTACCAAACAAACTATGAGACAAAACACGAGAAAAATCAAAACGATCATAAGACTATTCATTTTGTTAAGCCGATTGTAATCTACTTATACTCGTCGGGGTCCCGAACGCGAAAGGGGTACTTCAACGCGCGTTACGATATTCGGGACTACCGAGATCGATCTATTATTTATCTATTATTTTCCTCGGGAAAAATTAATGGGATTGACGGCATAGATCGCACCGAGTTGGGCTGTCGATAGCTTGGACACTCGCGATAATCCGAAACGATTTGAGGGAACGCGTAACTCGGTGAACCATAAGAAAAAATTATACCGAACACGAAGGTGAAAAGGATAAAGAGATATCCGTTGTGACGGGCAATTTCCAACGAGCTATGGAAATCCCGGGCACCTATGTCAGGACGAGTCAAAGGGGCAACGGGGACAACGGGGAAATCAGGTGGCAAAAATAACTGTAAATTCGGCAAAATTAACAAACTATAATTCGGAATAATCACGTAAGATTCGATACAAAGGAAAGTAATAATAATATTCGAAATAAATGTTCGCGTTGTCCGAAACAACGGGAGCAAATACAACTCAAAAGACTACGAACTATCCTGCCAACGCACTCGCTGCGCAGGGACGCGGGAAAAATATAACAATAATAAGGCAGGGCCTTATATATATAACACCGATTAATAATTCCACGAGAGTCGCGGAATTCTCTCGAACACTTTACACGCGCGGTCGACTAGTCTCAGGGAGAACAGAGGGGTCAGGGAGGGGGTTTGCAAGTTCGATATTTCGGGTCTAAAATATTAACTCTGGTCAGTGCAAATCTCTTTCGGGTCTCTAAATATCACGGGGAATTTCCGGGGAATTTATTGGGATTTTTACGGGGGTGGGAATCTCACTGAGAATGAATAATTAACGGCTATGCGCCACTCACCACGTGCTCACACTTTTACCTATGGTCTTGCCGGGTAATGGCGGTAGTCGTTCGCAGAAAATTTTTCGTTATCTCCGATCGCAAATATCGTCGATAAGCGGGGGCGGGTTCGAGGGAAATCACACACAAACTGTTGAAAAACGTCACGCAAATCGGTGAATAAACACCCGCGATTTCTCGTACAATTTCTCACTGACAATTTCGGTAATTGTCTCGCTCGATCTCACGCACACGTGCACTCAGGGAGGGATCTCGATCGAAGCTGTCTGTCTCTCGTTCGTGCTGTCTCTCTCAGCCTTCTTCTTCGTCCTGCAGCGCCGTGGGGGGTCTCGGCGAGCGAGAGAGTTCGATACTTGGTGTCCGTCGATATCTCGAGCGATCGACGGGTCGTTGCGTAAGAGGGCGGCAGCTGGGCTATCGAATCGTCGCTCGATATTCGTGAGCGACGAGAGCGGGCGAGGGAGGCGGCGGCAGAGGCTGGCAGCGAGGCGACGGTGTCTCGGCGGTGGCGAGGCGCAAGGGAGAGCGTCTCCCCTCGCCGTCGCCCGAGCATCTCCTTCTACCTTTCTCTCGCTCTCTCACCATCGTTGTCGTCCGGCGAGGCGCGTAGATCCTTGGTCTTCGACGATGTGGCTCGCGCGGGGGTGACGGGGGAGGGGGAGGTTCGCGGGGACTATTGTACTTAGGCTACCTAGCTAACGTGGCGAGTAGCGGGCTCGAGTCGAGATTCGCGAGGGCTCTGTAACGATGCTACATCGTTACAACTCCTCCGGGGGAAAACGAAAGTTATTCTTTGAAGAACTTGAGCAACATTCATACGGGGGGGGGTGGTTTCGTTGGGGAATAGTCAGGGAACAATGAGAGGATCGGCGGGTTCGGATTCGACGTAATTCTGGAAACTGATACTCTGCTGTTACTTTGCTCGTGTAGCGGGTTGGCTAACGGAGCCTCGGGAATGATCGATACGATCCGTTCTCGGTGATCGCATCGCAAGCACTTTTACGACTGGTCGACCCAGTATGACTTTTAATCGCGGGTTGTATCCTCTCACTGGCTGTTCGTTACGCTCGGGAAATAGCTAACATTTGACGTTCTCTGTACTCGGGGCGAGGGTAGGGGCAACTTTTGGGGCGAGGGGACGTCTGGGGCCACAGGGGACTTTGTTTTCCGGGCTCTTCTGGGACGGTTCGCGGTATGATTTGGGGCGCTTGGGGGGATAGGCGATGAGTATCCGGACTCCGGAGAGCTGCTAGCGCTCTCGGCACTCACGGAAAGCCTTAATTTTCGTTGGGTTTTTCGTGGGGGCGTTTGGGTCTGGGTTGAAGTTCGGCTAGGTGAAAGGGGTTCGGTTTGAATCGCCTTGCTTACCAATGCTCGGGGTTGCAGTGAATTCGGGGTTCCGTTACTCGTCAACGGAGGGGATACGGGGGCAACTGTTTCGGGTTTCTCGGGGCGTACTTCGGGAGCTGGTCCAGGCTTTTCGACCCGTGTCTTGGGGGTTTCGGGGATTGTTCCGGACGATGCAGTCTGTGGTACGGGAAGTGCGGGGGATGGTCCGGGGCTAGTGACCGTAGATGCGAGGGTATCGGGGATCGGTCCGGGGCTTGTGACCGTTGATTCGGGGAGTTCGGGGCTCGGTCCGGGGCTTGTGAGCGTTGACTCGGGGGTTTCGGGGCTCGGTCCGGGGCTTGTGACCGTTGACTCGGGGGTTTCGGGGCTCGGTCCGGGGCTTGTGACCGTTGACTGGGGGGGTTCAGGTCTCGGTCCGGGGCTCGTGACCGTTGATTCAGGGGGTTCGGGGCTCGGTCCGGGGCTCGTGACCGTTGGGGCGGGGGTTTCGGGGCTTTCGAAATCTTCTGTGACGTTTATACACGTCCTCTTACGTCCAGCTTGTTTGAGCTGCTTGGCTTTCGCGATGCCTTTGGTTTTCGGCCGGGGTACGATTTTACAGTTTTTCTCGAGTTGACGTACTGATCTTCTGTACTCGGATGCGGGGCGAGGGGTGAGCTTTCGGGATCTGAATGCAATTCGGGGAAAGAGAAATTCGGCTCTGTAACGATGCTACATCGTTACACCGTACATGTTAAATAAGGATCACTTGCAGAAAGGAAGGAAATTGCAAATAATGCAAAAAAAAAAAAAAATATTCGACTTACCGGAAAGAAAATAAGTATCCGGAGAGTATAAGAAACGAAGAGATTGCTGGTGTTGTGGCTGGTCGGCGGATCGCTGGTCGATGGTACCGTCGGCGTGCCGAGAAATTTGCCGAGCGGTCAAAGGGTTGTTCGAATAATTTTCGAAGAACACACAAACTTTCACAATAGTTGGCTTTTATTTAAAAGCACACACACAAAACTCCAAAGTTCAATACAAAAGATAAAACTGAACAAAATTTCAAACTTCACAAAAATGAATTTTCGAAGACAAACTTTTTAGAAATCGGAAAACTGACAAGGGTTCGTCGTCGGAGAACTCCGGAGAGGTAATAACTCTGACCGGAAAAAATGTTGAGTACTGTGCATATCCAGCACCGAGAGGGCTCCTTTTTATACCTTCGACTTAAGATGACACATGGGGCATGGGAGGGGGCAGCGTCTTAGTGTAGGCGTGATTTTCCCCGCCTACCTTGTTCTCCCTATCGATCCATCGATTTTTCATTACAATTTTTATTTAACGATCTCGGTGCGGGTTTTTGGTTTGTTAGTTAATAATTTGTTTCCTCGATCAATTTTAAGGTTTCTCGAATTTGAATGGACTCTCTAAGTGCAAATTTACGCAAATTAGAACTTCAATTAATGAAAATATTCTCGGAAAAATAATAATTAATTAACAAAACCAAAGATAATTATAAAAATAATCTTATCATTATTGTACTATATATTGACGTTCCTATTCTTGCGTTCCCAACTGATTTTTCAACATAATTATTGACTATTAATCGCTGTCGATCTTGACAGATCGATATATAAATGAATTCAAATTTCGCATAAAATAACAGAATATTTACCGGTTTCTTTCATAATTAATTTTTGTTGGTGTTTTTAAATCTTTCCTGATAATTTCCAAATTTAATTAATTGATTTATTTATACAAGCCTTTTCATTCGACAGAGAACTATCAAACTTCGAGCTATAGTTTTTCAACATTCATAACATTTTCGTATTGTTGTTACTGAGTTATAATAATTTCCGGATTATTTAATAATTTTTAATTGTTCGAGTTTTATTCTTTCTCTATCCCTACCCTAGCTGGGAGAGTATCTTCGTGCCTCTTGGTTTTTTCGGCCTGCCTCCTATTGATCTAGATAATTCATTTATTGCCACAGGGTGGGCCTTCCCGGTCGCCTAGGGCGTCAAGTGGATGGCGGGTCCCTTTCCTACTCGCCTGGCGTGATCACGCGCGCCGCACTGACCCGCGAGCCCACGCCATCCGCTACCCCTCCAGGGGTGACTCTTGGCGTTCCTTGTTCTCGTGGGCCACACGCACACGATCGCCTTTCTCTGTATTTTTCTCTTTCTCTTTACCAAGAAGACTATGCTGATACAAAGGTTCCCTCCGTCGTTGCTGAATAGCAACCACGTGTAGTCCTCTGTTCTTTTTCTCCGCGTAGCGATTTCGTCAGCCATGAATCGGCGACGCAATATGATCTCTGTCTGTTTCGACCCGGAGACCACTTGATTTAATGTATTCCAACTCAAATGTTTAGAAGAGTCTCTCCGAGCTAGTTTGGGCGAACATTTCCTGTGCAATGCGATATTCTTTTTGAACGCTAAAATTTTATCATCTCCTGTTTATCCTAACTGCTCAATGACTTCTTGGAGCTCAATGTTTAAAAGATGTTTAGTCTATGAGTAATACGAAGATAAATTTTAACTGAACAATATGCCTTGCGATTCGATTTTTCAAATTGTAATTTTTATGACGCGAAAAGACCAGAAGGGTTCTCTGATAATACCCAGGTAGTTCGTAGGCACCGGGCATTTTTGACTATAAATCGCAAATGGGAAATTACGCGGAAAAATATTTAAAAAATAATTAAAAATAGTGTAAAAGGATGAGCTGACCCAAGATTTTCGTACATACGTGATTCTACGTTAATCAGTTAATTCGCGAGCTATGAGGAATCTCTTTAAACGGACGTTTTTCGGGGCTGTAAGGGTTGTCCAGGAGGTGCTGCACTCGTTGGAGGAAGTCGGAAGTTTTTCGGCATCAATAGGCCTGAAGCATATAGTTGACCCAAAGCGTCGGTATCGTCACTGGGGTGTCGATCTTCTTGGCGTGAAATCATCGAGCGCTCGTATATATGAGCCTCGATGCCTCGTAGTATTGGTGGGCTCCGGCGGACACAAGCGCGCCGAGCCTTAGCAACAGTCGCATCCCTTGGTAGTCGGCTGGCCCCTTGTACGTGAGCCGGCACTTTTTGATAGTGTTGGTGCCTTTCTTTCTTTGCGTTACTGCAACGCGCTCGGTATTCATGATCGAGCCGTGGTTTCTCGCTCTCAGATAAGGGCCTCTTGGAATGCTCGAGCAACTCGAGCGGGTGGATGCTATTGATTTTTCTCGATCTTGTCGAGCGATGACAGAATTATTTTAATGGCTTCGGTGGAGCGGGTCTTGAAGAATTTCAAACAATTCTCGATTTTCGAGTCTCCTTCGAAATTTTCCCCACCCACACAGCATTATTAGACATTTTTCCTCAGTCTTCCGTTTCCTCTCCGCGAGTGTACAGCTGAGCTCCTTTCTCGGTTCGATCGAGGAGCCGCGCGAAAATCCGTAAAGAGATCCCGAAAGTGCGTGACGTAACAATATCGTCAGTCATCTGGTTAGGACGAATAAGCATGAACCTGTACTTTTAAAAAAGTTTATAAGATACAAGATGCGAGTGTTGATAAACTCGTGTCTTTGCATGAAGAAAATATAGCCGATGGAATATGATAAATTTCATTGGTAATACGGCTGTGAATAATAAGTACAAATGTAGAAATAAGAAAGCCGGTACAAGGACTTCGATAATATGTAGACACTGTAGAATTCGGATATATTATTCAATCTCTGCGTTATACAGAGCCCCGACAGCTAAATGTGTATCACACCGTGAATAAGAAAACTAAACGATCTCTTAAATACGACAATCTGAAACGTATGGTGCTCATTACAACGCATCCGTGCCTGGAAATACCATCGGTTGCATTATCAATATTTATTAAGTTTAAGTTTTAAGTAAAGAAGAATTAACTATATATGACATTTTTATTTGTGTCTCCTGATTTCAGGCCAAAGTCTTCCTTAACACTTCCTGTCTTTTTTAAATTGTTAACGCGTAATTCCGAAGCACGTCTTTGTCGCCCGGACAGACGGGATAATTCACGCTACTGTGTAATGCTGTCGTTCAGCAAAGATTCAAACAACTCATCTTCCGTACTGCCAGCGATCTCGTGGCATCGCGTCAAATATAAAATTCCCGTTGTTCTGAAATACCCATCAACGTTCAAAGATCCTCATACCTGACGTGTTTCAATTGTAATCACGTCTTTTGATACGACGATGACGATTGCGACTTGTGATCGTTAAACGAGTTGAGATTTTTAAAAAATGCAATATTCAAACAACGACGTTTGATTCGATGCTTCGTTTACCGCGGCGTCATTGGCGACAACCACGCAAAAATAGTGTCGACCAATCACGGCATATTTTCTATGTCAGCAAGGGGCTTGAACTGCTAACAGTTATATTGTGCGTAACAAAACATCGTGAATACCAAAGTGCGAGACATACCAGTTACTGCGACGTTATATAATTATATATAACTCATTATATTCTCGTGTTGTTCAGCGTCTTCAACAGTAGCTGTGCGAAACGAAGGAAGTGAGAACGAAAGAACACGCGATAACCTCACTTCGTCGTTACATTTTACGACGACATTGAAGGACACGAGTCCTGCACGACTCATTACATCGATTCTACAATCGTACGCGATATTCGGTAACGTAAAACAGGTACAGGAATATTATATTTATTTATACCACTTAAAAATTGGTAGAAAAATATGCTGTAAAATGAATTTGCACATTGCTTCCTCATTCTGTTGAAATGTCCGCAAAGCTCCTCTAAGAGCAACGCAGTCGCTGAATATTGGTTCCCTCATAGAGGAAGCTTTGTAACCCACATTTCAACAGAGTGAGGAAGCAATGTGCAAATTTCATTTGCAGTGTTTTTCCCTTCTCACATTTTTGAAAGTAAAAAAAATTCTAAACAAGAATGTTCACGAAAATTATATATGAAAATCTCAAGTTTTTGTTTTGCAAGTACAAAGCTTCGTCTATGAGGAAGCGAAACATAACCCCCATTAACAGTTCCAATATACGTACACATCTACTTCAAATGTCAATTGAATTTTCTTTATCTTTGCAGCTCATTGATTGTCATTTAAGGAAATCCCGAGTATAATCATACGAAGAAATCTGCAGCAAATAATAATTACCAACGTCATTCTTTGGTAAGTACTCTTGTCATTGTTCAAAGTACATTCAATGTGAATCATCCACTTAGACAGAGCAAACAGATTTTCTGGGCTAATGTAGGCATGAAATGATACGAAAAATTTGTAAAAACAGTGAGCAATTAATTGGTGTCCACAATGTAAACGTACGTTTCGTTCGCTGCCTGTGGTAGTTTACGCGGTTACGTTGTGTGCCAACGACAGCTCCGGAAATCCCGTTTTGTTACGTTAATGTGCCTCTGTTAGACAGTAAATCCTGTTTATTCCGAATACGGATACTTAACAATGCATTAATACTCCACATTATTGTTTCAGGTTTTCCACTGTTAGCGAGTAACACTCAAGAAGACTGCGCTCACATGAAAGTTGTGTCATTCATTACTGTTGTACCCCGAGTACGCCGGTTGTTGTCGCAAGGTGCATTGCGCAACAACCGAGGTATGCGAGCAGCGGGCGAGCCGAGCGCGAATGTAATTACCGAAATCGAGCGCGTCGCGGGCGATTGAGCAATCGACGCATCGAGCGATTCTCGATCGCGGATAAGTAGAGCAGCGCGTCAGCAGTTCAAGTAGCGCGGAGCCTCCATATTCCGTGGACGTACGGAATCTGGAGCGACGGAAAATAAACAGTAAACAATGAAAAGCGGAGTTTTAAGAAATAATGTTTTGTCTAATAAATAATGCTGATGCTCTCGCTCGATATATAATGATACGCGAGCGAGCATTCGACAGTCTGGTTTTTGACTCGAGAAACTGTGCGTCTGGTCCCAGGGATTCGGTATTGGAATCCAAAAGGTAACATAGAGAGTTCCGGGCAGGGGAACGTATTAAGCGGCACTGGCGGGTGAGGGTCGGACCTGGATCCCGAGTGCGGAATTAAGTCTTAAAGTTGACTTGTGAAGTAACTTTGTAAAGTTGTGTGCAAGAGAGGCAAATTGTAAAGTGAAATTGTTTATTACTCTGTTTTCTATTTCGTCAATAAATTGTTATTGTGCCTACGAGTTGTAGTCCTCACTGGGGTTCTAACCCCTTACTGGTAACATCCCAAAATCTTCAGAGATAATATCTCACCCGCCGAGCACGGTCTGATCACCCGGGCTCCGGCGGTACAACATTACTGAGAAGAACTGTAATTGCATCTCTGTATAGTACTTATTGTATCGGATTTTTTTATTCTATAATGCGACGTGTACTTCTATTATTTACAATATGTAGAATATTTGTTTTTCAATAAATAATATAGATACATCTCCTTCTTAAAGATTGAAAGTGTTCAGACCCAGACAAACCGAATATATTAATTCAGATCAAAGATTTAAGATTTATAACAGACAATAATACAATTAACGCGATTTTTGACGAACAATTGAAAAAGATTGAAGAGCTAAAAAGATTTTCGGGGAAGATTAAACATAAATCCGGAAAGATGCCGAAACGCAAAGTAGTAAGAAGTCCTGATGAAGAAGCCGAATTTCAGAAAATGCAACGCGAAAAAAATGCCGCGTATCAACGTCGTTGTCGTGAGATTGCCCGACAGAAAAAAGCAAATGAACCGAGAACGAGAACATTCCACTAATTTAGAAGTTGAACCAATCGCTGCGAGTAATATTATAGGCGAAAGAATTCAACACATCGAATTGAATTTACTACCAAATCTTGACGATTCTGAACTGCCATCGACAAGCGCAGAGACCGTCAATGTCCATCCCAATGTTGTCCCAACTCCCACCATACAACGCCAACGGCAATGGCAACTACGTCAACGATATATTACAAATGTTGACATTCATCGTGCACGACAATTAACTGATATCGCTGAACATTATATTGGTCCAATGGACGTGTTATGTTCGCACTGTGGCGCGGAACATTTCGCTGCCGAAAAAGTTTCGAATAAAGCAAAATCTTTTAATGATCGTTGCCATCACGGTGAAGTATCTCTCGAATCGCTACCGAATCCCCCTCCAATTTTACGCGATTTGTTTAACGGAATTCATCCAAAGTCAAATCATTTTTATGAACGAATTCGTTGTTATAATAGTTCATTCTCTTTTGCTTCTTTTAATGCGAATTTGATTAACTTTAATAACGTACGTCGAGGACCGTATTGTTTTAAAATTCAGGGACAAATATATTATCAAATTAATACAGCATTATATCCTGAGTCTACTGAAAATCCGAATTTTGGTCAACTCTTTATTGTTGATCCTAATGAAGCGACTGAAGTGCGTTGTAATCAAAATCCGCAATTAGATCCGGATATCGTAGGAGCTGTCGATAACGAAATGCGTCGCTATAATGTGTTTGCTTAATCATACCAAATGATGGGAGAGGAACTACAAAGTCAACGAACAATGTTAACAGCGGATAACGAATCGGAACCTGAATTACAGTTGCTATTCACATTACAGGGAGGAATGGATCGACGTCGTTATAATTTTCAAAGGACAAACGAAGTCGCAGCCGTTTTTTCTACTACGGCTGACGGTGAAATTCCAGAATCTTACGTTACAATTCGGAATAAGAGTACAAAAAGTTTGCAATCTGTTAGTACTATGGATCCTAATGTTGAACCGTGGATTTATCCTTTATTTTATCCACTTAGTACTAGAGGTTGGCATAGAGACCTACCTTGTGTTAATTCAAATCGACGCGTTACTCGAGCAGCATACATTAAATACCGGATGGCGATTCGAAATGAAGGTAATGTTTTTCTAATGGGGCGCAGATTATTTCAACAGTGGGTTGTTGACAGTTATGTAAAAATTGAAAAAGATAGAATACAGTATTGCAAAGATCACCAAACCAAATTACGGGCCGATTCATATCAAGGAGTCGTCGACTACTTGCAAAGGCCCCCCACTAATGAAAACACGCAAGTAGGATAAATTGTTATTCTTCCATCGACATTCATAGGATCTCCTCGTAATATGCTTTAATTATATTAAGATGCAATGGCAATTGTACGGAAATATGGTAAACCAGACCTTTTCGTTACAATGACATGCAATCTAAAGTGGCGTGAAATTGAAGATAATCTGTTGCCGGGTCAGTATGCATCAGATAGGCCAGATTTAGTAGCCCGCGTAAAAAAAAAGAATATGGGATTGGTTCTCGCCGAGTATTTTGCCGAGTAGCTCGGCGTATCTCGCCGAGTATATCGCCGAGTATCGCGCCGTATCTCGCCGAGTAATTCGCCGAGAATAGTGCACTGTGCTCAGGCCAATATTCTCTTGGCAGCGTCTAAGAAGCTTGGAGAACCGTTCTCAGCTTCTCACCGCGATTGTCGTGAAACCCATTGAGAAGCTCGGAGAACCTGTCAAAACTTCCTACCGCGATTGTCCTGAAAGCGTCTGAGAAGCTTGGAGGATCGTTTCCAGATTCTAACCGCGTCTGTTACGAAAGCGTCTGAGAAGTTTGGAGAACCGTTCGCAGCTTCTTACCGCGATTGTCGTGAATGCGTCTGAAAAGCTTGGAGAACCGTTTCCAGCTTGTTACCACGATTGTCGTGAAATCATGTGTAAATGAAAGGATAACAAAAAGTAGATTTTGACAAATGGAAGGAAAATTTGAAAAACGAAGAAAAATGCCCGAATCCAATTTTTTTCGGCAGATATGAATTCCCCGAGCAAAGTTAAATGCTACTGTATGTTATTGGCGGTCGAAATTAGAGTAAGTCCCAAACATGTTAGAAACTATTGGACATATCTCACATATATCTTTTTATTTGTCTATCCAAGATTTCTCCAGTGCGCCACAATATTTTTGAGACCTTAAACGAAATTCAACCGCCAATGATGGATTATAGCGCCTAACTTTGCTCGAGGAACTCATATCCACCGGAAAAAATTGTTTTTAAGCATGTTTCTTCGTTTTTTATTTTTTCCTTCCATTTGTCAAAATTTACTTTTTCTTCTTCTTTTATTTACACATGGTTTCATAATTATCGCGGTAAAAAAGCTGGGTTCGATTCTCCAAGCTTCTCAATGGGTGTGACGAAAATCGTGGTAGGATACTGGAAACGGTTCTCCAATCTTCCCAATGGAATTCACGACAATCGCGGTAGGAAGCTAGAAACGGTGCTCCAAGCTTCCCGATGGGTTTCATGACAATCGCGTTAGGAAGCTGGAAACGGTTCTCCAAGCTTTACAATGGGTTCCACAACAATCGCGGTAAGAAGCTGGAAACGGTTCCCCAAGCGTCCCAATGGGTTTTACAACAATCGCGGTAAGAAGCTGGGAACGGTTTCCCAAGCTTCTCAATGGGTTTCGCGACAATCGCGGTAAGAAGCTGGGAACGTTTCCCCAAGCTTCTAGATGGGTTTTACAACAATCGCGGTAAGAAGCTGGGAACGGTTCTCCAAGCTCCTCAGAGGCTTTCACGACAATCGCGGTAAGAAGCTGGGAACGGTTCACCGAGCTTCTCAGAGGCTGCCAAAAGAATATTGGCCTGAGCACAGTGCACTATTCTCGGCGAATTACTCGGCGAGATACGGCGCGATACTCGGCGATATACTCGGCGAGATACGCCGAGTTACTCGCCGAGAAACTCGGCGAGAATCAATCCCATATTCTTTTTTTTTACGCGGGAGCACGAGTTTTTAATATGAAAAAAGATTATTTAATTAACTTGATTGTTAAACAACGATGTTTTGGTGAAGTTTTAGCTTACGTACGACTCGCGCGGTATACGCGTCGTCGAGGCACGTCAAACCGTAGACGGTGCACTGTATCGCAAGTGCCGGTACAGCCTACGCGAGCGGGTGCGGCGCGAATAATTCGTCCAGCGCGCACATCACACTATCCCCCTCGTCCACCATATTAACTTTGACACAATCTTCGTCGTCAATTTGGAGAATTTCGCATCGCGCTATATTATGCGAGCGATATAATACGCAGGCAGCACCGATGATCGCATCTTCGCGCTGCAGTGCCCACAGTGCACTATAATCACGATAAAAATCGTTCATCAGCGTGAAGAGCGAATCGAATGCCGCAGACATGTGCGCCGATCTTAAGACGACGGTGCAGCGGTCGATGATTTTCAGCAGTTTACAAGTAAATCCTTGGCCGTGAAATTCGGACCCGTACCGAGGATACATTGTTTTTTAAAGAGAAAACAAAAAAAGCGGTCACAAAAAAAACACAAGAAAAACGGAGAGAGAAGAAGAAGAATCACACACACACGCCGATTGAAACACAAAAAACTGAAATTATTATTACAGGAAAATGAAAAACAAGCGCCTCAGCGGCCTGCGGGCGCAGAGTCCTTCGGGACATTTTTTAAGGCACTCACAGGGGTACACGTCGTGCTGCGCGCTCCGTTTTGGACTTCAATGCACGTCGCGCTGCGCGCTCCGATTCGATCTTGGATGCACGTCACGCTTCGGGCTCGGTTTCAGACTTGTATGGTGAAAAAGCCAGTGAAGGGACGGTTTGCATAAGAGCACATGGATATAAAGCATTAATACACCATCTTTTTTCGTCTGCTTAACCAAATATTTTTCAAATTCCAAATTTACGAATTTTTCGAATATTTTGCCTGGAAGTCTCCGAAAGGCCTTATATAATAAAATGCGATTCTAAGATTTTAAACGGTTCATTTCGTTTCCGATATCACGTGGAATTAGTCCGTTATCGTTTTGTCCATAAGCATCGTGTGAGGCATGAGAAGCGAGAAATTTTTTTTTTTTCTTCGGATTGTAGTGAAATTTCGTCGATATTCATCGTCGTAGGTAAAAAAAGATAACTCGAATAAGATATGAGATATCGTCATGGTTTTTGCATTACATGGAAGAAAAAGTAGGACGTTACTGAAATAAAAATGTGCAGCCTTTTGCGGGCCTTCCAAATATTTTTACAACATTTTACAAATTTCACGAAGAATTCGTCTCGAAGTCTCCGACAGGCCTTATATAATAAAACGTGATTTTAAAATTTTAAACGTTTTATTTCCTTTGACCGATATCACGTGGAATCAGTCCGTCATCGTTTTGTCCATGAGCAGCGTGCTAGGCTCGAGAAACGCGATAAAATTTATTTGTTTTCTTCGGTTTTTAGTGAAATTTCGTCGATATTCATCGTCGTAGGTAAAAAAAGATAACTCGAGTAAGAAATGAGATATCGTCATGATTTTAGCGTTGCATGGAGGAGGAAGTAGGACGTTACTGAAATGAAAATTTGCAGCCTATTGCGGGCCTTCCACATATTTTTACTACTTTTTACAAATTTCACGACAAATTTGTCTCGAAGTCTCCAACAGACCTTATATGATACAAGCACCTCAGCGCCCTGCGGGCGCAGAGACTCTTGTTGGTGGGCTCCGCCCCCCAAACTCCCCCCTCCCCCTCCCCCCCCCCCTCCCTCCTCCCCCTCTCTCCTCTCCCCTTCGGGACATTTTTTGAGACACTCACATGAGTACATGTCGCGCTACGCGCTGCGTATGAAGTGTATTTGTATTTCGCGCTATGCGCTACGGATGTAGTATGTTTATACGTCGCGCTCTGCGTTTTATTTCGAGAGTACGTATGACGGAAAAACATTCATCAGTTATGTAAATTGATTCATAGCATTGAATCTTCGTCGAATAAAAACATTTCTTTTTTATACACATTGATTATTATTATTCACGACGGATATTTCCTTTTTGTTTGACGATAAACCGTCAAATATCGAGACACGAGACAGATATAACGAATTGCATCGCGTAGAACTTGATCAAATTAATTTAACGAATCAAGTCATGTATAGTAAAGTTGTTTTATTGGCTTAAAACTTATGACTAGATTAAATGAGTATAAAACAAACACACAAAAATGTACCAACACCAACACGATTACCATTTAGCATTCAGATCAAATATCCCTGTTACGATCGTGCTGCGGGAGGATTCGCTTTCCGCGGATCCAAAGTGTGCAGCGCGATTCGAAACCCCGATACGCGCGGATAGATCGTCTTCGCGCTGACGCGGGCTGCAGCGATAGGATTCCGCTGCTGCCGCCGTCGCGCGAAGACATCGAAACCAAATATCCAACTAGATAATAAGTTTCTAAGAAGACTGACCGTTCCGCGTGACTCGGTAACGGATATCGCGATGTCGTTCTCCGTCGCCGAGTCCGCTGAACAATGAAAACGCGAAGTTTGCAAAAATCCACCCCGGCTTGCCACCCGCCGATTGCGAGATGAGCTCGGCGGATGAGCTCGCCGGGGAGATCAGTCCCGTTTAGACAACGAGAGCGAAAGCTCGTCGCGGATCAACTCCTTGTAAAAGCACTCGCATAGTAATATCAATCTCTTAATAGAGATCCGCGGTCCAGAGAAATTGTTTATTACGTCAATAGGACTGAAAGGAGCTTTGAGTAGTATTTGCGCCGCGACGGTCAGTCTTTACTCGCTAGAATAAGTGTTTAATCTTTCTGCCACGAACAATATAAGAACTGTCGTGTAGTGTTAAGTGATCGCAGCCACCCAACAGAATAGAAAGAGGAGAAGAAAGAGAGTGAGGTGTGAAAGCGAGAAGGGAGGAAAAAGTGTCTGCGATCAAATACCCTTGTAAGTAGAATATAAGGAGTGAAAACGAATGGAATGAATGTGAATGAATAGAGCGAATTGGAAATGTACGCAAATAACTAAAATCATTATAATTTCATACTTTTCAATAACTTTATCAATAAATATTATCTTTTGGTTTCAAATTAAATTCAGCATTTAAACTCGTCATCGTAACAACACCCAACCATCCTCAAGAAACGCCCTGTATAGGACGTCCGGAAAAGATCCCAAAACAAAATTAAATATAAACCCTTCGTACTTCATACGAAGGGGTTCACTTGAGAGCCCAATAACGCCCTGGGACGTAACATCCCCTTTAAGAGGAGGTGAAACACCCGAGCGGCCCACATCAAAAGTTTCGATCAACTTTTTTTTTTAGAGTTTTAGAGTTTTAAACCGAATGCAATGAAATTTTGCAGATAGATCGTAAAAGTGTGAACCTCACTAATGAAACTTTCAGAATTAGCAAATTCGAAAAAAAATTTTGATTACAGATTTCTGTAATAGAAAATTCCTTTTTTTCAGATTAGTGAATATAAAACACAAAAACTAAGAGTTTCATTAGATAGAGAATAAAAAATTACATAATGTACATTTGGTCCGATATCGAGGCACAATAAATAATCAATAAAAAAGTTGTTTCGAAAAAAAATATCGGTAAGCCCGAAAAATTTTCGTGGATTGCAGCAACGACCCGACGGCATAGCGTTCCGCTAGAGGACGCTACTCGTGCTCCAAACGACGAACTGCCCATGCACGTCTTTTTCATGAATGCTGGAGAGAAAACAGCCGCACTTTCGAGCGGTCACCCATCCAACTAATGGATTCTCAAATGAGAGGACCACCTATCCGACTAATGGGTTCTCGACTTCGACGGTCACCCATCCAAGTAATGAATTCTCAAATTAAACGGTCACCCATCCAACTAGTTGATTTTCGACTTGGACGGTCACCCATCCAAGTAATAGATTATCGTTGCAAGCGGTCGCCCATCCAAGTAATGGATTCTATAATTGAACGGTCACCCAGCCGACTAATGGGTTTTCGATTTAGACGGTCTCCCATCCAACTAGTTGATTTTCGACTTGGACGGTCACCCATCCAACTAATCGATTCTCGAATTGAACGGTCAACTATCCAACTAATGGATTCTCGAATTAAACGGTCACCCATCCGACTAATGGGTTTTCGATTTAGACGGTCTCCCATCCAACTAGTTGATTTTCGACTTGGACGGTCACCCATCCAAGTAATAGATTATCGTTGTAAGCGGTCACCCATCCAATTAATTAATTATGAAAAGAATAAAATGGTGTTATGAGGCTAACATTTTTTCGTAAACATTATCGCATACATTTGTTACCGCTGCTCGCAGAGCGATTCCAATGAACGTACGGTCGATATTATTTTTATTCCATTTACAATGTATAGAATATATACAAACGGAAAAGCTATTAGTGCATCTGATGCCACGAGCGTTGCGCGAACTTCGAGCAGCGGAGCGAGAGAGATGCAATAATAATAAACGTTTTCCGTCTCTATCGGTTTCTCTTGACTGCCGGTGGCGCTAAGAGTCAACGTGGCCGGCCGCCACGTGGTGGTTCAAAGAAATTTGACGTGCCGCTGAATGGAAGTGTGGTTCTCGCGAAAAGTCGCGAAGAGCCAAGATTTTTTTTTCATATAAATCCGAAATAATAAAAGTAATAGTGTCGTGTTGTCGTGTGTATCGTGTGCAGTGATGCCAGACTGGCGGGAGAAGTCCCGCATGCGGGACTTTTTTGCCCCCTCTCCGACGCTGGCGGGACAAAAATATCCCGCCAGCTACCCGTGCGCTATTCGCTCGTGCGCGCGTGAGCCACGCCCCGCCTCTCCCGCGCCTCGCACCCGCCTACCGACCGAGTGACGTCATGAGACATGTCGAGACGCGCTCACCTCGCGCTAGCGTGACGTCACGAGACATGTCGAGACGCGCTCACCTCGCCCTAGCGTGACGTCACGAGACATGTCGAGACGCGATCACTTCGCGCTAGCGTGACGTCACAAGGCGACAGCACACATTGGCATATCCTGGATTGTACCCCGAACGATTGAAAAATGGAACGAACAAATTTTGGATCATTCTTTGTTGAATTTTTCAATCGTTGGGCACTATTAAAAAAAAAAAAAATTGCTTGGAAAAAAAAAAAAAATGCCTATGACCTTGAAGATATCTGCATCCGACAAAGTTGAATCTTTGACCCCTCATAACTGCCGTAAATTTCCACGTAGCGACTTTTTTCAAAATGCATTTTCTTCGTTTTTGAATTCTCTCGGTGCGCTATTTTTTTTTTTTATGCCTTTCTCAAGACGGTACATTAAAAATAAACATTTCAGCAACCTTTAATCGCGCATAAAAACTGTAAATTTGAAGGTAGAGACTTTTTTCAAAATGCATTTTCTTTGTTTTGAAAATCTCTAGATGCGCGTATATATATATATATATATTTTTTTTTTCGTCATCGCTTTTCTTGTGGCGGCAGCAAGAAATACATTTTCAAACCCCCATAACGACTGTAAATTTTAACGTACGGACTTTTTCCAAAATGCATTCTCTTCGTTTTTTAATTCTCTAGGTGCGCCTTCCGCAAGACGTACATTGGAAATAAACATTTAAAAAAAAATTGAATGCCCACCTAGAGAATTTAAAACCGAAGTGAATGAATTTTGAAAGATGTCTCTACGTTAGGGGAGAGCGGGGCAAAACGGCATACCGGGGCAAAATGGTATTCACGCACGATGGGACCAGGGCAGAAAGGTATTAGGGCAAAATGGCACAACAAAAAAATCTACTTCGATGGGACTTTCTCTTGTCCCATTTTGCCCTGATTTTATCCTACGGGGGACTTTATTTGACCATTTCATACCATTTTGCCCCGCTCTCCCCTACAATTACAATTAACAAACCCTACGCCGCAAAAAAAGCGGTGACGAAAAAAAAAAAAAAAAACGAAAAATATGCGCATCTAGAGATTTTCAAAACGAAGCAAATGCATTTTGCAAAAAGTCTCTACGTTAAAATTTACGGTTTTTATGCGGGATTAAAGGTTGCTGAAATGTTCATTTTCAATGTACTGTCTTGAGAAAAGCTTAAAAAAAAAAAAATTGCGCACCGAGAGAATTAAAAAATGAAGAAAATGGATTTTTGAAAAAAGTCTACATGGAAATTTACGGCAGTTATGGGGGGTCAAAGATTCAACTTTGTCGGATGCAGATATCTTCAAGGTCATATTTTCAGTAGCTATTTTATATGTTACACGAACATGTCAAGTTTTTATTTTCCGGTATTGGGTTATCTTTTAGTTTTTCATTCAATTTGATAAAAGTTAGAACTCCTGAAATCCATGAATACCGGAAATAAAATTGTACGAAAAGTCAAAAGTTTTATTCAATCACGCGCGCGCGCAGTACGGCAGAGATACTCTTGGCAGAGTGAATCGTCACGCGTGATGTCATCGGCGCGGCGCGAGTGGTATGAGTGACGTCACCAGCCCGGTAGCTCGGGCGCGTGGCGCGCGGCGTGAGTGACGTCAGTGACGTTCAACAGCTCGGGCGCCCCTAGCTCCGCCCAACCGCGAGTCCGCGTCGCGTGGTGGGGGGAGCGCGGTGGGCGCGCGGGACTTTTTCGTCCGCGAATCTGGCATCACTGCCTATAACGCTCATCGTCAAACCACTATGCTCGTGGACCAACCTGCCAGCGAAATACAAGTGTATGAATTTGTGGCTACAGCGCAATTTTCATGAAATGACCTGGGAGTCCGGTGAAATGACTTACGAGAGGGCAATACGTTCATTCGCGCTATCTTGAAACTTGAAGCGACCATTTTCGTGAAGGGCTTGGAGAAAAAAAGATGGTCGGATCGCATCCTGGTTGGTACATCGGTATCCGTTGTCGACATGGAAACGCTGCAGTTGCCCCTCATTGCGGAAACTATGCCCTCCAATACCCGTTTTTAGATGTTCGCATCATCCTAATCTCTCACTAAAATATAACTGTTCCGATAGGAATGTGGAATCCCTGAAATCTTGGATTATAAATGTAAGACCCAATGTATGGGAGTGAGGGGTTTGCACAAAATAAATAATACAGTTTTACAGAAATGTGAGTTTGTATTTTTTATGAAGAAAATCCTTTACAATACAAAATTCAAACAAGCACTCTGATTAAGGCCACCCCACGTAAAAAAAAAGAATATGGGATTGATTCTCGCCGACTATTCCGCCGAGTAGCGCGGTGTATCTCGCCGAGTAATTCGCCGAGAATAGTGCACTGTGCTCAGGCCAATATTCTTTTGGCAGCCTCTGAGAAGCTCGAAGAACCGTTCCGAACTACTCAACGCGATTGTCGTAAAACCCATTGGGACGCTTGGGGAACTGTTTCCAGCTTCTTACCGCGATTTTCGCGAAAGCCTCTGACAAGCTTGGGGAACCGTTCCCAGCTTCTTACCGCGATTATCGTGAAAGCCTCTGACAAGCTTGGGGAACCGTTCCCAGCTTCTTACCGCGATTATCGTGAAAGCCTCTGACAAGCTTGGGGAACCGTTCCCAGCTTCTTACCGCGATTATCGTGGAAGCCTCTGACAACCTTGGGGAACCGTTCCCAGCTTCTTACCGCGATTGTTGTAAGACCCATTGTGAAGCTCGGAGAACCAGCTCCAGCTTTTTACCGCGCCAATTATGAAACCATGTGTAAATGAAAGACGAAGAGAAAGTAAATTTTGACAAATGGAAGGAAAAAATGAAAAACGAAGAAATATGCTTAAAAACAATTTTTTCCGGCGGATATGAGTTCCTCGAGCAAAGTTAGGCGCTATAATCTATCATTGGCGCTTGAATTTCGTTCAAGGTCCCAAAAATATTGTGGCGCACTGGAAAAATCTTGGATAGACAAATAAAAAGATATATGTGAGATATGTCCAATACTTTTCAATATTTTTGGAATTTACTCCAATTTTGACCACCAATAACATACAGTACCATTTAACTTTGCTCGGGGAATTCATATCGGCCGAGAAAAATTGGATTCAGACATTTTTCTTCGTTTTTCCAATTTTCCTTCCATTTGTCAAAATCTACTTTTTGTTATTCTTTCATTTACACATGCTTTCACGACAATCGCGATAAGAAGCTGAAAACGGTTCTCCAAGCTTCTCAGACGCTTTCACGACAATCGCGGTAGAAAGTTTGGACAGGCTCTCCAAGCTTCTCAATGGGTTTCAAGACAATCGCGGTGAGAAGCTGGGAACGGCTCTCGAAGCTTCTCAGAGGCAGCCAAGAGAATATTGGCCTAAGCACAGTGCACAATTCTCGGCGAAGTACTCGGCGAGATACGACGCGATACTCGGCGATATACTCAGCGAGATAGATAGATAGATAGATGGTTTATTAATGCCCTAGTCAGAACTATGGGGCAATTTACAAAAGCATTTTATAATCATCGCTCCTTAACATTAATGATACAATATTAAACTTGGAGTACAACATCATCGTTCAAAAGAAAAAGCTCCAAAAATAAATTTAACGCTCACGAAGTAGCAGAGAATATAACAAGAAATAAAATATATAACAAAATCGAAAAACTCAGATAAGATTAAACTTAAAATTAAACTTATAACCTAAACTCAATGAACTAAATAAACTTAGTAAACTTAATAAACATCATGACCTCGCTCAGCATAGAAACTAATAACTAGTACTGAGCACCGGCCTGCTCTTGCGAGAAAAGATGGGCAAATAAGCTTCGCTTGAATGCCACGAACGTACGCTCGGATACAACAGATTCCGGGAGCGATTGCCAGAAATAGACCCCAGCAAGGTGGAATGAGTTTCGAACAGTAGCCGTACGATGAAGCGGTATATGAAAATAGGTAGGCAAATCAAGTCTAGCTGAGCTTCTGGCTTCCGGATTCCTCCTAACAAACAGCTCGTCAATATACTCGATCGATTCGTTGTGATTAATACGATAAACATAGGAACCGAGAAAAAACAATCGTCTGTTTTTCACCGATAACCACCCTAGTTGATGACGATATGGGGTAATATGTTCGTCCCGCCTTAGATCAAAAATAAATCTAATAGCACTGTTTACCAAGACTTGCAGCTTTGTGTTCAATTCGTCTGTGAGATCGTTATAAACCAAACTACAGTAGTCAATGTGGGGAAACACCAGAGTAGTCACTAGCTTTGTTCTCAGTTGACGCGAGAGAGAATGTCTGTGGAATTTTAGTTTGTGTAATGTATAGTGAACTTTCTGGGAGATCAGCGATATGTGACTGTTCCACGAGAGGTTTACCGACATTATGACGCCCAAGTTGCGCGCTTCCTTGACATAAGGTAAGGCAGTATCGTGTATTGTTATAGGTGGAAGACTGTTAATGTCAATCGCACGTACATACGGATCACTACCTAAGATCATAACTTCAGATTTAGCTAGATTCAATTTAAGACCGTTTTCGTTAGCATAATCAAATATCGCCGATGCATCCCTTCGGATGTTCGAGAGGCCTTGCGCCAATAGCGCCGGATAACACTGAAGATATATTTGCGTGTCATCAGCAAAAATCATGTGTTCTGAGAACTTCAACGATGAGCCTATGTCATTGATAAATAGCGAGAAGAGTAGGGGCCCCAGGACAGAGCCTTGAGGCACTCTCGACGTTACCGCGTGCCAGTGCGACGGACAATTGTCGTCTGAGATAACCGCCTGTGTTCTGCCAGTGAGATACGAAAAAAACCAATTCAGAGTTACCGTGGAAAAGCCAAACGTTTTAAGTTTGCAGAGAAGCTGCACATGTGAAACCGTGTCAAAAGCTTTACTAAAATCGAACAAGATTAGTATTGTGATTTTTTTCTGATCCACACCCCTACGAATATCCTCCCCAACCCTTAGCAAAGCCGACTGAGTACTATAACCTGTTCGATATCCCAACTGTCTCGGATTAAGCAAGCCGTTACTTTCTATAAACTTCGTGATTTGCTTATGAACTATCCGTTCAAAAATCTTAGCTACCTCAGAAAGATTGGCAATCGGTCGCGTATCTGAAGGGGTAACCGGGGATCGAATTTTTGATCGCGGTCGAATAAACGCCCTCTTCCATTCAGCCGGGAACTGTGCATGACGAATAGAGCTGTTAAAGACTTTTAACAGAATCGGCGAAACTAGAGGAAGAGCTTGATTTAAACAAAACAATGATATCACGTCTGAACCTGATGAAAGCGAGCTCAGTGGTGATGATTTCATAGCGGAGATCAAATCGCTATAGCTAACTTCAACTCTAGATACTCTACTCTAGGGACTCTAGATAAAGCAGATGCACACTCATCGAAAGAACAAGCCGGTAAAGAATTTGTGACCGAAGAGTAGAACCGATTCAATTCGTCAGCAGAGAAAAAGCGTAGAGGAGAAATAAGCGTTGACTTGACGAGACCGAGACGTTCCAACTCCTTCCACATTTTTTTCGCGTCTACTATGTTTTCGAGTGTACTAAAGTGAAAATTACTTTTTGCCATTTTTATACCGTTATTTAATTTGTTTCTAACATCTCTATAGATTGCATACGCCAGTATATCATTGTTTCGTTTCGCTTGTTTGTACAGTGTGTTTCGTTGCCGAATTCGAATTTTGAGTTCTTCGGTGAGCCAAGCAGACGGCGCCTTTTTAGCCACGAACGTACGCATCGGCGCATGAATGTCAAATGAACTTCTAAGAGAATGAGTTATCGCTTCAGTCAACTCATCTACATTATTGCTCGAGAAAATGTTGACCGTCGATTCGATTTCACTAACTGTCACACGGAGAGAGTCGAGAAATTCCGATTGAACGAATTTTTTTAGATTTCGGCGTGTGATTGCCCTTTGTTCCATCGGTAGAACTTCATACTTAAAAGTCAATTCTAGTAGATCATGCCCAGCTATAAACGGACCATCGGATTTACAGAATGTGTCGAGTTTTTCGGAACTATCAATAATAATCACGTCGAGCCACGAGTCCGAGTGCGCCGTGTGAAACGTCGCTTCCGAATTAACAAGATACAATGACTGTGAAAAGATCCATTCACGCAAGTAGTTTGATTCAAAATTTTCATTCAGTAGATTACAGTTCAAATCTCCAGTTACAACAATATTTTGATACGCGTGAGAAAAATGAGAAAATGAAGCAGAGAAATCATGCAATAGCTGCCCTTTCGGGCGTCTGTAAATCGAAGCAAGCAATACCGGCGGCGCATTTCCATAATGTAAATCTATAAGCATATATTCCGGTGAATTCGTGAACACGCCCGGAGAAGAAGCAATAACATGAGCTTTCACCGACTCGTGTATGTAACATGCCACTTCACCCCCTTCTTTTCCCTCGCGATCGTTACGTAATAAGTAATAATTTTCAATAGTTAGCAGATCGTTCGAAATGTGCGCGTGCAGCCAAGTTTCTGAGATCGAAATCACGTGAAAAAAATGGGAAGTAAAATAGAGGCGGATGAAGTCGATGTGCCCCAGTAACGAATTCGCGTTGAACTGCGCTATCTTTAAAAACGAACTTTCGTTACTTTCGTTAACCACAGCTTGCGATGCTACAACTGACGGGAGTCAGACGAGAAGCGAGAGATCAGCATCAGTGTTCACGTGAATTATCGGAGAGCCGTCACTCTTCCTCACTAAGATGCGACCCGCTCGCACCCATACATATTTGTAACCGTGTGCTTTCGCCTTATCCTTAGTGCGTCTCAGCAGATTGTACTTATCGGTAGGTAACAATTCGTTTACGTACACGTAACCTTCTCGCTCAATATCAAAAACTTCTTTAATGGGTAGATTGCGTTTGACCCGTTTCTTATTGATTATGAAATCTCTGACTTGCGTTGACTTGAGAGATACAACTAGTGACTGAGTTAGCGACTTCGCCCCTGATTCCGGTATTTGCTGACGACTACCCGCCTGAACACTTGCCTGAGGCTTGCGCGTCATAGCACGCACACCCAAGACATCGGTTAGTAAGTTTTCAACCCCAAGAGCCGTAAACACCTTAGTTGTCAATTGCTGCGGATCACCCACGATTTCGCGTGGGATCCCCGCTAGAACTAATTCAGTCGTAATCGACAGTGATTGACTCTCAGTACCTAACGTTCTCATACTCTCGATTTCCCGTTTTAAATTAGCATTCTGTTCAGTTAGTTGCTGGAGAAGTGCATCGTGCTCTTCGACTTTTTTGACTAAATTCGGTAAGCAGCTAACTTTGCTCGCGATATCTTTGTTAGTCTCATGTTGTTCTTTGATGAATATGTTCATCTTCGCATCAGACGCGTTAAGCTTAGTGATAATTTCTTGCAGTAGATTACTCATGCCGCTCGTGCTGCCTTCCCCCCCTCCACTCGGAGTAGACGGCAATGAAAACATAGTGGGGGCAGTCACGGGATCGTCAGCAGTTAATAAATGATTCAACTCGCTTTTACAACAGACACTAGCAGTCTTATACTTTAGATATGTCTTGCAGCAGCCCGGATGAAAAAATTTAAAGCAGCCAGAGCACGATAAGCTCTCCCCGGCAATATTTTTCGAGCACTTATAACACCGCGACGTCGGCATGCAGAATTCTTACTTAGCAGAGCGAAAGTGTAGCAGTGATGTTCTTGACCGATGATCGATGGTAAGCGTTAGTAGTAGTGTGACGTTGAGACACAAGCGGCAATGGCAGCACGATCGCCGAAGATCCAGTGCAGCCGACCAATAGGAAGCACGGAGATGAGAGCGCATGCGCAGATCGATAGAGATCCAGAAGAAATTTCTTGGCAGACCGAAAGTGTAGCAGTGATGTTCTTGACCGATGATCGATGGTAAGCTTTAGTAGTAGTGTGACTTTGAGACACAAGCGGCAATGGCAGCACGATCGCCGAAGATCCAGTGCAGCCGACCAATGGGAAGCACGGAGATGAGAGCGCATGCGCAGATCGATAGAGATCCAGAAGAAATTTCCTTCGAGGCAATGTTTCAGGAAATGAGGTTAGAACAGAACACCGTTTTACATCCAGATTTCTCAATAACTCGTCCAGCAATCCAATGAACAATATATTCGAGATGTAAAATTTAGCTTGCCTTTCCCTATAACAAGCAATCCCATATTCTTTTTTTTTACGCGGGACGTTACATTAGACATATTCATCTTAAATGATACTAACTCGGTTTCCCACACGAAGGCTGTTTTATACCAACTTTTTCACCACACCACTGATGGGGTTATACTCAACTATTCGATCATGTAATATCAGACAGTACGCCGATGTATCGGCGGGAAAATTGTTCTTATCTTCAAATTCGAGTTGTATATCAACGGGTCCAGACTTAGCGAACGAAAAGAACGAGCGAACGAACGAACGAAAAGAACGACCGAACGAACGAGAAGAACGAACGAACGAAGAGTATGAACGAACGAAGAGAACGAACGAACGAAAAGACCGAACGAGCGAGCGAAAAGAACTAACTAACGAACGAACGGACGAACGCAAAGAACGTACGAACGAAGAGAACGAAGAGAACGGACGAACGAAGAGAACTGTTGAATTTACACTAAGGTAGCAGGATGGTAAGATTGGAGAAATAAACGTCACGGATATAATCGAAGTTAATTATGGTTTATTGAAAAACAGGTGTGCGTCAATCAAGAGACCGGAAAAGATAGATAAATCGAAAACGGAAATTAAGTAGGAAAAGCAACGATTGTCATGACGTGCTTTTCGCATTTAGCACGTACTTGTGCGCTCGTGTCGCGCTCTGCCGGCATGTCGTCCCAACATGATTTTTAATCTATATTTCCAACACTCCCACTTTGGACCGACATGTCCGCAGCTTCCTGTTTGCTTATCACATTTATTTTTTGTCGCAGATATTCGAATCTTGATTTACTGAGCGGTTTCGTCAGTATGTCGGCTATCTGCTCGTTAGTGTTTACGTACTCTATTGAGAAGTCTTTACGCTCGTAATGGTCTTTCACGAAGTGATAACGTACTTCGATGTGTTTCGAGTTGCGAGATATCTGCGGATTTTTAACAAAGTTTATCGCGCTCTGATTATCTACGTGTATCACAGGAATTTCTACTTTACTCTTGACTAGTGAATTAAGCAGTCTATCTGTCCAGAGCAACTCTTTGCTCGTTTGGCTTGCCGCGATATACTCGGATTCCATGGTGGATAACGCGACCGTTTTTTGTTTTTGCGAGCCCCACACGACTGTGGCGTCTGCGATCTTGACAACAAACCCACTTGTTGATTTTCTTGTTCGCTTGTCGCCGGCGAAGTCCGCGTCGCTATAAGCGTTTACTCGAAATTTGTCGCGTTCTCCCGGAAACTGGATACCGTGGGTCACCGTGCCCTTTACATATTTAAAAATTCTTTTTATGGCGTTCCAGTGCAGCTTCCTCGGTGCTTCTGCGTACTGACTTGCTGCGCTGACTGAGTACGCGATGTCCGGCCTCGTGACAGTTGCCAAAAACAGCAAGCTCCCCACCGCTTCTTTGTAGGGAACATTGACAACTTCATCGTCAAGGCTTGGATCTTCCAAGCTCAGGTTGGTATGCTGATCGGCCGGAATCGCGACGGAGTTCGCGTCGTCCATCCGGAAGCGGTCCAGGAGTCTCTGAGCGTACGTTGCTTGATTGGCAAAAATCGATCCATCGTCGTATTGCTCGATCTCCATCCCCAAGAAGGCGCTCAAGGGTGACGCGATTATCCGTAGCGCCGTCGATAAGTGCTGTAACAAACTCGTAATTTTGCTCGAGCTTGTCGAAGCGATTAAACCGTCATCTATATAAATCGCAAGTATCAAAGTATCGTTGTTATTGTGCGAAACGAACACGCACGGATCTTCCTGAGTCGCGGTTAAGTTAAATCGTTTAAGGCAGTCCACGAATGTTCGGTTCCAGCACCTGGCGGATTGTTTTAACCCGTACAGCGCCTTTCGTAGTTTGCAGATTCTTCCTGATCCGTCTTCGTACCCCCTCGGCTGCTCCATATATATTTCCTCATCGAGGTCGCCGTTGAGATACGCTGTTTTTACGTCGAATTGCATGAGTTGCATATTCGACGCTGCTGCGACCGCGAGAATCGTTCGGATCGATCCGAATTTTACCACCGGGCTGAAGGTTTCTTCGTAGTCAATTCCCGGTCTCTGTGAGAAGCCTTTGACTACGAGTCTTGCTTTGAAGCGTTCTTTTCGGTCGCCGATGGCCGGTTTTCGTCGAAAGACCCAGCGATTCGGCAGGATTTTTGCATCTTTCAGCCGGGGAACCAGTTCCCACGTTGCGTTTTCATGCAATGATGCCATCTCGTCGTCCATGGCTTTTTTCCAATTTGCGCTGCCTGCGTCTTTTATTGCTTCTTGGTAATCTCTCGGTTCTTCTTTCTCGGCGATGAAAACATCCCCTCCATCGAGGTCGTAATCCGCATATCGTTGCGGTGGACGTAGGTTTGCCCGATTGCGCAGTTGTCGCTTTTCCCCCGAAGTACCCGGCTGATCACTGTTTTCTCCGCGATGGCCAGCCGCGTCCGGAGGCTCTACCGCTGCTTGTTGTTGCTCAGGCGCTTCTTGCTCTCCTTCGTCCGTCATGTAACCGTCGATCGAATTTTCTTCGGGTTGATCGCCGTCCACCGATGCTCCCTCGTCGTCTGATGCTTCATCTTCGTCGATGTCATTCTTCGTGCGAATTGTCGCATATTCTCTGGCTTGTTTTTTATCGTCGACGGTTTCCTCCGAAGTAAACTTGACGTCTCGATGGGTTTCAAGCTTTTCTTGCGCGGGGAACCAAATGCGATAGCCCTTTGTGTTCTCATCATAACCCACGAAAATACCTTTTTTCGCCTTTGCGCTCCACTTTTGGCGTTTTTGCTTGGGTACGTGAGTCCATACCTAAGTTCCGAAGATTCTGTATTCCTTTTGCTCCGTTTTTTCCCCGAACCAAAGTTCGTGTGGAGTTTTGTCGTACGTACCACTTGGCCCTGTACGATTGAGTACGTAAGTGGCTGTATTTACAGCTTCTGCCCACAGTTTGATATCCAATTGCTTCGCGTAGATCATGCTGCGTGCCGCTTCAACGATGGTCCGATTCTCTCGTTCAATGGCACCGTTTTGTTCCGGCGTATACGCTACGCTCGTCTCGTGTTTGATGCCGTGTCGTCTCATGATCTCCCGCATGTCCTTGTTGACAAACTCCAACCCATTGTCTGTTCTGAGGATTTTTATTTTTCGGTCGAGTTGTGTTTCTAGTTTCTTCAACAGTTCTTCGAAAAATGTTTTCACTTCGGATTTTTGATTTAGGAAGAAGACGAATTTATAGTGTGAAAAATCGTCTTTAAATAACAAGAAATACCTCGAATTCCCGACGGATGGACTCTCCATTGGTCCGCAGAGATCAGCGTGTATCAATTCCCCCGGAGCTTTAGCCTTCGTTTGGCTAAGCGGGAACGGTTTCCGGCTCATTTTACCTTGCGCGCATCCGTCGCAGTTCCAATGCTCTTCCGTTTTCGTATCGATATTCCACCCTTTTAGTACGCGTCGAACGTGCGGAATGTTTTGGTGGACTAGACGCTCGTGCCAGACTCGCAGTGAGTCTCTTTTCGTGACGTTGGCTCGTTGCTCTTGTCGTTTTTGAAGCGTCTCCTCGTTGCAGATACGGAACCGCATTTTATAAAGATCCTCATGGCGATCTCCCACTGCGACTATGTCCTCTCCGTTTTTCAACCAACATTGTCGATTATCAGACTCGAATTTTAGCCCTTTATCTAAAGCAGAAGACATAGACATGAGGTTATAACGCAGATCCGGTACATGTAGTACGGGGGACAGGTGATGTTCTTGCCACTTATCTCCGTCGTAAGATAAAATGTTTATATCGCCTCTGCCTTTTGCTAAAATTATTTCACCGTTGCCAACGCGTACTTGTATGGGCACTGCGAGCTCAACGTAGTTGACGAACCAACTACGCGTCGGGCTCATGTGTTGGCTGGCTCCGGAGTCAAGAAACCAACCTGCCGAGACCTTTGTCGAGCACAATCCATGCGCGGTTACAGTTGCTGTGACGAAAGCGCTGCCCTTCGCTTGTTGTCCGGGGTCCGTCTCGCTCTGGTTCGCTGTCTTTTCTTTCTTTCTGCAGTCCCTTTTCCAGTGTCCTGCTTTTCCACAGTTGTAGCATGCTCCAGGTTTTTTAGCCTTTGCACCTCGTCGCTGGTTCGTCTTCGCAGGAAAGGCCTTGTCGCTGTCGTCCCCTTTGTCTTTCCTTCTGAGTTCAACCATCGTGAGTCGAGCTGTAAGGTTCGACAGGGTGCGTTCTTCTTGGCTCGTCGACTCCCAGGCTTCTATAAAACTCTCGTACGAGGATGGCAAAGTCATTAGAATTTTCGTCATAATGCTACATTCTGTTAACGGCTCTCCGACTAATTTTAATCTACTGGCGAGGTCGTTGATTTTCGCAATATGTATCGATATGTCGTCAGTTGTTTCTTTTTTCAGCAAATACCACTTTCGGTGTAGACAGTGTTTTGATGTCTCGCTCTTATTCTCGAAGAGGCTGTGCAGTTTGTCCCACATTTCGCTTGCAGTTTGACAATTGATAATGTGTAGCATGCACTGTCGACTCACCGTCTGTACAATTATTTTTTGTGCTGAGCTGTCGAGTTCGGTCCATTTCTCGAGTCTCTTCTCGTATGCAGCAGTTACATCGGCGTTCATGGTGTTTTCCCGCTCCGGTTTCGGCAATGTTCCGTTGACGCCATCCATCGATCCGCTCGCCGCAATAATTACGCGCACCTCGAATTTCCATAACCCCCAGTTTTCGATTCCCGATAATTTCTCCACTTTCATAAGTTCCCCGTCCGACATGATTCTGTTGCACGAGGCCGGCTGATCGTGTTTGACGGTCGCGAGATTTTATACGCGCGGAACTCGTTCATCAGTTCTCGTTTTACGAAAATATTTGTCTCTGGCACTTCACTGGGCCCATAACCTGTTGAATTTACACTAAGGTAGCAGGATGGTAAGATTGGAGAAATAAACGTCACGGATATAATCGAAGTTAATTATGGTTTATTGAAAAACAGGTGTGCGTCAATCAAGAGACCGGAAAAGATAGATAAATCGAAAACGGAAATTAAGTAGGAAAAGCAACGATTGTCATGACGTGCTTTTCGCATTTAGCACGTACTTGTGCGCTCGTGTCGCGCTCTGCCGGCATGTCGTCCCAACATGATTTCTAATCTATATTTCCAACAAGAACGAAAAGAACGAACAAACGAACGATGGAAAAGAACGAACGAACGTACGAACAAGTGAAAAGAACTAACTAATGGACGAACGAACGAATGTAAAGAACGAAGAGAACGAACGAGTGAGTGGAAAGAACTAACTAACGAACGAACGAACGAACGAACGAACGAACGAACGAACGAACGAACGAACGAACGCAGAGAACGAACGCACGAAGAGAACGGACGAACAAAGAGAACGAACGAACGAAGAGAAATTGTCAAACATAATATTGGGTTTGTCGTCGGTTGGTCGTCGTTCAGTCGTTGGTCGTTGATCGTGTAGTCGATACAAGGAAGAGTCGCCCAATATGGAGACGCGAAGCAAAAAAAAAAGGGAAAATTCGGTGGACTTGGAGATTTCATTGCCAATGGCCTATAATCTGGGCATTACAAAGCCTATTCTCTTGCCGGCTAATTTCAATCCCGCACGATCGTCGATTGTGCACGCCGCGTTCGAGGCCGACACGGATCCAGATATACATGAAATATTTCGTCAATTTGACATCAAATTTGTCGACAATAAATTAAGGGGGTACCAACCCCGCTGGGATCCACGAATCAGGGCGTTGTTCGGGGTTACCGATTTCGTTTAACGAGTAATCCGAATTCCGGTGCCAAATGCTTCGCGCGTACGTTGCCTTAATTGGTGGGAATCGAAACGACAATGCTAAACACCGTGGCATATACTTACGCGAATTAGCCAGGGTTCACAAAATTGAGAAATGCAGTATTCAGAGGGATAGTAACGTACGACGGCACCTACTTCCACAAAAATACGTGTACGTATGCGATAGGTGCGGCTTGACGGCTAAACGCATGATCCGCAAACCACCGGCACCAGGACCAAAAAATCTGCGCAGTAAATGGAATGAGCACGCCGTCAATTGCAACAGAAGATTCATTCTGCAAACATGAAAGCGCGCGCGCGCGTGTATGTGTATGTGTGTGTGCAGGGAGGGTTTTGAGTTCGGCAAATGCGGTAGTGACGTCCCGCGGTCCTGATCTCTGCGCGCGCGCGTACACATCCAAGGAATGCGTGGGCTTGTGAGTGTGCGTGTGCGTGTGCGTGTGCGTGTGCGTGTGCGTGTGCGTGTGCGTGTGCGTGTGCGTGTGCGTGTGCGTGTGCGTGTGCGTGTGCGTGTGCGTGTGCGTGTGCGTGTGCGTGTGCGTGTGCGTGTGCGTGTGCGTGTGCGTGTGCGTGTGCGTGTGCGTGTGCGTGTGCGTGTGCGTGTGCGTGTGCGTGTGCGTGTGCGTGTGCGTGTGCGTGTGCGTGTGCGTGTGCGTGTGCGTGTGCGTGTGCGTGTGCGTGTGCGTGTGCGTGTGCGTGTGCGTGTGCGTGTGCGTGTGCGTGTGCGTGTGCGTGTGCGTGTGCGTGTGCGTGTGCGTGTGCGTGTGCGTGTGATTTCTCACCGGCTACCTTCGGCCCGTGCCTTGCTGCTCTCGTCGCCGCGAGAGCCGTTGAGCGCCAGTTGATTTTTATTTGTACGGCGGAATCAACAAACCGCGAGACTTAAACTTAATTCATCAATTTTTAATTAAACGGCGGAATTGGGAAACCGTGACCCGTAAACTCGAAATCCGAAAATCGAACCGAGGCGACGACGAGAACAGCAGGGACTGGTAGCGGTATTCCCGATTCGCTCAGTGTGCTGGTTATGGAGAGAGGGCATGGACGGCGGTCTGACAAAAGGAGCGCTGAACGCGAAAACGAAACTCAACGAAATAAATAACTTACGCGCGCATGGTTCAGGTGGACAAATGATTAAATTTATTATTTCAACTAACCCTCAAAAATATACGGAAACTCGATGACGCAAACCGTAATCTATAACTCACAACGGTAATATGAAAATACGAGAACTCCGAGAACACCAACGAAAATCGAGAACGAAACGGAATCGACAGAGCGATAACTTCGATCACTCGGTACTCACCGGAAAGACAAAATTCTCGAGAACATCGGAAACTCGCTAACACCGGAATCAACACATTATTCGACAAAGACGTAAAGATAATTCAAAAATGACATAGACACGATAACACCAGCCCGAAACACGAAGATGGTAGCTAGAAGCGAGAACGGTAGCCAGAGAGCGAGAACGAGAGAGCGACAGATTCATCCGTAACACCGATCTTCGGAACGGTATCCCGAACAAATACTCACCCTTCCGACAGCCTGTAAGAAAACTTAATTACGACTAAAATTAATACAAAAGAAAATAGGGAAACCATAACATTCGATAACGGTAACAGAAATAGGTAACGCCGACAGAACCTAAGAGGAACGATAACTGTCAAAGAGAGCCGGTAACAGACGTAACACCAAGACAGGTACCGAACGAGAACATCGAAAGAGGGAGAGGAAGCTCCGAGGAGCTCCTCTCGGTACGAGAGCTCGCCGAAGAAGAACGACTGGCGAACAGATAGACAGAACGCGGATCCTCATCCCTTCTACCCGTGACGTCAATCTGACGCGACCAATAACGCCGCGACGAGATCGTTGTCTCATACGCGGAATCCGATGATACTGAAGCGAGGCTGAAACAGAAAGATATTATAACGAAACCGGTAGCGTAGGCGTGGGACTATCACGGGAGTGCACTTTTCCGGGGATCGGCTCCGAACTTAACTAAATCTAACGAGAACAATCGACCCGGCCATCCGTGGCGGCTGAGGGGTTGGGGCTCAGTCTCCAGCGGCCTTCCATACGTACCTGAAACGAAACTGAAACGGAACTGACCCTTAACTCACTCCGAAAAGTGGCGTGACCGTCCGGACCCAATCCGAAAGTTAGCGAAACGTCGAGATTCCCACTCGAACTTCCGTGCTACTCCTCGGGACAAACCTTACCGAGAACGAGGAACATACCGGATGGCTCAGTATGTCGGCCCTGATCCACGGTATCTTCCACGCTCGCCACGCCTCGACAAAGATATCGAACGAAAACGGAGGCCAATGTGACTTGAACTGCCGAGAGCAAACCTTATCCTAAATACGAAGGCGCGGAAACAATGGTCGGCAACGACCTTCGACGAAATTTCAGAAAATAGCGTCACACTTCATATAAAAGATTAATAGTGTGTTATCTTAATAATTTCAATTTCCAGCCAAAAATTTCGTCAAGATCAAACAGTTTTTTGTTATTTTGTCAAATCAATCATATGTCGTCGACGATTATGAATTCACAATTATTAGCTCACT
The DNA here is from genome assembly GCA_963924025.1 of Ischnus inquisitorius. Lineage (NCBI taxonomy): Eukaryota > Metazoa > Arthropoda > Insecta > Hymenoptera > Ichneumonidae > Ischnus > Ischnus inquisitorius. The sequence goes on along the minus strand of OZ001253.1, from coordinate 14,923,665 downwards.
CTCTGTTCCTTTTATCTGTATGTACATTTCCTTTTATCGTTATATTTCTTGTATAATCACTCTTTATTAATTTATTTGAGATTATTGTCGTTGATTTCCTTGACGAAAGCCAGAGTTGTGATACACGTGTCCGGATGATGGCAAATAGTATTTGTTGTTCCCTTTAAAAATCCAAATCAATTGCTCCTCGACTTCGAGCGAAACTTTGATTCGCGACTTTTAAGATTTCTTTTACGAATTATGTACGTGCGAATGAGGTGCGGAGCGTGAGCGAGAGATTTGCAATGATACGTCTATCCACGATAATAGTTCGGAGAGAAGAGAGTGAGAGTCGGAAGTGTTCGGACCGAGTGACCCTCTCTTCGAGCCTAATTGTTCGACTCCATTATCGTCGATTATCGCGCTCTCTATACACCTTTCTTCGCGCCGTCATTCTTTACATTCAAAATATCACACAGCAATGTCTTCTGGATCGATATTTGTTTTGTTCTTCGGTCACCCTATTTGCGTTGTGAGCGTGATTTCTCCCTTCACGTTCGATGGCCTCCTTCAGCCAAGCTAACTAACTGAAATAAATAAAAACAAATTGTTGGGCGCGTTACTTTTCATTTCAGCGGTGGTGACAACTGGTACAGACTCGTGTTGTGCTTGCCTCGATGCGAAATCGAGAAGGACAAATAATTTTATTAAGATCTTTTCTGTCTTAAAGAGTTACAACTCTAACTCCAAGAATAATACTGTTCAATTACAAAGTTTATTAGAATATTCGTTACAGATGAGTTTTACAAGAGGAGTCTACGTTGTCTCTTCAGGAGACAACCTCTCAGTTCAATCGGTGGCATTAGACTGACTAATGTTCGATTCGCAATCGGGGATTGTGAATCGAAATATTCGCATTTTCGCAATCGCGGAAGAGCCCGGCGATCGCCTCTTGCTGCGCTCGCACTCCCGTATACGTTCGCACTTTTCGTTATTGCGTGCATTGAGGTGCGTGTTCGTTCGCCTTCGCTTCGTTTTCAAATTCTTGCGAGTTCGTTGCTCGCTTCTAATCGATCGTAGTTGAAAGTCGCTCGAAATATTCCATGCGAATATTTCGACTCTTCGTTTTATCGCTCAAATTTTGAATATGCCCTTTTCGCGGTATAACACTCGAAACCTCAACAAAAAAAAAAACATTTTCAAAACTAAACACTAAAATATCCTCTCATCGCGAAAAAATCCGAGAAAATACGACACAACTAACCCTAACGACGGATGCGCGAACGGTATGCCCTGGTTTCGCTCATTATGCTAGGTATTAGTAGAGAGGGTCGGAGTCGGGAGGGAAAGAGAATTAAATTTGAAAAAAGAAAACGCCACATTGTGCTTATATGTTTTACTATTGAAATTGAAACGATAAGGATTCTACAAGAAATGTATAAAACACAAAAAAAAAGACGATGCAAGAAAGAGTCGGAACGGAAGTAATTATTGAAAGTAAATATTACAGAGGTTATATTTCTTTCTGTCGAAGCGAATGCGTACATTTCCTCGAGAATAGTGACGAGGCGAATATTTGCGATTATGTGAGACGGCTAGGCCGCACTTACCGACGACGACGAATACGACGAGAACACTCACCCACTCGTTCGTAGCCTTCGCTACCGAGATCGAGACTAGTTCTCGCAACACGCTCATACACTGAGGGGTTAAACTCAAACCTAATTTGTATTCTTTCGTTATCATTTTTCTTCTAGCTTTCTTTTTGTCTCGTGACGAGGAAACTCAACGATTTCTTTCTCTGGAAATCCGATAGGAGTCGAACTCGATTGAATGTTGAAATGAAGCGAAAAATGCTAAAATCTTTTCGCTGCAAGAACCGAAGGAAGCGCTGGCGGAGTTGGCTTATCATGAAATCAATGGAAGGGTCCTGTGTAATTCCTCTGTCAAGATAACCAAAGACAGAGTTCTACAATTTTTTTGTCAAAGCGATAACATATTTTATTAATACTATAACAGACATGCCGAGGAATCTTGATTTCTACGCTATCAGCGTAGTCCGGCACCACATCAAGAACACAATCACACCGATCTTCGACAGAGAGATTCTCTTGATCTTGAGAACAGTGAAAAAAAAATAACGAAACTGGAAAAAAAATGTTGTCGTGATTTTGTAAATCTTGATTCATAACATTTTTCTTGATTTTAGTTTTTATGGTAAGGTTATATTATTTGCCGACAATCACGAATCACTTAAAAAATCGAATCGAGACGAACGAGACGAGACGAGACGAGACAACACTTTTGAGAAATTATTTTCAAACATTCACTTTATTTATTTATTTATTTATTTAATCCCGGGGCTCTTGCTTAGGTTACGTCGGCCGGCTTTCAACAGCCGACGGGCCGATACGGGCCGACACGGCCGTCGGGCCGAGCGAACACCGAACACGCACGAAGCAGCGCAATTTCACAATCGTTCTGTTTCTCATCTACACATTTTTTCTTTCAAGTATGGCTGGTCGGATACCTTTTGGGTCACGGCATCGATATCTCAGCATCGGCTGCACCGATTCAATCGCAACTGGGCGCATTTGAAAGCTGGTGGCCAAATTATATTATGCAGGACGTGTCAAAAATTGAATTGGGACTTAATCTTTCGAAAATCATCGACCCAAAGTTTTACTTCCGGCATATTCGCGTAATCTAAGAAGCGGCAGTGCCTCGGCCAGCCTCGTTCGACAATTATTTTTTTTCATGAACTTGGCATCGAGCCGCTACCGCGTCTCTTGATCGATGACTCGATAGGGTACAAGAAAAAGACCAGTCAACAAATTTCGTACGCCATCGCAATGACATCCACGTCGTTCAAAGCTTTATCATTTGACCGACCAGCGAAACGTCGAAAAATAGCCGAAGAGAGCCGTGATAAGCCAACGTCAGTGGCAAAGCTGATTCCGCCGGAATCGTCGCTGAATTCAGAAAAAAAATCGGTGATATTAAATGTTAAAAATTGTTCAGTTTTCACATTCAACTTCGGGAATTAAATTCCATGAAACTGTATCCTTTCCAGCCGTCGTAACGTCCACCGGTACATCGGTATCCGCGACGATGACAAATTCAAACGAAGCTAGCTCCGTAGCATCCCATGAATCCTCCTATACTATCCCTCATTGCGGTCATATCATAGCCGAACATGAAGCAGCGATAAGAATGAACGCAAACAGACCGGCGAGAAATACGGGTAATAGGAGAGCGGGGACACCGACATCGCTGAGACCACGCGAAACGAGAGCGGATTTAAATTCTCTCCGAAAAATTCTCGAAGAAATCGACGAACAGCGTCGTGTAGATATGGTTGCGATGGATAAACGGATCGTAGGCGTTAACAACTCATTTAAGCGCACGATGGATAACATGCGAGAATATCCCGAAAAATCCTTGAATTTAATTCAGCGCGAAATCCTTAATCTCACGCAAACAATTTCGAATGCTCAAACTCAAAATATCGACGGTAACCAATGCGCAAATGATAACCAAAACAGCGTCGAAAATATGTACGGTAATCAACGCGCAAACGATAATCGTAGCAACGTAAGCAATATCGACGGTACCCAACGCGCAAACGAAAATAGAAACGGCATAGGCAATTCTGCGGCTTACGCGCGCGCGAACGAAAATCGAAACGGCGTGTCCAATCTACCGCGTCGCGACGACGAGTCGATCGAACATCGTTTACATCGCGAATACAATAGCTTTATAAATAATGCTCCGTCCAACGTCGAACCGGACGAAGCGTTTAACGAGAGACAATATTATTTGCCGATTCAACGACAAAACTTTCCGAATTTGGCACAGCCAAACAGCGAGACATTCGGTATTGTCAACGCGAGACAAACCTATGTAATGCCGCAAGAAAATAATCCGACGGGTTACGCGCAGCAAAATCATCAAGCACCGTTCGACGAAAGATCAGCCGTCGGGCGAAACGGGAACTGTCTACGAGAAAATAATTCACTTCCCGACGCAAAAATCTGGGGGGCACCCAAATTAACGGCGCCGGTCTTCAAGGGAAATACGTCGGAGAGACCAATACGATTTATCAAAGAGAATTTGAATATCATTTCACGCGCCGATTTTGGAACGAGGACGTTCACCATCTGGTCCGGGAAACGCTGGACTATGGGTGGTACAATCCCGACGGCAAGACCAAACGTCTCTCATACACGATAAATTTAATCGGTACAGCTCGCGAATTGGTACCCCGGTTGTCGGACGAGCAAATTATCAAAAAGCTCTCGAGACACTTTACCGAAGAAATCCGAGGAGCCATACTCGCGCGTGGTATAATTACGGTAAACTCATTGCTCTACTTCCTCGAATCCTTTGATCAAGGCGGATCAATAAATAGTCAGCGTAAGCGGTTTGAAAAATTCCCGCGATTCGCATCAAGTCAAAGCGTCTCCGAGAGAAACATCACGATCCAAAAATCCGAGGAAAAACCAAAGCTAACGCCGACACCGAGTCGTCAAGGAAAATTGAAGGACGAAGGAAGAAAGAAACAGCCGTCAGAACAACAGAGAGGAATCCGTGCGCTCACGATCGACGAGAAAGCAGGAATATTCGAAAACGACGAGGTTATCGAGAACGACACTCGATCGGAAAATGAGGAAGCGTCACTCAATTAAATTATTCCCTTCGCGAGGTGACGCTGGGATACGGGGAAGATACTCGGGAATACTTATTAGGACCCGAAAAGGATAATATTCGCGTACATGCGCAATGCCCGTTGCTAATCATTCACATAGATGGTATCGAGGTTCGCGCGCTGATCGACACCGGCAGCCAAGTAAGCGCCGTGTCGGAGACATTTTATAAAACAAACATCGACATTTGTCGACATTGTCCAACATTGCCCTTTACCGGAGTCACTGTGACGTCAGCCACCGAAACGAAGGCAACAAAAGTAACACGACAATTTTGGGCAAATATTCATCTGCAACAAGTCATGGGACCGAACACACTTCTCGTCGTGCCAAAATTAACCGTCTAATGCATACTCGGTATAGATTTCTTGCATAAGCTTAAAACAAAAAACGATGTAGAAAATTACGAAATGACGATCGAAGATCCGCTCAATCCAACGCGATTGTACAAATTGCAATTCGCAAACCCGCCTGCGATCGAAGAAATATCACCGATCATGTGCACGGTAAGGACCGAAAATACCAGCGGAATCATATCCGACGAGGAGATCGCGGAAAAGGTCGAGAGCTGTGAGTGGGGCTCCGAGGAAGAAAGGACCAAATTCACCGAACTGCTTATCAAACATAGAAGGGTTTTCGACAAGAAACCAGGTCGCCTAACATCGTACGAGCACGATCTCAAGGTCATCGAGCACCAATCCTTCGAAGTGCGGTCATATCCAATACCTATCGCGTATCGAGACAGGGTAGATAAGGAAATTGAGAGGATGTTATCGCTTGGAGTTATCCAACAGTCGAAAAGCCCGTATTGCAACCCAATACTTGTAGTAATCAAAAAAGACAACAGCGTACGACTGTGCTTGGACGCATGACGAGTCAACGAAATATGAATCCCGGATAACGAACAAATGGAAACACCGAAGATTCTCTTCCAAGAGTGCACGGGCATGCCGTAATTCTCGTCGCTGGACCTAACCTCGAGTTTTTGGCAGATCCCGTTGGCAGAGAGATCAAGAAAGTACGCAGCGTTCATGCATCGCGGGAGGTGTTATGAATTCTGCGTGACACCATTTGGCCTCCGTACCAGTACTGCTAGTCTCGTACGCGGACTTCAACCCGTGCTAAGAGGCTTGAATAATATAATCAACTTCGTTGACGACTTACTTTGTATGTCCGAGACATTTGAGCAACACTTGGAGGATCGTGACGAATTATTCACACGATTCGAAGAGCACGGTTTAACACTTAATCTCAGCAAATCAAACTTCTTTCGGAAAGAAGTAAAATTTTTGGACCATATCCTGACGAGCGAAGGCATCAAGCCCGACCCCATGAAAATAAAAGCAATACACGAGTATCGGACACCGCGCAACTTGAAGCAACCAAGAGGGTTTTTCGGACTGATCAACTGGTACAGTAAGTTCGCGAAAAAACACGCGAAGCTGATCGTACCCTTGCTCGAATTACTCCGAAAAGGGGTAAAATGGAAATGGGGAGAAGCGGAAGAAAAAGCCTTTCAAGATATTAAAAAACAATTCTGCAACGAAATCGTACTATGATATCCCGATAGAACGCGACCGTTCTACATTGATACCGACGCGAGCGATTACGCACTAGGCGCGGTACTATACCAAATCAATGCCAACGGCGAGAAAGGCGTGTTGCAATTCGCGAGTCGAACCTTAAAAGGCACAGAGCTCGGTTATTTTACAACGGAAAAGGAATTATTAGCCATCGTATGAACCTGCAAAGTTTCGATCATATGTGCTCGGGTCGAAGATAATCACGTCGAACGATCACGCCGCGTTGACGTTCCTCAGGGAGTGCAAGTTAGCACACGCACGATTAACCCGATGGACGCTTGCTATACAGGACTACGATATGGTCGCAGAACACTGCCCCGGAGTAAAAAACACTGTGGCAGACGAGCTTAGTCGACCAGTAGTACCAGAACGAGCAGCGAACAAACACGACGTAGTAATTGCAGCAGTAGCGTGCGAGATATCGCCTAAGCTCGAAGAGTTACTCGCAAATCTCGAAAAAGTACAGAGAGCCGACGAGAGCACTCGGAAAATAATCGAGACTCTTGAGAAGGCAACCGAAGACACCAGCTACGAAATAAAAAATAACATCGTATACAAGAAAATCCGCGACAAGCCACGAGCCGTCATACCGAAGAGCAAAGCTGACACGATTATTCGCGCATGCCACAAGATGTACGGACATGTGGGGGCAAAAAAGTGTTACTTGATTATGCGGGACGATTTCTACTGCAGCAACATGTATCGAATAACGCGGAAACTCTTGGCATCATGCGAGTCATGCCAAAAGCACAAAATTTACACGCGAGGATCATAAGCCGAAATGCGAAGCATCCTGCCCGAACGCCCCGGCGACCTCGTGTCTCTAGACTTCTACGGACCACTACCAACCGCGAAATACGGGATGAAGCACCTTGTGGCCGTAATCGACGTATTCTCGAAAATAACACGGCTCTATCCTCTGCAGAGTGCGACCGCCGACGCAACACTTCACTGTCTAATTAACGATTATATTCCGAAGTTCGGAAAACCGTGAGCCGTGCTGACGGACCAAGGTACGCAGTTCACGGGGGAGAAATGGAAAAATAAGCTCGCAGAATTACAAGTGCAAAGGATCATCACATCAATGAGACACCCACAGGCCAATCCCGTGGAGAGGACGAACCGCGAACTGTCGCGCTTCTTTCGAACATTTTTGAAAGAGAAACATACTTCGTGGACAGCGTGGCTGGACACCATCGAGTCATGTGTGAACGAGTCGTATCACGAAACAACTGACTGCATGCCGATACAACTTCACACGGGCAAAGCGCCACTCAAACCCTGGGGGCACCTCTTGCAAAAACCCGAGAAGCCAGCAGCCACCCACGAAGAATGGGTCCAGTTCGCACGAAAAAATATGCACGACAGACGGGGAAAACAAGCAGAAAAATTTAATGAAAACCGCGACGAACCGCGACTGGCGAACGCTTAGGACAATTAGCCGTTGGACCGAAAATTCAATTCAAACTTAAGGAAAAATCTCTGTTGCAACGCGATGCGATTTCGAAATTAAGACCCTTTTTCCGTTGCACACACGTCACCAATCGTACGATCCGTGACGCGGATAACGGGGCATCGCGCCACTATAAAAGCGCGCGGAGCACTCGGCTCACGATCAGTATAACATTTCCAATTCACCCACCCTCCTCCTTCGTCCTTGTTTGACGAACTCCGGTTAGCTCCGGCATATCGATCAAACTCCTTGAGAAAGAGTCAACTTCTCCCTGCATTTAAGATTTCACTAAATTATTATTCATTAGACGGGATAGCCCAACTCGCACGAAAGTAATAGGAAACGAAAATCTTGTAACTTGAGATTAGCTCAATCTCCCTATTCTCGTCGTCACACCGAAATTACGATTTAAGTAAGATAGGAACGTGCTTCGCGAATTTGTACTTGGGACAGCCCAGCCCCGCGTCGAGCATTCGAAGTGCCGCACGCGTTAATTAATATAATCGAAGAGTGCTGAGAGTGAAGATTTTGACGAAGATCGCGTCATAATAATTTATTGTTGCAAAATTCGTGGCCGAGCTCGTCGCTGCTTGTGCATGGCAGCCGCTGAGCGACGAGACAAGTGAGAATAAAAGAAATATTGATTTAGCATCCTTGAGCCAGAACAGCTCCACTGCCTACATCACGGACGGCAGTGAATAGTGGGTAAATTTAATTTGATAAAATTTGGTAGTCGGAGTCTTCTATTCTGTTTGGCCTTGGCGAATAGGCGGGTGATTCGCGGAGTTAGGAGGACAACATCTCAAGACAATACAATAGAAAATCCGTATCAACTAAAATTCCTTTTCAAATCCTATTTTCCAGAGTCAAGGATGAGAAGAGTCTCGGTCTTTAGACCATGTTAACGACGAAACTCTGAGGCTCTCTCCCATCGAACAAAAATACAGAGTCAGCACGTTATTCGACCGCCCAGAGCACGAATTCACAGTGACTGCCTCTTCAAGGCCGCACGGAGAACATATTCAAAAACATTTCAATATATACAATAGGTATATATACTCCGTCGACTTTTCTGGGCTCGCGGAGTGCCTAAGAAAGGTTTTCCGCGTCCACGTCTGGGTTCCACGGTACACGTAATAAACATTAATTCATTAACACATGAAGATTCCTTAATTTTTGGATATATATTGTGACGAGGCGCAGCGACGCGCTCGCATTCCACGAGAGATAGGCGCGCAAGAGTCGATAGAGAATAAAGCGCGCACACCGTCGAACCGTTGTTCCCCGTGACTCGGACGAATTCGCGAAGAAAGAGCGCGATATTGCCGTTAGAATTTTGCTTAGTTACAGATAAGAAGAGAGAAGCGAGTAGCGAGAGCGTCAACAGCCGAGAGCGCGCACGGGAGAGAGCGCGAGGACAGCGACGATTGAAGCCGAGAATCGACGAAGGGTCGATAGGAGCATCGTTTCCCCCTCCCGCGACCCCTGAATTTGCGTGCGAACCGCCGCGGAGAGACACCCTTGCGCGACGCGTGGTAGAGATTAGATAGTGACAGGCCAAGCGTAATAATTTGTTGAGGAGAAGGACTCAAGTCGTAACTCGAAAGATACGCCGTAGACGACGGGAATATTCGGTTGAATTGACGAGACCCGCGAGGAAGGACGGAGGATCGAGTTCGCGAAACCAAGGCGAAATAATAGTAAAAGGTAGGCGCACGTGGTGCGATCTTGTCCATTTTCTCCGAGTACGGATGGAAACCGCTTTGTGGAATCGCGAGTCTCTCCGCGTCTGACCGGTCCGATTAATTTTGGTATCGGTTTCGTATCGAGTCCGTGCAGTAAAGCACGTAGAATTGATTGAGATTTTGTCTGACGATTTTTGTAGAAATAAGAAATAAATTCGAAGCATTGTTAATTTTTTTTATGATAAAGTTGGCGAGTCTCGAGTTTTATTTGTTCAATATTGTGTCGTTTCGCCCCCGAACTGCGCCCCAAGGCTAGCTGGTAAGGAAAACCGACAGTAAGAAGCAAAAGCCCTTGGTAATTGGGGCGAACAATTACCTCGCGCCTATAATCGTGGCAGAAGAAATAGCGGGAAGCAACGGGCGTCATTATTTGTGTGGCGGCGCGCTGCTGCAATCCTTTCCCAAATTTTGGTTTGCAGGGCCGCGTTACAATATATAAGGATTTTTCTCATGTATTTCATCTTTGCAAAAACTTGTGAAATATCGTAAAAAACATCTTCGATGTAAAAGTTGCACCAAGGTCATTTGTAAGTATTAGTTGTTTCTTTCAGAATCTTTAAAAAAAAGTAGGGTAGACGTACCATTTGTGGCCACTGCACCGTTAGTGCCGTTAGTACCGTTTAATGCCGAATATTAAGATTGACTGTATTCCAAGCCTACTGCAGGGGTACCATAGTGAAAAAAGAATTCTATTTGCAACATTTTTTTCCGCTTGTGACTAATTTCATAGCGACACAGCAGATTACGCGACGCATACGCTAACGCATCCGAGATTCTGGTTAAACCTTAAGAAAAACGTTAAGCAAACGATTGGTAAGTAACCCTTTGATATTCACTTATTTCGGCTGTTTCTAAACACAATCGTATACAGATTATAAAGTATGGTTTGTTTGGACGATTAGAATGGAAATTCGTGAAAAATAACCTCAAATACATCGTAAATTCAACATGGCCAAAAATAGGACAATGAAAGTATCATTGTGCTATTTGTGGCCACCCCGTGGCCGCATATGGCGCGCTCTATTCCCATTTTTGGCTAGCGTATCCCGAGCGTTAGTTTGCGATTGAATATTATTTAATACTATTGTAATAACAATGTTAATACGAAACCATATAAGGATATAACTGTATAGGATTATAATTTTGTAATTTTTTATTGATTTTAATTTGTTTATTATTCTTATAGCGGAAAAGCGCCGGAAACATCGGGACGAGTTGGACGAGAAGCTGTTCTTGGACAGAACATCAAAGAGAGATTGGCACAGTGGCTCTTGGAAACGAGTAAAATGGGATTCCCTATTAATAATAACTCGCTGTTATATTCAGTTAAAAAAATCCTAGAGACGGAACACATTGCCAACCCCTTCAAGGACAATCTGCCTGGGAGAAAGTGGTTCGAGGCTTTTGTCCGACGTCATCCGCGAGTGACACAAAAGAAAGCGGAGCATCTCTGCGAAGCTCGAGCTATCCTTACAGAAAAACGTATTCGACTTTAGTTCGCCGATATAAAAAAATCAACTCGGGAGAAAAGTCGAAATACTTCAAGATCCTCGACGCGTGTTTAATATGGATGAAACAGCAGTTTATGTTTCGCCACAGGGTGGTCTCGTGCTAGCCGAGAGCGGGAAATCGGTGTACGACGTTGCCACTAACGATAAAGAAAATGTCACGACGCTGTTCACTGTCAATGCTTCTGGAGAATTCGCGCCGCCGCTAACAGTCTACAAATATGCACGTCTACCGAGGGCCTGCATCGAATCGGCACCCGCAAATTGGGGAATCGGCCAGTCCGAGAACGGACGGATGACAACGGAATCATTCTACGAATACTTCACGAATGTGTTCCATCCTTTTCTCGTTGAAAGAGAGATTCCGCTGCCCATCGTAGTATTCTTAGATGGTCACGTTTCACACCTGTCGCTGCAACTCAGTTTGTTCTGCAAGACAAATCAGATCGAAATATGCTGTTTTCCATCCCACGCAACGCATATTTTGCAGCCGTTGGATTTATCCGTTTTCTTTCCGCTCAAACAAAAGTGGAAAACGCTCGTAAGAAATCGGCGAAACGAGCATGATGGTGAAGATCTCCAAAAACACCAAGTACCTTCCTTACTTATGCGCATTATCAGTGAACACGATTTCACTGCCACCATAAAGAACGGCTTCAAAACATGCGGGTTGTACCCCTTTGATGATAATGCAGTCAATTACGGGAAATGCATTAAGGAAAAAGAATAAACCGACGACGGTAACAGACAAACAGAAAGGATTCAATCTGATCGAGCACATCTCACGCATCGCTCGTATGTAGAGAGCAAAATCAATCCCGAATTGTTACAACGATTTGAGGAAAAGAGAGCTCAAAATGAAACTTGGAATGTTGACGACAGGAACGTTGCGCTGTACGAACTCTGGACGAAGATTATCGACGATGAAAAAGAAGAGCCTACGTTCGTCGAACAAGAAGAAGAGCCTGTGAACATCGAGGCACTCGACGACATTCCTTCGCAATCGACTGCAATAGAAGGTTCCGGATTAACGGTAGTCGACGAAATCTCGGTAGAAAATGTTTTGGAGATTACATTTCCTGAGTTTGCGTCGTCCGATATACTCTCTAGTAAGTATAGGAAAAAAAGGAATTAAACTATAGTCTTGTTAACAGAAACCGGAAGCTCATCAAATACGCGTAGGTATATGCAATTGAGGTAAACCATTTTGCTGATATGGCACGTCATGTAATGAAATTTGTAAGCATTTTTATTTTTTTTTCTCGCACTTTCTTATCATTCAAATGATATCGTTTACACAGAAATCTATTTTGGATTATTATTTCTTTTCTTATTATTGCTGCTTATTGTTGTTCCTATTGTTGCTGTTTCTACGCTCTCGTTATTATTATTCTATTTCATTAATCTACAATCATGTCAACAACGCATTGTTTAAAGTTTCTGAGTTCAAATTACTTTTTTGTTTACATTCCTTCTTATTCTTTTACAATTATGTTCTTGACAAGATGTAAAATTATAAGTTGACATGTTATTGGATTTTTTCGTTATGATAGGCGAGCATCTTCCTGAATTCATAGAACTCGATCATCCCGAAGGATATTCCGACATTCCTGTGACTCCCATATCGAATGATATAGCATCCAATGATCCCGATACTCCTATCCAAAACGAGACTTCGGAGAGGGGAAAGCCCTATCTACCGAATGAAGAGATTTTGAATCAAACCGTACATGTTGACACTACTGGCACCGAAGTCTGCGGAGATTCACTTCCTAGTACGAGTGACTTCGTTGGTTCGGCGTCTCCGAAGTTTTGGGCACGATTCTTCTTTGGCCGAAGAAACAGACGACAAAGTCGAAGAAACCGAAAAAAAATGAAGCGAAAGAACATACGCCTTCGGTGATAACGTCGAACAAATGGATCAAGATAATGGAGGCTAAGGAAAAAGCCAGAAACGACGAAGAAGAGAGAAAACGAACGCGAAAAGAAGAAAGAATAGAGAAGATGGAACTAAACAAGAAGATTAAACTGGAAAAATTAGAAGAAAGACAAAGAAAAAAAGCAGAAGCCGCTAAAAAAAAAGTCACTAAAAAGAAAAGATAAACGCGGCTTATCGTTGACGTTATAGTCTACGTTCTTTTTACTAACAGCTACATGTATATTGTTTAATTGTACTGTTTGCTGCATAAAATGCTTTCACGCGGCTTATCGTTGACGTTATAGTCTACGTTTTTTTTATTAACAGCTACATGTATATTGTTGAATTGTACTGTTTGCTGCATAAAATGCTTTCACAATTGCAATAAAACATTATTTTGATAGAATCGCATGCATTATTCTGGTTTATAAACCTTCTAACGATTATTTTCTTCTCAAGTGGCCACAAATAGCACTATGACTGGCTAAAAATGGTACATCTGTGGCCACTTTCGGTGAAATGAGGAGTTTCTATATTATTTACCGTTTTTTCGATGAATAATGATCAAAATAAACTTTCATTTGTAATAATTCCATTAACAATACCCTTCGGATGACATCGATCAATCTTTGACGCGCTTATATGGATTTATTTCAAACTTATCTTTAAATGGATAGTAGCGTATGGCTTAAAGTGGTCACAAATGGTACGTCTACCCTATGTGAAATTGGTTAAAGGTCGCCAAGTTCATTATCAAGTGTTGTTCAAAAAAATTATAACACTTTATACGGCCGCAATTTGTAAAACCACAGGCACATACTTTTTATTAACTCAGAAAATAGGCGTGCCAAGTATTATAATTTTTTTTAACAACAGTTGATAATGAACTTGACGACCTGTAACTAATTTCACATACTTTTTTTAAAAAGATTCTTAAAGAAACAACTAGTACTTACAAATGTACTTGGCCCAACTTTCACATCGAATATGCTTTTTACGATATTAAATGTTCTTCGATCTGCCCTGACTGTTTACTCCAGAGGGACTCTCCCCGAAGGCTAGATCGTCGCTTCTCGCACCGATCCGTGCGTCGTAGCCGTTTCTTTATATTTTTGTGTCGGGGGTTAAAAACCCCGTCACAAAATCAAAAATTAAAATAAAGCGTCTCAAATGATTAAAGAACTTGCGAAAATTGCACGGTTCGCGACGCTATGCGATATTTCATCCATTCTTTTTGTTTTATACGGTTTTATAAAGACTCGCATATCTATCCGAAATCTTGATCAAATCCGGCCAGTTTTTTTTACCGACCTTTGCCGGAGAACTGACCTGAGACTGTCGCCTGGACATGTATTTTCTATATAACACAGCGTTCTAATTTATTAAGCTTTTAGAAAAGATAATTTACATAAGAACATTACCGAAAAAAAGTCGTAATTATAGGCGCTCTTTTCATATCCCACTTCGAGGTTACTCTCTAAAACATCTTGAGGAGTAGTAATATACCGTGGAATTTCTACAAGCAGTGATCCTACTATACTTGCAGAATAAAATTGATACATCAACAGCGTCCATAAAAACAAAGACAAAAAAACGATCCGGCCTGAATAATTTCGTGGACCATCGCTCAATCCTGTAAATGTTAATGTGATTTATTTATGAAAAAAATAGGCCGCTCTAAGTTTATCAACGATGGGAAAATATTAAGAATAATTGAATACACATAGACGAATGCGTAGTCAGGCGAAACATAATTTAGTTCTTCCAGCAACAGGTTGTTGTTTAACGGAGAAGAATATTTTTGTTCCAACTATATATTTTTTCTGTGTAATCTGAGCGATAATAGTTACTTTCGAATTAAACAATGACATTAATAGTACTAACACTACTTCTAGTAGTACTACTACAATTACGAAGGTACAGGTTGTCCTGAAATAGTGCATTATGCTACTAGGGAGGAAAGTGCGTGATTTTGGCCGAGTCCGAGGTTTGCAGCATGAGCAGGAGATGAAAATCCGCTCATGTAGCATATACTACTTTGTACGCGACTATGATAAGATGACCATATTTTTATGCCTGCAACGGTACAACACCATAATATAAAAATGTAGCGAGAAAAGGCTTTGCGGGGTGCAGTGGTTCAGCAGTGTACGTAATAGATATTGTCGCAAACAAAATAATGACAAACGGTACCAGGGCGGAACCCTGGTGGGCTGCAATCGTGAAGCTCGAAGGGGGGGGGGGGGGGGGGGAGTACCCCGACCACCGAAAAAATCGAAATTCAAATGTTACTTTTCTACCCGTTTTTTCATTTTTTTGCCCCCAAAATGTACTGTTTTGCCCGCAAGATCACTATTTCTTCGCTCTGGTAAGAAATTGACTTCTTTCCACCCGCGTTGAAGGGATGAAATGTGGTCTTTTTATCGTAGTCGGGTAAAAACGTGGTTATCAGATTACCGTTATGCGTTCCGGTGAATACGACAGGATTATTTCCATTTGGTTTTTCACGAAAAATTCAGTATACATTGTGACGAGGTGTTATAATGCTCTCGCGATCGCGATAGCGGTACGTACGCGCGGGAGTCTTGGGTAGATGCGCAGAGGGAGTCAATTTCCAGGCGTTAGCCAAAGAGAGAAATATGTTGTAACGTGGCATTTTCTCCTTGAAGGCTCTTGGCGGGTAAGGGAAAAATGTCGTTACAGAAGCAAGCGCGCCGGTGTCAACAACAGTCGCTATAGCCCACCGTGCTATAGCGAAGGTGTTGCCACAATTCAATTAGGACACGCCTTAGCGTCGGTTTGCTGACTCAATCGCGCGCTGAGCTAAGCGGGCGCGACCGTTGAACAGCTGGTCATCACCCCACGCGGCGATCCTAACGACGGACTCAACGAATGCGAGCGACAAATAAGCGCAAGTAATCGTTGAGATTCCCAAGGAGCGCTCAAAAATTTGAAGCCCGATCACACCACCTTTTACCCCACTCTCGACACAATAAACCCCATCACTCCGAGAGTATAAAAGCGCGTGTGAACAGCACCCATCACTCACTTTATTAAAATTATTCGGTCCATCATAGACATTCGTGCTTTGCACATTCGTTCCGTGCTTTGCACAAAAATACCTCGATCCTATGAACTAGTCGTGTGAGCGGCATACGGCATAGCGCTGTCCGGATCACACGTCGCTAGGCATTTCCCGGCCTCCTCGAAGCCCTAAAAGCTTCGTTGAATTCTATTTTTTATATCTTCTTATTACGATTCGATAGACTAGCTAAGATCGCAGTCGATCTCATAGGCAGACGGTCAAATTATTCACCCGCGGGAGATCGCGTTGAGCCACCCCAGCTTTGTATCACACGTGGTACGGATTCCAACGCGACGAAATAATCGACTCGATAATCCGCTGAGATTCTGAGAACCACGTAGTAGATTCGCGATAGTCCCGTCACGGACGCTAATTGTCATAATATCTGCACCCTTTTTATTCTAACAGTAAATACTCGATTTTCCAAAATCAAAATTAAGCGTCGCGCATAACTATTTCGTTAATAAAGCCACAGCTCGAAACAATAAACCTCGAAAGAGAGGTCAGTATTGTTTTCATTCTCACTATAACGCCCCTGCTCTAGCCCGTCGCATGAGACGTCAGCACGACGGAAAGAGCCGGTCCCGCTACAGCGGCAGACACGCTCATATAATAAAATTCAAAGATCCAGGCTTCTAATCCCTTCGTCTACGTGTCTGCAGTCGAGGTGGTATTTAACGTTTGTCGAAATAAATTCGTACTTCCGAGTGTCGCACGACAACCGAATTACGAAGAGTTAGAGAAATCGTTTTCTTCGCGTGCAATTGCCGCGACTGAGCGAAAACGAAATCATCCGAGCAAGCAGTAAATAGTTTAAATTAAATATATACCGTCGGAGTAACGCGTGTGCGGAAATGATCTCCCGAGAGAAGCTGGAGAGCACGCGTTCACGCACAGCCGACCATACCCTCTGAACGTTCGCTCCAAACCGTCAAGAATACACACACACACACACATGCACGCACGCACGCACGCACGCACGCACGCACGCACGCACGCACGCACGCACGCACGCACGCACGCACGCACGCACGCACGCACGCACGCACGCACGCACGCACGCACGCACGCACGCACGCACGCACGCACGCACGCACGCACGCACGCACGCACGCACGCACGCACGCACGCACGCACGCACGCACGCACGCACGCACGCACGCACGCACGCACGCACGCACGCACGCACGCACGCACGCACGCACGCACGCACGCACGCACGCACGCACGCACGCACGCACGCACGCACGCACGCACGCACGCACCACAGGGGGAAACTGACCCCTATGTGGCGCGTCCCCAGGTGGCGGATAGGGGAACGCTCTCTAGATATAGAGGGTAGGAGGCAATTGAAACACCTCCCGCGGACCAACAGTGGGGAGTAAACCTCGTCAACAAATCAGGATGGCAGGACGACAGGAAAAAACGATTACGGTGCAGGGGTTCGGATCCCCAGTACCGGCGTCCGTCGGGGGTGAGCAAGCGGGCCCCGGGACGTCGTCATCTAACGACCGCAGTACTACAGAGGTTGGTCACTCGGCCTCTGTAGCATCTAATGCAACAAGTGACACAGGTGGCGAGAGCGTGACGCAGAATGCCCAAGAGGCTTTTCAGCGCCTAAGACAAGAACTTGAGTCCCTGGTGGGGTTCATCTTGGAGAAGAAGAACCTCCACACAGAGCTCAAGATCAAGGCACGGGGCACGCTAAAGGCGATGAAAGAGTTTGCGGCGGCGCGGCCCGCTGCATCCCCAGCCCGGGAAGCACGACCGTGCAAAGAGGGGTCGAGCCAAACCTCGCCTCTCTTTCGCACCGACCGGGCGCCCCACGGAGAACTGGACCGCGAGCGCCCCTCACCGCCTCGGTCTCCGCCGGCGAGGAAGAAGAGGAAGAAGAAGAAGAGAGAGGCGACGCCCCAGAGGGATCCGGCCCGGCCAGCTGAAGCCAGTCAGCAGCCAGTGGCCCAGCCGAAAGGCCCCGACTGGGTAACAGTCGTCAAACGGGGCAAGAAGAAACGGCAACAGCAGCCGTTATCAATAGAAGAGGCCGGCAGGCGCGACCAAGGGCAGGCAAAGCCCAAGGTCTTGCTTAGACCCCCCCGTCCTGATGCGATCCACATCAAGGCCACGGGTGAGGTGTCGTATGCCGCAATACTCCGGCAAGTACGAGCCGCACCGGATCTCAAAGCTCTGGGCGATAGGGTAACCCGCATCAGTCGGACCCGAGGGGGGGAATTACTCCTGGAGCTGGGGAAGCCTGGTGTAGAGACCCCAGTGCTACAGGCTGTGGTCTCGGCCACCCTAGTAGAGTCGGCGGCTGTTCAGACGCTGACTCATAGGGAAGTCCTGGTCATCAAGGACATGGACGAGGCCACAACCATAGAAGAGGTGGCACAGGCCATCACTGCGGCGATTGGGCCAGGAGCGGTGACCCCTGAGGATATTAAACTCAGGGACTCCTACAGTGGCACCCAGGCGGCTAGCGTCCTGCTTCCCGCTGCAGCAGCAAAAGAGTTGTTGCAAAGCGGAAGGCTCAGGATTGGATGGGTGAATTGCCGGGTTCGGCCGCGCCAAACATCCTCCCGTTGCTTCAAGTGTCACAACAATGGACATCTGGCGAGGGACTGTGAGAGCGAGGTCGACCGGTCGTCGCAGTGCTTCCGGTGTGGCAAAGAGGGGCACAGGGCTGTGGACTGCACAGTCAAGCGACAGGCAGTGCAGGAGGTTGGGGCATCGACCAGCAATGGCTAAGGTGCTTCAAATAAACCTGAACCACTGTGCTGTGGCCCAGGACCTGCTGTTCCAGCTGGTCAGGGAAGAGAAGGCCGACGTAGTCATCGTCAACGAGGAGTACAGGGATCTCAGTGAACCAAACTGGGTACTGGGGACGAGAAGACGGAGGCGGTGCTCATCTCTCGGACGAAGAAGAGGGCGTACGCTACATTCACGGTCGGTCATAGCAAGATCAAGACCGCAGACACGTTGAAATATCTCGGTGTCATCCTGGATGCGCGGCTGTCGTTCAGAGAACATCTTCTGAACGCGGGCTCGAAGGCATCACGGGTCGCGCGAGCGCTAGCGGGCATCATGCCCAACATCGGGGGACCGAAGGAGCCGCGACGGTTCCTTCTTTCCTCCGTTGTGAGCTCCGTAATTCTCTACGGGGCTCCGATTTGGGCTGATGCCTTGAACACCCATCCGAGTTACGGAGCCACGTGCCGACGGGCCTACCGGACTGTCGCGCTAAGGGTGGCCCGAGCGTATCGAACCGTGTCTGACATAGCTCTCTCGGTGATTGCAGGATTGCCCCCTATTGATCTACTGGCAGCCGAGAGGGCCAGGATGTACCGTGAGCGTAGGCGTACTGATGCTGATGGCATCGATCAAGAGCGTGGGGATGATCGATGGTCCAGCATCACCTTCGAAGAATGGCAGCGGAGATGGGATTCAGCAGGCGAGGGTCGGTGGACCCACCGTGTGATTCCTAATGTGAGAGCGTGGGCGAGCAGGCAGGGTGGACTTACAACTTTCCACCTGACCCAGGTACTCACCGGGCACGGGTGCTTCCGCAGCTATCTACATCGCATTCGCGTGTACGATGGCGCGGAATGTCCGGTGTGTCCTGGGATCGACGAGGACGTGGAACACGTGCTCTTCCATTGCCCGAGATTCGCCGAGGATCGGGAGCGATTCCGAGCGTCATGGGGAGGATCCATGACACCGGAAGGCATGGGAAGGTGCCTGCTCGGCTCACAGGATGGTTGGGACGCGGTGGTTACCCTCGCCACGTCCATTGTGGAGAAGCTGAATTCCATCAGGAAGATGGAAGAGCGAAGAGCCAGACGCGCTTAAATTCCGAGTGCGTGCCAGAAGGGCCGTCTGAGGCGTAGACTGCCCCTCGCGAAGTAAAGCCTTTTGGGCGGTTTCCGCGGGGGGGATTACAGTCGAGAGGAGGAATGTTTTAGTGGGTATTGCCAGGAATGGCCGAGTCCCACATAACCCACTCGGGTATGCGTAAATGCATTTTCAAACCTCCTCGATAAAATAAAAAAATTAAAAAAAAAAACACACACACACACACACACACATACACATACACACACACAAATACATTTCGACTCCGGAAGGAAAATACGTGCTCTCAATTCATCCCATCGCGATAAGCTGATGATGAAACAATTCTCGGCCACTCGACCAGTACGAAACGGATCACTCTGAAGCTTTCTCGAATAACAAACGAAATTCCTCCCAAAGGCAGCCCCGTAGCCGAACCCATAGTCGGCAAATTATAGATTTGGCAAAATATTTGTGGAGAGACAAAAAACCCCGTTTTGCGCAAATCACAATATAGGCGAACGAGAGACTTTCGGCGAGGTGTCTTATATTTTTCAGGTACATGGGCACGCGTAACCGTTAGTCAGAATCAAAAGAGAGAAAGACAGAGAGGAACATGGAATGAGAGAAATCGTAACGAGGCAATGATGATGGCCGAATCCCAGCGACAAGGGCTCGCTCCCCCTTCCATCGATAACCGAAGAGCATAACCGTTTACGAACGAGAGGCACTCTCGTGCGCCCCATGGTCTTGAATAGTCGCGTAGATAGGCAGATATGAAGCGACTAGATACTCCTTATACACGTTGTTAACGAGACGAAATTTCTTTCAAGATTTCATTTTTTTACACTGTGCCGATGGTTGTGAATTAATTGCATTGAGGATATTGTGTTCCGCTACGTCGAAGACCGTGATTATTCCGAGGGATTTGACGTATCGACGATTGAGGAGTAATACGCCGTGACGACGGGTGAGAGAATTTTCCGTCGATTGGAAAGATATCGAAGCTCGCAGCTTTAGGAAACGCACGAGGCTGACACGTGTCCATCGCAAAAGGAAATAGAAAAGGTAGGTGCACGCAGTGCGGACCATCTTCGGTTACTGTTTTTGTGCCATGAACACGCGTTATCGCGTACTTTGTGAAAGGGATTTTTCCCTTCACCTTCGGTCGGTAGTGACTACCGGTCAATAACCTCGAAAGCTCGATACTTAAAAAAAAAACAGAAAAAAAACAATAAAACACAAAAAGAAAACACAAAAAGCGGAATACCCTGGTTCGCTCATTATGGTATTTTTGGTACAGAGGTTAAGAGTCGGAAAGAAAAGAAAAAATAAACAACTCAAAATTGTGCTTACGCGTTCCACTATTGAACTGAAAAACATATTTTACAGAAAACCGAAACGGATAATAAGAAATTTCATGAAGCAAAAAAAAACTAGAGAAGGAACCGTAACATAATTAATTATCGAAATTGAAGATTAAATATTTCATATTTTCCGTATGAAGAATTCGTACTTTTTCTCCCGGGTAGTGACGAGACGAAGATTT
Organism: Ischnus inquisitorius; assembly: GCA_963924025.1. Taxonomy (NCBI): domain Eukaryota; kingdom Metazoa; phylum Arthropoda; class Insecta; order Hymenoptera; family Ichneumonidae; genus Ischnus; species Ischnus inquisitorius. The sequence continues at coordinate 14,902,308 of OZ001253.1, read as the reverse complement.
GACGATTGTAATAGACGGCTAGGCCACACCTTCTGACGTCGACAAAGACGACGAGAACGCTCACTCAACCGTTCGTCGCTTTTGCTACCGCGATCGAGTCGAGTTCTCGCACCACAGTCACGTATTGAGGGGTTGGACGCAAACCTAATTTGTTCGATGCGAAATTTGCTATGTTTTGCCGAGCATCATTTCGGAGGGAGAGAGGGAGAGTGCTCAACGCGTAATTTTCCGGAAGGAGTTGAGATCGAACTTGATCGCGAAACGAGAGTTCGATACACCGAACACTTCAGAAACGTCATCTACACGAAATAACAAAAAAAGAAAGGCACCACACTCTGTAAGAGCATCACACTCAGCACGTAGGAGTCGGATCCCCTCGAGGTACTCATGGTAAGACTACCGGAGACTCCATGGGAGTCTTATCTTATCTTATCGCTACGGCGGCTCACTCAAGACTGTTCGCTCACGACTTCTGGAAAACTCACGCGAATCGAAATTTCCGGAACCGGCCTAGAGAGAACCGGGTGCAGAATCTCGTCCAATTACACGCATAATTTTCACACACTCTACAGACACTCCCCACCCACGGGCTGTTTCACGAAGCTGGTGTCCGGCTCGATATTTTCCTCCTACCGTCCTCTCGTCTACGACGCTCGGAGCGATATCCTCGCACTCATACACATAGTAAACAAGCTGATGTGTGACACATAGAAACGTGACCCCTAGTCTAAGTGAACCTGGTAATTATGAACCTACGGTAAATCGTCGACGGGTGTTCCAATACCGCCGACAAGGCCTTCGAAGCTCTAAATCTCAAAATAGACGACACAACATAAACTCAGAATCTCAATCCTCTGCTTGCTATATAGTTTTGTGCGCCGGTCTTACATCGGACTGAATGATCAACGGGAAGTCTCATAGGATTCCCGCACAGAAAAAAGTAGTGTGGAATTGAATCTTGGAGGACTATGGGCGAGAGTATGGGAGTTGGAGGGGTTTCTATCTTGTAATCACAATGGGCAGATGTCTGGGTTTTGGAATCTGGTTGGATGGTTTCCCAGACCCTTTTCTCACAGCTTCTGTGAAGGATCCTCGTGCAATCAATTCCATAACCTCCCCCAGATCCTCTTCCAGTCGTAGCGTACGACCGGGTGAATCCTCGTATAATCAAGTACCCTAGATCCCTAGAACCCTAGACCGAAAAACGTCAATCAACTAAAAGGATTCTTCGGTCTCTCGCAATATTACGGCAAATTTACTGACCAATCCGCAAACCAAAGGTACCGCTTCTCGATTTGCTCCGCAAAGGCGTGAGGTTAAAGTCGGGTGAGGCCGAAGACCAACACTTTGAAAACATAAAATCGCAATTTTGTACTAACGTCTTGCTGCGATATACCGACAAAAAAAGCCTTTCTACCTCGATACCGACGCGAGCGATTACGCTTTGGCGGCTGTAATATCACAACTCGATGATAATGGCGAAAAACGCGTGCTCTAATTCGCAAGCTGAACACTCAAAGAATCCGAAATTGGATACTTTACCACGGAGAAGGAACTGTTAGCTGTTAGTGTGGACATTACAGAAAATCCGCTTCTATCTTTTCGGATTAAACGTCGTCACGTCGACAGATCACCCCTCTCTGACATTCCTAAGTGAATGCAAACTGTCACACGCGCGCGTAACGCGCGCCTAACCGGACGCCCGATATATAAGACTATCACATAACTGTAGAACATTGCCCGGGCGTAAAGAACATCGTTGCCGACGCTCTGAGTCGAACAGCGATTCCGGTATTGAAAAATAATAAGCAGCAAATTCGAACAGCCAGACTGGCATACGAAATGTCGTCTGAGCTCGAAAATCTTCTAGCAAGCCTTGCAGGAGCACAGCGACGCAAACCATCGACACGAGAACAGGTCGAGGCTATTGTTGTACCGTGGAACGCCTTGCACGCGTTATTTGGGCATTAGTAAAAGAATTAAAGGGAATTATAACTCTATAAAAGTTAATATTGAACATAAGTAGAATATCGAATTCCCCGCGAAATGTGTACTACATACGCACATGCGAGATACGAGGAATTCGAGTGGCATACGCCTAAGCGGGCCATCGGCGCACCAAACGCACCGTCAGCAGTTCCGAAACCGAGTACTCCTCGGCGAGCGCCAAGCGAGCTGCCGTTGCACCAAACGCAGTCAGCATTTTCGCAATCGGAGTTACCTCGGCGAATGCGCGATTACGAACTTATTGAACACCTTTATACAATTTGTCTTTATATAATTTGACTTAACTCCAATCTCCGTGTACATACGAAAGTTGGAGTAAATGATTTAAACAAAAGATGAGGAAATGGGAACATCAGGACGGGTCCATCATCAAGAGAAACCGCTGCGTCGAACGCTCCACTTTACGCTCGGTAAAGTGTGAGCGCAAGCTCACGGTAAATAATAACATAAAATATATGAACTGACATCGATCTCCATTTATATAAAAAGTACAGAAATCGAGTGTCAGGCAGCTGTTAACCAACTCGTAAACTGTACGTTTGGTCCGGCAAGATTTAAGGTAAACATCATGTTAATTGATACTCGTAGAACTGTGGTGGGAACAGACACCACATCGTGTGTAAACTGTGCAACTGTGTAGGAGAATATTAGAGCAAATAAGCTGTATCTACGAGTACGACTGTCAACGAATAAAGTATTCTTTTGTAATTGAATCTACGTTAAATTCTTACTTGGGTTTCAACCCTTGACTGGTAATCCCAACAACATAAATTCGGAGTTAATTTTAGGAACCTCCGACTCAGAGTAGCTAACTGAGTTTCGGCGGTACAACATTGGTGGCAGCGGTGAGATACCAGAGTAAGAACGCCTTTCGGGGCACCGGAGACAATTGAATACACCGTTACCGTCACCAGAGAAAAGTGTGTGTGAACCCTACCAGGGGAGTAGGGAACCGTAAGTGCTCTCAGGGTGAGTGAGGCACGTGGAAACCATTATACGACATCCGGAGTCGTGGTTCACGTTCCGGCAACCGGAAGTAGCGTACTGGGGAACAAGGTCGACAGGCGAGCGACCAGCAACGGACCGAACGGCAGAGAAACCTGCAGGATCTGTCACGGAATGTCACCAGGACGCGTGATGAAAAATTAAGTTCGTTCCGAAGCCGCATCTCAGGAAACGAATTTACATCGATCGGCCACTGCATCAAACAAACAATTTGGTTGTTATTATTTGTGCGTTCTTTCTTTTTTCAATTACTATTTAGCTTAGTACGATTTTGTTTATTTATCTTTCTTAACATTTTCCTCAATTAATTTTCTTTTATATCAAGTCCTCCCGGTTCATCATTATTTTTTGTGTTATTTTATTTTCTTCATTTTTTCCTCGTATCTATTTCTTTTTATTGTATCGAGCCATCCCGCAATATCCTTTCGGTTGTTAATTAAATTTAGTAAAATTGCACTTACGTTATTTTGTTCGGTGATTTGTTAAAAGCCGCATCACAATGCATAAAACATGGCAATCGGTTGGCGAAGCCATTTCAGCAGCAGAATCAATCGAGATGGAACTGCTCCGCAGGCAGGAGATCCATCAAGCAAAAAAGGCCGAAAAACAACCGCAGGCTAAAGTCAGATTCATGTCAATATCCGCTGAGATCGGCTATATCGTTGATAATCCAGACTTAAAATTTTGCGAAGTACACGGTAAAAACCGCAGTCACAAAAAGTCGGATTGGAATTCGGGGAAACGCGCTCGCGACTACGTCGAAAGTCACCGGAGAAATCGACGCTCAGGAGATTGAAATTCGCGAGGCCGCAATCGATCAAATTCGCGTAATAATCGAAACAATGGGTGCGGTAGACGCAACGGCAGTAACTCTCGAGGTCACAACAACAGAAGCGATCCGCAGGATTCAAGAGACGACTCGCGCGACCTAAATTCGCATAATCAAAACGGAGATAGCTGGCGTAACTCAAACGATTCACGCGGTCGCGACAGCTCTCGAGATCGAGACAGTCATGATAACTCGAGGGATAGAGGAAATCGCAGTTCACAAAACAGCGACTTCAATCTTCCTCAAATCAAGCCATCACGGTACAACATTCTGAAACAAAACCCGAATTCTACCTCTCGGAAGAGCACGGCGGGAGGTCAGAAATAAGCGCGTTAAGAGTCGAAACGACAACGAACACGAGAGAAACATCTCCAAATAAACATGTAAATAATGTAGAAATAGTAGTTAAGGAAGCTAAAATAAGTTTAGGTTTAACAAAAAGACATAAGCCACCGACAGTAACTATACTCTCGCTCGATCTATGCAGAAAGGAAACTCTGTTCCTCGTAGATACCGGAGCTGCGATAAACCTAGTGAAGAGGTTCAGTCTTGCGGAAAGTACCGAGGTAGATGAAACGAATTTATACGAACTCTCTGGCATCACCTCTGAGAAAGCATGCACGGTAGGACGGTGTTACATTCGCATAGAGGAGTTTAGGATTGAATTCCATGCAATCGATGACGATTTTTCGATTTTGCAGGACGCAATCCTCGGTGGCGTGTTCTTTAGAGACACTCCCGCAGATCTTCTCTATAGCTGATCGTGCATTAAATTCGCAAATCACTTAATACCGTTCGAGACATTCGAGCGAGTAACGCTACCCCCTCGATCCAAAGTCGCCATACCGGTTCGGTTGAGGCCGACAGATCTTGAGGGGGGATACATAAAAAGAATCGAAGCAAGGAAAAAACATATACATGGGTGACGCAATCGTCCGGAAGAACAACGATCTAGCGTACCTCTGTGTTATAAATTCAAACGCAAATGAGGTTAACCTTATCCGTCAACCACTACATTTGCACCCGCTTGAGGAAATCTCAGATTTCCCATACGACTTCGACTCGGAATTCATAGCGCAGAAATCTGCCCAGTCGAGACCGATAGCAAAGGTAGGATCGAAGAGTTGAAAACACTGCTACAACTCGACCACCTTAACGACACGGAAAAAGATCATGTACATCAACTAATAGAGGAATACCAGCATCTATTTTGTCTTCCAGGAAATACCCTTGGATGTACAACGGTAGTTTCACACCGAATTCCCACAATAGACAATAGACCTGTAAATACAAAACAATATCGTTTTTCTCAAGCTCACAAACTCGAAATTCAAAAACAAGTTCGAAACTTGCTTGATAAGGGAATAATGAAACCGTCTCGTTCCCCGTACAATTACCCACTTTGGATAGTACCAAAGAAAGAAGATGCCGAAGGCAATAAACAATAGCGAATGGTTATCGATTTCAGGAAACTGAACGAAAAAACGACGCCAGACGCGTACCCACTGCCGAATATCATAGACATTCTGGATCACTTGGGCAACGCGAAATATTTCTCGACTTTCGATCTAGCATGTGCATTCCCCCAAATACCGATGCATTCGGAAGATCAACACAAAACAGCTTTTTCGACACCTCATGGGCACTACGAAAATCGGCGTATGCCTTTTGGACTCCGAAACGCACCAGCGACATTCCAAAGGTTATTGGACATGGTGCTTTCTGGACACCAGGGTACAGATCTATTCGTTTATTTAGACGATATAGTGATCTACCCTACAGATATCAAAGCTCATGGAAAAAAATTCAGCGGCATAGCGATGTGGCTTACCGCAGCCGGATTGACACTTCAAACCGAAAAGTACCACTTCCCTAACAGAGAAGTGACGTACCTAGTTCATATAATTTTCGAAGCCGGAATAAGACCGAACGAACGAAACATCGCTGCAGTATTACGCTTTCCGCCGCCGACAAACAAAAAGGCCATAAAGCAAATTGTAGCACTTGCAGGCTATCATCGCCGATTTATTCACGAATTCGCAAAAATCGCGATTCCATTAACGAGACAACTACGGATGAATGAGAAATTCAATTGGACGGACAAAGGTCAACGAACGTTCGAGCTTCTCAAACAAAAAATCGCAGAACGTCCAATACCAGTTCATCCGGATTTCGACAAACCGTATACACTAACGACCGACGCCCCTGATTACGCGATAGGTGCGGTCCTATAACGGTTACGCTCATCCAGTAGAATTTTTATCTCGAGCCCTTAGGCGTACCGAAATCGCGTACGATACGATGAAGAAGGAACTACTCGCGATAATCGACGCAGTAGAGCACTTTAACACGTACTTGTACGGGAAACGCTTTACGCTAGTAACGGACAATAGAGCCCTTACTTATGTCGTTCGTAACCCAAATCCGCGGCAGCAACTGCAGCGATGGCTGATTAGGCTCAGTGAGTACGACTTCGAAGTTCGTTACAAAGCTGGCAAACGGAACGTAGTTGCCGACGCCCTGTCGAGAAACCCGACTGATGTAATGCCCATCAGACGTCGCGAAAATTCGTCGGAAGACTGTAAAAAGCGCGACTCGAAAAAACTGAAAATAATAGCGGGTAAAACATCCCGACATATCGTTCATCGACAGATGAAGGCTCTGGCAACGCAGCAACTAGAAAAAAACATCTATACAGGAGACTTTCGACAACTCAGATGGCAATCAAGCCACACATCACCAAAAATCGAGCGCAGAACGATCAGAAACTCCAGAACAACCGAAGTCTGTTCCAATGGAGACTGATCCAGAAAAGACTTTGCAACCACTGGAAGAGACTACGCAAGAAACCGAACAAGTACCGACAAACATAAAAATAAAGCGGAGCGAACCTTTAATAGACTCATACATCGATGACGATACGTCAATATCGGAACTATCCGACAACGACATAGGGCAAGGACTCAAAAGTTTTGTAAAACGCAAAAAATGAGAACTTTGGACGCGAAGACTGCGATTAAAGGACAGGCTCACTAAATAACAGACCAAAAGCTCACCCAAGAGTGACAAAACCGCAAAACGATTTCGGAAAACCGAAGCAATAACTGGCCGATATTTCTTAACGGTAGAAGAAGATCGCTCGACGGAGCTGGAGGATAAAGAAAACAGCCCAAGCCGGCAACATAAAGCTAGCAATAGCCCAAGCAGGCAAACATGAAGAAAACAGCCCAAGCAGGCAGCATAATGCTCCCGCGTAGAAAAAAAGAATCTCAGCGAGATTCTTAGCAAAAATCTCGGTGACATTCCGCTGAGAATCTTTCCGAGAATCTCGTCGAGAATCTAAGCAAGATCTCGCTGAGAATGCCACATGTGCTTCTCACAGTCTCGCAATCTCACAGTGCTTCTTCGCGTGATTCTTATTTATCGCAGCAGAGTATCTCTCGTACAATCCCACCGTGCTTCTTCGAGTTCGTGCGGAAAATGGAAAAGAAAAAAAAAAAATTCATCCAATAGAAGGCGAAAATAAAAAACGTAGAAATTTGCCTGAAAGCAAATTCCGGCAACAAATTTGCATTCCGCGAGCAATATCAGACTCTATAGTGGAAAAACGCCGACTTTTTTTTCAGCAGACTGCGGAATCGATGCAAGACTCTATGCGGGACTCTTGCTAGGATTCCTTGTAGGAATTCGGCAGGAATTATAATAAAAAAATCAGCGCTTATTCACTATTGAGTCTGATATTGCTCGCTGCATGCGAATTCGTTACCGGAATTTGGTTCTGGGCAAATTTCTACGTTTTTTATTTTCGTCTTCTATTCCACTAATTCTATTTTTTTTTTCTCTTTCATTTTCTACACGAACGCGAAGAAGCACGCCACGAGAATCTACCATAGATTCTCGAAGGGTTCCCCGAAACATTCTTGAGAATCCTAAAAAGAATCTGAGATAGATTCTACGTAGAGTCCCCGAAGCTGTTTTAACATTCCCCGCTAGAATCTACCATAGATTCTCCAAAGGTTCCTCGAAATATTGAGGAGAAACTTCACAAGAATCTGTGAGAGATTCTTTACCGGCTTCCCATGAATTCTTCAATAATCGGCTAGAATCTCTAGTAGATTCCCGAGAATCTGCGATAGAATCTACCATAGAATCACACGATTATTTTCTGCTTTTGAAGAATCTACCTCCGCGACACATCGTTGATTCTTTCGAGTTTCTCATCAAGAATGTCGATGATAACTCAGCGAACTACACGGATAGATTCTCATCGAGTTTTCGTCGAGATTCTCATCGAGATTCTTTTTCTCTACGCGGGCTAGCAACAGCCCAAGCAGGCAACATAAAGAAGATACCCCGAAAAGGCACATCGATTTTGATAAAAATGATAACGAAACGATACAAACTACGGAAAACGAATCGATAATAGAAATGGACACAAATGACGAAACTCCAAGGGAACGCGAAGCTGAACCGTTGGCGATCAGTTTCCGAAACTCAACCGACAACGGCAACAATGGTGGAACCAACGTTTAGATCGCCTTCACGTTCTCAACAGGATTCGCAGCGAAGTCCTCAACCGTCAACACCGGATTTTCGCGAGGTTGCTTAACCTCAAACATCGGGGATAGCAGGAACAGCAACTGAAAACAAAAAAGTAACTTCAACGTTTAGATCTCCAACAAAAACATTTCGCAAAAAATCGTTGAACGTACCAGAAAGCCGAAGGTACACTGCGAATCAAGAAGACGTAGCAAAAGAATAGCGGAAAAAAAAAATGGCAAAAACCCAATCCGAAACTATAGTAATTTCAGGTTCCGAAACTTCGCAAACGATTATAGATCCCCCAATTGAAACCGTAGTCATTTCAGATCAACATCCTATAGTAAAAATACTAAAATCGAAATTCAAAAAACCACCTTCAGCTTCAGCTCGCAAAGGTAGCAAGTCGAAAATCTAAAAACGATCGAAACAGCAACGTTCGAGCTAAAATAAAAAATTAAAGCTACGACAAGAAATCTGCGAACGAAAACGTCCGCCACCAATAGTAAACGTTTCAGAGCAAGTAATTGAACGGATGATCCCGGTAAGCCAACCGCCCATCGTTCAAACCTTGTCTGACAATACTCAGGAGTTTGCCGATTTCGGATACCCGCCTGTCGCCCGAAACGACCACCCTCTAGACGCGCGAAGTAGCGACTTGACAACGTCTTTTAATTACGAATCAGACAGTGATTCAGCCTACCAACCATGAGAGTACTATAGAAAACAATGAACATCTAGAAACAGAGGCCCGATAATGACAGAAGACGTACTACTAGAAAACAACATCATAGTAACACAGGACATCATCGTGGCAAGGAAGGATATATTAGACCATTTCTTGTCTGCCGACTGTGCTATGGACACAATGGTTGCTAAAATACTCAACGAAAAAAACAAGATCGACAAAAATCGGTTTCTGCAACAACAACCACGTGTCGGAAACATAATGATATCCAAAATCGGAGCGAAATGTTATATCACCATGGTCTGCAAACAGAAATAATCGGACACGGGAAATGCGAACATGATCGCAAAGCGTTTAAAAGCATTGTGATGTGGTTTTATTAAAATAACGATAACCACCGGAGATGGTGTGTGTGTGTGTGTGTGGGGGGGGGGTGAAATAAAATAGTGCCAATACGATATTACTGAATTTAATTAACAAAAAGGAGATAATGCGGGATGGCTCGATACAATAAAAAAAAATTAATGGAGAAAAATATTAAGAAAATACGGGCAGAAAAATAAAGAACGAAAAGAAATCTAAATCGCACTAAACTAAATAATGATAAAAAAAAGAAAGAACGCAACAATAACATTAACCACAAACTTCGACTATAAATCCGGCTTTCGGTGGCACGGAAAAATTATAAAAGAAACGAGAATAAATGATATGAAGGAAGTAGGATAACGTGGTCGAAAATGGCGGCGATTCGGGGAAAACGGGACTCACGAGCGATCAAAATGTCGGAGGGGAAAGGGCGCGAATAATTCACGGGGCAATGGGGAGCTACTCGGCGGTTATCACACTCATAAATACTGTCAGAACAAAATTCCACAAAATGGATTACTTATCTGGGCGCCAGTTACGAGTCGGCGTAACACAGTTATATTGAAAAAAAAAAATATTGCACTGTACATCGCTGACTCGAATAATATATGCCGGCTAGTCGCGGGAGAAGAAGTTCTCAGGGGAGGGTGGAAAATCTGACTCTTTAGGCTCAACGAATTAATCGCGGTTTTTTAACACTAATTTTCGGGGTAATAATAAACGGGGAGTAGGTTCTTTTTCATCCGGGGGAAACACGGGACTCTCACTGGATACTTAGGCTAACACCACTCCGAAAAAATTCAAAGGTATAGTCTATCGCATGTATTTTTGGCGTGTCAAACTCAATTTTCATTCAAAGTTATGGATACTGAGAAAAAAAATTCCATTTTTCATTTTTTTAGGCGACTCAGTCCCCTTAAGGGGTTACACCTAGTTGGCGGCCGAAAAAAAGGCGTGTTTTTGTGAATTTTTTTTCGGAGAATGATTGCAGGTTTTTGTGAGAGCTTTTATGGCTATCAACTTCGATCGGTCTCTGCCGGCCGTGCTAAATCATTACTTTTTACCTGAGGGCGCCAGTCACCATTTGTTTCCCCGGTGGCGACAACCGGTCAACTAACTGATTTCACGAAAACCCAAAATTCACAACAAAAAAAAATTAAACCTGCAACTAACGGCGGAGTCTCGATCGGTACACCCTGGGTCGCTCAGTGGGCTAGGTAGTGGGCTACCTCTTACAACCATACCGACACCGTCAAATCCCGGGGATATCAACGAGCGGTTCTTGGGCCCGGTCTTTGTCCCCCATCCTCTCCTTGCTCTAGGGCTGGAGGGATATCTCCACGGTCGTGAGTCCCAGAGGCCTAGCTTCGGGTCCACTACGCTAATGGGATCGGGCAATCTCTGTCGTCGGGGTGATCTCACTCCCCTTCGACACAGCCTTCCACTCAAACTAATAAAAAAAAACCTTTACACCTTCTTTAACTCCGACCTCTGCAGGCCTCTCTTTTCTCGGGATGCCGGTCTCTCAGCCGGACAGAGCGATCCGTGGCGAATCTCAATAGTTAAGGCGATCGGGGAGGCGGGTAGCTCGGCACGCCGGCTCTTATCCACGCCAACCCTTTCGCCCACCGTCCTTCAGTCAACGCGTTTTTCCCCGAGAAGTGTCATTCGCGTCAAACCATCCATACCCCCATGGAAACTCTGACCATTTCAACTCCAAATCGTAAAAAAAAAATACTTGGAATCGTCACGTACGTTCTTCTCCTACTTTCCTCTCTCTCTACACGACGTATTGTTCCTCGACCCGGTATCAGTTCGTGTTAATTCTCTTCATACGGTTGACTCGATAACTCGACTTTCCTTCGCTACGTCTCGCGGGCCGCTAAAATCTCTACGGGATCCGGAATTATCTATTCGACCATTTAACGCTTCCATCGCGATTAATATTTCCTCGTTATTATTTTTTTTTGTGTTTTCTTTTGCTTGTTCGGTATCGGTGACTAATTCGAAAATAAAACGGGATCGATAATAATTTTCGCTTGTTCTCGCCGAGTGTCCTCGCTTTTCGGTGCCGATTAATGGGCCTCTACATTCTCTCGCCCTCGCCACGTCACTCACCTGGTTGCGCGACGCGCGTGGGATGCCGACTCGGAAAACGTCGTCACACGAGCTGTTTTTGTTTTTTCATAGTACAGTGGACGATCGCGTATTTCCAACTCAGATAATTCCAACCATCAGTTAAGTTGACGAAAAAACGACCACGTAAGTTGAATCCAAACCCTTTTTCGGCTCCGTCTACCTGCTCGGCGAGGCAACGGCAGTCCCCTTCCCTTTAGATATCTACCAATAATATCGTTGCTGAATTTTGCCTGACAGAGAAAGAACGTGGCAGCTAGCATGTGGCGAGAGAAAGATCGACGATTCTCTCCTACTCTACAGTTTTTCGTATTCGAGCAGCGGACACATTCCGTCATTTTACCATAAAGCAAAAGTAGACCCGTACCGTAGTACCATGATGCGCTATTGATACAGATATTTTTCTCATCAGAAACGTTTTTTTTGTATTTCATAAAGATTGAAATACGAGTAATACGCAAAACGAGCTTGTACTTTTTTGCAGAGTCAAGCAGGAATCGACTTGATGCATTGCTTTTTGTTTTGAAATTTATTGATTTATTAAAAAATAATCAAATAAATAAATGGAGAAAAATAAATAGTTGTATACATCAGTTGATAAACATTAACGATCTCGGGAAATCATGACTTTTCATTTATGTCTTTTTTTAATTCATCATAAACGATGTTTAAGGGGACTGAGTCACCTAAAAATAAAATGTTAATTACTTTTTTCCTTTTAAGAATAATTAAACTTCTATTTGATTCCCATAATGTATACATGGTGAACTAGCTTTTCGAATTTTTTTGGTGGCCCCGATAGCGGTAAAACCTTTTAACCAATTGTAATATCAACTTTAATATTCACTGGATATTATTGAGAAAACTTTTACTTTTTTTATTCAGAAGGTATGTTGTTCCAATGCAGTCATGAAAGAATCTAAATAAACATAATGATGCTCCATTTAACCAGCCATCGAAAGAGCAAAAAAGTAATAAAAGTATAACAACAGCTATGGTTGTACACGTAACCACGGGTGGGTTCGATTGTTCATAACCCTCTTAATTACTCACATAGCTATTGAGCTACCGGTAATAAATCGGGCGAAGATCATATCGATTCAAGCGTAAAATTTTCATGAGTAAATGAAAAATAATGCAAAATACGATATAATGAAAAATACAAAATTATAACTCACAAAAATATTTTACCACACCAATTCTTAACCTTTTTGGCTGGAATCTGATTATTTTAAAACAAAGAATGAAATCAAACATTATTGCTGGTTAAATGATTTAACCACAAAACACGAAAAAATTAAAAATTCGTGGTTTATAATTTTGCATTAGTTGAAAAAAATTGTTTCGAAAGCCATGCTTGCAACCACCGTATGTGACGTTGTTGACACGGTAAAAATGATCGCAAGATCGAATCTTACGGTCATTTCCACAACTGTTTTCATCCCCACGCGCTCCACGAGCGGCTACTCACATCCCTACGCGCGACGCAAAACAGCGTTGGTGAGGAAATTTTTTTCGGCGGAAAGGGGAGTGGGCAAGCACTCAAGCAGGTAGAAGGAAATTCAACTTATCTGATGGTGGCGGATTAGTCTGGCTCCCGAATATTGGAATTATCTGATCGTCCACTATGAAGGGTATGTTTCACTATGTTTCTAAGGGTATGGTTGACTATGTTTCATAATTTTTTTATCGTAAAGAATTCACAAATGTAGCAGATATAATATAAAGCAAAATCTTTTTTTTTCCAAAAAAAGTGAAAAATTACGCCAAGTACTAAAAAAGAATTGTATTCTTAACAAAAAAATAGTAAAAAAAGAAGGTAAATCAATATGAGCCAAGCGTTCGCACAACAAATGTATTTTTATTTTTTTAATAAAAATTGTATATAAATAATTTAAAAAATCAAAATGAACTATATTATTTGCGTCCCAGAAAAAGTCAGTCTCATGGCATACGACAGCATTGGGACGCCAATCATATAGGTCATTTTCATTTTTGAAATTATTTATATACATTGTGACGGGCAATTTCCAACGAGCTATGGATATCCCGGGCACCTATGTCAGGACGAGTCGAAGGGGCAACAGGGACAAAGGGAAAATCGGGTGACAAAAATAACTAATATTTCGGAAAAATTAAAAATCTATAATTCTGAATAATCTCGGAAGATTCGATACAGAAAGAAAATAATAATAATTTCGAAATAAATGTTCGCGTTGTCCGAAACAACGATAGCGAATACAACTCAAAACCAACTACTAACTATCCTGCCAACGCACTCGCTGCGCAGGGACGCGGGGGAAAATATAACAATAATAAGCGGGGATAAAAATAATAACAATCGTCGATCAACGCGCTCGTTGATCGGTGACGCGGGGAAGGAAGAAGCTAACAAAAGAAAACGGGATGGAAATTTACACGGTCGTTTTTCTCACGCAAGTGAGACGGAAATCGCGCAAATAAAAATACCAAAAATACTCCGTAATTTGAGTGATCGGGGAAACAGCGATCCGGACTCAATTAGACAAAATTCGCGTACGAGTGATCGCAGAGCGATCCGGACTCGCGGCGACAGATTTCGCGCAATTGAGTGACCGTGAGACAACGGTCCGGACTCAATACTCGGTACCGGGGGAAGACGGGGAGAAATTGATGACGGAAAAATATGGCGGCGATTCCACGAGGCGACGGGATATTCGCCGTGAAACGGGCGCGAAAAATAATAATGGGAGAAAATATTCGACTATGATCGGAGGGGCGGCGTACGGGGGAGGGATGACTCGTCAGACACGACTTCGACACAAAAACTCTGATCAAACACGAAACTCAATTCTTGGGCGTCTCCCCTCGCCGTCGCCCGAGCGTCTCCTTCTACCTTTCTCTCGCTCTCTCGCCATCGTTGTCGTCCGGCGAGGCGCGTAGATCCTTGGTCTTCGACGTTGTGGCTCGCGCGGGGGGGGGGGGGGGGGGGGGGGGGGGGGGGGGGGGGGACTGTTGTACTTAGGCTACCTAGCTAACGTGGCGAGTAGCGGGCTCGAGTCGAGATTTCGGCGAGGGCTCTGTAACGATGCTACATCGTTACAACATATTTTATTAAAAAAATAAAAATACCTTTGTTGTGCGAACGCTTGGCTCATATTGATTTACCTTCTTTTTTTACTATTTTTTGTTTAGAATACAATACTTTTTTAGTACTTGGCGTAATTTTTTACTTTTTTGGGAAAAAACGTTTTGATTTTATTTTATTTATTTTTGAAAACTCGTGAATATTAAGTAAAGGATGACTCTTAAGGTAGCTATTACTTTTTGGCTAATATTTCCAATAGAGTGTGTCGATGATAGAACCACAATTTATTGTTTCATTACGGCAGAGGCCGTAAACAAAAGTTAAATGAGTTTGAGATATAAAGATGCGGAGTTTAGGTTCATCGTACTTCGTAGCGTTTCACTCGTTCAGTACAAATTCGCTACAAATATTACGAATGAACTATTATCGAATTATAAAAAATTAACTGCTCAGCTACGTTTCATTTGTAATTAACAGATATTTCGTCGAATATTTTCACACGAAATTTCGTTTATTGTTTAACTCGTTATGTAACGAACGTTGAACGAACGTTTCTCGAAATTTAACTTCTTCTCTCAACTTCATTTTGCGTTCTTTAATCGCTTTCTTAAATTTTTTTATTATTATTAAAGGTTTACGTTCGCAGATAACCGAATACAAAAATGTAACTGTCAAGTAATTCGTCGATTGACAGTAGCAGACGATAGATGAGCCGAGCTAAGCGATTCGAGCATGCGCAGTACGGCGCGTAACGCCAGCGTGACAGGACACTTTTATAATAAATCGTACCCCTCGACTTTGAACTTAAATGCACGTCGCGCTTCGCGCTCCGTCTCAGACTTGTAGGGTGAAAAAGGCAGTGAAGGGACGGTTCGCATAAGAGTACATGTATTGTGACGAGGCGTTGAGACGCGCTCGCATGCACGCGCTGTAGGCCGATAGGATTTTGAAGGCGCGATATCAAGTTCCTCGGGCACACCGGTCGAGAAAACAAATAATAAAGGCCGAGTACTGCGGTTCTTGAATTTCACAGGGAATATTCAAGGAACTCGGTGAGAGACGCACGCCGCACGGGACGCGCGAGCACGCAAGAGGCGAAGGGCGACAGCGAGGCACAGCGAGGAGCGCTCCCTCTCCCCCTTCCCCCGAGAGCGAAGACTCGCGTAGCGCGAAGAACAGCGGAAAGGATCGAGCGGTCGACGAGACGCTCGATATTCGGCAACTTGCTGATTTCCCCTTTTTCCCCGTGTGAGAATTTAGCGTAACGCGACATCGCGGCAGAGAGGGTCCGACTGTCGAACTAGAAAGAGGTTCTGTCCGTGAGACGAGAGAGAGGCTACGACCGAAAGAGCGAACGGTCGTAAGATAAGATAGAGAGAATAGTTTAAGAGTGTTAGATTTCTCTGAGTTACACTCTCTCCGTACTGTCGAGTCAAAGTGATAGTTTTGAGATTGCGACATCGAGGTTGGATCGATTAAGTAAATTATTATCACCCGAGGTTTCGGGGTTCGCCGAGCGAGAGGAGAACCGAGTTTTCGGAAGCGATCGTGAAGGATTCAGAAGCCGTTCTGCGTAGGAGATTGAAAAGGTAGGCGCACGCTGTGCTTGTATCTCCTTTGATTTTCCGGCCCCGGTGGGCAGAGAGACGAATCTCTCCGTAGAGACGAGTGCACGCGATTCCTCGGTCGCCTCGGCTTCCCCGACGACACGTTAATAACGTGGGGGTTTTTATGGTTTTTTTTTCCCCCTGTTGTTAGTCGTTGGGCGGAGCGACATTAAAGATCTCATTATTGAAATGAGCAGTAAATAATAAGTCAAACTATACCGCGTAACCTGCGCACTGAAAGATCTGGCTGCGAGCTCCTTAAACAGAAGGACAAGAGCCACGAATATTTACGATAAAGTCAGGCTGTTTTATATGTATGTTTCTTCCTTGTATACAAGATTGTTAAAACCACAAGAAATAAACATTTTATAAAAAAAAAAAAAAAAAAAAAAAACACGTTAATAACGCGTAGAAAATTATTGAGTTGTTTTCCGCGGTTTATCGAGTCTATCGGCACTCGGGAAATTCGGACTCGGCAGTCCGTAATTTGTAACAAAATTGTACGACGAAAAATATACGACATTTTTGTTATTTGTTTTATTCGAAATTTTGTACTGAGTCGTAATTTATGCACGCCCGAACTGCACCCCTGAATAGTTAACAAGGTAAGGAACTGAATCAACGAGGGATAAGAAACCCTGGTCGTGGGGCAAGAATACACGGCCTGGCGCCCAGGCAACACGAAAAGTAAATACTTCCGCCGAGCGGGTAGTATCGAGACACACGGGGCGTCATTATATTTGGTCGGTGGTGGCTTTGCTGCGACCATTCCGACGCAGTAAAGCGGCCCGTCACAATTTTTGGCGCCCAACGTGGGGCAGTGCATCTGATTACTCGGAATAATTCGATCGAGGATTTCGCGGTAAATCGTTGAAACGTGCGCGAAATAAAAGTGACTCTCGACAAAGGACAAATAGTGTATAGTGACCGAGTCGGGAACAGGCCGCGCGGGGGACCACGACAATAACATTCGCTATCGTAAACAAGTCGTATCGACACCGCGCCGAGCCGTCTCGGAGAACGCGAGAAATTTATCGTTACGAAAATTTTTCGCCGGTGAATATTCCAGTGAATCTCAACCGCCGAGCCGACTCGGGGGTCGCGAGGGATTGAGAACATTCGTACGCGTGAATCTGTCACGAGAATTCTCGACAGCGCGTACGAAAACGAAAGAGCTCGAGCTTCGGGTCCCGCGCTGAAAAGGTAAACAAAGCGGCGCGCGACCGAATAAAGCGAAGCTCGCTCGAGAATCGCGAGTGACAGCGAACAAGATAATTCGGTATAAAGTTGAAAAATAAAAGCTCGCGATCATCCGATAAATAAACCGGCGTGGAATAATAAATTTTCGGGCGTACGGTTTATTAAAAATAATTTCACGGTTAACAAATATGGCGGAGGCTTTACAATCCGGTCGAGCCACGTCCGAGCATACCGACGACGAAACCGGTCAAACAAACGCGCCGAGTACGCGCGTCGGGTCGCGCGGATGGAAAAGAAAATTTTTAGAATCGATGTTGTGGATCGACAGCGTGCCGGACACGGTAGTACGTGAATTACTCAGTTCGGCAGGAGTAAACGCGGAGGGAAGTCCACAGGAAATCCGCGATCGTTACGCAAGAATGAAACTCCGCGAGAATGGGGATCGCGAGGCCAAGTGGACCCCCTCAGACGATAAACGACGTGGAAGATCGAAAGGTGCAATACAACGCAAGTCGATCAATGACACCGGCGTCGGCCTGGAGGCCGAATTCGAGGACGAGGAATCTAGGGAACGCGGCAGAAAGAAGAAAGTTGTGCTTCCGAGCCCCGAGGATCGCCAGCTGGAGGGACAATACGAGAGATTTCTCGAACGAAGCGAGCACGTGACTGTGCGACGTGGCAAGGCCCCGAGAAAAGCCACGGAGGGCAATCCAGAAGGGATGCCAACCGTCGCGGAGGCACGAGGCTCGCAGCAACGAGAGAGGAACCCTCAACCGACACATCGGGAGATCGGGACACAGACCGATGAAGAGTCCTTCTCAGACAACGCAAAAGCCGCCAAAGTGACCTCGAAGAAACAGCCGGTGGAAGAGCAACGAGGTCGCACGACGAGGAATCGACGCGAACGACCTCGGCACAGGCAATCGACAAGAAGAGCAACGTCGCCCGAGACGAGCGACAGTTCCTGTGCATCATTACGGTCAGACTCGAGTGACTCGGGAGAGACCGCGTCGTCCGAGTCCAGCGAGAGCGAGGAAAGCGCGCGCGAGACTCGAGGAACGAGACCGAGTACGCGCTCGCACAGGCAGAGCACACGCTTGCAACGACAGAGGAGCGAGCGACACACCCAACACGGGAGTGAGAGAGACGCTCGCCGAGAGAGTGCGCGTCGCGAGAACCGACGCCATATTGCCGAAGAGAGACCGCGCGGCGAACAGCGCACGTCACGGGGACGAGACGTGAGTGACGTCGCGCGAAAGTGGAAGATATCGTTCTCTGGCAGCGACGAAATAGAATGCGACGAATTTCTCGAGCTGCTACAAGAAAAAATTAGCGCAGCGGGAATAAAGAAATCCGAACGCTTAACAGTGCTGCCCGAAGTATTGCAAGGCCGAGCCTTACAATGGTATCGAGCAAATCGACGATCATGGGGATCTTGGAGAGAATTTATTCGGGAATTCCGTGATTGGTTCATCGCAGACTCGGATCAGGAAGGATTACGGGACGATATACGGCGACGAACGCAAGGGCCGGAGGGAAGTGCGAAAGACTACCTCATCTGCGTACAAGGGCTGTACGCTCGCTTGAAGAAACGAAGAAGTCTTCATACACAACTCGAGCAAGCGTACGCCGGACTTCGACCCGAGTATTGGGATCTAATCGATCGACAAGATGTGCAAACATACGGGGAATTAGCAAGAGAAGCGACACGCGTCGAACGTCGCTGGGCTCGAGCTAAAGCCCGTCGTCCTCCGCCGAGTCGTGAGGAATCGCACGCGAAAGCATTCGCCTGCGTAAACACATCGAAAGCCAAGGCACAGTCGCCGAGCGGTGACAAGAATCGCGGAAATACGCGAAAACCGTTTCGAGTCTCGCAAGGAAGAATAGCCGAGATCGACAACGCGAGCTCAGACGTCGGCGAGCAGAAGAAGAACAAGAAGAAACGCCGATGCAAGCGTAGCGGCGGAAGCGAAGAGGTGGCAGGAGTCGAAGGATCCGCAAACCAAACGAAATCTTCATCGCCGAGTACGAATCGGCAGCAGCAGCAACACCGTGGGAATAATCAAAAAGACCACTCAAGGGCGAATGGACGAACTCCTCTGTTCTGCTATAATTGCGGAGAGGAAGGACACTTCAGTCGAAACTGTTCGAAGCCAAGAGTGACACTGTGTATTGCCTGTGGCCGCCGAGACGTCACAAAGGAAACATGTGGGTGCTTCCTGTCAAAAAACGCGAACAGGGACTGGCAACGCCGGAGCGGCCAGAACCAAGGATAATCGAAGAAGCTCCGAGGGAACAGAAAAATTCGCCGACAGTTCAGCCTCAACAGAAAGTTATCTTGCCTTGTCCTTCCCGGGGTGCAGTCGAGATTGAGCGTAAAGACGTAGGGAATAGCGTATTTGTAAGCGCAAGCACGTCGCGCTCTCACGATAATTTTATTGCAGCACCGGTAGAGGAACAACAAACAGGTGAGTCTCCTAACGAGTCGACAGGTATCTGGACGTTGGACGAATTGACTTCGGATGAGTCAGATTGCGAATCCGCGGAGAACGATGCGATAAATATTGCGACTGAGAACGGTCAAAACGTGAACCGCGGAAACGAGAATCGAGTCGCGAATAATACGAATCCGAACAGAGCGAATAGAGTACCAGATAGCGCAGCTACGGGAGAGCGAGTCCGCGTCAACGAGGGGAATTACGAATTCCGTTCCGAGTTTAGACCCGGTACCTTGCCCGGTATTCTGATAACGCAATTCCCACCGCCGCCGAAAGAATGGAAACGCGAGGGGGGACGGATTCGAATTTTTGTACAGTTGATCGTCGGGGGGAAAATACTCGAAGCGCTCATAGACACGGGTGCGACGGTCTCGGTGTTAGGTAGAGTAGGGGCAATGATAGTCACTGAGCTCGGCCTACCGTACCGCGAGTACCCGCCGAACTCGACGAATTTCGTGACTATGGCCAATGGGTCGCCGGAGCGAGTTCTCGGAGAAGCGTTATTCCCGATTGAGCTCGACGGTAAACAACAATGGTTCCCGGCGATACTCGTGAAACATTTGAAATCGAAATGCATACTCGGTATGGATTTTATTCGGTCATTCGGGATCAACGTGTATGGTAAACGGGGTACATGGGAAGTCGACGGTGTCGGAATCGAGCACCCGATCGCGCGCTCGAGCGATGAGATAGCTACACTCGGGATGTGCTTCGGGGTAGAGCCAATCGCCGTGTCGCAGAGGGAGAAAATCGACGCGCTTCTCGCGAAAATAATTCCGACGATGCCGAAAGACTTTAGTAAAGCCGTGACACTTACGCAACACGTAATAGACGCGCCGAGCGATCGGGCGGTGAAGCAGCGTATGTATCGACGATCACCGGTTGTGATCGAGGCATTACACGCGGAAGTTGACCGAATGCTAGCGGGGGGGATCATAGAGCGATCAAGTAGCGATTGGGCGAGTCCTCCCGTTATGGTGCCGAAGCCGAACGGAACGTATAGATTTTGCGTGGATTATCGAGAATTAAATAAATTAACGAAAAAGGACGCGTATCCATTACCGAGAATGGATACGATTCTCGATAAACTACACGAGGCAAAATATATTACGACGCTCGACATGAGCGCGGCGTATCATCAAATTATGATGGAAGAGAGCAGTAGGCCCTATACCGCGTTCATTGTCGAAGGGAAGGGCTTGTTTCAATTCCGCCGAATGCCGTACGGATTATGTAACGCGCCCGCGACGTTCCAGCGGTTAATGGATCGTTTGATAGGACCGGAACTCGAGCCTCACGCGTTCGCGTACCTCGATGACATTATCATTGTAAATAAAACATTCGAGGGACATCTACAGTGGATAGAGAAAATCCTGAGGATTATTCGCGACGCGGGGTTGATTTTAAATTACGAGAAAAGCGAGTTCGGGCGAAATGAAGTTCGATACCTCGGATTTTTAGTGAATCGCGACGGCCTCCGGCCAGATCCGGAGAAGATCCGACCGATTCTCGAATATCCGAGGCCTCGTAACGCGAAAGAAGTACGCCGATTTAACGGAATGTTTAATTGGTACCATCGTCACTTACAGAATATCGCGGCAGTCGCGGGACCGCTCAATCGGTTAACGAGCAAAACGGTCGAGTGGCGATGGACGGAAATAGAAGAGGCTGCGTTTCAAGCCGTGAAAAAAGAAATAGCCAATGCCGCGACGCTCACATTTCCAAACTATGAGTTACCGTTTGTAGTGTACACCGACGCGAGTAACACAGGGATCGGCGCGATATTGACACAGAAAGGCGCCGAGGCCGAAGTGTTGATATCGTGCGCGAGTCGCGCGATGACGGGACCGGAGACGCGATACACAGTGACCGAGCAAGAGTGCCTCGCTGTTGTATGGGCGGTACGAAAATTCAGACCGTATCTCGAGGGTTATTCGTTCACGGTAGTGACCGATCACAGTAGCCTGAGGTGGCTGCATAACCTTCGAGACCCCGTTGGTAGACTCGCGAGATGGGCATTCGAATTATCGGGCTATGATATGAATATCGTGCACCGTAAAGGGACCGAAAACGAAGCCGCCGACGCGTTATCGCGGATGTACGAAGAAATAGAGTCGCGTGAAGAACCCGAGTTGTCGGAAAATATCGACGAGATAGATTGGTACGCCGAGCGATACCGGACAATCGCGAGGAATCCGCGCGCCGCTGACGATTGGCGAATCGAGAACGGGAATTTGTATCGGTATCGGCCGGATAGCCTCAAAGAAGCGGCTGGCGAAGATCCAGACGCGTGGAAATGAGCGATACTGTCCGAGGAACGCGATAGAATACTCGAGCAAGCTCACGATGACGAACAAGCCGGTCACCCGGGGGTAGAACGGACATATCGTCGTATCGCAACGTATTATTACTGGCCGGGAATGTACCGCGATGTAAAGAGGTACGTCGGCAATTGCGTAACGTGTGCGTTGCACAAGTCGAGTCAAACGAAACCCATGGGGATGATGGGGCCGCGCGTAGTTACTCTTCCCTGGGATACGGTAGCAGCCGACGCGATGGGACCGTACCCAAGATCGAAAATGGGCAACAAACACTTGATCGTGTTTGAAGATTTATTTACGAGATGGATAGAGTGCGTACCGGTAGCAGCCGCGAACGGGAAAACGATCGCCGAAGCGTTTCGTCAGCGAGTAATTTGCCGATGGGGAACGCCGCGCGTGCTGCTGAGCGATAACGGCACAGAGTTCGTTAATCAGACAATCAGTAAATTGACCGCAGAATACGGGATCGACCGAGTCACAACACCGCCGTATCACGCGCAGGCTAACCCGGTCGAAAGGGTAAACAGAAATCTGAAAACGATGATTTCGAGCTATATTTCGTCCGACCATCGCGAGTGGTATTTGAGAATAGCCGAGTTTCAGTTCGCGTACAACACCGCGGTGCATTCCTCGCTTGGAGTGAGCCCGGCGTTCTTAAACTTAGGCCGCGAACCGAGACCCGCGTTGCATCTCCGTAGAGCGATTGAGCGAGACATAGCACCGGATGCGCCAAACCGAGAAAAGTGGATCGCCAGGATGAGCAAACTCGTAGAAATGCGCGATCTGGTAACTCGAAAAATTCGCGAAGCGTCGGAAAAACAAGCGAGTTATTATAATCGAAACCGACGTGACGTAACGGTACACGTTGGCGATCAGGTTTATCGACGTCATCGAGTACTATCGAAAGCATCGAGTAACATGACGTCGAAGTTCACGAAAAAATATACAGGACCGTTCACAGTCGCAAAGGTAGTCTCGCCGAGCGTAGTAGAATTGTCCAGTCCAGACGGTCGACACGCCGGGAGATATCACGTCAAAGATTTAAAATTTGCAAAGAGCGTGAATACTCCTGAGAGCGCGACAGTGCGAGCGCACGCCGACGACGCAGTGCCGAGCACGAGTCGAGACCCGCGATAAAGTATTTCGTGGCCAAAAAGCCTGATAGAGTAGGTGAATGAGTGAAGGCATGAGTAAAATAAGTAATTTTTTTTAATTTTTTTTATTTTTCTTCTGCTGTTTGGATTGAGAAATGAAGCAAGCGAGAAAAAGAGACAAAATGTTGCTTCGAGGTGAAACACGTGAAAAGGCGCGGAGGCAGCTACAAAGCCAGCTCACGGCGATCCGAGGAGAAGCCCAACGCCGATACCGCGAACAAATCGAGACAATGGAGCGAGCCGAGAGCAAGGCCGAAGCCGTCGAAACTGAAAGGCTCAGTACACGAAGCAACGCGATAACACGACGCCGAGAAGTGACGTCAGAGGTTGTTCGCGATGGCCAAGGGGATCGCGCGAGCAACGAAGGAACGACGAGTGAAGAAATAGAGCACCTCAAGCTCTTTCTCGCGATATTTTGCTTCATTACGATAGTGTCGTGCGTGATCTACGAGTGCGCGAAACCGCGATAGAGACTGACTGTCCGATGAGAATCGAGAGCGGCATGAAAGACAATTATTTCGTTGTATAATACTCAATACTCGAAAATTCTGCCGTTACGAATTATCACGCGTTAAAACCCGTTTAATAATTTTTTTTTGCGCTAAAAATGGAAAGAAAAATATTCCATTAATTTGATTTCTTTTTGTTTTGCCCTTTACCGGAATAAAAGGGAGAATGGAACTCCAAGACTCGATGAGCGGGGAGGCCGCGAAGAGCCTGCAGGAACAACTGGAGGTCATCCGCGAAAGAGCCCGACGCCAGTTCCACGGGGAGGACCCGGGACCCACCTTGCCCGTACAGGAGGAGATAGCAACGATACGAGCCGAGCGGCAGATCGTGGCTATACGGGAGGAGGCCCAACGACGCTACCGAGCGATGAGAGCCCAAGACACGATGACTCATCCACTCGCCGAGCCGCGAGTCGAGATAGCACCCGCCGAGACGCTGGGGAGAGTTAATCCGCCCCGACGAGTGCACTGGGAGCTCCCCGAGAGTATGGTGGCCAGTATCTCGAGCCTGAGCCTCGCAGACGACGACGAATCGCGACGCGCAGGAACGCGCGCGAGAGATCGCCGCGACCGAGAGCGACACTCACCGCCGAGCGAGACGGGACGCCAAGAAGGACGAGTTGTGGGGACACGACGCGTTGCTCGAGAACAGAATGAGCCCCGCCGCCGAGAGCGCCCGGGATGCCTCAACTGCAGACGCCCAGGACACTCCTGGAAAACCTGCAATCTGCCGCTGCGCCGTGATTTCTGCCGATTGTGCCACAAAGACGGCATTACGACCCAGGAATGTCCTGGACCACACGGCATGGCCCGAGTCGCCGCGGAGGGACGCACGGAGATAGTACAGGACTATCTGCGCATAAGAGCGTGGAGAGCATCCACGGATATGGCTTGCCCGCGATGCTTCGAGGACGGACACGGACCGAGGGACTGCCCGCGCCCGTGGATGCCGGGAGACCCTCCATATTGTGTGAGGTGCTACAGGCTGAACTATACAGTCTCTAACTGCCCGACGTGCAACCCCCGCCGACGTCGCTACTAAAGAAAAAGTTTTTGTTCAAGAAAAGCGCACTAGCCGAGAGCTCGGCGCGAAAAGACAATTTTTTTTAGTTTGATTATTCTTATTTCTTTCTTTTTGCCGAATCGCGGCGTACCAACGTTTGATTTTGTATTTTTGTAGCGACGCCTTAAATAAAATAGTTGTTCATTGAGTGAAATTAATGGGTCATGTGTGAATTAGCTTAGGGAGATATTGTTGACACCGATTATTTTTTTGTTTTGTGCATACTCTCGACCGAGTGCGGCCGAGGAACGACGCGGTAATGCAAAGCACGTGGAGATAAAAGTATCGGCATGTGCCTACCACGCTAGTTTGCGCGGTAGTTCAGGCCTAGCAGGGGGGTGTGACGAGGCGTTGAGACGCGCTCGCATGCACGCGCTGTAGGCCGATAGGATTTTGAAGGCGCGATAGCAAGTTCCTCGGGCACACCGGTCGAGAAAACAAATAATAAAGGCCGAGTACTGCGGTTCTTGAATTTCACAGGGAATATTCAAGGAACTCGGTGAGAGACGCACGCCGCACGGGACGCGCGAGCACGCAAGAGGCGAAGGGCGACAGCGAGGCACAGCGAGGAGCGCTCCCTCTCCCCCTTCCCCCGAGAGCGAAGACTCGCGTAGCGCGAAGAACAGCGGAAAGGATCGAGCGGTCGACGAGACGCTCGATATTCGGCAACTTGCTGATTTCCCCTTTTTCCCCGTGTGAGAATTTAGCGTAACGCGACATCGCGGCAGAGAGGGTCCGACTGTCGAACTAGAAAGAGGTTCTGTCCGTGAGACGAGAGAGAGGCTACGACCGAAAGAGCGAACGGTCGTAAGATAAGATAGAGAGAATAGTTTAAGAGTGTTAGATTTCTCTGAGTTACACTCTCTCCGTACTGTCGAGTCAAAGTGATAGTTTTGAGATTGCGACATCGAGGTTGGATCGATTAAGTAAATTATTATCACCCGAGGTTTCGGGGTTCGCCGAGCGAGAGGAGAACCGAGTTTTCGGAAGCGATCGTGAAGGATTCAGAAGCCGTTCTGCGTAGGAGATTGAAAAGGTAGGCGCACGCTGTGCTTGTATCTCCTTTGATTTTCCGGCCCCGGTGGGCAGAGAGACGAATCTCTCCGTAGAGACGAGTGCACGCGATTCCTCGGTCGCCTCGGCTTCCCCGACGACACGTTAATAACGCGTAGAAAATTATTGAGTTGTTTTCCGCGGTTTATCGAGTCTATCGGCACTCGGGAAATTCGGACTCGGCAGTCCGCAATTTGTAACAAAATTGTACGACGAAAAATATACGACATTTTTATTATTTGTTTTATTCGAAATTTTGTACTGAGTCGTAATTTATGCACGCCCGAACTGCACCCCTGAATAGTTAACAAGGTAAGGAACTGAATCAACGAGGGATAAGAAACCCTGGTCGTGGGGCAAGAATACACGGCCTGGCGCCCAGGCAACACGAAAAGTAAATACTTCCGCCGAGCGGGTAGTATCGAGACACACGGGGCGTCATTATATTTGGTCGGTGGTGGCTTTGCTGCGACCATTCCGACGCAGTAAAGCGGCCCGTCACAGTATATAAAGCGTTTATACGCTAATTTTTTTCGTCTGCTTAACCAAATATTTTTCAAATTCCAAATATTTTTCCCACATTTTACAAATTTGTCGAAAAATTCGTCTCGAAGTCTCCGACAGGCCTTATATAATAAAACGTGATTTTAAGATTTCAAACGTTTTATTTCGTTTCCGATATCACGTGGAATCGGTCCGTCATCGTTTTGTCCATGAGCAGCGTGCTAGGCTCGAGAAACTCGAGGAAATTGATTTTTTTTCTTCGGTTTTTAGTGATATTTCGTCGATATTCATCGTCGTAGGTAAAAAGAGATAACTCGAATAAGAACTGAGATATCGTCATGGTTTTCGCGTTGCATGGAAGAGGAAGTAGGACGTTACTGAAATAAAAATGGGCAGCCTTTGGCGGGCCTTCCAAATATTTTTACAACATTTTACAAATTTGTCGAAAAATTTGTCTCGAAGTCTCCGACAGGCCTTATATGATAAAACGTGATGTTAAGATTTCAAACGTTTTATTTCGTTTCCGATATCACGTGGAATCGGTCCGTTTTTAGTGAAATTTCCTCGATATTCATCCTCGTAGGTAAAAATAGATAACTCGATTAGGAAAAGAGATATCGTCATGACTCTTGCGTTGCATGGAAAAGGTAATAGGACGTTCCCGCGTAAAAAAAAAGAATATGGGATTGATTCTCCCGCGATTGTCGTGTAAGCCTCTGAGGAGCTTGGAGAACCATTCCCAGCTTCTAACCGCGATTGTTGTAAAACCCATCTAGAAGCTTGGGGAAACGTTTCCAGCTTCCTAACGCGATTGTCATGAAACCCATTGGGAAGATTGGAGAACCGTTTCCAGTCTCCAGGCTCCACAGAGGCTTTCACGACAATCGCGGTAAGAAGCTGGGAACGGTTCACCGAGCTTCTCAGAGCCTGCCAAAAGAATATTGGCCTGAGCACAGTGCACTATTCTCGGCGAATTACTCGGCGAGATACGGCGCGATACTCGGCGATATACTCGGCGAGATACGCCGAGCTACTCGGCGAGAAACTCGGCGAGAATCAATCCCATATTCTTTTTTTTTACGCGCGCCATCTACCGATCTACAACGGCTTTCTGCAAGAGAATCGTACATTCGCAAAAAATCGCAAAAATCGCCAAAAAAAAATCGTACATTCGCCGCGTCGATGCCTACTGCTTGAATGAACTTTCGTTAGAACGAATCGATCGTTGGTCGCGTATTAAGAAACATTGGAGTTCAATTAAAGTTACTTATCCCGGGTGAGCCTCTGTTCGTCACACATTCATTTTGCTGCTCGGTTGACAAGCCGATAGAAAAGATCGGGATCAGGCGGTGGACGTACGAATTCGTCGATTTTCTTTTCGGCTCCATCGTTTCCTCGCGAATCGATCGCGTCCGTTCCGTCGGCTTCCATTGGTTCGGTTTTATTTCATTTTTGTTATTTCGATACATAATGTAACTTCGGCACAATTGCATGTCCGTTGGATAATCACGGTACTCCAAAAACTCGAGAGGAAAATAAGCTCCCTTCAGAAAACCGTCAAACCGAAAAAAAACATAACTTCGTGATTTACGACAAAGGCGCTATCGCCGATCGAATGATCGTATTCGGGACCGAAGAGAATCTGAGGCTACTGGCGGGAGCGAAACATTGGCTAATGGACGGAACATTCAGTGCCTGATCAACGTTGTTTGGCCAATTGTATACGATTCACGCGATTGTCGGGGAAAAGATTGTGCCCCTCGTATACGCGTTGCTGGCGGGAAAAAGTTCAGCGGTTTATACGGAAATGTTCGAGAAACTGAAAGAGGCAGAGCCGGAATTGAACCCGGAAACAATCATGCTTGACATGGAACAAGCTGTCGTCAAAGCTTTGATTACGGTGTTTCCAGAGGTCAAAATTCGGTTCTGCAACTTTCACGTGAACCAAGCACTTTACCGCAAAGTCGTTGCTTTCAACTTCAAGACGTTGTACGACACGAACGTAGAATTCGCTCAAAAAATTGAACTGCTCGCAGCTCTCGCATTCGTGAAAGCCGACGAAGTCGTCCAAATATTCAATCGGATTTCCGACGAAATTTTCGGTGAAGACGAAAATCTTAAAGAATTTCTGTTTTCGTTTGAAACGGAATTCATAGCCCGATACGACCGAAAACGAATTGCAAGAGACGCTCAATTCCCAATAAGGTTTTGGAATCAATACGATGCATGCCGATCCAACCTTCCTCGCACGAATAACAACGTGGAAGGTTGGCATCGCGGCTTCAACGAGGTGGTTCGGCAAAAGCATCCCAGTCTCTGGGAGCTTATCAGATGCCTGAAAGTGGAGCAATCGCGAACCGAATTAACGGTTGCCGCGATTCGCAGCCGCCTCAGCCGCCACCAGCCAAAAAATATCGAGATCTGAATCAACGAATCTGCAGCATCGTGTTGAAATATGGCGATCCGATGTATACAGACAGAATTGTGTACGTCAAAGCGATTGCTAACAATCTGTCGATATGAAGAAAATGCAGCGATTGTCCGCGATGCTTTTGCGGACTTTGTTTCGGAAGTTTCGCATCTTGATTTTATTTTCGTTTATTTTTGCCATTATATCTTTGTACTTAGTTTCGATCGGTACTTTCGTATCGTTATTTCATTTTCGTTTGTTTTTGAAACATTAGCGCATTATCGCATTATCTCATTATCTCATTATCGTTCGTTTAGCTTTTGTCTATCGTCTTCTCAATAACGTTAAAACATAAACATGGTGAGCGTTCTCGTTTTAGTTTCTCAGGTTCACTTAATTCTTATAAAAAAACCGTAAAAACAACAAAAAAAACACAAAAAATAGAAAAAAACTATAAAAATACAAAAAAAAAAATCCTAAAAACCAAAAAAAATCTCAAAAATGGAGTCAGAAATCCGCCACGTCCTCGTTTGTTGACTCCGGGTCCGGCAAAGAGCGGAGATTTATAAAAGAGGAAGATAAACTTTGGAAAATACTTCCAATTGTCAAGATATTTTTTGTTTAATCATGTGTATTTTAACCTGATGATTAGTCCATGTAACGGATTCCAGCCAAATATCTCAAAAATCGTGGATACATCAATCATAGGAATTTTATAAAAAGTTTAACAAAACGAAGCTTTCAGAGGGAGCAAAAGAGAAACTGTGTTTCACCCGAATTTTAATATAAAACTCATTGTTAGTCGAATTGATTTTAGTTAAGTTGTTTTCAGCCAAATTGTTTTAGACGAATTGTTATTAGTAAAATTGTTTTTAGTCAAATTTTTTGTTAGTCGAATTGTTTTAGTCGAATTATTTTAGTCGAATTGTTCTAGTCGAATTGTTTTAGTCGATCTGTTTTAGTCGAATTGTTATTAGTAAAATTGTTTTTAGTCAAATTTTTTGTTAGTCGAATTGTTTTAGTCGAATTATTTTAGTCGAATTGTTCTAGTCGAATTGTTTTAGTCGATCTGTTTTAGTCGAATTGTTTTTAATCGAATTATTTTTAGTTGAATTGTTTTTTAGTCGAATTGTTTTAGTCGAATTGTTTTAGTCGAATTGTTTTAGTCGAATTTTCCGCAAATCGGGCGAGGTCGTGGGGACTCCACTTCGTGCTTCGGCACAGGGTGAAGTGGCGAGAGGATTCCTCAGCTGCCGTCGTCTCTCTAGCTGTGGCCAGAGGGATGGATGGCCGGGTGCAACTCTTTTTGAAGTTCGCGGCACTGCCGCGAAATTCGAAGCAGCGCACCCAGGCTCGGGCGCGCGTTGGTGACGTGGCTCTGCGGGCGAGATGCTTCGCGCGACTTCCAGCGCTCGTTGCCGATGCTCCTGCCGACGATGATGCGTTGCTGCGCGGCTTCGATCGCCGCGCGCGCCCGGGAGCGAATTACCAAAAAAAAAAAAAAAAACAATCGGGAAAAAATTAGTTCCTGATATAATTGCCCTAATCGAGACTTCCGTTTCCGGTGTGGATGAGTGATGACGGGTGCGAATTTGGTGTGAAAGAAAGTGACTGAGATAGAAAAACGAGAACGAGGCTAGGCAAGAAAAAGGAAGGAAAAGACAGGTAGGAGACTAAAAAGTAAAAGGAGAGAAAGGGAATAAGGTACAGGGATAGAGGAAAAGTGGAAAGGGAAAGTAAAGTAAGCAAGGGAGCGAGAGGTTAGGAGAGACGTTGAGGGAAAGGGGAAGAGGGAGCGGGAAGCGCGTAGTGGGTCGGGTAAAAGGGGAGAGAGCGCCACGGGGCGGCGGGAAGAGAGAACTGGGAAGGGGTAGGCAGAAGGCTCGGAGCGAGGTAAGGTTGAGAGAGACAGGCGAGTCGTGAGAAAGAGAAAGAGTGGGGCGAGCCAGGTAGACGGAGAAAGAACGTAAGGAGAAGGAAAGATGCAGAGCACGGGAGAGGGGGTAGGGAAAGACAGGGGCGAAGAGGGGACAGCTAGAGACGCGGAACAAAGCGAAGAGGGGAAAAAGAGAGGTAGGAAAACGAACGTAGAGAGGCTAATGAGAGAAAGAAGCGTGAGCATGGGGGATATGGAGAGTATCACGGATATTTGGAAAAGAAAAAAAGAGCAGGTAGAGGATTTCACGCAAGGAGAGAGGGAGGAAGAGGAAAGAGCGTTTCAGAGAAGTAAATTGACGGAAAGATCACCGAAGGGGAGACAAGGAGGGGAAAGGGAGTGGGAAAAAATGATACAGGATTTAAAGGAAGAAATGGGAAAGACGATAGGAAAACTGAGGGAAGAAATGAGAGGAAGAGAAGAAGAAAGAGGAAGGGAAATTGCGAGGGTAAGAAAGATAGAGAGCAAGGAGGAAGGGGGAGGGGGAGAAAAGGAAGGAGGGGAAGGGAGAGATGAGAGGAATAGGCGGGGGATTGAGGAAAAAATAAAAAACATAGAGTGGGAAATGGAAAAGAAAGAGAGAGAGGAAAGACGGAAAAGAGTGATAATCAGAGGGGCGGAAGGGAGAGGGCCGGTTAGATGGGTAGCGGAGCAAGTAATAGAGGAAACTGGGGCCAGAGTAAGGATAACGAAGGTAAAGGAGACGGGCATCGGAAGGGAAAGAAGAATAGAGGTGGATTTGGAAGACGTGGGGGAGAAAAAAGAGGTGATGAGGGGAAGGAGAAATGTGAGAGACAGGAGGGTCAAAATAGAAGATGATCTAACGTGGAAAGAAAGAAGGATGCAGTGGTTACTGAGCGAGTTAGGGGAGGAGGAGGTGAGAAGGGGAAAGAGAGTGAGGATAGGGTACGGAAAGATAACGGTCGATGGGGTGACATGGTTTTGGGATGAGAGAAACGAAGTACTCAAAGACGGAAAGGGAAGGAGTAGGATAGAGAGAAGACAAGAGATAGAAGAGCAAAAAAAAGAGGAGGGTGAACGAATGGACGTGGTAGTGATAGAGGGAGGGGAAAGGGAGAGACAACGAAAAAACTAACGAGGGTTACAAGCGAAGAAAAAAGAGCGAAAAGAGGGGTAGAGAGGAAACGAGAAGAAGATGAAGAAAAGGAAGGAGGGCAGTGGAAAATAGCGTTTTGGAATGTGGCCGGAATAACAAATAAGGGCAAGGAATTCTGGAAAGAGATAGAAAAATGGGAAGTGATAGCGATAATGGAGACATGGGTAGATGAGAAAGGGTGGGAGAGGGTAAGGGAGCGACTCCCGCGGGCGTACAGATGGACATGGCAAGCGGCAAAGAAGAGAAACAAAAAGGGGAGGGCGATGGGAGGAATGATGATAGGAGTGAGGGAAGAGATGGATGACAAGGAGGAGAGAGAAACGATAGAGGAAGAGGGATTAATGGTAAGGAAAGTGAGGGCAGGGGGGGATATTTGGACGATAGTAGCTGTATACGTGAACGGAGATATAGAAAGGAAAACAGAAAGGTTGAGAGGATGGATGGAGAAGCAAAACAGAATAGAAAGAGTAATAATAGGGGGGGACTTTAATGCGAGAACGGGCATAGAAGGAGGAAGAGTGACAGGGAAAAAGGATGGGGAAGAGGAAGAAAAGGAGAGAAAGTCGAAGGACAAAAAGGTGAACAGAGAAGGGAGGGTGTTAACGGGAATCGTGGAAGAAGTAGGATGGGAAATTATGAACGGAAACATGGTCGGGGTTGAGGAGGGAGAGTACACCTATACAGGAGGAAGAGGGAACACGGTGATAGACTATATATTGGGTGATGAAGATACGAGAAAGGGGATAGAGAGATTGGAAGTAGGAGAAGAAATTGAATCGGACCACCACCCGATAGTGGTGACCATGAAAGCGGGAAAAGGAAGAAGAAGGAGGAAAGAAAAAACAAGGGTAAAAAGAGGGGGGGCGGGAAAGTGGTCGGGAAGAATGAAAGAAGCATTTGAGAGGGGAATGGAGGGGTTTGAGATGGGAGAGGGGGAAATAGAGGAGAGGATGGAAAAAATGAACGAAAAAATCAAAGAGGAGATAAAGGGAAGTGAAAGAATAGGAGGGAGGGAGGAACGCGGAAGAGGAGAAGGATGGTGGGACGAAGAATGTAGAAGAGAGAAAGAAGAAGTGAGGAAGGAACTGAGGAGATGGAAGAAGGAGGGGGGGGGAGGGGGAGAACTACAGAGAAAAGAAAAGGAAGTATAAAGAAGTGTGTGAGAAAAAGAAGAGGGAGGAACAGGAGAAGCTGGTTAGAGAGATAGCAGAAGCGAGAACAGAGAATAAAGTCTGGGAGATAGTGAATAGAGGAAGGAAAGGGAGAAAGAAGGTGAACGAGGGGATAGAGGAAAGGGAGTGGAGGGAATACTTTATGAATTTGCTGGGAGGGGCAGGGGAGAGGGCAAGAAGAGGGAGGGACGGTAGAGAGAGAGACGACGAGGAGGGAGAAATAAGTAGAGCAGAGGTAAAAATGGCAATAGGGAAATTGAAAGAGGGAAAGGCGGTCGGGGTGGACGAAATACCGAACGAAGCATGGAAGTATGGGGGTGAGAGGCTAGAGGAGATGGCATGGGATATTTGCGGAAGGGTGTGGAGAGGGGAGGGATGGCCAAAAGAGTGGAAGGAGGGGATAATAGCGCCGATAGTGAAGAAAGGAGAAGGAAGGAGGGTAGAAGAGTACAGAGGGGTGACGCTGATGCCAACTCTGTATAAGATATACACGGCGATATTGGCAAAAAGATTAGAGGAGGAAGTCAAAGGAAAGGGTATGATACCGGCGAACCAGACGGGATTCAGGAGGGGGGTAGGGACGATAGACAACATATACGCGTTAAACTACATAGTTGGGAAGCAAACGAAAAAAGAGAAGGGAAAGCTGGTGGCGTTGTTTGTGGATTTAAAGGCGGCATTCGACTCGGTGGACAGGCAGGTGCTGGAGGAGGCGATGGAAAAACGAGGGGTACGAAGAGGACTGAGGGTAAGGGTAGAAGAGATATATAAGGAGACGGTGAGCAGAGTCAAAGTAAAGGGGGAGACAGGGGAGAGATTTTGGACAGTGAAGGGGGTGCGACAGGGGTGCCCGATGAGCCCAATTCTCTTTAATATTTTAACGGCGGACATGGAGGAAGAACTGAGCAAAGGGAGATGGGGAGGAGTGAGAGTGAGAGGTAGAAGAATATGCACATTGGCGTACGCGGATGATGTGGTGGTGTTAGCGGAGGGAGAGGAGGAGATGAAAAGCATGATAAGAAGATTAGAGAAATATTTCGACAATAGAAAGTTAGAGGTGAACCTGGGAAAGACGAAAATCATGAGATTTAGGAAGGGGGGAGGGAGGAGGAACGAGATAAAATGGAAGTGGAAGGGAAAGGAAATGGAAGAAGTGAAGGAATTCAAGTATCTGGGATACGTGTTTATGAGGAATGGAGGGCAGGAAGAACATATAAAGGAAAGAGTAAGGAAGGCGGGTGTGGCGATGAGGCAAGTGTGGGGGATTGGGAAGAGGAAATTTGGAAGGAACTGCGAG
Source organism: Ischnus inquisitorius (assembly GCA_963924025.1). Taxonomy (NCBI): domain Eukaryota; kingdom Metazoa; phylum Arthropoda; class Insecta; order Hymenoptera; family Ichneumonidae; genus Ischnus; species Ischnus inquisitorius. The sequence continues at coordinate 14,867,830 of OZ001253.1, read as the reverse complement.
AGGAGAATGTGGTTATTTGACACGTGTGGACGGTAATGGGATACGGGGCCGAGGTGTGGGGGTGGGAACAAAGAAGAAAGATAGAAGCAATGCAGGAAAGGTATGTTAGATGGGTGTTGGGGGTAGATTGGAGAACACCTGGGTATATGGTGCGGGAGGAGGTGAAGAGGGACAAGATAAGGACGAGAGCGAAGAGGAGAGCGTGGGCATACGAAGAAAAGCTGGAGAGAGGGGAGGGGAGCGAACTAGCAAGAGAGTGTTTAAAGGAAATAAAGGAAAGGGAAGGTTGGGAAAATACGAGCTTGTCAATTTGGGAGCAGGGGAGAAAATCGGGGAGGGCGGGGAGAGAACAAGAGAGGGAAGAGGGAGAGGGAGGATACGAAAGAATAGAAAAGGAAGATAGGAGAAAACAGGAAGAGGAGAGGAGGGCGAAGATAGTGGAATCGAAATACAATAGATGGTATAGGGAAGTGAGAGTAGAGGAAGTGCCAAAATACTTAAAAATGGGGTGGAATGAGGAAAGGTGCAGCAGGATAGCGAGGTTTAGATTAGGAAACGAGATGAGGGAGGGAAGATACTGGGCAGGAGAGGAGGAAAGAAAATGTCGGATATGTAAGGAGGAGGGGGAGTCATGGGAACATGTGATAGACAGATGTGGAGGAGGTGAGAGATTAGAAAAAAGTATAGGGGAAAGAATCAGAGAGATTTTGGACGAAGGAGGAGGAGGAGAAGAATGGATGAAAGAGTTGGGGAGAAGGAGGAAAGAGAGAGAGAGTGAGGGAGAGGGGGAGGAAGAGTGGGAAGGGCGAGAATGAGAGAGGAGAAAATGGAAAGGAAACGGAAGTCGAGGGGGCTGCTGATGCACAGAAAAAGTGCACCAGTAGCAACCGAAAGGAGAGAGGGAGGAAGGAGAGAGAGAGGAAAGAGGAGGAAGAAGGATGAAAGAGGAGAGAAGAAGGGAAGGAGTGCATGAAAGTAAATGCAAAAAATGTAAAAAGAGCAGAGAGAAAAAGAAGTGTAAACGGAAATAAATGTGATAAATAGGGTTAAAATAGGATAAGATAGGATAAGTAGATAAGTTAAGTTAAGATGACAGGCGGGCGAGCGAGCGGGCGAGTGGCGGCGAGAAATAAGAGAGAGGAGAAGCGAGAAAGGCGGAGGCGGCGGCGAATAGAGTAAGATAGAAGTAAGAATAGAACAAGAGAAGATGTACGGAGGAAATGGAGGCCTTGTAACCCCACGGGGAACAATAAAGATACATACATACATACATACAATTGCCCTAATCTGCCCTGTCTGTCTGCCCTGGAGGGACGCTTCCCGAAGGCAAGATCGTCGCCAATCGCTCCGATCCGTGCACTTTTGCCGGAACGTTTCATTTTTGTGACGCGGCTGAAAAACCACGTCACAATGCATTTCGACAAAAAAAAACAAAGATTAAGGCTAAATTCAAATAAATACAGTCATTTTACGAAACACGCAGTCCCGTCATATCGAATGAGACTGTTGCTGCGACCATCGTCAACTTCGCAGCATAACCTGTGACTCGCTTTAGATATATATCTGCCGTATGTTTTCACGACGGATAGTACGATACCGGGCTGACTGTTGCGCGTCGGTCGCAAGTGACCGGGTGCTCGCAAGACGCTTGATCTCCGTGCGACATAACCTCAAATTCGCGACGGTATAAGTTCCGGTAATAACATCTTTTCTAAAAAAGATAAAATAAAAAAAATTTACGAAAAATTAAAAAACTCCCCACTGCAAAAAGAGTGAAATATCAAATCATTATTGACGTGTCATAATCGGGAGATGTCCATACTTAATGACGAAAAATCTCCCAACTATAACACGTCAATAATGATTTGACATTTCACTCTTTTTGCAGTCGGGAGTTTTTTAATTTTCCGCGAATTTCTTTTTTTGCGAATGTGAATAAAGACTCTTAAAATGTTCTATTTCAATTTCGTCGAAAATGGACAATTTTTTAAACAAAATAAGCAACTATATGTAAATAAATGTGTTGTTTTTCGTGTTTTATTTTTCCCAACCAAGGTTCATCTTTAGAGATGATGAAAAACCGTTTATCGGTTAATTTATATAACATAACCTTTGAGATATTTCCAATGTCAATAGAAGGGCTGATTAAAAATATTAAAAATATTCAGAAATACTTCAAAGTTGTTGTGCATAATGTTTTCAATGCAATAAATCAGTTATGTCAATTTAAATAATATTCGTTCATAGGATTCAGTATAAGAGCACCGTACCTACACTTGACGACTGAATAAAAAATGTTTAATGGAAAATTGTAGAAAAAAATGAGTTAGAGATGTCCAAATGACTTCAAATTGTCTGTGCATAGTGTTCTTCATGTAATAAAACAATGGTGCAAAGGAGAAAAAAATTAGTTCGCCCAGTCCATTATTACAGCACCGTACGGACACCGGTTGTGAGAAAATGATTTTTTAAATGGAAAATTCTGGACAAAACATAGTTAGAGATGTTCAAATGACTTGAAATTTGCTAGGCACAAAGTTTTTCAAGTAACGAAATGATGCTGCAAAGGAGAAAAAAATTGGTTCGTAGGATTCATTATTGCAGCACGGTACGGACATTTGACGAAGGAAAAATCAAAATTTTGAGCAATAATATTTTGGAAAAAGTATTTAAGTGTCTCAAATTGGTTCCAAGAGTGATGTGCATACTTGTGATGATGTGATAAAACAATCCTACGAAGATGAGCAAAATTGGTTCGAAGGATCCAAAGTTACAGTATGATACGGACGTCCAAGGAAATTTTTTTAATGAAATACCTATTTCTGCTACACCGCAAGCTAAAAAAAATATTTCTAGTCATCGCAGTCACTTTAAACTGACTACTCATCATGTCAGAGGTACACCAAAGTTAATCCTAAATAATAAAAAATTTTGGAGCAGACTCTGCGGAGTAACATCATCGAAAGCTCTGAAAACGGGCCTCGAAGGTCATTGCAATAGGCACTCTTTAAAGGCACTAAGGACTGCCTTTTGATACAAAAGAAAAAGTGTGCGAAATTTCAAGTAAATCGGTCCACTCGTGTTTGAGATATCGTGGTCACCGATTTTGAAAAATCCGTTTTGAGAAAAACGCGCTCAAAGTTTGAAGGCGGGTATATACATAGATAAAGTGTGATTTCCCGCGTAAAAAAAAAGAATATGGGATTGATTCTCGCCGAGCATTTCGCCGAGTAGCTCGGCGTATCTCGCCGAGTATATCGCCGAGTATCGCGCCGTATCTCGCCGAGTAATTCGCCGAGAATAGTGCACTGTGCTCAGGCCAATATTCTCTTGGCAGCGTCTAAGAAGCTTGGAGAACCGTTCCCAGCTTCTCACCGCGATTGTCGTGAAACCCATTGGGAAGCTTGGGGAACCGTTCCCAGCTTCTTACCGCGATTGTTGTAAAACCCATTGTGACGCTTGGAGAACCGTTTCTAGCTGCCTAACGCGATTGTCATGAAACCCATTGGGAAGCTTGGAGAACCGTTCGCAGCTTCTTACCGCGATTGTTGTGAACGCGTCTGAAAAGCTTGGAGAACCGTTTCCAGCTTGTTACCACGATTGTCGTGAAATCATGTGTAAATGAAAGGATAACAAAAAGTAGATTTTGACAAATGGAAAGAAAATTTGAAAAACGAAGAAAAATGCCCGAATCTAATTTTTTTCGGCAGATATGAATTCCCCGAGCAAAGTTAAATGCTACTGTATGTTATTGGCGGTCGAAATTGGAGTAAGTCCCAAACATATTGGAAACTATTGGACATATCTCACATATATCTTTTTATTTGTCTATCCAAGATTTCTCCAGTGCGCCACAATATTTTTGAGACCTTAAACGAAATTCAACCGCCAATGATGGATTATAGCGCCTAACTTTGCTCGAGGAACTCATATCCGCCGGAAAAAATTGTTTTTAAGCATGATTCTTCGTTTTTTATTTTTTCCTTCCATTTGTCAAAATTTACTTTTTCTTCTTCTTTTATTCACACATGGTTTCATAATTATCGCGGTAAAAAAGCTGGGTTCGATTCTCCAAGCTTCTCAATGGGTGTGACGACAATCGCGGTAAGAAGCTGGGAACGGTTCCCCAAGCGTCCCAATGGGTTTTACAACAATCGCGGTAAGAAGCTAGGAACGGTTTCCCAAGCTTCTCAATGGGTTTCGCGACAATCGCGGTAAGAAGCTGGGAACGTTTCCCCAAGCTTCTAGATGGGTTTTACAACAATCGCGGTAAGAAGCTGGGAACGGTTCTCCAAGCTCCTCAGAGGCTTTCACGACAATCGCGGTAAGAAGCTGGGAACGCTTCACCGAGCTTCTCAGAGCCTGCCAAAAGAATATTGGCCTGAGCACAGTGCACTATTCTCGGCGAATTACTCGGCGAGATACGGCGCGATACTCGGCGAGATACGCCGAGTTACTCGCCGAGGAACTCGGCGAGAATCAATCCCATATTCTTTTTTTTTTACGCGGGTTATTACCTCTAAATTGAATCATCGATGCCCGGCCCATACACAACGATTCTTCTGCAGACGTAGCTGCCTCTAAAATTCCAATTTGGTGCTGTCTTCGCCATAATCTCGCTTCACGAGTGTTAGATTGAGCGCGGCGCTCATTCGTGTCTACGTGCTTTTCGTCTTCTTCCGTCACGTACGCGTGACAATTTCGGCCGCAACTTACTCCCATTGCTTGCAGCATTGACAATAGTGAAGCACATCCTTCGTTGAACATACATGCAGCTACATGGGCAGCTATGTTTACCGCAATCGACCCACTCGGTAAAATCTTCGGACTTATTTTCCATATGAGTTGAATGTAGCTTTCGTTATTGTTTTGAGTAAACCCACCTTTACATCTTTCCAGTAAAATTTCGTTGGAGAGTTCTGTGTAAATTGGTTTTATTGCTTCTAAAACATTGACTGGTAGAGCTGGTGTAGACTCTTGTTGATAAGAAGCTAATGTTCTGTTTGCGGAAGCGCGTTGCTAAGAGCACCAAGACGTATCTCCGGGCGGACAGTTTTCGTGATGCGGATGATCATCGGTTGAACTATAATGATTGAAGGTGGCCCATATCGCTTTGTTCATATTTTCCACCGAATCTGAGTTACGACGAATAGCTAAACCGTAATATACCGTCAATTTGTCAATCATTTTCGCGATGGAATTTCGCGATCGTCCCAGTTGTTACACATGATCACAATTTTAAAACCTAGTCCACGCGTTGCGCTCGTTTGAAATTTCACATCACCACCGCAGTCTCTTCTCTACTCTTCACGAATGTCGCAATTGTCGAGAAAATTGTTATAAAATGTAGTGTTCGATATTCAATCAAATAGTCCTCGGCGGCAAACAGATCCTCTTTACGCTTTATTTTTTTCGCCGACGCGCTAAAACTTGCACTCTCTTGTTCGCCAGTTTTTGGATTGAAAACGTTTTTACGTTTTCTCGGCCGCGACTTTCGAACATTCGCCGATTCTTGTAATTCTCTCGAGCTTTTCGCACGATTATTTTTCAAGAGACGCGGTAGCGTCTCGACGCCAAGTACAAAAAAAATTATTTTTTTTACGAGTCGACGAGACGCTACTGTGTAAGCCTACGCCAAACTGCCGGAAGTGGGACTCGATTTTGAATTAAAATCGTGCGTTCTCCCAAACCTACAAGTCAGATCTAATTTCTGACAAAATTTTGTGATATATATTCGACATCAGCTTTCAAACGCGCCTAGTCGCGATTAAATCCGTTGAGCCGATGTCGAGATATCATGATATGAGCTTATCGTTTTTCCAGATTTTTTCGTTCAGTCAACTGTTACCCTCGACCTGTTACCACCGTGAATTTGTCCCTTGTTACCACCGTGAAGTTGTCTCTTGTTACCTCTGTGAAGTTGTTCCTTGTTACCACTGAATCGTTCGCACATGGCCAACATTAGGCGCTCACACAGGCAAACAAAATTGTAACCGCGATTGGCCGACGCACACGTGAAGTATCTCCAAGCGACTCATCCGTGTGCCGTCTGGTGCCGTCGTCTGCTCGATCGCGATCTATCGAGTTAGTTATAACTCTCGTTCGATTGAAAGGTTTTCGCGTGTGCGATTCGGCGTGTTTTGAAAAATTAATGACGTTAACGCGATTAACACGAGTCCTGTTGTTTCTCATTTGATTCGGACTTCTTGTGAAGAAATCCGAATGTGAATGTGAAATTTGAAAAAAAGTTGGAAAACGTTTTTTAGCCAATGTTTTTTTATGTGATTTGTGATTGCCGGCGGGATCAAACAACCTTACAAAAAAAACCAAAGTGGAGGAAAATGTTAACTCCGTCGACTCTTGTGCATTGGTCGTGTCTCGACAAGAAGAACTTCGTCGAGTCTTTCGCATCGGTCGACTCTCCGACAAGAAGGACTCCGTCGACTCTTGCGCATTGGTCGTATCTCACCAAGAAGAACTCCGTCGACTCTTGTGCATCGGTCGACTCTCCGACAAGAAGGACTCCGTCGAGTCTTTCGCATCGGTCGTCTCTCCGACAAGAAGGGCTCCGTCGAGTCTTTCGCATCGGTCGACTCTCCGACAAGAAGGACTCTGTCGAGTCTTTCGCATCGGTCGACTCTCCGACAAGAAGGACTCTGTCGACTCTTGCGCATTGGTCGTGTCTCGCCAAGAAGAACTCCGTCGACTCTTGTGCATCGGTCGACCCTCCGACAAGAAGGACTCTGTCGACTCTTGCGCATTGGTCGTGTCTCGCCAAGAAGAACTCCGTCGACTCTTGTGCATCGGTCGACCCTCCGACAAGAAGGACTCCGTCGAGTCTTTCGCATCGGTCGTCTCTCCGACAAGAAGGGCTCCGTCGAGTCTTTGGCATGAGTCGACTCTCCGACAAGAAGGACTCCGTCGAGTCTTTCGCATCGGTCGTGTCTCGACAAGAAGGACTCCGGCGAGTCTTTCGCATCGGTCGGTGTCTTGACAAGAAGGACTCCGGCGAGTCTTTCGCATCGGTCGTGTCTCGACAAAAAGTTGTCGACGGAGTTCTTCTTTTTACAACAATTTTTACAAAAAAATTTCATGTAATGTATACACTGTAAAAAATGAGTGAAATCTCAAAACAAAAACTTTTTTTTTTTTTAAAGTAAAAACTGTACGCCAAGTACAAAAATGATACATGAATAGTTTATTTTTTTAAAAATCCCTCAAAAACAGAAAATAAAAAAAATCAAATCATGGGCCAAGTTCTATAGATATTGAGATCTTTAAAAATCAATGTTAATTGATAAAAAAAAGTATAATAATTGAAAAATAAAATAAAAAAAACTTGGCTCGTCCCTTGAATACAAATAAACGTTACTTAATGCATTAAAGAAAGGACGAGCCAGAGTTTTTTTTAATTTTATTTTCCCATGATTTAATTTTTTTTATTTTCTGTTTTTGAGGGATTTTTTAAAAAATAAACTATTCATGTATCATTTTTGTACTTGGCGTACAGTTTTTACTTTAAAAAAAAAAAAGTTTTTGTTTTGAGATTTTTTTTACTTTAAATATTAGAAGAACACGTATAACTGAACGTAATGAGCGCTTCGAAGTCAACTGCTGTATTGTGACGGTTTTCGATTTCGAATATATATATATCTCTCGTGGTTATAACCGCTACCACCCTAAATTTGGGTCCTTTATATTGTGACGGGCCCCAGCGCCGGGTTCGGTGCAACCGACGCTCGAGCTCCCCGCCCAAAATATCATGACGCCCACGCTACCAAGTTCGTTCCATACACGGATGGGCGCCAGGTAACTGTTTCGACCCCAGTTACCGAAGGTATTTTCTCTCCCCAATCTTCCTGCTCTCCGACCAGCCAGGGCGCGGTTCGAGGTGCTACCCGTACTCTCTTTCAATGAAATAATTAACACAAACGCCGAGTGTCTCGAGTAGGATAAAATACCAAAGTATAAATGAACTTTATTTTAATTCTGCTTGCGCGAAATTGAACTTACATTTTGTCGAACCACACTCATACTATCACTCGTACAATCCTTCGACTACCATACCATTCCATAATCACGGACGTCTAACTCGAGTTTACAAATTCCGCGAGAAACTACTAATTACCGTACGTACGACGATCTAACGGATTTTGCAACGCGACTTTCCACTCGATCTACTAACCGCAACCTTGTCGGCTTTCCTACCGACGTACTAGACGCGTAGCCCGATTCACTCGGTACAGTAATATTCATTTCTTTCGCTCATTCAAACACCGGGGAAGCCGGTCGCGACCGAGGAGACAAACTCCACATTTATCCTTTTTTACGGCAGGAGTCCCAGCTCGCTGCTACACGCGGACGGAAAAAGGATCGTGCACCGTGTGCCTACCTTACGTTCGTTTTCCCGTTCCGACGTCGTAAATCTCGGCGACGATCTCTCGGCTGTCTCTCCGCCCCAGGAACTGCTCGACAGTCGTGGTGTTGCTTCCGGAAGTCCGGTACGTCGCACATAGCCTCGTGCGGTCCCGACCTCGTCGGTATCCCGAAGACTAACCTACCACCCTGTTGATAGCTCTCGAGAGTATACTGCCCTATTCTAACGCTAGCTACAGTGCGACATTTTGCACGCCCCTAACGCTCGGCGATGTTCCGCCGATTTTTCGGCCAGACGTCGGCGACTTCTTCCGTCGCTCGTCCGCGACAATCTGACAACGATTCCTCGCGAATCGTTTCCAAAATTCCTTCGGCTCACGGGCTCTCCGAGGGGTGGGGAACTCGGCCGAGTCTCGTCTCGCTCGCGTATCGTCTCTCAGCGACGATTCCTCTCCTTGTTCCCTCTCTCTCTCTCTCTCGTGGCTCCCGTGGACTTGGTGTTCTCTGCAAATGTATTCTAGCAGCAGTCACTTGCCCTTTTTTCTCTAGAGGTACGACCAATCGACTCGAGCGGCGATCCACGCGAATTATTTCAAGCTCGAGCGCGTTGCTGCGAGCGCGTACCCACGCCTCGTCACAATATATACGTTGTAACGGTCACCTTTTTCACCGAATTGAGTTCTCGGTTACTTCGGGAACGTTAGGGATTCGGGGCGAGCGAATAATCGTTAGATGTTGTCAATGTGGTAAAACAATAATTCGTTTATTCAAAGACACATAAAAATTGCAAAATACAATACGCAGAATCCTGCTTTATCGACGCTTATGTTATTTGATGATCTCGAGTTATCGGCAAAAGACAATTATAATTTATTCGCAATAAATAATTAGTCGTCGCGGATCTCGAATTTCACGGTTACTGACCCGTCAAATTAGATTTTACCGACAATTTATGTGATATTCTTACTCGTGATCGTTTGACATGAAATTAGACGAAAACACAATTTAATTTCGGTGAAAGTAGTTAACTTGATCTTTATACTAAATTACCGTCTGAGCTATGCTTCTCGGCATGAATTATTACGACGTGTGTTGTCGATTTAAATTATTATGATTTTTCTCGCGAATTTGCAAAATCCAAAAATGTTTTGGGTTAGGTCTCGATTATTTAGCCTGCTCCTCAATTATACTGCAATGGCTACGGTGTTGGTAGCATCTGCCGTGCAGAAGTTTCACGCAGAGGAGGAACGGGGAATGAGCACGAATATCACACTCAAACCACTACCCCTTACGATATGCTCGTAACAGGGCCCTCTACGAAAGGCTCGGTATTCACCTGGAGAGAATTCGACAATGGGGCCACGATCGAATCCCCCAGGCTAAAGGATTCGATCAAGTTGAACTGAGAAGGTATCTCGAGGAGCCCGCTCAGCCGACTGATACTTATCGCCGTTTCGCACGCTCTTTTATATCCGCCTGGCCGGTGGCTTGAGACCAACCAGAAGCGAAAGATAAATCGATGGCCAATCCAAAAATCGAAATCCTTGTAGCCAACCGGAGTCGTTCCCGCGCGACCGCGGCGCCACGTCTCATGAACTTCGTGAGTGCGGGAGAATTCAAATCGTATATGAGCGGGAGCTGGGTGGGCTCCGGACCCAACGTATATATGATTTGAATAGAGCAGATCTGTGTTGTCAATAACGGTCCTCATCGTGTACAATGGACCGCCACTTGTCGGAGTGCGCTCCGTGATACCAGCGTCGCGCGGCTCGCAGAACGTAACTGTAAAAGCGGCCGTAACTCGCTCAATTTTGAACAGATCGACTTGAAATTTTCAGAGAACCCTCTTGAAAGGTTGTTCTTTAAGAATTCGTCGAAAACGAAAAATCGATTTTTTCGAAAATTCTGACTAGATGTGATCCCTTAAGTTCGAAGAAATATATGCATGTTGGCCTGTGTTCGTAGGACTGGAATAGGTTTTTCAAAAATATTTACTTGGAGAAAAACTTTGGGTCTTAGAGAATGATCGCAATTCCTAACTCCAGCTATTAGCGGGTCAAATGGGCTTACGCAATCTTTCACCCCATAATTCAACATGCATATATTCAACATCTTAACAAACAAAAGTGTGATAAGTTGCGAATTACGAGCAAGTGCTATCGAATAACATTCACGAGTGAAATGTACACTGATCTTACCTTGCTGACAGATTGCAGCTGCTGTAATGAGTCCAACTTCAGAAGTTAGATTAGTGTCCAATGTATTAACAGGTTCTCGACAGTCATAATATTGCTCAACTTTGACGGTACAGTATAGGAGAAACCAGGTAATGGCTCCTATAATAACGACGCAGCACCACACACTGGCTTGAAATGGTTTCAAAAAGACATTGCTAAGTTCATTCTTTTGAGGATGACGAAAAATCAGACAGACCCTGCGGAAAGTATTCGACAAAATTAGTTCCTTGAAAATGCACTCTACTATATTATAATATTGTGAAATCTCTTATATTATTAAATCAGAGTCTTGAAACCACTATGATAATCCAACATCCATCTCACCGCCGTTCAGATGCAGAGCTCGCAGCTTGTTGAGAAGCTTTGACCCCCAAACCCCCCTGAATTGTCCTTCACAAGAGTCTTCGTCACGTTGCCCGCTCCGTCTTGGGCTTTTTCGTATTTCACGCTGTGCTCTAAGAGTGCTGCGTGCTTTCTAACTAGTCGCATTTTCGAACTCTGTATTCAGGATGTTTATTGGTAATTACGGACTTATTCTGAAAAGTATGAATTTCAACTATAATGAATGAATGCCCGCGTAAAAAAAAAGAATATGGGATTGATTCTCGCCGAGTAACTCGGCGTATCTCGCCGAGTATATCGCCGAGTATTGCGCCGTATCTCGCCGAGTAATTCGCCGAGAATAGTGCACTGTGCTCAGGCCAATATTCTTTTGGCAGCCTCTGAGAAGCTTGGGGAAGCCTTCCCAGCTTCCTACCGCGATTGTCCCGAAACCCATTCAGAAGCTTGGAGAACCGTATCAAGCTTCCTACCGTGGGTGTCGCGAAACCCATTGAGACGCTTGGAGAACCGTTTGCAGCTTCCTACCGCGATTGTCGTGAAACCCATTGGGAAGGTTGAAGAACCGTTTCCAGTATCCCACCACGATTGTCGTGACACCCATTGAGAAGCTTGGAGAACCAAACCCAGCTTTTTACTGCGATTGTTATGAAACCATGTGTAAATGAAAGAAGAAAAAAAAGTAAATTTTGACAAATGGAAGGAAAAAAAGAAAAACGAAGAAATCTGCTTAAAACCAATTTTTTCCGATGGATATGAGTTCCTCGAGCAAAGTTAGGCGCTGTAATCCATTATTGGCGGTTGAATTTAGTTTAAGGTCCCAAAAACATTGTGGTGCACTGAAAAAATCTTTGATAGACAAACTAAAAGATATATGTGAGATTTGTCCAAGACTTTCCAATATTTTTGGAACCCACTCCAATTTTAACCGCCAATAATATACAGTAGCATTTAACTTTGATCGGGGAACTCACATCTGCTGAAAAAAATTGAATCCAGGCATATTCCTTCGTTTTTCAAATTGCCATTCTATTTGTCAAAATCTACTTTTTCTTATTCGTTCATTTACTCATGCTTTCACGACAAACACGGTAAGAATCTGTGAACGGTTCTCCAAGCTTTCCAGAGCCCTCACGACAATCGCAGTAAGAAGCTGGGTTCGGTTCTCCAGGTTTCTAACAGGCTTTCACGAGAAACGCGGTAAGAAGCGGGGAACGGTTCCCCAAGCTCCTCAATGGGTTTTACAACAATCGCGGCAGGAAGCTGGGAACGGTTCCCCAAGCTTCCCAATGGGTTTCACAACAATCGCGGTAGGAAGCTGGGAACGGTTCTCCGAGCTTCTCAGAGGCTGCAAAAAGAATATTGGCCTGAGCACAGTGCACTATTCTCGGCGAATTACTCGGCGAGATATGGCGCGATACTCGGCGATATACTTGGCGAGATACGCCGAGTTACTCGGCGAGAATCAATCCCATATTCTTTTTTTTACGCGGATGTAAACAGATCACTGACGTTTTGCCGGTATGTATCAATTTGATGTGTGACGCCGTGCCCAACGCCAGCGTCACTCACGCGCTGCGCTACAAGGTTAGAGCTGAGGCGAAAAGTATTCGTCTTGCTAAACCGGAGGACCCAGGACCCAGGACCCAGGATAAGGAGGACCCAGGTAATCCGACGGGGAAGCCACCGTCGGCGACCGCGGATACAATTCTCGAAAATATCGGGTGCCACGTGCGCCTACCTTCAACTTTCCGATCGTTCTCTACGCGATCTTCCCCGCCCTAGTGGCTCGAGCCTTAAATGATATTTCCGCGAGAAATGGCCACAACAAAAGTCCTTCATCGTGAGCCGCTTTTCTCTTCGTCAAGAACGCTCCCGATCGTTCACACTTCACACGCACTTACAATTCGCTTATCTAGCCCCTATTACGTCGCCGGTGCTATCGCGGACCAACCTCACGCAAGAGTGTCGCTCACAATTCGCGGGCTAAGCTTTCTCGGTGCGGGGAGAGAGGCTCGCCTTTGCTTTTTCTCGCTTGTGACGTCTCAAGCATATCGTTCTATTTCGTTTGCTGAAATGTGAATGAACTGCCGTTCATTAATGCCTGTTTTGGGCAGTTCCAACGGAAAGTGATAGTTTTTTGTTGTTTGGTTGAGTCTGGTGGCGAACGAGTGGCACATCGATGTGTCACGCTACGGTTTGAAGGCTAGAACGACAGAACCTAACAAATTCACGTTCGACATCGCCGCGGTGATGCGATATCGGTCAGCTGGTCCGCCATGATGAAATATTTATGATTGCGGTTAACCGACGACAATTTTGAATCAAGAGATTTACTTGAATAAAAATAATTAAGTAAATGAAATGAAAAAGATTAAATCCAATAAAAAAAAAATGTTTCTGTAATGCTGCAGCAGTGACCAGGTCACCCTGGATGATCCCGAGATATCGAGTGACTTGGCTCCGTAGTTTTTTGCGTTTCGGCGCATAGAATAACTTTCCCAGAGCATCGCGTCGAAGCACGTCAATGCCCGCGATGTCCAGGTCACCCTAGATGATTCCGCGGCATCAAGAGACTTTGGCTCCGTAGCTTTTTGCGGTTTCGCACTTGAGAAAGCTTCTCCAGAGTATCGCGTCGAAGCACGTCAATGCCCGCGATGTCCAGGTCACCCGAGATGATTCCGCGGCATCGAGAGACTTTGGCTCCGTAGCTTTTTGCGGTTTCGCACATGAGAAAGCTTCTCCAGACTATCGCGTCGAAGCACGTCAATGCCCGCGATGTCCAGGTCACCCTGGATGATTCCGCGGCATCAAGAGACTTTGGCTCCGTAGCTTTCTGCGGTTTCGCACATGAGAAAGCTTCTCCAGAGTATCGCGTCGAAGCACGTCAATTGTCGCGATGTCCAGGTCACCCCAGATGACTCCGCGGCATCGAGACACTTTGGCTCCGTAGCTTTTTGCGTTATAAAACATGAAAAAACTTGTCCAGAGCATCGCGTCAAAGGACGCCAACGTAATCCATGTCCACGTTAGCCTAATGGTTTCTCGACATTGTGAGACTTTGGCTCCGTAGTTTTTTATGGGTGTCGGTGCATAGAATAACTTTTCCTGAGCATCGCGTTAAAGCACGTCAATGCCCGCGATGCCCAGATCAGCCTAGCGATTTCCGGGCAGAGTGTGACTTTGGCTCCGTAGCTCTTCATATTTTCAGTTGACCAGGTTGACCTTTTCGCAGTTCCAGCAATGCGCAATGCAATGCGCAATGCGCGATCGACTGTCGCGAGCTTAGGGCACACATTTCAAATAGATGAAAAAAAAAGCCGATGAAAACGATGATTCCGCTTCGACTCTCGGACCGGGATGATCGATCCGATGTCAGTGAACGCACGCTCACACCTGATTTCATTGAGCTAAATTTATTCGAATAATCATTTTGAAGTTTTGCAATGCGCGTTCGACCGTCGCGAGCTTAGGACACACATTTTAAATAGATTAAAAAAAAAGCCGATGAAAACGATGATTCCGCTTCGACTCTCGGAACAGGATGGCCGATCCGATGTCAGTGAACGCACGCTCACACCTGATTTCATCGATCTAAATTTATTCGAATAATCATTTTACAGCTTTGCAATGCGCGATCGACTGTCGCGAGCTTGGGGCACACATTTCAAATAGATGAAAAAAAAAGCCGATGAAAACGATGATTCCGCTTCGACTCTCGGAACAGGATCCCCGATCCGATGTCAGTGAACGCACGCTCACACCTGATTTCATCGAGCTAAATTTATTCGAATAATCATTTATAGCTTTGCAATGCGCGATCGACTGTCGCGAGCTTAGGGCACACATTTCAAATACATAAAAAAAAAGCCGATGAAAACGATGATTCCGCTTCGACTCTCGGACCGGGATGATCGATCCGATGTCAGTGAACGCACGCTCACACCTGATTTCATCGATCTAAATTTATTCGAATAATCATTTTACAGCTTTGCAATGCGCGATCGACTGTCGCGAGCTTGGGGCACACATTTCAAATAGATGAAAAAAAAAGCCGATGAAAACGATGATTCCGCTTCGACTCTCGGAACAGGATCCCCGATCCGATGTCAGTGAACGCACGCTCACACCTGATTTCATCGAGCTAAATTTATTCGAATAATCATTTATAGCTTTGCAATGCCCGATCGACTGTCGCGAGCTTAGGGCACACATTTCAAATAGATAAAAAAAAAGCCGATGAAAACGATGATTCCGCTTCGACTCTCGGACCGGGATGATCGATCCGATGTCAGTGAACGCACGCTCACACCTGATTTCATCGATCTAAATTTATTCGAATAATCATTTTACAGCTTTGCAATGCGCGATCGACCGTCGCGAGCTTGGGGCACACATTTCAAATAGATAAAAAAAAAAGCCGATGAAAACGATGATTCCGCTTCGACTCTCGGAACGGGATGGCCGATCCGATGTCAGTGAACGCACGCTCACACCTGATTTCATCGATCTAAATTTATTCGAATAATCATTTATAGCTTTGCAATGCGCGATCGACTGTCGCGAGCTTAGGGCACACATTTCAAATAGATAAAAAAAACAAGCCGATGAAAACGATGATTCCGCTTCGACTCTCGGACCGGGATGATCGATCCGATGTCAGTGAACGCACGCTCACACCTGATTTCATCGAGCTAAATTTATTCGAATAATCATTTTGAAGTTTTGCAATGCGCGTTCGACCGTCGCGAGCTTAGGACACACATTTCAAATAGATTTAAAAAAAAGCCGATGAAAACGATGATTCCGCTTCGACTCTCGGAACAGGATGGCCGATCCGATGTCAGTGAACGCACGGTCACACCTGATTTCATCGATCTAAATTTATTCGAATAATCATTTTACAGCTTTGCAATGCGCGATCGACTGTCGCGAGCTTGGGGCACACATTTCAAATAGATGAAAACGATGATTCCGCTTCGACTCTCGGACCGGGATGATCAATCCGATGTCAGTGAACGCACGCTCACATCTGATTTCATCGAGCTAAATTTATTCGAATAATCATTTTGTAGTTTTGCAATGCGCGTTCGACCGTCGCGAGCTTAGGACACACATTTCAAATAGATTTAAAAAAAAGCCGATGAAAACGATGATTCCGCTTCGACTCTCGGAACAGGATGGCCGATCCGATGTCAGTGAACGCACGGTCACACCTGATTTCATCGATCTAAATTTATTCGAATAATCATTTTACAGCTTTGCAATGCGCGATCGACTGTCGCGAGCTTGGGGCACACATTTCAAATAGATGAAAAAAAAAGCCGATGAAAACGATGATTCCGCTTCGACTCTCGAAACAGGATGGCCGATACGATGTCAGTGAACGCACGCTCACACTTGATTTCATCGAGCTAAATTTATTCGAATAATCATTTTGAAGTTTTGCAATGCGCGTTCGACCGTCGCGAGCTTAGGACACACATTTCAAATAGATAAAAAAAAAAGCCGATGAAAACGATGATTCCGCTTCGGCTCTCGGAACGGGATGGCCGATCCGATGTCAGTGAACGCACGCTCACACCTGATTTCATCGATTCACACCTTATTGTCGTATCGTATTGTAATAGGCTCGACAGAATCGATCGCGCATTGCAAAGCTATAAATGATTATTCGAATAAATTTAGATCGATGAAATCCGGTGTGAGCGTGCGTTCACTGACATCGGATCGGCCATCCCGTTCCGAGAGCCGAAGCGGGATCATCGTTTTCATCGGCTTTTTTTTTAATCTATTTGAAATGTGTGTCCTAAGCTCGCGACAGTCGAACGCGCATTGCAAAACTTCAAAATGATTATTCGAATAAATTTAGCTCCATGAAATCAGGTGTGAGCGTGCGTTCACTGACATCGGATCGATCATCCCGCTCCGAGAGTCGAAGCAGAATCATCGTTTTCATCAGCTTTTTTTTTCATCTATTTGAAATGTGTGCCCCAAGCTCGCGACAGTCGATCGCGCATTGCAAAGCTGTAAAATGATTATTCGAATAAATTTAGATCGATGAAATCAGGTGTGAGCGTGCGTTCACTGACATCGGATCGGCCATCCTGGTCCGAGAGCCGAAGCGAAATCATCGTTTTCATCGGCTTCTTTTTAAATCTATTTGAAATGTGTGTCCTAAGCTCGCGACGGTCGAACGCGCATTGCAAAACTTCAAAATGATTATTCGAATAAATTTAGATCGATGAAATCAGGTGTGAGCGTGCGTTCACTGACATCGGATCGGCCATCCCGTTCCGAGAGTCGAAACGGAATCATCGTTTTCATCGGTTTTTTTTTTAATCTATTTGAAATGTGTGCCCCAAGCTCGCGACAGTCGATCGCGCATTGCGCATTGCATTGCGCATTGCTGGAACTGCGAAAAGGTCAACCTGGTCAACTGGAAATACGAAGAGCTACGGAGCCAAAGTCACACTCTGCCCGGAAATCGCTAGGCTGATCTGGGCATCGCGGGCATTGACGTGCTTTAACGCGATGCTCAGGAAAAGTTATTCTATGCACCGACACCCATAAAAAACTACGGAGCCAAAGTCTCACAATGTCGAGAAACCATTAGGCTAACGTGGACATGGATTACGTTGGCGTCCTTTGACGCGATGCTCTGGACAAGTTTTTTCATGTTTTATAACGCAAAAAGCTACGGAGCCAAAGTGTCTCGATGCCGCGGAGTCATCTGGGGTGACCTGGACATCGCGACAATTGACGTGCTTCGACGCGATACTCTGGAGAAGCTTTCTCACGTGCGAAACCGCAAAAAGCTACGGAGCCAAAGTCTCTTGATGCCGCGGAATCATCCAGGGTGACCTGGACATCGCGGGCATTGACGTGCTTCGACGCGATAGTCTGGAGAAGCTTTCTCATGTGCGAAACCGCAAAAAGCTACGGAGCCAAAGTCTCTTGATGCCGCGGAATCATCCAGGGTGACCTGGACATCGCGGGCATTGACGTGCTTCGACGCGATAGTCTGGAGAAGCTTTCTCATGTGCGAAACCGCAAAAAGCTACGGAGCCAAAGTCTCTCGATGCCGCGGAATCATCCAGGGTGACCTGGACATCGCGGGCATTGACGTGCTTCGACGCGATACTCTGGAGAAGCTTTCTCAAGTGCGAAACCGCAAAAACCTACGGAGCCAAAGTCTCTTGATGTCGCGGAATCATCCAGGGTGACCTGGACATCGCGGGCATTGACGTGCTTCGACGCGATAGTCTGGAGAAGCTTTCTCAAGTGCGAAACCGCAAAAAGCTACGGAGCCAAAGTCTCTTGATGCCGCGGAATCATCCAGGGTGACCTGGACATCGCGGGCATTGACGTGCTTCGACGCGATAGTCTGGAGAAGCTTTCTCATGTGCGAAACCGCAAAAAGCTACGGAGCCAAAGTCTCTCGATGCCGCGGAATCATCCAGGGTGACCTGGACATCGCGGGCATTGACGTGCTTCGACGCGATAGTCTGGAGAAGCTTTCTCAAGTGCGAAACCGCAAAAAGCTACGGAGCCAAAGTCTCTTGATGCCGCGGAATCATCCAGGGTGACCTGGACATCGCGGGCATTGACGTGCTTCGACGCGATAGTCTGGAGAAGCTTTCTCATGTGCGAAACCGCAAAAAGCTACGGAGCCAAAGTCTCTCGATGCCGCGGAATCATCCAGGGTGACCTGGACATCGCGGGCATTGACGTGCTTCGACGCGATACTCTGGAGAAGCTTTCTCAAGTGCGAAACCGCAAAAACCTACGGAGCCAAAGTCTCTTGATGCCGCGGAATCATCCAGGGTGACCTGGACATCGCGGGCATTGACGTGCTTCGACGCGATAGTCTGGAGAAGCTTTCTCAAGTGCGAAACCGCAAAAAGCTACGGAGCCAAAGTCTCTTGATGCCGCGGAATCATCCAGGGTGACCTGGACATCGCGGGCATTGACGTGCTTCGACGCGATAGTCTGGAGGAGCTTTCTCATGTGCGAAACCGCAAAAAGCTACGGAGCCAAAGTCTCTCGATGCCGCGGAATCATCCAGGGTGACCTGGACATCGTGCGCATTGACGTGCTTCGACGCGATAGTCTGGAGAAGCTTTCTCTTGTGCGAAACCGCAAAAAGCTACGGAACCAAAGTCTCTCGATGCCGCGGAATCATCTAGGGTGACCTGGACATCGCGGGCATTGACGTGCTTCGACGCGATGCTCTGGGAAAGTTATTCTATGCGCCGAAACGCAAAAAACTACGGAGCCAAGTCACTCGATATCTCGGGATCATCCAGGGTGACCTGGTCACTGCTGCAGCATTACAGAAACTTTTTTTTTTATTGGATTTAATCTTTTTCATTTCATTTACTCAATTATTTTTATTCAAGTAAATCTCTTGATTCAAAATTGTCGTCGGTTAACCGCAATCATAAATATTTCATCATGGCGGACCAGCTGACCGATATCGCATCACCGCGGCGATGTCGAACGTGAATTTGTTAGGTTCTGTCGTTCTAGCCTTCAAACCGTAGCGTGACACATCGATGTGCCACTCGTTCGCCACCAGACTCAACCAAACAACAAAAAACTATCACTTTCCGTTGGAACTGCCCAAAACAGGCATTAATGAACGACAGTGGTTGCCGCGATCGTCTCTTTTTCTAATACCGTATTTTTAAACTCTTCGACGGTATCTCTCTCTGTCTCGTGACTCGGCCCTCAAGGTGACGATATGGCGACGTTGCGCAATTTCGTTTCGATCCCTCGAGCACGTTGCTGTGTTCTCGCTGATTGCAAGTAACAAAAGGTGGCGAAGTCTTGCGATTTAAGAGCGCTTGCGATGCCTTGGTGGCTCCGAAATGGGCCGGTGGTTGATAGCTGGTTGCCCGGTGTTTAGCCTATTCTAGGGCATTTCTAGGGTTGGAGCCTATAGGAGAGATAGGAATGCAGATGTCCAAGGGAGGAAGAGGCTGGCGAGATTTCCTGGTGAAAGTGAATTCCGGGAGCTCGATAGGTATTAATCAACAGCTATCGGGATGACGGAATTCTGGAGCTATTTCTTGTAAGGGCTTCTTTTATTGCAGGCGTGGATCGGGATGAGGAGTGGATCGGATAGCGACGGGTTGATCGGGATTCCAGGAGGTCACACGGCGGAGAAGCCACCGGTAGTACGAAGGTTTTCATCATTTAAGGAACATATTGTAGTAACGACAGAATAATTCGACGAAATAAACGCGAGTCCGTTTGTGATAATTAAAAGTATATGTTTATTTAAAACATGGAAAAACAGAAGGAATACAATGACGGCGTATTTACGCCTCAACGTCTCTCCGACGAGTCCGGGCAAGCTACTCTCTCCTTCCTCGTCACGATCGTCAATTCGATCGTCGCTCGGCTCGTTACTACGAGCGACGTATAACAGAAAAAATGACTACAGTCGGCCAATCCTGACATTTGTACGTCTCGGACAACAAGAAAACAGAAGAATATACTAACACTAAATCACTTACATACTAATCCGCTTTTAACGCATACATTAGTAGCGGATATACGGCTTCATTTGGTCGACAGCTATCACTCCAGTATACGGTAACTGAGTGATCTGGAACCCTTCGATGTCGGTAACTACGTACCGATCGGAATCCAGCACTTTCTTGACAACGTACGGTCCTTTAAATTTTGGTATGAGTTTCTTATTGCTACCAGCAGTAGTGGCAATGTTTCGGATCATGACGTAGTCACCTTCGTTGTATCGTGTCGCTTTCTTATGCTTCTGATTATAATATCGTTGGTTCGCTTCCTGGCTCTTACAGATTTTCGTCGAAGCTAGTTCTCGTATCGAGGCCAGATCGCGTTCGTCGCTCGAATACGAATCGAGGATAAGTCGAAGATTGTCTTTAACCTCGTGAATTTGATCGATCCCAAATAACAATTTACTCGGCGTCTCGCCGGTCGATCTACACACAGTATTGTTAATCGCGAACTCTACCTTACTCAATACTTGATCCCATTTGCTCGGATCGTCGCAAAGCTTCGATATCATCGGTGTAATAATACGATTAAATCGTTCCACCTGTCCATTCGCGCGCGGCGTACCGGTGGCTACCAATACGTGCTTGATAGATTCGTTGTTCACAAATTCTCGGAATCGGTCGGACGTAAACGCTGTCCCGCGATCGCTAATGATTCGCTTAGGCTTACTGTACGCTTGAGAGTAGTTTCGCAGATGCTTTATCGATTCCTCCGAAGTCGTGGATTTACATGGATACAATTTAACGAATTTCGTAAAAGCGTCAACGACTGCTAGAATGTGCCGGTGACCGCGGCCGGTTTTCTCCAGGGGACCACAATGATCCACGTGGATTGTCTGAAACGGTACTTTATCCTTTTCGATGCTGTGTAGATGCCCTTCCGATTTGCCGCTCGATGGCGAAAATTCTATGCAACGCAAACAATTCGCGATATACGCTTTTACTTTCTCTTTAAGTCGCGGAAACCAATAGACTTTCGTGATACTATCCACTACCTTATCGACACCGACGTGTCCGAGATCATCGTGACATGTACGAATTACATTGTCTTCCATAGACGACGGTACATAGAAGAGCAGCTTCTTATCTTTACTCTTACGATACACGAGACCGTCTCGAATTTCGTAGTACTTATCTTCTGTCGTCTCGAGTCTATCGCGAATTTCTCGAATTTCCTTGTCGCGGTCCTGTTGAATCGACAACGTTTGCTCGAACGAATTTGCCTCCAAAACGAGAATACTGTGGCATCGCGACAACGCGTCGATATGTGACATTCGCGAACCGGGTCGATGAACGATCTCGTAATCGTAATTTTCGAGAAACAAAGCCCAACGCGATATTCGAGGGTTAACCGTCTTCTTGCTCAACGTGAGACGAAAACTATCACAATCTGTGACGATCTTAAATTTTATACCAGCGAGATAGATGTGGAACCGTTTGATCGCGTATACCGCAGCGAGACACTCCAGCTCGAAGCTGTGGTAGTTTGCCTCCGTTGGCGTCGTTCGTTTACTAAAATAAAACACTGGTCTAAATATTTTGTCACTCTGTCTCTGCAATAGTATCGCTCCGTAGCCGCTCGCGCTCGCGTCACAATGCAGCTCGGTTTCTAGATGCGGCGAAAAGATTGCTAATATCGGTTCGGACGACAACGCTCGCTTTAAGGTTTCGAATACCTCGAGTTCTTTTGCTCCGAAACGAAACGGAACGTCTTTCTTGACGAGATCATACAGCGGCTTCGCGATTACTGAAAAATTCTGTATAAATCGTCTGAAATAACTCGCTAGGCAGACGAATCGATGCACCTCTTTCGTGTTTCGCGGAACCGGATAATTCACTACGGAATCAACGTTATCTCGACTCGGGCGTATGCCGTGCTCGTTAATCAAATATCCTAAGTATGTTATTTCTTTTCGCGCGAAAAAGCATTTGTCTAGACGGAATTTTAACTGATGCCTACGAGCTGTCTCAAATACTTCCTTGAGGATTTCCAAGTGCTCGTCGAGATCGTCCGTGGCTATCAAAATATCATCGAGATACAGCAGCACCTTATTCTCGCGAATCAGTTTCCCAAAAACTCCGTTAACAAATCTCTGAAATACGCGCGGCGCATTCGTCAACCCGAAAGGCATTCGTTGATACTCAAACTGTCCGAACGGCGTTACAAACGAGGTGTACTTTATCGAGCACTCGGACATTTTAACATAATAAAATCCGTTCTTCAGATCGAGGCTAGTAAAATACTTTTTGTCCTTCAAACGATCGAGATGATCGTCGATGAGCGGCGCTGGAAAATTATCTTTGACTGTAACTCTGTTCAACTCGCGATAATCGACGCAAAGCCGCATCTCGCCGTTCTTCTTTCGCACGAGTACGATCGGGCTTGCGTACGGCGATTGACTCGGCCGTATAGTACCATCTTTTACCAAATCGTCGAGAATATTTTTGACTTTTTCCCCGTCAGAAAACGCTAAACGTCTCGGTCGAAAAGTAATCGGCTGCTCGTTCTTTAGAGTGATTACCATTTCCGGTTCTGGCTCCGGATCGTCAGAACCCCACTTCGAAACGTATTCGGACTCATATAATCCTTGCAATTTCTTAGAAACGTCAAATCCGACTTCCGGATCAATATTTAGTTGCTCGTTAACGCGATGAGGCGACTCGACATAGTTAATCATCATCAACTGTGTGATACTATCGATCTCTTCCGAAGAGTTGTATCCTTTCGCGATTTTTATGCTCTCGCCCAACTCAATTCTGATCAACGGGTTTCTAGAAAAATCTCGCCCAAGTAACGCAGGACACGACATTGTTTCCCTTGGAACTACTAAAAAACGTATTTGTATGTCGATTCCTTCGATATTCACGTTTCTCGTAAATGTACCCAATACGCTCACGACTGACTTATTCATTCCGCAAAAACGATCACCGTTCGGTGGTACGGGTTCGCGCAAATTCGTCGGTATATACTCGCTTCTTATGAGACTTACGGGAGATCCAGGATCGACTACGGCGCTTATTGAATGAATACGCTTACCATCCTGCGCGTCGTCAACGGAGAAACTAAGCTGAACGTAGTACGGATCGCTAACGCTAATGGGTTCTACCATATTCGTCGCGTTCGCCGGTGTAGACTTCGATTCTTCTCCTGGGCAGTCCTTCTTTTGATGACTCGTTGAGCCGCACTTGAAGCATGAGCCTCTCGTCCTCTTCGGCCTCGGGCAGTCGGGAGCAATGTGTCCAGATTCATTGCAATTGTAGCATTTCGGTTTTCTGCGCTGCGACGTCGATTTCTCGCTCGTCGACGTTGAAATTCCTTTTGACGACGTTGAACTTTCTTTTTCCGACGTCGAATTCTCCTTTGCGTCTTTCGTCGATTTTCCGTCCTTCTTCCACTTCGATTCTCGATCGGATGTTTTCTTTGGATGCAGCGTCACTTTTTCGAACGCTTCAAGCAACTCGGTCTGCGTCTTGAATCGCATAATACGTGCTTGACTTTGCAGGTTCTCGTCGTCGATACCGTCGATAATATAGTCGATTATCTCGTCCTCCTCGATCGGTACGCGATTCGCTAAAATCACCTTATCGTGATAATAATCACCAAATTGTTCGTTCGGCTGCCATTGTCTTTGCTCGAACTTTTTACGTAGCACTAGTTTCGTTTGCCGATGATCGAACATTTTCTTCATCTCTTTCAACAAATCTTCGACACAGAGTATGAGATGACTCGGCTTTGAATGAAACCATTCGAGTGCGCGACCCCTCAACTTCGCGCTGATCAAAACTCTCGACGAATTATCGTCCAACGAATACGTCGCTCGTAGTAACGATAACTGCTGTTCCCACCTCCAAAAGGAACCTTCGCTGCCGTTAAATTCACTCAGTAGATCCCGAACAGCACGCACGTTCTCGTTCGTCGATAATAAACTGCGTCCCGTACGACTGTCACTTCTCTCTGTATTTTGACTCGGTGTACGTTCTTGTCTCGCGATCTCCAATTCTCGCTGGAGAATATTTCGTTCCCGTCGCAACAAATCATTTTCACGACGTATTAACTCGTCTTCGGTCGGCAGAGTCTGTTCGGCGTGTACATTGGCCGTCGTGTGGATGATGCGTCGACGAATCGTGCCCGTCGCGCCCGTCGCATCTGTCGCGCCCGTTTCGTCTGTCTCGGCTAAACTTCGCTCTTGTTCCACAATTTCGTTGGCCATCCGAATCCGCTCCGCGTTCAAACGTTCCCATAATCCTGCGTCGAACTCTGTTAAGCGATTTATCAATTCGGCTTTCGTACCGCTAGTTATTAAATTGTTTTCACGAAGAATTTCTTTCAACTCGGAGACCGTGTACTCGATGGGCTGTTTGGCCGCCATTTTTTTTTTCGCTCGCGGCTCCGCGCGATCGCCCGCTCGCGGTTCCGCGCGATCGCTCGCTCGGCGTAACCGGAGAAAACGTTCTCGCGCGCTCTCTCACACAAAGCAAGGCACAATATTTCGCGTTTCTCTCGCACAAAGCAACGCACAATATTTCGCGTCTGTCGCGTAACGATACACTAAGATAAACTCGGGTTCTCACACAGAAAATAGAGCTTCGTTACGATTTACGCGTTTGCACACAGCAACTACCCGTATCGATTGCAATTA
This sequence comes from Ischnus inquisitorius, assembly GCA_963924025.1. Classification (NCBI taxonomy): domain Eukaryota; kingdom Metazoa; phylum Arthropoda; class Insecta; order Hymenoptera; family Ichneumonidae; genus Ischnus; species Ischnus inquisitorius. The sequence goes on along the minus strand of OZ001253.1, from coordinate 14,842,693 downwards.
CGATCTCGGTAAATGTCGATTAATGTTCCGAAAAATATGCACGGCTCTCAGCGCGACACATTGAGCTCGACCGAACGTGAATAACACGCAGTAAATTCACGACACTTTCTTCCCGCGTGGTTCACTTCGTTTCAGCACGCGTCCATTGTCCCGTGATATACAACATGTTAATCGCGTATTTTTTTCACTCGGTATCCCACTTCTGAACTGTAGTAACGACAGAATAATTCGACGAAATAAACGCGAGTCCGTTTGTGATAATTAAAAGTATATGTTTATTTAAAACATGGAAAAACAGAAGGAATACAATGACGGCGTATTTACGCCTCAACGTCTCTCCGACGAGTCCGGGCAAGCTACTCTCTCCTTCCTCGTCACGATCGTCAATTCGATCGTCGCTCGGCTCGTTACTACGAGCGACGTATAACAGAAAAAATGACTACAATATGTTTCCGTATAGTAAGCTAATTTTATTTGAAAAGGATTTTCTTAAATTTACTTACGTTAGGAGAGAATGAAAAGAAAAAGGATGCAGAGGGTGTGAGGCGTTACAGCCCTGTTGAAGAACGGGAGCGTAGCGTCGCCGTGGGTGATTGATTATAGTTGCGCTGCAGCCCTATAATTGCTCGAGCGTGGCAGTCGAGTATTTGTTCGGAGATAGATGAAGCGTTGCAGCTTGATCGGAGACTGACAGCTCTTTAGCCGGAATGTTCGTCTGGTGCTTTTCAGCACGAGAATGAATCTCTGCGGCGAGAGGCACGGCCTTTTATACCCGGCCGCGGCGCTCTGCGCATGCCCGAGAAGTTTCTCGAACACGCACGCAAGCAAGATAATTCGCGAACAGTCGATAAGTTACCGTTCACGCGATCGCGAAGTTTCGGAATTGCTCGCGAACGTTCGGGATTTTTGAAGTTTCGCGCGAGGCTGTCACCGGCAGTCTAACCTCGCTTCGTCGCGTCGTCGTTCCGCGAGGTTTTCTGTTTGTGAAAAGATTAATTTTAATGGTTCGCGAGTGCGGGAGTGTTATTTGTATGCGCGATTATTTCGTAAATATTCGTGTGCGGAAGTGACGGCGTGTCGGAATTTCGCCACGTCGTAAAAATCGAAATTTGTCGCGAGTGACAATTCGCGAGAACGTGAGTTGCGCTCGTGTTTCTCGTGGGAAAAATGTTTCGTCTGTGCCGAAGCTCTGGTGAGTGTGTTAATTTAATCAATTGTTTAATTCATTGTATTTTTTTCTCTGTATTTCAGGTGCCGGGGGGTGTAACGTGCGGGGGCGTCTCGTACGGACACACGCTAACCCCCACGAGAATCGCGAGGTTTATTTTTATTATTGGATCCGTTCTTTAAGTCCGTCCTCTACAGGCACGGTCCTTTTAAATCACGAGGATTGGGTTTTTATGCAGGAGTCGACATCATAAGAATTTGAGTTCCCTTGGAACATGAATTATACATTGTTACCATCTTTGTTTGTCAGAATTTGCCGAATTAAATGTTCCTTGATTATTATAAGCTTAATGATTAATTAATACATAACGAAGTCAGACTGTACTGTGCGGCTGGTGGATTTCTCGCGGCGGTGCTCGGCTGCTATCAGCGTGTGCTCGGGTTACAAGATACCGGAGCACCGTTTCTGCCGGCACAGTCACACCTGTTTCGTGCGTTCACCTTTTCTAATGTCTTAAACACTACACGAGCGCTTTGGCTCGTGGCAGGAATGTCACTTGTTGTATATTTATTACACACGCACGAACTTCACAGTTTTCTTCACTTCCCGGTCGATTTACGCACGACGACCTTTTTGTGGGAAGCTGAACGAACCTCGAAGATTTACCGAGATGTTTATTCGCGACTACGCGAGTTTTCAGGTAGAATTGGATATTCCAAACCTTGATGTTAATTAAACTAATAACTGCACTAAATATTACGTGGCTGGAATGATACTACGATGAACAGTCTCTCGGGGTGTTGAGTATTAACCGCGCGGGGTAGACTCGAGTCACGGAGCTCTAATCTGGTCTACCTCGATCGTTGGTTGATTAGAGACTAACCTGAGGAGCGGATCGATTTGAAATATATGGCGGTGCGTTCGTCGATCGGAGAGAGCGGTGGTGGAATCGTGAAATCGGCAGGGTCAACAATTGGATTAATGTTAATATTATTGGGGTTTTTGTGCGCACCATGAGATCGGCGGCGTTTGCAATTTGTCGTCCGCCTTTGCGAGCGCGTTGAGCATTGCTGACACTGCAGATTCCGACACGTGGCGCGAGTCACGAGGATCGTTGCGATGCGGAGTATGTTCTTGAAGTTTACGGGACGTAACAGGGGATTACCAACAGAGAGCGTCGATCGCTGGACGGAGAGCGATGCTGTCCCGAGCCTTGACAAGGTAAGTTTGAGTAATTAAATGAATTTAGAGTTAAATTTATAAATCTTTCTGTTTCAGATTTTGAAGGCGCGTCGAGGGCATCCTCGATGCGGCGGAGCTTTGCGTCGAGTCGAGACGACGAGGCGCGTGGGTTTTGGTTCGACGGAACAAGTCGAAGCCAAAGGTAAGCTAAGTTCGATTGAATTATATGTATGTTTTTGAATATTAATTTGATTTTTTCATGTTTCAGGTTTCCCACGGAGTCGACGACGGAGGACGAAGCGAGCGACGGAGTCGATGGCAGCGAGTGTGGATTCTCCGTCAGCGGTTTGTCGGAAGAGAAAGGTAGAGTAAGTATTTAGTCTAAGCTTAATCTAAATTATGTACATTTTTTTTACAGTGTTATTTTTTTGTTTCAGTTTCGCAAGAGGATGAAACGTATTATAAAGAAGAGTATGCGCAAAAAGGCGCGAACCTCAGCTGCGAGCGCGTTCCAGCGCCTCGTCACAATATGGTGTAGAACTCGACAATCTGAGGGACACGTCGTTATCTTTTATCAGCAGAACTTGATATCTAGAGGCTGAAACAGCCCCTCAAAGTTTGATGAAAAATCGATCTTTTTTTTTTTCATACAAGGACTTGACAGATTTTAATGAAACGTGGCGTGAAGATATCTTGAAAGAGTTTGGACGTGGTGGACCATAGCTCGTGTAACTTATTAGGGATATGGAGGTTTCGGGGTTTTCTTAAGAAGGACAGGATGCGATGCCTAGCGTGAGAAGGGCAGCTGGCGCAGTAAATCAAGTGGACGGTCAAAGGCGAGAGAAAAGGAAATGTAGGTAGTAGTGGGTGAGCTTGGTGTCACACCTCCCCCCATATATTTAAGGAAATTCATACAGGCGAGAAAAAATGAATTTTCTCAGCCTTGAGATGGCTACAACGGCGTCTTCCGAGATGTGAAATGAGTATGGCAACTTGGAGTTGTTGTTCCCCATTGGTTAGAGTAAAAAGTTGTTCTGGTACATATATTACATGGTAATTTCCCGCGTAAAAAAATAGTATGGGAAAGCGTTTTAAATCGAGAATGGCTTGCATCATGGGAAATAGTATGGGAAAGAGTATGTGATCGCGTATAATCGGAATATGGGATATTTCCTGTTCCCAGGCGCATCCCATACGCTTTTGTAGACTCTTTTCTAGCCATCAAAGAATTTCTCCGAAGATTCTTAGGAATGAAACCCATACGTGTAGGAAAAAAGTTGTATCAAAAGGTGGAATAATGTGAGTATGGGTAGGATAGGGAGATAGTAAGGAGATCCGTACGGGAAGCGCTCGACCTGAATATGAGGATTGTGCCGTTTACATATTCCGTCCACAATATTTTATGGGGCGATATTTACGGTGAAATATTGCTTAAAAAATAGTTATGCATAAAATGAAGGTGACAAAAAAATAGAATTCGACAAATCGAAGGACAAAATAAAAAATGAAGAAATATGTTCAAAAAAAAATTATTTCAACGAATATGAGTTCCTCGAACAAAGTTAGATGTTACAGTACGACATTACAATCGTCGAGTACTTCAAAATATTTCCAGTAACGTAATCTAATTCAGACCGCTGATTACGCAGTGTAATGTCTAACTTTGTTCGAGGAACTCATATTCATTGAAATAAATTGTTTTCGAACATATTTCTTTATTTTTTATTTTGTCCTTCGATGCATCAAATTCTATTTTTTCATCTCCTTCAATTTACACATAACTATTTTTTTTACTAATATTTCACCGTAATTATCGCTTTATAAAATACTGCGGAAAGGATATGTAAACGAAACAATGCTCACATTTGGGTCGAGCGCTTCTCGTACGGGTCCCCTTACGATCTCCCTATGCTACCCATACTCACATTATTCTACTTCCCTATGCCACTATTTTTCTACGCAGGAATCTGAGATGGGATCCATACCATCGTATGGAATTGATTCCTGAGAATCTTTGGAGGATTTCTGCGATGACTAGAAAAGAGTCTACCAAAGCGTATAGGATGAGTCTGGGAATAGGAAATTACCCATATTCCGATTATACTTCACCTCACACTATTATCCATACTATTATCCATGTTGCAACCCATACTCGATTTCATACGCATTCCCATACTACTTTTATTACGCGGGGAAGTGCAAACAATACGAGAAGCTTGTTTGCAGTTCTACGTTACGGCTGTGACGAAGATGCAGAAACGACTCCCCGTGAAGCCCGAATATCGCTCTTGACCTTGCGAACAGAGGAAGCATTAGAGATTTGTCTGCTATTGCTACGCGCTTCGGAGAGTTTGACCTCACAAAATTAGCATTCGAGTGTAACTCTTTGCCCTCGGCTTTTAACGATAATAAGAAAAGACATCTCCTTACTCTCGACGTAGATGCGTTTTGGAAAGAAACTTCTCAAGTATAGACTTTGTTGGACGAAAATATGTTCGCTACTCTAGAGCAATTAGTTGATATCGTTTTGTCGCTTCTCCACTCGAATGCAGAGGCCGAACGCATATTCTCCATCGTTACCCACGTAAAAATGAAAAAGCGAAATAAGATAGACCAGAAGTGCCTCAATGCCATCTGCCTAGTAAGATCCCGCATAAAAAAAAAGAATATGGGATTGATTCTCGCCGAGTATCTTGCCGAGTAACTTGGCGTATCTCGCCGAGTATATCGCCGAGGATCGCGCCGTATCTTGCCGAGTAATTCGCCGAGAATAGTGCATTGTGCTCAGGCCAATATTCTCTTGGCAGCCTCTGAGAAGCTTGGAGAGCCGTTCCCAGCTTCTCACAGCGATTGTCGTGAAACCTATTGAGAAGCTTGGAGAACCTGTCCAAACTTCCTACCGCGATTGTCGTGACTAAGGGGACCAGAGCATGTTACGTCCCGTATCTTTTTGCAAATTTTCCGATGGAAAATTCCCAAAAACGATGAGACGTAACTCACCTCAGCAACAGCGCATCGCTGAGCTCATCTGGGGTGTGATTTCACAACGCAGCTGCACTCAAGCGATGCGCTGCAAAATTGTATCCCCTCGTATATTTTTTATAAGTCTATTTTTTTTTCTCTTTATTTGATATATTACAACCGCAGTATTAATGCGACAAGTAAACAGTATAGCTTAACAATATGGTACAAGTCTTAGGATGCTAGGTCGAAGATATCCCTCAATAGGGGTCTCCGTGACGTGATTACAAAGAATAGGGAGTATACTTTTCTAGTTATTTGGCGTGAGAAGATCTCTAGGCCAGCGACGCTGAAGTCTGCGTCGAGGGTTGCTCGGGAGGACACGCGAGTACAGTTGCGAGATTAGGGGATTGTAGTGGTTACTTGTTTTACTGTGAAATTTGTTGTATCTGGCAGCTATTAGTTCTTCTACGAGTGATACTTTAAGGTCACGATGTAGTGTTAAATTGGATACATAGAATGGAGCATTTGTTATAGTTCGCAGTATTTTCGATTGTAACGTTTGGAATCGGTTGATATTTGTTTTTTTGGCTGATCCCCGTATCTCAGCTCCGTATGCCCACGTTGGCATGATGATCGATTTATAAATTAGCACTTTTTTCTCTATCTGTAAACGCGATCTAAAGTCAAGCAGGCGCCTGAGTAGGTTGCATTTTCTGTTTGCGTCGACTCTTTTGAGACGTGTGTGTGGGTTCCACGTTAGCTTTTTATCGAGATGTAAGCCAAGATACATGACTGTTTCTACTATCGGGAGGGGATCGTTTTTTATGAAGACTGGGGGACATATTCCCCTTCGAAGAGTAAAGGTTATGTGATTGCATTTTTGTTCGCTTAATTCAATCTTCCACTTGTTGGACCATTCGCTAACAAGATTGAGATGGTCTTGTACGAGTTGCGACGCTTCTACAGGGTCTGCATTTGAGCAGAGTATAGCGGTATCGTCGGCATAGGTTGCCAGAACAGTCTCATCGCGTAGGGGCATGTCCGCGGTGTATATGTTATCCCCCAAAACTACTTTTTTCCAAAAAAGTGAAAAACGTACGCCAAGTACATAAAAGGTATATAAATAAGAAAACCGTTGATTCAAAAAAATCCGAATTAAAAAACATAGCAAAATCATATGAGCCAAGTAATAGATGTTTTTTTTTATATAGATGCAATGGTAACTATATAAAAAGTTTATGCTATCAAAAATAAAAATAAAAACATGCTTGGCTCGCCTTTCAAATACAAATGAATGTTACTTATCGCATAAAAAAGGGGACGTGCCAAGCATGTTTTTATTTTTATTTTTGATAGCATAAGCTTTTTATATAGTTACCATTGCATCTATATAAAAAAAAACATCTATTACTTGGCTCATATGATTTTGCTATGTTTTTTAATTCGGATTTTTTTGAATCAACGGTTTTCTTATTTATATACCTTTTATGTACTTGGCGTACGTTTTTCACTATTTTGGAAAAAAGTAGTTTTGGGGGATTTCACTAATTTTTGAAAACCAGCAAGAAACCTAAAATTCAGATTTTTTTAAATCAAATTAATAATAGTAATTACTTTTTAGTTGCAATTATTTATTGATTTCTTTTCTTTATTGTAATTATTATTATTATTTTCTTTTTGTAAATTAAAATAACTATATCAGTTTTCTCAGTAAAACTGAAGCGACGGAAGATCGGTGTGGTCAATCTTGAAGAACCGCACAGTGATAGCGAATAAATTCAGATTTCGCAGCATGGTTCATTACATTATCAAAAAAATCTGTGATTCTATTATCGATAAAACTGTATCTTCAGTTGTCTTGGCGGAAAGGTTCTACTGCCTCTTACCTTGGCTCTCGCAACGAGACAACGATACCGTCCGTTCCAATAATTCTCTCGACGAGAGAACTCTGCCATCCGTTACTTTGATATTTTCGACCGGATGAAAAGGAAATCCTGAATTCTCTTCTTCGATGCTCTTTGAAGAAGTACAGAATTTATTTTTTAATTTTCTCGTCCGGAGAAGTGAAGTGAAAATTGGTAAAATTCTTTCGTTGCAAGAACCGAACGAAGCGCTGGCGAAGTTGACTTATCCTGAAAGTCAATGAAAGATTCCTGGGTAATTCCTCTGTCAAGATAACCGAAGACAGAGTTACACAATTTTTTTGTTAAAGCGATAAAATTTTTTCTTAATGGTATAACAGACCTGCCGAGGAATCTTGATTTCTACGCTATCAGCGTAGAAATGTGTTGTAGCGCTTCAAGAACACAACCACACCGACCTTCGACAGAAAAATTCTATTGATCTTGAGAACAGCGAAAAAAAAAAACGAAACTGAAAACAATTATTTTTCTTGATTAAATCTTGATCATAACATTTTTCTTGACTTTAGTTTTTATTGTAAGGTTATATCATTTGCCGGCAATCACTAATCGCTTAAAAAATCGAATCGAGACGAACGAGACGAAAGAACACTTTTGAAATCACTTTCAAACATTCACCACTTTTCAATTTATTCATTTATTTATTTAATCCCGGGCCCTTGCTTTGGTTACGTCGCCCGCTGTCAACCGCCGACGGGCCGGCACGGCCGACGGGCCGAGCGAGCACCGAACACGCACGACGCGCCACGATTTCACAATCTTCCGCGATGCCCGATGCTCCGCGATGCCCGACCCGATGTAGATGAGAAATAGACGGGCGTATCTGATACTATTCAACCCGTAAAATGGTGTGCGATACCGCCGTTCTGCTTCTCATCTACACATGTAGATGGGAAGCAGAAGGGCGTATATCCATGGCCGTAACCCGTTAAATGATAGGAGAGGATGCCCATCTGTTTCTCATCTACACATTTTTTCCTTTCAAGTATCGCTGATCGGATACCTTTTGGGTCACGGCATCGATATCTCAGCAACGGCTGCACCGATTCAATCGCACCTAGGCGCATTCGAAAGCTGATGGCCAAATTATATAATGAAAGACTTGCCAAAAATTTGATTCGAAGTTAATCTTCCGAGAATTATCGAGCGAATGTTTTACTTCCGGCATATTCGCGTATACTAAGAAGCGGCAGCGCCTCGGCCAGCCTCGTACGAAAAAAATTTTTTTTTATGTACTTGGCGTCGAGACGCTACCGCGTCTCTTGATATAATACCGGGCCTAAGATGCTGCCCTGTGTGACACCGGCTTTTATTAGTGTATAACTGGACAGTGCTGTGCCATGAGCTACTCGGAACGTGCGACCAGACAAGTAAGATTTTAGCAAAAGGTAACATGAGTGAGGCAGGAATTCTTTAAGTTTATATAATAAGCCGGCATGCCAGACACGATCGAAAGCCTGCGCAATGTCCAGGAAAACGGCTGAACAATACTCCTTTCATTCTAAGCTCGTTGCGATGTAATTAACTATTCGGTGCCATTGGTGGATAGTGGAGTGTAGGGAGCGGAAGCCAAACTGATGATCAGGAATAATGTTCTTTTCCTGGAGTATTGGTAGTATTCTTTTCAGGATGAGTTTTTCGAGAAGTTTTGCAAGGGTTGAAAGTAGGCTTATAGGTCTATATGACGTCGGAATGTCTTTAGGTTTATTTGGTTTGTCTATCATAAGAATTTCAGAGTATTTCCATTGGGTAGGTGTAGTGTCCGAATGGTAAGGAGAGGAAGAAGACGAGGTGTTCGTGACTGATGCTTTATTCCGACTGCCGTTCGGCTTACAGGTTCCGGGGAGTCTCCCCACTCTCCCGCACGCCCTCGTATACTCACGCATACACCACACTCCCTTCCGTTGAGTTCAGACTCACCTAGCCACGCATACATCCTTAATCTATCTCTTATTCTATTCGCGACAATTTTCAACGAGTTGTGCTTCTCTCGGCGATTCGTGGCGATCGGCGTAGCCTCGGATCGCCTCGCGTTCCGCTGTCCTCCTTGGTACCCCGAGGTCGTGTTATCGGCTCTCGTCGTACGCTGCGCTTCCTCAGCTGGTCTATATGTCGCTTGACGATGTTCCCGGTTTCGAGTTTGACCTCGTACGTCACCGGCCCCAGTTTTTTAAGCACTACCGCGCTTATCCACGCGGGACTGTTGACGCTGAACGCTTTTGACCAAACTCCTTCCTTTTCGCCGAATGCTACTATTCTCCTCCCTCTCGAGTTTCTGACCTGTCTGTCTGTCTCGAGGCTCTGTTCATTTTCTACACTCGGTCGCAATAAGTCGAATTTTGTCCGGATCTCTCGCTCTAGCATTAATTTCGCCGGCGTCTCGCCCGTCGTACAATGTTTCGACGTTCTGTATTCGAATAATATCGTATCTATCGCTGATTGTACTGGTTTTTTTTCTTTTAACAATATCTTCATCTTTCGTTTGAATGTCTTGACGAAGTTTTCCGCGGCTCCGTTCGACGCTGGGTGTTTAACCGCCGAGAACGTTTGTCTGATCCCTAATTTCTTTACAAAATCAGTAAATACCCCGCTGGTATATTGCGGCCCGTTGTCGCTAACTATTTGTAGTGGAAGCCCGAATTGCGAGAAGACTTTGCGAAACGCGTCTACCGTTTTTTCCGCTGTTGTCGACCTCATTAGGATTATTTCCGGCCATTTCGTTCTAGCGTCGATTATCAAGAGAAAATTATACTCTTGGCACGGTCCTATGAAATCCGTATGTATCCTTTGCCAGGGTTTTTCAGGCCATCTCCACGGATTTACTTCGCTTTTGATAGGGTTGTCTTTGACTTCTACACACTCTCGGCACGCTCTTCCTAACTCTTCGATCTCCTTGTCCATGCCTGGCAACCAAAAAAATGATCGTGCGGTCGCCTTCATTTTAACGATGCCCGCGTGTGCTGCGTGTAGCTCGTTTAGTATCACGAGTTTCAATTTCTCCGGAACGACTACTCTGTACCCCCACATGATGCAATCTTGTTCGACATTCAGTTCCTCTTTTTTTAACGCGAACGGTTTAATGTCGTCCTCGATCTCTTTTTTGTGTGGCCAGCCATTTTTAAGGTATAGTAATATTCGGCACAGTAGTCGATCTTTTCGCGTTTCTCTCGCGATTACCTTATGGTCTAGACACGCGAACGATTCTTGCTCTACATAGTTGAGGTATGTATATTCTACCGTTTCTCCGTCGTCTCGCGGCATTGGCAGCCGCGATAATCCGTCTGCGCAATTTTCTTTTGATTTCACGTACTCGATATCGTAGTCGAATGCGTTTAGAAATTCAGCATATCTCTGTAGCCTACGCGCCGCCATGATCGGGATGCGTAACAAAAATTTCCTGCCGTATATGTAGTCGTAAAATTTTGTGACTCCGAATATTATCGCCCGCGCTTCCTTGTCGATTGGTGCGTAGTTTAGCTCGCTCTCTGATAGCGCTTTTGACGCGTATGCAATAGGGCGATCCTCTTCCGGCGTGACATGCGAAAGTATGGCCGAGAGTCCATAGTCTGAGGCATCGCACGTTAACACGACTTCTTTGTTTTGGTCAAAATTTATTAGTATCCTCGGAGATTTTAACTCTTCTTTGGCTAATTGAAATGCCCTTTCGCATGCCTCCGTCCAGTGGAATTGCTCTTTTTTCAAACATTCGTACATCGGTTTGAATTTTGCTGCTCGGTTCTCGATAAATTTGTCGTAATAATTTACCATGCCTAAGAATGCTTGTAACTCTTTGACGTTCGTTGGCCTTGGTGCCTCAATTATGGCGGCCACTTTATCTTTAAGAACGTGTACCCCTTTTTCGTCTATCTGTAATCCGAGATAACTAACTTTTCTTTTGAACAACTCGCATTTCGATTTTTTTAGTCTTAACCCGCACTCCGACAATTTTACGAGAACCTCGGTCGTTTTGTTGACAATTTCTTTTATTGTTTTCCCTTTTATTATAATGTCGTCCAAGAAGACCGTTACGTTACGCATTCCTGCGAGAATGCCTTCCATTTCTCGTTGGAAGTACCCCGGGGCTGACGCTATCCCATACGGCAATTTGTTGTACTGATAAAGCCCCTTGTGTGTGTTAATTGTGAGATACTTTTTCGATTCTTGACTCAATGATACTTGTGCGTACGCCTCTTTCAAGTCTATTTTTGAAAAATATACTCCCCCTTGGAGATTCGCTACTAGATGTTCGATTCTGGGCAATGGGTATCTATCTATGAGTAAGTTCGGATTTACCGTGATTTTGTAATCTCCGCACAGTCGTACTGTTCCGTCCGGTTTGATTATGGGGACTATGGGTGTGCCCCAGTCGCTAACTTCGATCGGCGACAAAAATTTTTCCTCTACTAATCTTTCAATTTCCGCGGATACTTTTTCTTTCAACGCGAATGGAATTGATCGAGCTTTAAAATATACCGGGGCTGTATTAGTACGCATCCGGATTATGAATTTCGATTTACTGTATGTGCCGAGACCTGGTGCAAATAACTTGTCGTATTTTTTGAAGACTTCTTTAGCCGCCTCGCGACTCGTTTTGTCGTCTTCCGCGGATTCTTGTTCGGATTTTATTTCCGCTTTGTTTACTTTCTTTCTCCCCTGATCGACTTTTAGCGGCCATACTCCTAACGCGTGCAGCCAATCGCGACCTACCAGCGGCTTTCCCGTTTTCCCCACCACGTATAGGTCGGCCTTCGTGGTAATTGTGCCGTAGCTTATTTTTATATCGCGTAACAACCCCATCGGTTTCCGTTTCTCCCCGCTATAGTAACTCAATGTAACCCCCGATTCCTCGAGTTGCCGCTCCGGAAAATATTTTTTCTTATCTATTTCGCTTATCAGTGAAACCGACGACCCGCTGTCGACTTCCATGCTAAACGGTCTGTTGTTTATCTCTATCTCTAAGTATTGCGGTTCAACCTTCGAGATCTTATTGTTGTACAGTGAGATCGAAAACAAATCCGCGACACTTCCCGATTCGCTGTCCGTCTCGCTCGCACCCGACTCTCGATCATCGGCTTCAACGTTCCTCACGTTTTTTGCTTTACCTTCCTTCGCCGCTCCGCATACCGCTTGTAGGTGCCCAACTTTCCCGCATTTGTCACACTCTTTTCCTCGGTACCAGCAGTCCCGTCGGTTATGGTTTGGCTTCCCGCAGCATGAGCAGCGCTGTCCAGTCGTTCTGTTTTGTTGACTCGTCCGGCTCCGACGCGGCGTCGGAGCGTCCGTCGCTCTCCGTGTTGTTCTTGGTCGCTGATCTCTCTGCCGTCTACCTCGAGTTCCTCGAGTTTGTATACGATTCGCGTCGATATCGTCTCCTTCACTGCCGTCTTCTCTCGTCTCCGACTCCAATTTCTCGATCGCCTGATGTGCCCCTTCGATGGCTGTCGCTGTCTTTATCGCTTCTTCTAGCGTGAGGTTGTCCGCTTTCAATAATGCGATTTTTATCGATCTGCTCTTGATCCCCGTTATGAACTGATCCCTCAAAGCTTCGTCCTCACTTGTGAATTTACATTTACTTGCTAAACCGCGCAAGCAAGCAATGTACTGGACGGCCGATTCGTCGACTTTCTGTTTTCGTTCTCGAAATCGCTGTCGTAACACTGTTTCGTTTACTACCGGCTTCAGGTAATTTTCCATTTTCTTTATTATTTCCTTCAGCACTGTGTCTTTTGGCTTTTCCGGAGCGCACACTTTACGCACCACCCCGTATGTCTCTGCGTCCATTTTCGTAAGAAAAATTGCCCTCTTCTTCCCGTCATCCTCGATTTCATTCGCTTCGAAGTACAACTCGATCCTCTCGACGAATTCTTCCCAATCATCTGTTCCGAGTTTGAAATCCAGCTTTGCAGTATACTCCATTTTTATCGATTCGCGTGCCCGCACCTGTTGGTCTTGCTCCTTTTCTCTGCAATCCTCTCGTAATACTCGTCGAAGTTCGTCTAGTCTGGATTCTTCATCCGCTTTAATTCCTCTGCTTTTCAGCTCGTCAATGACTGCTCGTTTGGATAGGTTCTGTATCCACGCGGTGCCCTTTTTGGTCGACATTTATTCGACTATCCATCGTTGTTCACTTTTACGCGGTTCGGATTATACTCGTCGCCACTGTAGTGTCCGAATGGTAAGGAGAGGAAGAAGACGAGGTGTTCGTGACTGATGCTTTATTCCGACTGCCGTGCGGCTTACAGGTTCCGGGGAGTCTCCCCACTCTCCCGCACGCCCTCGTATACTCACGCATACACCACAGTAGGGAAGTAAGATTCTCTTCGTATTGAGTTGTATATGTAAGTGAGTAATGATATGGCTTTTCGCGGTAGTTGTGACAGGACTTCAGCAGTTATAAGATCGAACCCCGGTGCTTTCTTTTTGGGAAGTTTCCGGATAGAAAACGCTATTTCTGAGGGAGAAAAGGCGGTAGGGGGTAGGGATAGCTGAAGCGGAGTTTCTAGTGCTGTCCATACAAGCTTCTCGTGAGCGTCGTCTATCAAATCCCGATGTGGAGTGAAAGTTTTTGCCAAATGAGGGGCAAATATATTTGCTTTTTCTTCGTTCGTTCTTGCCCAGGCGCCATCCTCCCTTCGTAGAGGAGCCGGAGGTTCTTTGTACGCGAGGATGCTTTTTGTGGCCCTCCATAGCGATTTGTTTTCTGTACAGAGTGAGCGCGTATATGCTGCGTACGATTCCACTCGGTATTCCCATAGCATCTTTGTAAGTTGTCTCATTAGGATGTTAAGAGCTCTCTTCAAGGACGGATATCTTGATCGTTGCCAAGCTGCGCGGGCTCGTCTTTTTTCAGCTATGAGTTTTCGTATACGGATGGGCAAGAATGAGTTTATATTTTGCATGTTTTTTGTTGAGCCGGCCTCCCAGGCAGATTGCTGTATGGTAGTCGTAAAAAGGTCTACGCTCTGTCGATATCTTCCGGTGATTTTAAGGACACGTTGAGTTGAGTTTTTGCTTCGATATTTTCGCGGAAGATACCCCAATCTATAATACCATTTGTTAATGAAGGCTTAGGTTGATTAAGCATAGGAGAGCAGGCAACGCTCAGCAGCACCGGACTATGATCTGACGATAGATCATTAAGGGATTCCACAGCAAGATGTAAATCACGTATTTGGTTCGTAACAAAGAGGTCAAGGATATCCGGGAGTTTAGTTGGCGAAGTGGGCCAGTATGTGGGTTCGGAGGGTGAGGTTATATGGAGTCTATTGTCTTGTGTGATCTTTAGAAGCATTCGACCTCTTGGATTTGTTACGCGGCACCCCCACTCTTGGTGCTTCGCATTATAGTCTCCTCCCGCGATGAATTTGGGATACAATGTTTGAAAATATGCTTTAAGTTCTAATTCGGTTAACGGTTTGTTAGGCGGACAGTATACTGCCGCGAAATTGAGGGAGGACCCATTTATAACCACAGCAATTCCAGTAGCCATTAGAGTTTCGATACTAACTCCCGGCAAAGGATGGTGGGAGAGCGATCTTTCAATTAATATTGCGGTGCCCCCGTGGGCTGAGTCATCGGGGTGATCAGATCTATAAACTAAATAATCTCTGATGGCTAAGAATGATCGACTAGTCAGATGAGTTTCGGTTATAAGCACGACGTCTATTCGTTTGTCGTGCAAAAATACATCAAGTTCGGATTTGTGTTGTATTACGCCATTCGCGTTCCATAATACTATAGCTAATGATTGTTGTGGCAGTACGTTCATTTCGAGAGTTTAGGCAAGAGCTCAGTAACTAGGCTTGTGAGAAGAGAGATGAGTGGCATGATTAAAGCTTTGAAATCGTTTAGGAAGTTGACCAGTTGTGCATTCGTATCTACTTGCGGATGAGTCGCTTCTTGACGTGTCGCTTAAGTGAAGTCCGTTTGAGCGAAATTGCGTTGACTGAATGGGATGTTTTCCGCCTCAAAGAGATTCGCTCTGGCTGCACTCGAGTATGATGTGTGTTGTCGTCTCGTGGGCGGTGGCGGTGGCGGGGGCAGCGTCGCAGGGGTGACCGTTGCGAGCACCGGCGATGAAAGCATCGGCTTTGGGACTTGCTCCGAGATCGTACGTCCAGTTGCGTTAGTACGCGAATGGATGCTCCTTGAAGACTGCGCAATTTTTTGCAGATTTTTGTGCACTTGACAGCCACGATAATTTGCGGGATGCGGGCCTCCGCATAGTACACACTTTGCCGGCGTTTCCTTGCTTTTCGTGCATTCGGTAGTGATGTGATTTCCCGCACACTTCACGCATCTTGGTGGATGGTTGCAGTAGGATTTCGTGTGGTTATACTGTTGGCATCGCAGACATTATATCTGTTCCTTACGTTTGTGGGGCTCCTCGATTGAGATGGCCGTGTAGTAAAGGCGCTTTAACTCGAATATATCTTTGTTGTTCTCGGAGGGTTCGAGATCAACAAAAAAGAGAGGAAGCGGCACTTTTTTTGTTGGGTGAGTGACATTGCTCACGAGCCTGACTTGAAAGCCCTTCTCTGTTAATTCTTCAGTGATGCAGTTGATCGGTGTCGTGTGGTAGAGGTTTCTGATGATCACTCGAAAGGCTTTCTCATTATTCGGCTGATACGAGTGATAATCGGCCTCCTTCTCTTTCAGATAATGGATAGTCAACCTGTAAGCGTCGCTCGTACGAGTTGAGATAACAGTGTCGGCTAGCCTAGACGAGCACGTGAAAACATCTTCGCCTATTAAATTCGCGAGATCATTGCACATCTGTTTAAAGTCATGTATGTAAGACACGTAGATCCGCGGTGGCTTGGCGACCTTCGGCGTCGGAGTAATCTCTTCTTCCATAGAGTTATTCTCGATATCGGCTATAGGTGCGAAAGGATTCGGTGTAGTGTAGTTGCTTACAGTCTTATTATTATCGTTCAGCAGTTCGATGTCTTGAGAACTATGTCCGTGCTGGCTAGTCATGTTTGTATTGTCAGGATCCGTGGCTGCCTGTAGCGAGACCACCCGCCGCGCGGGTGCTTTGTTTGGATAAGGCGAGTGCCTATGTCTCGTGTATCGTGAACTCTGGCTAGGCTTGAATTCGTTCGGAGTAGCAATTTTATCGAAGGATTTTTCCTATTATTGTAATTTTTCAGTTCCGATATTTAAAAGAGACACTTTTCTTATTTACCCTCCGACGGGATTTTTTTTTGCGGACGCAATGAGCACTCTCACAATTGGTTTGCACACCATGTACTCGGTATAATTCGAATAATTACGGCACACGAGGTAAACACGACTTAATCGTAGCGCTGTCCGAATCGGAACTCTTATAAGTCTAAAGTAACGGGGATCGCGAGGTATGAAGTTTCCGGCACGCTCAGCGATCGCAAGATCCCTGCGCGTGGCGTGGACTTCGTACCTCGAATTTGCAGAGTTGCAAACGCTGATTCTGCGGGACTGTCTCTTCTTTCGCGCTTTCGAGTATTGCAAAGATCCTCGCAAGATCGGTCTAGAGGTCTCCGCGACAGCGTATCACATAGGGCTATAAATCTTCGATAGTTAACGTCCGGTACTGCCACAAAGTTAGTGGCCGCAGCATCGGAAGCGTGGCTTCAAAGTGTGTTCCGCCGTGCAGTAAATCGCGTCGTGTTAGTTAAGGGCCCGAATTGTGTTCACGCCGGTCGAGTAATTCTCCGTCGGTCGACACCCGATACTGCTACAAAGATAGAAGCAGTAGTATCGGAACGTACCCCGCGAGTCCGTTCCATAGTGTCCAGTTCGGGATTGCTTATAAAATAAAACATCAGACTCTATAGAGACACACGTTCTCCTCACCGACAGAGTCCCAAGCGATCTCAGGGTTTCAAAATTAGTTAAGCGCGCAAATTTATTAATTTCTTGGGTTTTATTTTCATTTTGCGAGCCTTCACGAGTCGGATAGCAGGAAACATGGTTCTTCTGGTCCACGGTACCGCTACGTGGGTCAACGCTACTTTTCTCACCGATTTAACATCCAAAATTCATCGCTCTGGGCGCATCGATATCGAAGAAGTCGCAGCTTAGCGATTTCAGCATCGTCCACGATGTCTGTTGCCCCGGGACCAGCGTCTACGAAAATCTACGAGCGAAGCGTCACGAAGACGGTCGAACGAAGCGTCAGCGCCGTTATCGTTCGAATATTAATTTCGTGCGTGCGATAGTTCGCGAAAATCGTAGGGCGTCGCCAGGTACCGGGGAAGCGAAATTATTTGTAAAGGGAGGGGAGAGCGAGACAGCGAAACGAATTAGCGTAGAACACTCGGGGACTCTCGTCGTATCTTTTGTGGTGTGAGGACGTGTGCTCGAGTGATCGAGATGGCCAGAGGGACAGTTCCGAGTAAAAAGTGGATTCCACATCGGTACCGTGCCGATCGGAACTCCGAGATTATCTTTGGGTCGGAGGAAGGAACAAAACGGGATAATTCTCGGTTGAACATCTGAGTCTCTCCGGTGAGGTTTTCGTCTTTTTCCTCGGTCGCGTTTTCATTTTTGTCTTTTATTTTGATTCGTTAATTTTGAGTGTGCGCGTCACTCGCGCGATGACGGTTGCCGGCACGGGCAAAAATATTAATCGTGGGTGGGCCCGTAATAAGGCGCGACGGTCCCGTCTCGCATTTTCTTTAATTTGGTTTTGTTTTCTGTTAACTTGTTCGAGCCTTTGAGATCGTTTCATTTGGTAAATTGTTCGATTAAATTTTGTACGCGAGAGATCCATAAGTGTGGCGTGCGAGTCCCGGTCCCGCACGCGCCGTCCAGCCATAGGCCGATCTGTTTATCGTGCATCGTGTCTGCGACAATGAAAGCGGGACTTGTCAGGGTCGTATCGCACCGGTCAACCACCCGGTTAGAATTGTATTTTTGTGTAATTTCGTGTACCGGATCTTGCGAGCCAGGACGATGAATTTTAGTAGGAAAAATTATTTATTTGAATTATTCACATTGTTATTTTTCGGTTAGAAATTTGTCCCGGTGAACTTAGTAGCTGGGAGAAATTTTAGTAAGGCCTTTCCTTTTTGTTCAATAAATTTCATTCTTGGTGATCACGTATTTTTGGAGTTAATAATTTATTTGTTGTCTTTTCGTTGTACCTCGTGTTAAAGTATCGCCTGTGAAACGGACCGCCCCTCTACCCGCAAAAGCTGCAGCTAGTCGGTACCGTCAAATTCGTTTTCGTTTAACATCATAATCCGATCGTGTCGAGCGCGATGCTCGGCTGGCGCCCTTGAAAATAAACTTCGCGATCGAGACGAATTTTTGTGGCCTTTGGGTATGAGTTTTTATCGAGGAAAGGGTGCGTCAAATTTTTCGGTCACAACACGGATCGACGTATAAATTTCATTAGGCGCGTGACGAATTTAATCGTGTGAGTTTGGGCCCGTCCGTTGAAACAACGACTCAAGACTTAATTTTGAATCCACCCGATCTAAGTGTTTGCAAAAAAAAATAGATGTCGATAAGGCATTCCATGCCGTATCGGATGGTCAAAAAGATGATCATTCCCAAAATAGTTGGAATTTCGTCAGATCACGTAACTATATAAAAAGAATTCGTGTGGATTTTTTCAGAATTTTTGGATCGCGTTTTTGTGAGTTTTTGTAAATTTAGAAATTTTCTACGAATCATGATATCTTGAAAGTATGTGTTTCCGTAGAAAATGTTTCGAGACAAAAAAGTTCGAGTTTCAAATAGAGTTTCGAAAAAAAAAAAATTTCTAATTAAAAAAATGATCATTGTTATAAAAAATATAGGAAAAAAATTTTTTTCGGTCAGTATGTCATTTTCGATTTATCTCGAAATTTTTCAGAAGATACTCTGAAGTGTGTACAGAGTAGACACATATTTTTTTTTAGATGGTTCGATTGGTTTTTTGGCAGCTAAAAATTCATAATCCATAATTATGATTTTTTTTCTTATTTTTCGAGAAAAATCAATTTTATGAGATTTTTTCTCTCCCAAATTTTTCTCTCACATTTTTTAGGTAATAACCGTTGGAGTAATAATGTTTGGAGCTTAATCATAAATTATTGGTAAGGTATACAAAGTTAACCTTGTGGAACACAGTAACGTGATTGTCTCCTACGTATCCTTCAACTTGTAGATGAGGCATTCCATACCGTTTTGAACGGTCAAAAAGTTGATCATTTCCAAAATCGTTGAAATTTTTTCAAATTACGTAACTATATAAAAAGGATTCGGGTGTATTTTTTCAGAATTTTCGGATCACGTTTTTTCGCGTTTTTTTTTAATTTTGAAGTTTTCCAAGAATCGTAATACCCTGAAAGCATGCGATTCCGCAGAAAAAATTTCAAGACGAAAAAGTTCGAGTTGCGGATGAAGTTTCCAAAATAAAATTTTTTTAGAATTTTTGAATATAAAAAATGATCATTTACAACAAAAATATAGGAAAATATTTTATTCCGGTCGGTATGTCATTTTCCATCTACCTCAAAAAATTTCAGAAGATACTCTGAAGCGTGTACAGTGGTTACATATATTTTTTTCGATAGTTTGATTGGTTTTTTGAAAGCTGAAGATTAATTATTCATAATTATGTATAAGTTTTTTTCAAAAAATGCATCGAAACGTACTTACCAAAGAAATCACTAATTCATTCTGCAATTTCTCGTTAGAGTCGTGTTTTTATAAAAGGGCAATGAAGAGCGTCGGGTTCGTAAAGTTTCATTGCTCTATATTAAAAAAAAAACATGTTTGGAACTTTCGAAAAGCCGATAGAGGTGATCTACGACAGTGGTTTGGATCGAATCGGCGAAAAATTCGTTGAGGAGGTTAAATTTTATGGCATTATCGATCTTGTGATAAAAAATTCGGTCTTGCTGCAAGTTCTATGATTTCTTCAGATTTCGGGCGGGCGTTTGCAGTTTACTAGTGGATTAGTATTTAATAATGTTGCCGGTGAAATTTACGGGTGTTAGATCTGAAATGCTGAGGGAAATGGAATCGTGGAATTGAAGAATGATGTATCTACAAACTGAAGGACATGTAGGAGACAATAACTTTATTGTGTTCCACAATGTTAACTTTGTATACCTTGTAACGAGGCACGATAACGTGCTCGCATATCCACGCCCGCGAGAGTCTAGAGAGATTGCGCAACGTCGCGCAACCGTCACGCCGGGCCGAAATAATATGACAATATTGGTCGATACTGCCGAAGGGCTCGTTATTCGTAACTTGCAGAGAGAACGCGAGAATTCGGCAACGGCGCGAGTCCCGCAGAGAGAGAGAGCCAACGACGGTACGCATGAGGCGTCGTGCGAGAGATCGAGAGAGCGATCCCCGCTCCTGGACGCTTGAGTGTGGCCCGCGATGAGAGAGAAGACACTCTCGCGACGAGCGTAGACAGGATAGGCCGTATTAGACTAAGCAGAGAATATTATATTGTGGAAGTAGAATTAATATTTTATTGAGAATTGAAGCGACGGATTACGCGAATTCGGTTACTCTCGACGAGGTCGAGGAAAATCGGCGAATCTCCGAGGCGTGGAGATACGAGGGCTCGAGCCACATTTCCGGGACTGCGTGGAAAGGATTGTCTGAGGTAGGCGCACGTGGTGCCCGATTCTTTCTGTTTGTAGAACACGTGGTTGCCGTCCGTGGCTTCCTCGTTTCCGTCTCGTTGTCGAGATATTGAGTGATCCCTCGAGCGAAGCTCGAGACGATCCCGCGTCGATTATTAGTCAAATTCGTTGCGAGCCTTCGTGCAGAAAATCTTTTGTCCAATTAGTAAAATTGTTGAATAAAAGCCGAAATAATTGTCACTCTTTTTAACTGACGGTCTCGAGCACAACGCTCATTTATTTGTGTCTGTGTGAATGTGTTGAATTGCCCGAACTGCACCCCTAGCTAGCCGTCAAGGAGAGAGGAACGGACAGAACGTATGAAACCCGAGGTAACACGGGGTGATATTGTTACCTGGCGCCCAAGTGGTAAGTTACGAAGGAGGGAAAACCAAGTAGGGCGTCATTATAATGTAATGCGGCGTCCGAGCAATTTTTGTTTGAAATTTTAGTTGCAAGGACCCGTTACAACCTTAACGATAATTTATGATTAAGCTCCAAACATTATTACTGTTATAAATTTTCATTACCAAAAAATGTGCGAGAAAAATGTGGGAGAGAAAAAATTTCATAAAATTGATTTTCCTCGAGGAATAAGAAAAAAAAAAAATTATAATTATGACTTATGAATCTTTAGCTTCCAAAAAACCAATCGAACTATCTAAAAAAAAATATGTGCCTACTGTTCACACTTCAGAGGATCTTCTGAAATTTTTTGAGATAAATCGAAAATTACATATTGACCGAAAAAACATATTTTCGTATATTTTTGGTAACAATAATCATTTTTTGAATTCGACAAATTCGAAAAAAAAATTTTTTGGAAACTTAATTTGAAACCCGAACTTTTTTGTCTCGAAAAATTTTCTCGGGAAACCCGCGTAAAAAAAAGTAGTATGGGATTGCGTATTAAAACGTGTATGGGTTGCAACATGAATAATAGTATGGGAAAGAGTATGGGGTTGGGTATAATCAGAATATGGGTAATTTCCTATTCCTAGACTCATCTTATACGCTCTGGTAGACTCTTTTCTAGTCATCGCAGAAATCCTACGAAGATTCTCAGGAATCGATCCCTCACGATGGTATGGATTCTGTCTCAGATTCCTACGTAAAAAAAAGTGGTATAGGAAAGTAGAATAATGCGAGTATGGGTAGCATAGGGAGATCGTAAGGAGACCGCACGAGAAGCGCCCCACCCAAATGTGAATTGTTTCGTTTACATATTCTTTCCACAGTATTTCGTAGAGCGAAAATTACAATGAAATATTGGTAAAAAAAATAGTTATGTGTAAGTTGAAGGAGACGAAAAAATAGAAGTTGATGCATCGAAAGACAAAATAAAAAATAAAGAAATATGTTCGAAAACAACTTATCCCAACGGATATGAGTTCCTCGAACAAAGTGAGACATAACACTGCATAATCTGCGGTCTGAATTAGATTACGTTACTGAAAACATTTTGAAGTATTCGACGATTGTAATGTCGTACTGTGACGTCTAACTTTCTTCGAGGAACTCATATTTGTGGAAATAATTTTTTTTTTACATATTTCTTCATTTTTTATTTTGTTCTTTACACACGATGTGGTGTCTGTTGCCACCACAGTTCTAGAAGTATCAATTACCAAGATTGCTTTACCTTAAATCTTGACTTCCGGTTGAAAGGTGAGAGCAATTGGACATCTGTTGAGTACAGAGAGCTATTAGGGAGAGAAAAAGGCCTAAGAGACTGCAAAGCATACCCCTCGGGGTGTTTGTTCTAATCCGTAGGAACTAGGCAAAGCGATTGAAAAGTTGCCGAGAAGAAGGGCAGTAGCAGAAACAGCAAAAAGAACGCGAAATCAACAAGCAAAGAGGTTAGTAGGACGAAAGAAGAAGACGAAAGGCGCAGGCGCCGCAGGCCAAGCAAGAGGGAAGCCGGCTAGACACGACATATCGCCAGGAGGGAGCGCCAACGAAGACCGAACGCAAAGCGCGCAAGCGCAAAGCGGACTAGGCGAAGGCAGCGAAATAAGACCGCGCGGACACGCAAAGGCACGTCAACAGACCACCGACGATGAGCAGTCGGTAAGCGAGAGATCAAGGTGACAGCATGGGCAGCCGCGAAGATGGCAGCATTACACCAGGTAACAAGAAAAACGAAACCTGGTTCACACCGTGCGAGGATGAAAGAAAGAGCCGAAAAGGACGCTTAACCAGCGCGGAACGATTCAGGAGGGAGAGATCGAACTCGAAAGGCTCGCCATTTAGCCTGTGGAAAAGAAAACGGAAAGAGGTTAAAGACGACACCGAGACGACCGTACTCTTCACGAAATGGAAGCGCGAATCGCGAAAATGTTACAAGAGCTTTGAATAGGAATTTTAGCAGAAGTTAGGGAAATAGGGGCACAGGGAGCAGAAGAGCGCAAAGAACTGACGGCAGAATTAGGAAATTTGAAACAAGCAATAGAAAATGTAAAAGAGAATGTGAGGAAAACAGGAGAGAATTAACGGAGCGTATAGAGAAAATAGAGAAAGGCAGAGAAGAAAAAGAAAGACAAGAGGCAGAAAGATGGGAAAAGCAAAAAACACAAATACTTAGGAGAATAGCAGAAGTAGCCGCAAAGGCATTTGAAGAGGCTAGGAAAATCGAAAATAACCGAGAAAGACAGGGCGATACAGTGGGTGCAGACGATAAAGAGACGAAGAAAAGAGTCAAAGAGATAGAAAATGAACTAGAAAGAAGAAACAGAGACGAGAGGAGAAATAACGTGGTTGTCAAGGGGCTAAAGATAAAGAATCCGAGAAAGGCTTATGACGCAGTATACGTCTTCCTCGAGAGTGTAGCAGGGCACGAATTGCAGACGGAATATATAGAAGAGATTAACATAAAAAATAAAAGTATGTTCCTTGCGAGGTTTAGAGATTTCGAGGACAAAAAAGAGGTTATGAGAAATAAAATAGACCTGGAAAGAAACGAAGCCTTTATAGACAACGACATAACGAAGAAAGAAAGAAAGATACAAGAGCTACTGCTGGAAAAAATGAAAGTGGAGAGAGAGGCAGGTAGGAAAGCTAGGGTAGGCTACAAAAAATATGGATAGAAGAGAAAGAATACAGATGGGACGATGACAAAGAAGCACTGCAAGAGAGAAAGAATTTTCGCGATGGAGGAAGAAAATGGAACGCAAGAGTGCCGGGAAGAACAAAGTAGGACAGATGGAAGAACCTGAAGAAGAAAGAAAATTACTTTTCTGGAATATGGCAGGACTCGGGAAAAAGGACG
Source organism: Ischnus inquisitorius (assembly GCA_963924025.1). NCBI lineage: Eukaryota > Metazoa > Arthropoda > Insecta > Hymenoptera > Ichneumonidae > Ischnus > Ischnus inquisitorius. Next base: position 14,818,573 of record OZ001253.1, on the reverse strand, counting down.
AAGAATACTGGACGTACATCAAAGGGCAAGACATCATAATCATGACGGAAACGTGGTTGTTAAAAGAAATCTGGGAAGCCTGGGAAACGAAAATGCCGAACGGATACACATGGAAAACACACCACGCAGAAAAAATGAAAGAGAAAGGTAAGGGACGAGGGAAAGGAGGAATCGTAATCGAAATAAAAAATGGAATACACGCGGAGGTAAGAGAAATAGCCAACGGAATGATGCGGATAAAGGCAAGGATTGAAGGAAGATCATGGAATATCATCGGAATATACAACAGAAACGGAGAAAAACACCTCTTAGACAGAATAGACGAAGAAATAGAAGATATAATAGAAGAGAAACTACTCATAGGAGGAGACTTTAATGGAAGAATAGGAGAAAGAGGGAGCAGAAATCAGACCAGTGAAACAGAAGAAGAAAAGCGAAGCACAACAGATAAGGTAGAAAACACAAAAGGGGACCTAATCATGAATCTGGTGGACAGAAGAGGATGGAGAATATTAAATGGAAACAAAAGCGGAGACGAAGATGGACTTTGGACATACATCGGCAAAAAGGCAAGCACGGTAATAGATTATGGCATAACAAATGAAGGGGCATGGGAAGACGTAAGGGAATTCAGCATAGGAGAGAGAACAGAATCCGATCATTTACCCTTGCAAGTCACCATCAAAGGAAGAGAAAGAGAGTGTTACGTCCCGTAAACTTTAACTTCAAGAATATATTCCGCATCGCAACGAGCCTCGCTACTCGCGCCACGTGTCGGAATCTGCAGCGTCAGCAATGCTCAACACGCTCGCAAAGGCGGACGACAAATCGCAAACGCCGCCGATCTCACGGTGCGCACAAAAATATTAATATTAATCCAATTGCTGACCCTGCGGATTCCACCACTTCACCACCGCTCTCTCCGATCGACGATCGGCGAACGCATCGCTATATATTTCAAATCGATCCGCTCCTCAGGTCAGTCTCTAATCAACCAACGATCGAGGTCGATCAGATTAGAGCTCCGTGGCCCGTGTCTACCCCGCGCGGTTAATACTCAACACCCCGAGAGACCGTTCATCGTAGTATCATTCGAGCCACGTAATATTTAGTGCAGTTATTAGTTTAATTAACATCAAGGTTTGGAATATCCAATTCCACCTGAAAACTCGCGTAGTCGCGAATAAACATCTCGGTAAATCTTCGAGGTTCGTTCAGCTTCCCACAAAAGGGTCGTCGTGCGTAAATCGACCGGGAAGTCAAGAAAACTGTGAAGTTCGTGCGTGTGTAATAAATATACAACAAGTGACATTTTCGCCACGAGCCAAAGCGCTCGTGTAGTGTTTAAGACATTAGAAAAGAATTAATCACTAAGCTTATAATAATCAAGGAACATTTAATTCGGCAAATTCTGACAAACAAAGATTGTAACAATATATAATTCATGTTCCAAGGGAACTCAAATTCTCATAATTTCGACTCCTGCATAAAAACCCAATCCTCGTGATTTCAAAGGACCGTGCCTGTAGAGGACGGAGTTAAAGAACGGATCCAATAATAAAAATAAACCTCGCGATTCTCGTGAGGGTTAGCGTGTGTCCGTACGAGACGCCCCCGCACGTCACAAGAGGAAATAACAAATGTCAAAAACGACATCGTACAGACGGAGGACTGGACAGACGAAGGGGCGGAGATTTACAGGGCAAGAACAGAAAACGTGCAATACTAAACAAAAATTTTACGAAAAATTAAACAACTCCCGACTGCAAAAAGAGTGAAATCACAATTAATTATTGACGTGTTATCGTCGGGAGATTTTTTCGTCATTAAGTATGGACATCTCCCGATTATAACACGTCAATAATTAATTGTTATTTCACTCTTTTTGCAGTCGGGAGTTTTTTAATTTTGCGTAAAATTTTTTCATTTCATCTTTTTTAGAGAAGATGTTTTCACCGAAACTTATACCTCCGCGAATTTGAGGTTATGCCGCACGGAGATCAAGCGTCTTGCGGGCCGCCGGTCACTTGCGACTGACGCGCAACAGTCAGTCCGGTATCGTACTATCCGCCGTAAAAACATACGGCAGACGAAAATGTATAGCAGAAGATGGCGGCCATCTTCGATATATTCGTTAGACAGTTTAGAGAATCTCTTATATTTCTACCGATCTTCCACGGATCGAAATTTTACTATGCAAACAACCTTCACTGTGCGTCATAAAATCTGTGTACAAAATTTTGTCAAGTAATTTTTTGCCGTTTCCGAGAACATTCCGGACAAGTTAAAAAGAAGGAATAGAGGAAAGTTCGGAGGAATTGATGACGGAAGTCAAGGCAGCGATAGTGAGAAAAACACACCGAAGAAGAGCAAGGAAAGAAGGAGAAAACCATGGTGGAACAAGGAATGTACAGATAGCAATGGCAGAATGAAAAAAATCGTTACGGAAATATAAAGCAGGAAAAGAGGACAGAGAAAACTACATAAAGCTGAAAAAAGCCCACAGAGAGTTATGCAAAAGGAAAAAAAAGGAACGGGAAGAAAAAGAATTCAAGAGAATATTAGAAATAACTGATGAGAATGAAGTATGGAAAGTAATCAAACGAGAGAAAGGGACGAGGATGCCCAGGAGTGAGAAAATAAAAATAGACGAGTGGGAAACATACTTCCGGGAATTGCTGGAAGGAACTGCCACAAGGGTGCAACGAACGTATGAACCGACGGAACAGGCAGAAGAGGCAGGAGCGCAGCTAGACGAAATAAGTGAAAAAGAGATGGAGAAAGCAATCGGTGGGCTGAAAAACCGGAAAGCAACAGGAGAAGACGATATAAAAAATAAGGCATGGAAAAATGCAGGAAAAACCACCAAAGAAAGACTGAGGAAGATTCTCAACATGATCTGGGCAGGACAGGCATGGCCAGAAAGATGGAAAGACGGAATCATCTGCCCAATCTACAAGGAAGGGGACGTGCACGCAGTGGGAAACTACAGAGGAATAACTCTTATGGATACCAGCTACAAGATTTTCGCAATGATATTGGAGGAAAGGCTCAGAAATGATATAGAAAGTAAGAACATCCTACCGGCGACGCAAACCGGGAAAGGAAAGAGGGAAACTATATACATTCTTCGCGGACCTGAAGCCGGCCTTCGACAAGGTAAACGACAAAAACTGTGGAATTGTATGGAGAAGCAAGGGATAGACAAACAATTGATAGAGCGGACAAAGCAAATCTATCGAGAGACGCACAGCAAAATTCGAATAAACGGCGAAGACTCGAAAAACTTCCGGACGGAGAGAGGGTTAAGACAAGGTTACCCGCTAAGCCCGCTACTATTTGTGGCATTCATCGCAGGGGCGGAGAAGTATATAAGAAGAGGACAAGAAGGAGGAAGGTGATCGGAAGGGAAAAGCTTTGCACGCTGGCATACGCGGACGACCTAGCAATGGTGGCGGAAAGCAAGGAACAGATGCACGCAATGCTCAGTAGACTGAAAAAGTACTTTGAAGGAAAAGATCTAGAATTAAACGTTAGGAAATCCAAGATGCTAGCATTCCGAAAAGGCAGAGAAGAGATAGATAAGCCAAAGTGGACGTGGGGGTCGGAAGAAATAGAAGAAGTGCGTAAGTTCAAATACCTGGGCTACACCATCCAACGAAACAATGGGAACGGAGAGCACATCAAAGGCGTCACGAGAAGAGGAATAGCAGCAATGGCTCAAGTATGGGGAATCGGAGAGCGGAAATTCAGAGGGAGCTTTCGAAGGAGAATGACTATGTTGAACATTATGGTGAAAAGTATACTCTTTTTCGGAGTCGAGGTATGGGGGTCAAAGGAATGGAAAGAAATAGAAAGAATGCAAACCTAATACCTAAAATGGATACTAGGACTGAACAGGTGCACGCCAGACTACATCGTAAGCGAAGAAACAAAAGTGGAAAAGCTATCCATAGACGCCGGAAGAAGAGCGCTGCGCTTCCAGGAGAAAATGAAGAAGGAGGGAAATAAAATCCCGAAGGAATGCAGAAGAGAGATGGGCACTCAAAAGTGGCGACACTCGACATGGGTCAGTGAAATCGAAGAACTGCTCGACAAAGAGAGAATGGACAAATGGGAATGGGAAGCGAGAGTGGAAGGAAGAGAGGACGCAACCGAGGAATGGGTGAGGCGAATGGAAGTGAGACATGCGCGTGAATGAAGAGAGAGAATAGCCAACACAAGATACTGCACAGGATATCGAACGTGGGCAACAGACAAAGTACCAGGCTACCTACAAGAGGCGGGGAAACTGGAACAAATGAAGCAAGTAGCAAGAGTAAGGTGCGGAAACGGCATGAGGGCGAACAACTTCTGGCTAGAAGAAGACAAAAAGATTTGCAGAATCTGTAAAGGCGAGACAGAAACGTTAGAGCACGTCGCCGAAAGGTGCAGAGAAACAGGGACGCGTGTCACAGGAATACAAGAAATAACAAGCGAAAGCAGGGAAGGTCTAAGATGGATAATAGAGCTGAATAGGATAAGAGAAAAGAAAATGAAGGAAGAAAGTAGAGAGTGGGAAGCAGTAGATAGGCCAGGCTAGGGACGTCGAATAAGTGATGTTTGTTGATTAGTAACAGTAAGAATAATGTAAAGGAAGCAATTGGTATCCAGAAATGGGAAAATAAACAAATTACTACTTTACCTTAAATCTTGCCGGACCAAACGTACGGTTCATAAGTTGGTTGACAACTACCGGACGCTCGATCGCTGTTCCCTTTATATGAACGGAGATCGATGTCAGTTCATATATTTTATGTTATTATTTACCGTGCGCTCGCGCTCACACTTTACATAGTGTAAAGTGGAGCGTTCGACTCAGCGGTTTCTCTTGACGATGGACATCGTTTCGATGTTCCCATTTCTTCATCTTTTGTTTAATATCTTTTACTCAAATTCTTGTATGTAAACGGAGATTGGAGTCAAGTCAAATTATATAAAGGTGTTCAAATCGAGCGCTCGCCGACGAGACGAGCGCTTCGCCGATTGCGAAACTACTGACTGTGCGCTTGGTGCGACGACGTCTCGCTCGGCGCTCACCGAGGAAGCCTCTGTTGCGGAACTGCTGACGGTGTGTTTGGTGCGACGATGGCACGCTTAGGCGTATGCCACTCGAATTCCTCGTATCTCGCCTGTGCGTATGTAGTACACATGTCGCGAGGAATTCGATATTCTACTTATGTTTAATACTGCCTCTCATGGAGTTATGTTTTCTATTAATTCCCTTACTAATCCCCAAATAACGCGTGCAAGGGTTCCGCGGTACAACAGGCGCGTGACTCTGTCGAGTTAATTGATATAGTGATACTGATATGAAAAATACACTTGATACTAAACACACTGTTGTCGAAGCAGGAACTGAGTGTAAGATTATTTGCTTCGTAGAAAAACCGGGGCGATGCTCTTCTGGACTATTAGAGACTCCGTTTAGTTGATAATAGATGTTGGATAAATATAGAGGATTCAAACGAATACTGCAGAAGTATATCACTGTTTTACTAACGACGTATAACTTATGTACTGATACCTCGCAACCCATGTTTGAACGGTGAATTCCGCCACGTCAAGTCTGTCTTTTTTATAATTGAACGGTGTCACGCTTATGTCAACAAGCCCCTTAACCATGTCGCCCAATATGCCACTGTATGAACCATTAGGTAACAAGTATCCCCACGTCGACCCTTTCTGTAAATTAATACTTTGCACAAAATAAAGTGCGTTATTATATAATAATATCGAATGTAAAATAAATGGACCGTTGAATTGTGAAGACCTAAGGTTTCATGTACTCACCTGAAGTTATAGTAGTCGCGAAGCTGTACTATGAGACCATAATTGAAACGATGCATAGTATCGAAATGTCGGTCTATGGGATTATTTATGTAAGTCATCAAATCCGGAAGTGGTGTATGATCAAGCTGTAATCAATAAAATGCAATCAGATAAATGATCACCAGACTGTTGAATCACGTTGAATAGAAGTACCACTTTCGAATCTCTACATAAGTTTGGGTCAGCATTTCAGAGAAAATCGATAAATGAACTGTGAATTCCTCCCAGAATCTCAAGGGATTTATGGCCCGGTAAAAACATCTTAGTCTTTTTAAAAGTCATGAAATGTAACGTAAACTTTCGCGAGATTCGAACACAGATCATCCGATCAGTTGCGCACGCAATCATAGCCGAATTGTTTCCATCGAGATTTACATGAAAGCCTCTGACAAATCCATGTAGTAATGGATAATGATCTATTCCAGATAGATTATTGTTTATATGGTGTAATGCTGCCTACATTCAATTTAAATATCCACCGGTATCGCGGGTGAGGGTTCCCTACTGAAAATTGTTATATGGGATCCCACATAAGATCTCATCTTGTATCCTATGTGGGTTTTGGAGTAGGAATCCGTGTAGCTTCCCATGGGATTCCCAAACAAGGGGCCCATATGGGTTTCTATGTACACACAGGTTCCCACACAGGATTTTTTAGGAACCCACATGGGTTTCTTGTACGCGAATGCCCCGGGAACCTGTACGGGTTTTTATATATAACCATGTCGCGGACTTCCGGTGAAAAGGTGAGAGAGAGAGCACGCTTAATGTTATTCGCATTTTGATAAGAGATAAGAAGGGAGATTCTGTAAAATCCTCGCCCCGAGGGGTGGTCTTTTTATACCGCAGGAAAGGGGCAAAGCGTAGATAATTGCCAAGAAGACGGACCGATCGCAGACAGAGAGAAAAGTAGCAGAAAAGAAAAAGGTACGACATAGGAGGTTAAGCGAAGACGGGAAAAAGAAGAAGAAGCGCAGGCGCGGCGTGGAAAGGAAGGAGAAGCAGAAGACGGGGCGCACTCTTACGGGAGTGCGTACACTAAAGCGCGACACGGGGCGCGCGCAAGCGCGCTAAGAGGCAGAACGGCAAGCCTTAAAGTCAGCAGCGCACCCACACGTGATCTGCGGGAGAAAAATCAATCAGACAGAGAGGGGAAAGTGGCGGTAGTCGGTAAGAACGAGATCCAGGAAGAGAATGGATAAGAACAGTGAGAAAGAGATAGAGAAAAGTTTAAAACAAGGACAGCTACAAGATAGAAGTGAAATCTGGCTCTCGCCACTGCCGGACGATACGAGAGCAAGAAGGGGAAGACCATCGAGCGCGGAAAGGTTTTCGAGAGAGAGAGCAAATTCGGAAGGGTCGCCGATAACGAAGTGGAAAAGAAAATTCGGAGAAGTGGACCAAGCTACTGAACCGGAGGCAGCAGCGTTCTTCAAACGAAGCTCCATAACGAAACGGTCACCACCGAATCAGACGAAGGGGGAACAACGACACGAAGCAGAGGAGGAAGAGAAGCAAAGCACCGAGGACAACGAAACAGAAAACAGCGAAATGAAAGAACGAATGATGAAACTGTTTGAAAAAATGATGTTAAATGTAAAAAATGAAATATTAGCCGAGGTTAGAGCAGTAGGCGAGCAGGGAATAGAAGGTAGGAAAGAAATGAGAAAAGAATTAGAGAAAGTGAAAGCAGCGGTCGATAGAGGTAGGATAGAGTGTGAGGAAGGGAGGGAGAGGCTAGAGATGAGAATAGTGAATATAGAAAAAGAGATACAAGAGAGAGATAGGGAAGATAAAGAAAAATGGGAACAGAAGACATTAGAAATAGACCAAAAAATAGAGAGAGAAGTTAATAGAGTAGTAGAGGGGAATGGAGACGCGGAGGGAGGGGAAGAACTCGCGCAAAGCGGGCACAGAGGGAGGGAAAAAGAGACTTACACAAAACTTAAAGAGATAGAAAGCATGTTAGAAAGAAACGAACGAAAAGAAAAAAGAAACAATGTAATAATAAAAGGAATGAGAATAGACAAGAATAGAGACTCAAAGAAAGAAGTTAAAGATGTTATAGAAGAACTCGCGGGAAGAGAAATAGACATAAAAGAAATCAAAGAATTGAACGGAAAGGGCAGAAGCATGTATCTGGCACGATTCGAAGATTTTGAAGATAAAAAAGAGGTAATGCAAAAAAAGAGGGAATTAAAGGGAAAAACAGTATTTATTGATGACGATTTAACAAAAAAAGAAAGAGAAATCCAAGCGATGCTACTTATGAGAATGAAAAAAGAAAGGGATGAGGGTAGAAACGCGAGAGTAGGATATATGAAATTGTGGGTAGAAAATAAGGAATATAGATGGAATGAAGAGAACGAGACACTAGAAGAAAAACGCACATTTCGAAAAGAAGATGAGACAGCGAAAAGACAAAGAGAGGAAAGTGCGGGACGGCAAAAGAGATGAAGAAACACAGCCGAAAGAGAAAAAAGAGAGCGAAGAAGAAAGTAAAAAAGGAATAAATGTGATATTTTGGAATGTAGCGGGATTAAGAAATAAAGACGAGGAGTTTTGGAAATATATGGAACAGTTTGAGATAATTTGTATGACCGAGACATGGATGATGGACGAAGAATGGCAGAAATGGAAAAGCAAGCTACCGAAAGGATATAAATGGAAATGCCAAGCTGCAAGGAAGATTAAAAAAAAGGGACGAGCTATCGGAGGAATAATCACAGGAGTGAGAAACGAAATAAAAGAGGAAAACACGAATGTAACAGAAGAAGGGACTGAGGAGAGAAGAGTATGGATAAACGAGGAAGAATGGAGGATATGGACAGTATATGAGAAAGGCAAGCAGCTTAAAAACCTATGTGAAGTAATCGAAGAGAGGCAAGAAGAAAGACTACTAATAGGTGGGGATATGAACGCAAGAATAGGAAACAGAGGAAAAACAGCATGGACTGAGAATGACGAGGAAGATGGCCAGGAAAGAAGGACGAAAGATAAGGTGAGTAATGCAGACGGGAAAGCGATGTTGAAAACGATTGAAGAAAGAGGATGGACAGTGCTAAATGGAAACAAGGAGGGAGATAAAAATGGTGAATGGACATACGAGAAAGCAGGAAAAAAATCGGTAATAGACTATGGCGTAGTGAACTGGGAGGCATGGGCGAGAGTCCAGAGATTCGAGGTGGGATGCCGGTTGGACTCCGACCACCAACCAATAATTGTAAAGATCGAAGGGAAAGTGGACAGAGAAAAAGAGAAGAAGGAAAGACAGAGAATACAAGATTGGACGGTAGTCGGTATCGATACATTCAGAAACAGAGTCAGAGAAATACAATGGCAGAAAAGAGACGTCAGAGAGGAATGGAGAGAAATGGTGGAAAAACTGGGAAAGGCGATCAAAACAAGAGAAAGGAAAGAAGAAAAAAACGCGGGATGGAAGCCATGGTGGGATAGTGAATGCTGGGAAGAAAAGAGAAAAGTAATGAGAGCACTAAGGAAAAAGAAAAGAGAGAAAGTAAACGAAGAGGAATTTAAGGACATAAGGAAAAAGTACAAAGATTTATGTGAAAAGAAAAAAGACGAGTGGAGGGAGAGAGAAGAAGAAATATTGAACGGCATAAGGACAGAAACAGAGGCCTGGGACTATGTGAATAAGGAAAGGAAAAAGAGACAGGGTGTAAGCGAAGAAATAACGATGGAAGAGTGGAAGAGACACTTTGTAAACCTGCTCGGAGGGACAGAAGAGAGATGCTGGGACGAATCGGTATCAACGCGACGCACAACTGAAAGTGAAGACGAGGAAGTATCACAGGAAGAGGTGGAAAAGCAAATAAGAAAAATGAAGCTAAAAAAGGCTGCGGGAGGAGACGGGCTGAGGAACGAAGTATGGAAGCTGGGAGGAGACGAAGTGAGAAGAAAACTCACGAGCGTAGTGCAAAAGGTGTGGAAGGGGGAAGGTTACCCGGAAGAATGGAATGAAGGGGTGATCATGCCAATATGGAAAAGAGGAAATAAAGAAGACGTTAAAAATTACAGAGGTGTCACACTTTCGAGCACGGGGTACAAAGTATACGCAAGCATCCTGAATGAAAGAATAGTAAAGGACGGAGAAGAAAAAGGAGTATGGAGCGAAACGCAAGTAGGCTTCAGGAAAGGAAGAGGAACGATGGATAATATCGCTGTTTTGAAACATCTAGTGGGAAGAAGAATCGAACAAGGGAAAAAAGTGTACGGATTTTTCATCGACCTGAAGGCGGCATTTGATAATATGGACAGAGAGGAACTATGGGAAACGATGAGAAAGAAAAGAATTAAAGTAAGTCTGATAGAAAAGGTAAGAGAAACATACAAGGAAACAAAGTGCAAGGTGAGGGTAAGAAACGAAGAAACTGCGGAGTTCTGGACGAGAAAAGGAGTGAGACAAGGCTGCCCGCTAAGCCCGACGCTATTTAACATATATCTAGCTGACCTCGGAGAAGAGTTAGCAAAGGGGGTAGGAGGCATTAAGATCGGAGGGAGGAAAATTTGGTCGCTGGAATATGCAGATGACGTCGTGATACTGGCGGAAGGCGAGGAGGCGATGAAGGAAACGATGAAACGGCTGGAGAGATACCCGAAGAAAAAAAAGCTAGAACTAAGCATAGAAAAATCACAAATGATGGTGTTTCGGAAAGGAGGAAGGAAGAGAAAGAAAACAGTGTGGAAATGGAAGAGAGGAACAATAGAAGAAGTCGATGGACTGAAATACCTTGGATACATTGTAAGAAGTAACAACGGGGACGGAGAACAAGTAAAGGAAAGAGTAAGAAAAGCGCAAGTTGCGATGAGAGCAGTATGGGGAATTGGCGAAAGAAAATTCAAGGGAGACACGATATGGAGGATGAAACTGTATGATGCGATAGTAGGAGGGATACTATCGTACGGAGCAGAAATATGGGGATGGAAGGAAAGAAGAGAGTTGGAAAGAATTAATGAAAAATACATAAAATGGATTCTGGGGCTAGATAGTAAAACGCCGGGATACATCGTGAAGGAGGAGGTGAAAAGAAGGCAGAGGAACAGCGCCATGGCGGAGAGAGCAATGAGGTGGGAAGAAAAGATGAGGAAAGGAGAAGGAAGTGGGCTCCTAGCAGAATGCTGGGAGGAAAGAAGGAGAGATGAAGAACAGGGCATACTGACGAAGTGGACCAGGAATAAGCAAGAATACATCAGGAATTGTGGATTGGAAGCAGAGGAAGTCAAAAGATGGATGGAGAATGGGGAGCCGTGGATCGAGAAACTGAGAGAAGCGGAAGAAGAAAAGGAAAAAGTACGAAGACAGGAAGCAATACAGCAATCAAAATACAACAAAAGATACAAGGAAATAAGAGCGGAAGGAATACCAGAATATATAAAAGAAGGTAGAAAAAGAGGAGGCGAATGGATCAGGAACATAGCAAGAACAAGATGCGGAAGCGAAGAGATGGCCAATAAATGTTGGCTGGAAGGGCAGAAAATCGGGTGCAAATTATGCGAGGTAGGGCTAGATACGCTAGAACATGCGGCGACAGAATGTGAGGGGATGTGGGAATGGGAGGGAGAAGTTAATGAAATAGTGAGAGAAAATGGGGAGGGGTATGGGTGGATTAAAGAATGGATTAAAAGAAAGAACGAAGCCGTGAAAGAAAGAATAGGAGAGGGATAGATAGGGTAGACAATAAGGATAGAATAAGAAAAAAAAAAAAAAAAAAAAAAAAAAGAATGTAAATTAAAGAAAGGTTGTAAACGGAAGTCATGCAATGCCTAAGGGCGAGCATTAATAAACTACTACTACTACTATATATAACCATGTCAGACTAATTCGCTTCTTTGAGTCAATTAATAAAAGAACAATTCCGTAAACCAATACACATTTTTTCTATCATGCCAAGCTAGGAAAACGAGATTTAATAAAAAAAAAAAAAAATTAAATTCGACCTAACGTTCCATCCAATTTTACCGTACTTATACCCCATCCTAGTAGTGGACGCCACCAAAGTTGCTTTACTACTATCGACTACCTGAAATGTTCTGTGATGCGGCTTTTTCCAAAATACCGATAACCGCCGGGGACGGGGGGGTTGAAGCAAAACAGTGCAAAATACGGTAATATTGAATTTAATGAACGAATCCGGAAATAGTTCGGGATGACTCGATATAAAATAAAAATAATCGCTGGGAAAAATGAAGCGGCAAAATAAAGGGTGGAAAATAAACTAAATCGCACTAACTAAATAATAATTAAGAAAAAGAGATAACGCAAAAATAATAATAAAGAAGAAAAGAAAACGCAAAAATAATAATAACCAAAATCTCAACAATAATATCCGGCTCTCGGTGGCACGGAAAACTTATAGACTAAAGGGTGAAAAACGGTATCCGGGACGCGGGGTAACGTGGACGAAAATGGCGGCGATTCGGGGGAAACGGGACTCACGGGCGACCAAAATGTCGAAGGGGAAAGGGAGCGGGTAGTTCACGGGGCAAGGGGAAGCGACTGGGCGGTTATCACACTCAAAACTGTCAAGCTAAAAATGCTACAAAATAAAATAATAAGTTGGGCGCCAGTTACGAGTCGGCGTAACACCGTTGCGTGAAAAGAACTAAAAGAAAACCAAAAGAAAACCAAACTCGTACTGTGACACGCGTCTCTACTACAGTCGGCCGGCTAGTCGCGGGAGCGAGGAGAGGGCTCAGGGGAGGGTAAAAATCCCGATCTTTCAGCTCACAAATTAATCGCGGTTATTAACAATAATTTCCGGAGCAATTATAATCGGGGAGAGGGTTATTTTCGACGCGGGGGAGGCTCGGGGATCTCACTGGATATTTACTGACTAACACCACTCACCACGCGCTCGCTACCTGTACGGGCGAGTGCCGATGCCGTGACAATTTCCTCACGATCTATCACTCCGAAACTTTGCAAAATCCTTGAGAACGGGGCCGGGACGGAGGGGGAAACACTCGTGCACTCTTATAACGTCACTCACAAAATCAAGCGATCGATCTTTTGCGGCGCGACTTACAGAAAAATAATCGACAGAAATATTACGCTCGCACACGTGCACACGGGGTATCGCTCGGGCCAAGAGTGAGTAATTTTCACCGGTTTCCGCTTTCTTCATGATCCTTGCGCCGTGGGGGGTCTTGGTGGCGAGTGAGAGAGTTTGCAACACAACTTTGGTCGATAATTGGGCTCACCGGCGGGTGTGGCGTTAGATGGCGACGGGAGGCTCATAGATCGCCGATCGATATAGTTTGGCGGTGCGTGGCGAGACGGCTGAGGCGGGCAGTGGGGACGAGTCACCTGAGCGAGGCGAGACAACCGTGGTCCAGGGACTTCGCGTCCCCTCGCCGGGCTCTTCTATCTCCCTCGGCTTTACCGCGCGCTCTCTCACTCGTGCTGGCTCGTCGTGCGTTGTCGCGTTGCTGGGTCTCGCGCGGCGGGGAGGACGGAGGGGGAGTCACGCTACAGCTAATTCGCACCTATCCTACGCGTTGCGTTCGGCCGTGGTGAGCGGTGGACTCGGTTGTTGGGGAAAATTGTGACGTTTTTCGCTTAGAAAAATTGTTCTTACAATTTATATTCATGCGGGGACTTATAAATCACTTCCCGAATTTTGATGATATAAAATCATTGCCAAATATATATTATAACCGTACACTCTGTCGTCGGCTACGATCTGCTCTCGGACGCGAGAACTAGTAGACACCGTCGGCGTGGGTGGTAACACTCAATCGATAAGATGTCTCGATGCTCCGGTTACATCGCAGGTTCTTCTGTATTTTGAAAAATGTCCGTGTTCCAAAGGTTAGAAAACTTCCGGTTGCCAGATGTTTCGTTACATACAAACACCAAGATGTTTTGAAAAAAAAATGTATTCAATTAATGTTTACTCTCGATTTTTGTATCTGGAACTAGTGACGTTGACGTAGAACGATGATCTATAATTTAATCGATGTTTGCTTCGATCAATTAAAACGTCGACTTAAGACGATGATCTAATAACGTTTTAAAGAATCCTCCTCCTTTTTAAGAGATACTCTTAAAAACTATCGTAGTTACCACGGGTCGGTAGAGCAGATTGCTACGTACAGTAGACGATCAGATAATTCCAATATTCGGGAGCCAGACCAATCCGCCACCATCAGATAAGTTGAATTTCCTTCTACCTGCTTGAGTGCTTGCCCACTGCCCCTTCCGCCGAAAAAAATTTCCTCACCAACGCTGTTTTGCGCCGCGCGTAGGGATGTGAGTAGCCGCTCGTGGAGCGCGTGGAGATGAAGACAGTTGTGGAAATGACCGTAAGATTCGATCTTGCGATCATTTTTACCGTGTCAAGAACGTCACATACGGTGGTTGCAAGCATAGCTTTCGAAACAATTTTTTTCAACTAATGCAAAATTACAAACCACGAATTTTTAATTTTTTCGTGTTTTGTGGTTAAATCATTTAACCAGCAATAATGATTGATTTCATTTTTTATTTTATTAAAATCAGATTCCAGCCAAAAAGGTTAAGAATTGGTGTGGTAAAATATTTTTGTGAGTTATAATTTTGTATTTTTCATTATATCGTATTTTGCATTATTTTTCATTTACTCATGAAAATTTTACGCTTGAATCGATATGATCTTCGCCCGATTTATTACCGGTAGCTCAATAGCTATGTGAGTAATCAAGAGGGTTATGAACAATCGAACCCACCCGTGGTTACGTGTACAACCATAGCTGTTGTTATACTTTTATTACTTTTTTGCTCTTTCGATGGCTGGTTAAGTGGAGCATCATTATGTTTATTTAGATTCTTTCATGACTGCATTGGAACAACATACCTTCTGAATAAAAAAAAGTAAAAGTTTTCTCAATAATATCCAGTGAATATTAAAGTTGATATTACAATTGGTTAAAATGATTTACCGCTATCGGGGCCACCAAAAAAATTCAAAAAGCTAGTTCACCATGTATACATTATGGGAATCAAATAGAAGTTTAATTATTCTTAAAAGGAAAAAAGTAATTAACATTTTATTTTTAGGTGACTCAGTCCCCTTAAACATCGTTTATGATGAATTAAAAAAAGACATAAATGAAAAGTCATGATTTCCCGAGATCGCTAATGTTTATCAACTGATGTATATAACTATTTATTTTTCTCCATTCATTTATTTGATTATTTTTTAATAAATCAATAAATTTCAAAACAAAAAGCAATGCATCAAGTCGATTCCTGCTTGACTCTGCAAAAAAGTACAAGCTCGTTTTGCGTATTACTCGTATTTCAATCTTTATGAAATACAAAAAAAACGTTTCTGATGAGAAAAATATCTGTATCAATAGCGCATCATGGTACTACGGTACGGGTCTTCTTTTGCTTTATGGTAAAATGACGGAATGTGTCCGCTGCTGGAATACGAAAAACTGTAGAGTAGGAGAAAATCGTCGATCTTTCTCTCGCCACATGCTAGCTGCCACGTTCTTTCTCGGTCAGGCAAAATTCAGCAACGATATTATTGGTAGATCTAAAGGGAAGGGGACTGCCGTTGCCTTGCCGAGCAGGTAGACGGAGCCGAAAAAGGGTCCGGATTCAACTTACGTGGTCGTCTTTTCGTCAACTTAACTGATGGTTGGAATTATCTGAGTTGGAAATACGCGATCGTCCACTGTATATCTAAACGTGGATTTCAAAGCTGCAACGCGGTTTATTCGGACGGACAACCCCGGAGTCGAGCAGCGTAGCCTCCCGACTATGTGCAGGTAAACGAATGACCCTGAGACTTAATACAGTGCGCTTTAAATAGGCTGCACGGGGGTCACCGCCGATGTTAGTTAACTGTTTATTTATGCATTTAAGTTAATAAATGTATTACTAAACGTTTATATGGAGCTAAGTGCCTTACATATAAAGTTGGAGCCTGTCCGCATAATGAACTAATAAGTTACATGTTTAAATAATTTTTCAACAAAATGAACTTAATTATTAGACATTTTCCCCAATTAACAAAATGACCCGATTTAGAGGCATTTCGGCACACGTAGTAGAGAGCTATTGTTCAAACAATTCATGAAACTTTTTTACTATCAATCTAAATTTTTTATGGAAATAAATAATTGAACTATTTTCGCCGTGTCTCTGATTCCATGATAAAAATCTATTATTTGAAAAATGTGTGCTTAAAGAAAAATTGTCGATCGAATCCTATCACTTTTTTTCCTTTTGCTTTTTCAAAAAGCTTTGTTTTGGTGAAAAAATTTGTTTTCAAGATTTCCATGTGAACGTCTTCAGAATGTGCCGAAACGTTGGAACCTTGCAAAGAAAAAGTTAAATAAATTGGAAACGGTTTGCGGTATCAAACTGAAATTTATACCACATATTGAGGGGTGAATTCCCCTTCTTCGGCGCAATTTTTCGCCAAATCTATGCAGCTTTCACGTCATTTTGAATTTTTTGAAAAAAATTTGATCAGCGCATTCAATAAATTAGTAAAAGTACATTGATAGACGTGTTGTATCGCCGGAGCCCGAATGATCAGTCCGTGATCGGCGGGTGAGATATTATCTCCGAAGATGTTAGGATGTTACCAGTAAAGGGTTGGAACCTCAGTGAGGACCACAACTCGTAGGCGCAATAACAATTTATTGACGAAATAGAAAACAGAGCAATAAACAATTTCACTTTACAATCACTTTTCCACACAACGTTACAATGTTGCTTCACAAATCAACTTCAATGCTTAATCTTTTTGTGTGATTGTGACCGATGTTTGTAAACTTTTGTTTGCTCGCTGCGGCTTCGGAACGGTCTGTATTTGAGGATACTCCTAAATGATGTGCGAAAGATCCAGTTTACGTTTCCACCCTGATCAGGGTCCTCTTCAGAAATTTTTTTATTCTGCGATCACCCGCGTAAAAAAAAAGAATATGGGACTGATTCTCGCCGAGTATCTCGCCGAGTAACTCGGCGTATCGCGCCGAGTATATCGCCGAGTATAGCGCCGTGTCTCGCCGAGTAATTCGCCGAGAATAGTGTACTGTGCTCGGGCGAATATTCTTTTGGCAGCCTCTGAGAAGCTTGGGGAAGCTTTCCCAGCTTCGTACCGTGATTGACATGAAACCCATCGGGAAGCATGGGGAACCGTTCCCAGCTTCGTACCGCGATTGTCGTGAAACCCGTTGAGAAGCTTGGGGAACCGTTCCCAGCTTTGTACCGCGATTGTCGTGAAACCCATTGAGAAGCATGGGGCGCCGTTCCCAGCTACTTACCGCGATTGTCGTGAAACCCATTCAGAAGCATGGGGAATGGTTCCCAACTTCTTACCGCGATTGTCGTGAAACCCGTTGAGAAGCTTGGAGAACCGTTCCCAGTTTCGTACCGCGATTGTCGTGAAACCCATTGAGAAGCATGGGACACCGTTCCCAGCTACTTATCGCGATTGTCGTGAAACCCATTCAGAAGCATGGGGAACCGTTCCCAACTTCTTACCGCGATTGTCGTGAAACCCGTTGAGAAGCTTGGGGAAACGTTCCCAGCTTCGTACCGTAATTGTCATGAAACCCATCAGGAAGCTTGGAGAACCGTTTCCAGCTTCCTACCGCGATCTTCCTGAAACCCATTGGGTAGATTGAAGAATCGTTTCCAGTATCCCACCACGATTGTCGTGACACCCATTGAGAAGCTTGGAGAACTAAGCCCAGCTTTTTACTGCGATTGTTATGAAACCATGTGTAAATGAAAGAAGAAGAAAAAGTAAATTTTGACAAATGGAAGGAAAAAAATAAAAACGAAGAAATCTGCTTAAAACCAATTTTTTCCAATGGATATGAGTTCCTCGAGCGAAGTTAGGCGCTGTAATCCTTTATTGGCGGTTGAATTTCATTTAAGGTCCCAAAAATATTGTGGTGCACTGGAAAAATCTTGGATAGACAAATTAAAAGATATATGTGAGATTTGTCCAAGATTTTCCAATATTTTTGGCATTCACTGCAAAATTAACCGCCAATAACATACCGTAGCATTCAACTTTGATCGGGGGGCTCATATCTGCTGAAAAAAATTGAATCCGAGCTTATTCCTTGGTTTTTCGAATTCCCCTTCTGTTTGTCAAAATCTACTTTTTCTTATTCTTTCATGTACACATGCTTTCACGACAATCATGGTAGGAATCTGTGAACGGTTCTCCAAGCTTCCCAGAGGCCCTCACGACAATCGCAGTAAGAAGCTGGGTTCGGTTCTCCAGGTTTCTAAGAGGCTTTCACGAGAAACGCGGAAAGAAGCGGGGAACGGTTCTTCAAACTTCTCAGACGCTTTCGCAACTATCGCGGTTAGAAGCTGGGAACAGTCCTCCAAGCTTCTCAGACGCTTTCACGGCAATCGCAGTAGGAAGTTCGGAACGGTTTTTCAAGCTTCTCGATGGGATTCACGACAACCGCGGTAAGAGGCTGGAAACGGTTCCCCAGGCTTCCCAATGGGTTTCACGACAATCGCGGTAAGAAGCTGAAAACGGATCCCCAAGTTTCCCAATGGGTTTTACAACAATCGCGGTAGGAAGCTGGGAACGGTTTCTCAAGCTTCCCAATGGGTTTTACAACAATCGCGGTAGGAAGCTGGGAACGGTTCCCGAAGCTTCCCAATGGGTTTTACAACAATCGCGGTAGGAAGCTGGGAACGGTTCTTCGAGCTTCTCAGACGCTGCCAAAAGAATATTGGCCTGAGCACAGTGCACTATTCTCGGCGAATTACTCGGCGAGATATGGCGCGATACTCGGCGAGAATCAATCCCATTTTCTTTTTTTTTACGCGGGCAACATTATACATTTGTGTTTTATATAATTTTCTTTACCTATCCTTAAATTATCTTGTATGCGTGTTTTTAGTAGTCGTTTTTTTGTGTTTTTGTGTTCTTGTATGCGTGTTTTTAGTAGTCGTTTTGTTTGTCCGACATATGTGGCTTCACAATTTTCGCAAGGAATACTGTATATTACCTTTGATTTTTGTAGCTTGTCAATTTTATCTTTTGTGGATCCTGTGATTTGACTAATATTGTGTTTGTTGTTTGTTATCATCGATATATTGAATTCTTTTAATGTCCTAACTAACGGGTAGTGCATTTGTTCGAAGTATGGAAAATTCATGAGTCTTTTTGTGTCTATTTCTGTTTTCTTGTTTTGTGATGGTGTTTCTTTTAGTATTATGTTTTTCCTTTTGTTGATGTTGCTTCTGATTATGTCTATCGGGTAACAATTTCTTAGTAGGGTGTCTGTGATTATTTCTATGTTTTCCTTCCAGAATTTACCGTGTGAAAATTTAAGTGCTCTGTCCATTAACATTTTGATGAGACCTGTTTTTTGATTTATCGGGTGGCTTGAGAAGAAGTTAATAAATCTCCCTGACCATGTGGGTTTTCTATACTAGTTTGTTATTGTTTTTCCGTTTTCTTGGATCAGTCTCATGTCCAGAAATAGTATGCTATTGTCTTTCTCTGTTTCTACTGTGAATTGTAATTTCGGGTTGTAAGTATTGAATATGTGAAGTGTGTTTTCTATTTCTTTGGTCGGAATTGCTAGGATGATGTCATCAACATATTTTTTGTACAATGGAATTTGGAATTTGAGTTGCCCTAGACAATATTCCTCAATACACCAATAACTTATTAGTATCGTTAATCCGACAAAAATGACGTAAAATCAATGATAAGATAAACGATAATTTAAGGATAGGTAAAGAAAATTATATAAAACACAAATGTATAATGTTGATCGCAGAATAAAAAAATTTCTGAAGAGGACCCTGATCAGGGTGGAAACGTAAACTGGATCTCTCGCACATCATTTAGGAGTATCCTCAAATACAGACCGTTCTGAAGCCGCAGCGAACAAACAAAAGTTCAATGCTTAATTCCGCACTCGGGATTCAGGTCCAACCGTCACCCGCCAGTGCCACTTAATACGTTCCCTTGCCCGGAACACTCTATGTTACCTTTTGGATTCCTAGACCGAATCCCTGGGACCAGACGCACAGTTTTTCGAGTCAAACCAGACTGTCGAATGCTCGCTCGCGTATCATTATATATCGAGCGAGAGCGTCAGCATTATTTGTTAGACAAAACATTATTTCATAAAACTCCGCTCTTCATTATTTACTGTATATTTTCCGTCGCTCCAGGTTCCGTACGTTCACGGAATATGGAGGCTCTGCGCTACTTAAATTGCCGACGCGCTGCTCTACTTATCGCGATCAAGAATCGCCCGGTGTGTCGATTGCTCAATCTCCCGCGATGCGCTCGATTTCGGTACTTGTATTCGCGCACCGCTCGCCCGCTGCTCGCATACCTCGGTTGTTGCGCAATGCATCTTGCGATAACAATCGGCGTACCCGGAGTTAACAGATTTGAAAAACGACTTTTTTTCAAGAAAAGTAAAAAACGTATGCCAAGTACATACATGATCTAAAAATAGTTGGTTCTAAGAAACTACCCTTAAAAAAATAAAAAATCAAAAGTTACATCGCACGACCCAAGTTTCAACGAAAATTTTTGAATATCCAATGCGGAGATGGGCAAAATCGTAATCGAAAAAAATGTAATTACTAATTACGCAAGTAATTAGTAATTGGATTTTATTTAATTACAAATGTTACGTCTCAGAGGTTTACCGGCAAACGCATTGACTTGGACGATAGTCTCAGCGGTCACGCGCGCTCTCGACTTGACGACGTAATGCAGGAAATATTAAAATTTCGGGTTCGTCTCTCGAATAAGATCAAAAGATCCCGTTTTCGCGTTTAATAAATCGCGTTTATTCGTTGAACGTAAATAACGAATATTACAAATAAATCGCGATAAGTTGTGCGTGTGTGTGTGTGTTGATAAGTAAGAGACTCTAAATTATAATTCTAATTAAATATATCTTAGAATAAGACTGACGATCGAGTGACCGAAACTGGCCGTCGCGAGGCGGCCGAAATTGCTGATACAGCGCGGCACGCGCTGTTGCTAAGCCGGAGGTGAATCCAGCATGAGGGAAACTCAAAATGCTGATTAGGCCGTGAGACAGAAAAGTAAGAGTTCCGAGAGAGATGAAAGAAGTTATTCCGTTCTGAGTAAAGTCGCGAGCGGATATGGGTTTGCGAAATATGATATTCGACATCCGGTCGAACGAGTCGGGCTCTTTCCTTTGCGTGAGAATCATTTTATAGATTTGAATAAATCGTAATAATGTAAATTCAGGAAAGTGTATAGATTAAGGGGCAGGACGTAACACCTCCCCGCCTAAAAGATAGTCGAGGCAACCCAATGCTTCGGCTATGATGAAGGCAATACAGCGTAGTATGTCCTGACGTGTTCGTGTCTTGTTTCGAGTGGTGTATAGTGTACTTAAAATTAGCCCGTTAAAAGTGTGCTGGAGAATAACTCCTTCAAATACGACCTTAGATAATGCTCATTTTGGGGTGGCTCGAACAGTTCGTGGGTTTGGGATTTTCTGTGGCCCATTGATTTGTTGCGTTGAAGGTTGTTTGATGATCTTCTGTTGTTCTGGTATCCTGGTTGATTCTGGCGATGATTTTTCGAGAATTTTGACGGTGTGAAGCCTAATGGTAGTTATGGTCATGGTGAATGTTGACGGCTCGTAACTGTTGACGCAATCGCTTCTTGCGTTTGGCCTCGGATCTGTAACTATCGAAAGTTGACTGTAGCAAGGAGTTAACCGAAAATTGAATTTGAAAATTTGGAGATATATATATGTATATGATTTTTCTCTTTTTTTTTATGTATTCCGTTTCTCTGCAAAGTTCAAGAGAAACGAAGTGAATTCCGTATAATGAATTGACTCGATGGTTTGCTTGGGTTTGTGTATGTAGGTTATAGTTTACCTGTTGTCCGGAGAGGAATTCCTCCCTTTTTTTTTTTTAAATACTCGTTGAGCTGACGAGTTTTGTCTATACTTATTATTGTGATTTAATGCACGTCGGCGTTGATCCGGTACGGGTACTGCAGCCGCATCTGTTGTGCAATTTGAGCCGGAGATAGTGGCTGGCGAAGGACGCGCTCCGTGCTATACGTGTTATCGCTCAGCGGCTGACCGATAGCGCGTTGTGTCCTTCTCGCTGGCGTCTCGCAGGTGGTCGCGATGTAGGGCGAGGTCAAAGGGAGCGGTGGAGGCTCCTGTAGTTCGACGATCTCTACTTCTGGTCGGCTGAGGTCTCTCAAATTTCGCCTGGGGTTTCGAGTGCGTTTGTTGCATTTGCACCATCCGCTCGACATCGCAAGGCTGATCTTTGAAAACAAAGAAAACTTCCAGGCTATTCCCAGAAGTATGATTAGTGACCCTAGCCCGATGCCGGAGTATCCCGCGACTGTTTCGAGTCGGTGCATTCTGTTATTCACTCGGCTGTGTCTGATCAGTTCGTTAGCGCGATTTATCACCACTTGAAATTCGACACTTCCATCCGTAAGATCGGAATCATGATTTTTATCAGAGTCAATGGGGGGGGTTGGAGGGTTGGAATCAGATAGTAGTTCGGAAAGTTCAGTCGGATCGTTTGGGTCGAGTGTGTTGGAATCTAGCGACTTGGCGTACAGCGCGGAGATGTTCAGAGTCGTTCTCGGCGAGAATTCTGTGATGGCGAAACTCGAGATGGTGTCGGATGCCGTGATTACTGCGAAATTCGTTCTCGCTTCGCAACGGGGTTTTAAACTCAATATACCGGTCCCATTGACGGGTATTGACTTCGGGACGTGATTTTCGCATTTTATATGAATTGTTTCTGTACTTGGGCACGAGAAAATCCATTGATTCGTCGTGTGAATTCTCGACCAGTGTGTGCGGGTGCTCATTTTGACGCGGATATCGCACGATGCGAGGTCCGCGAATCGCGGTTCGGTGATTAATTTCACTTCGCAATCACTGTGAGAGTCCACCCGATATTGTACGTGATTATTTCTGCAAATATACCGATCGCCCGAATTTTTACATTCCTCGAGATCGTCGTGTTCGAGGCGGAAGTATGAATCGAGGTTGTCAGAAATGGCAGAATATGTCGATCGTGGCTTTATGTAGGCAAAACTGGCCTCTTTTGTATTCGAGTATTGATGCGCCGGCAGCGGAATGATTTTGTAAAGCGTGAAAAATTTTAATTCCAGTAGGGGTACCGAGATTATGTATATGAGATTTCCGTTTGAATGATAGATCGTGAGATCCGATAGTTTTATTAATTCCGCGGAATATTTTGGTCCCAACGGTACCGGGAATTCTGAATTTGGTCGAGCTCGTTGAATCGCTTTTGCACCCTGAATGATTTGGTGCGGTGAAAGGAGCCGGGGGTGCAATTGTCCTTGTTTCGCGAACAAGATTGCGTCCGTGAGTATCGTGGTGTCCAATTCGCATTCTGTGACACTGTGCTCGAGAGCGGCGGCGGCATCGTTCAATTTTTCGTTATATTGTAGCCCATGTACCGAGTTCGCGACGATGCTTATCGCGTGTGTCAAGTTGCTTATGCGACCCGAGAGCTGCAGTGCTGTAGCCGTTGTGCGGCGTCTTTCTTCTTCGAACTGTGATTTTATTATATGTGTTTGGTTCGCGAGCAATTCGATGACAGACCGAGTGTCATTCTCCAGTGCTTCGATCCGTTCGTCGTAAAATTTAGCATCTTCGGCGTCGAGTGTACCAAAAAGTGCGCGGCTGATCGTTCCGATGAATCCCAGCGGAGCTCGTTTTTTCCTCTCCGAATTTTCTTGTGGGTAATCTTGCGTTAATCCCTCGATTTCTAATTGATCTCTGCTCATCGCTTTCAGTGTTTCTCCTATTCCTTCGAGTTGTTCGTTTACTGAACAGGAATATTCTAAACGGCGACATTCGCGCGAAAGATTAACCCAATCCACGGTATGGTGCGCGACTCGTCGTAGAAGTTTTGTCAAGTCGACGTGTGTAACGAGATTCCAAGACGTTTGGTACGTTCTCAAGGTTCCCCACTGATCCGAATATATTCCGGGGTTGCCTGCTACGGGTGTTATCGCGTATGGTCCATCCTCTACACCAAACCTGCAACGAGTGAATATGGTGTGAGAACGAGCGTTGGTGTTTCCGGTCAGTGTAAGTATCTTATGTGTATTAGCTAATCTTCTTTCGCGACGGTTTGCATGGTTGTGAGTTTTTGTTGACGTTGCTTTTTCAGATTTACTGGCCGCGGCTTCGCAGCGTTAGAGATTGATGCTGTTCTTCATTCTCCATCTACCTGTCGTGAGCGACGCATCGTTTTTAAACGTATTGACAAAAAAAAACACAAAAAAAAATTTAACAATGGGTCGGCGTTCGGTCAGGTTGTCTCCGGAGGAACGGGCTACGATGTCTCGGCGTATGCTAGCATACGGGATTTTCCGAGTAAGTTTTCACTTATTTATTTATTTATTTATTTGTTTATTTGTTTATTTGTTTATTTGTTTATTTGTTTATTTGTTTATTTGTTTATTTGTTTATTTGTTTATTTGTTTATTTGTTTATTTGTTTATTTGTTTATTTGTTTATTTGTTTATTTGTTTATTTGTTTATTTGTTTATTTGTTTATTTGTTTATTTGTGTATTTGTTTATTTGTTTATTTGTTTATTTGTTTATTTGTTTATTTGTGTATTTGTTTATTTGTTTATTTGTTTATTTGTTCATTTGTTTATTTGTTCATTTGTTCATTTGTTTATTTGTTTATTTGTTTATTTGTTTATTTGTTTATTTGTTCATTTGTTTATTTGTTCATTTGTTCATTTGTTTATTTGTTTATTTGTTTATTTGTTTATTTGTTTGTTTGTTTATTTGTTTATTTGTTTATTTGTTTATTTGTTTATTTGTTTATTTGTTTATTTGTTTATTTGTTTATTTGTTTATTTGTTTATTTGTTTATTTGTTTATTTGTTTATTTGTTTATTTGTTTATTTGTTTATTTGTTTATTTGTTTATTTGTTTATTTGTTTATTTGTTTATTTGTTTATTTGTTTATTTGTTTATTTGTTTATTTGTTTATTTGTTTATTTGTTTATTTGTTTATTTGTTTGTTTATTTGTTTATTTGTTTATTTGTTTATTTATTTATTTGTTTGTTTATTTACAGCAATGGTGTTACGAGAGAGAGGCTCCCGCTCGGCTTGCGCTGCGAGCCGCACGTGCGGAGGCACGTCGGTTGGTCGAGGCGAGCGACGTATGGCTCGACAACGACTTGGGGGTGCGCCGATTATTCGATCAGGCGCTCCTCGTCGCTATCGATGGGGTGCTTGTCCACGGGCACCCTCTCGGATCCGGTCGTTGGCTCCCGGGGGGGTCATTGGTGCGAATGGCCGGCGAGTCATCGGACGAGGACGACGATTATGGCTTCGATTAGTGCGGGTTTTTTTTGTTTTACTTAAAGCAATATATTTCTTTGTATTTTTTTTCGAGTTGCTCCGGTATTTTTATATCGGAGTAAAATAAAAAAACCTCTAACATAAAATTGTTTAACTCTTTTTCCCTATTTCCTTACTATTTCTTTCCCTCTTTTTTTTTTGAAATCGACCGCATTTGATGCTTCGCATCTTATTCCGCGCGTTGTCGCTTATCTCGCGAGGGGTCTTATCGCGTGAGTGGGTCTCTCCCCTCCCCCGCCGCAACACCGTTGTGGTGTAAATGCGACCCGCTCGAGCGGATTCATAGGAGGAATAAGGCAGAGAGAGAGAAAGAGAGAGCGAAAGGTATTTTTCGCAAAGAAAAAACCAAAGAAAAAAATTTCGGGGAAAACGGAGAAAAGAAGGAGACGAAACAAAAAAAAAAAATTCGATTTTCATTCTGCGTCTCGATTTGTTGTCTCCTCTTGTTTCATTGTTCCAAAAAAAAAAAATTTAATTTTCGTTCTGCGTCTCAATTTGTTGTCTCCTCTTGTTTCGTTTTGTTTTGTTTGTTTTGTTTTGTTTTGTTTTTTGTTTTCTTTTTTGCTGAGGAGAGAAAACATAGCTTTATTTTTTCATTATTTCGCTCATATGCTTCGCGGCTGTACTTCGCGAGGCGAGAAAAGTGCTGACGCAGCACGAGATAAGGGGCTGTGTCCTTGCGAAGGCTCTCGCGTGCAGGCTGAAGTATTAGCTCCGTGTGTTTACTACGTGCCCCCGTGGTCGGCCATCGTTGAAGTTGTGGTCGGCCATTATTAGCTCGAACGCATTATCGCGTGGAGGAGAGCTACAGCGTGGCGCGCGACAGAGCGCGCCTATACGTTGCAAGGCCTGAGGTTGTATGGATGCTGAGAGAGAGATGTATGAATGGGAGTGATTTCATTATTTTCTTCCTTCGTCTCTACGCGTGGTGCAGCAGAGCTTCACGCGGTGAGGAATGTGCTGACGCCGCACTTCGACGGTGCCCTGCTGGCTACCGTCCTAGCTATAGTGTATGCTGCTGGACTGTAGTTTTGCCTTCTCGTTGTAGCATTCACGCTCGGCGAGGCTTATCTTTTGCTAGAGTGCGACATAGGTATGTTTGACGGAGAGCGCACTATGTGTTATGCGGCTTGCCATGACGAGGTCGTTCGTTAACACGGCCGTAGCATAGTACTCGCTCAGCTGTTGTTTTGAGCCGAGTTCATTGCTGCCTCCCCTGTTATCGCTACGATACAGATGCTCGCATGAACATCTATTCTTCATCACTTTCCTATTATTGTTTATTGTGTTTCTTTTTATGTTGTTATTGTTATCTATCTTTGTTAGCGTATGCGTGTATACGTATACGTATCTATTGTGACGGGACGTTTTTTGCCTCAACTCGTCATCGAGTCTTAAGAGCGAACGTCCGTTATATCACTCGAGCGGAACGGTGTGAATAACAACCGATATAGCTCATGCGGTCAAGCCGACGCCGAGTGATATCGAATTAGGGCACGCCCGAGCGTCTAATCGCTCGCGCTAATCCTAGCGCGGGTTAATTAAGTTAATTTTTCCCCGCGTTCCCCCGTTGCCAAGAATTGAGTCCGGATCGTTGTCTCACGGTCACTCAATTGCGCGAACTCTGTCGCCTCGAGCCCGGATCGCCCTGCGATCACTCGTACGCGAAGTTTGTATAATTGAGTCCGGATCGTTGTTTCCCGATCACTCAAATTACGACGTATTATTTTGTTGGTATTTTCGTTCGTGCGATTTCCGTCTCACTATCGTGAGAAAATCGAACGTGTAAACTTCCATCCCTTTTTCTTTTGTTAGCTTCTTCCTTCCCCGCGTCACCGATCAACGAGCGCGATGATCGACGATTGTTATAATTTTTATCCCCGCTTATTATTGTTATATTTTTCCCCGCGTCCCTGCGCAGCGAGTGCGTTGGCAGGATAGTTCGTAGCCTTTTGAGTTGTATTTGCTACCGTTGTTTCGGACAACGCGAACCTTGATTTCCAAGTCTTATTATTATTTTCTGTTGTATCGAGTCATACGATTTATTCCGAATTATAGTTTGTTAATTTTGCCGAATTTACAGTTATTTTTGCCACCCGATTTCCCCGTTGTCCCCGTTACCCCTTCGACTCGTTCCGACATAGGTGCCCGGGATTTTCATAGTTCGTTGGAAATAGCCCGTCACAATATATATATATATATATAAAATATGTGTTTATATGTATATATATTTTTTTCCTTCTTTTTATTCGTAATATTTTTCGACCTTGTCGGCGTGAACGAGATATCTCTTCTCTCGTCGCTCTTTTCCTTCGCGCGGTAATAGCAGCTCGATGTTATTTTTCGGCAATATTTCCGAGATTCGGTATGGGCCGATGTATTCTACATAGAATTTTCCCGTCTTCACCGGTTTTTCGAGCCACACATAATCACCCTTTTCGTGCGTATGTTTCTTTACTCTTCGATCGTAATACGTTTTTGATCGCTCTTTTGCTTTTATTAAATTCGCACGAGCCGCTTCTCTGTCTAGTCTCATCTTCGAGATTAGATCAGCGAGATATTCGTCGAGGTTTCGATCGTTTGGTAGTCCCTTCGATTCGTAATTGAATTGCGATGGAATTCTCGCTGTCCTTCCGAACACTAGCTTGAACGGGGTGTATTTTGTGCCTTCGTGAGTACTCACGTTGTACGCGAACATTGCTGAGGGGACCCAATAATCCCAAACGCCGCGATCACTGATGTGTTGTTTGAGATGTTCGGTCAGCACGTGGTGACTTCGCTCGAGTGAACCGTTGGACTGTGGGTGATACGCGGTTGTCGTGTAGTGTTTTATTTTGAATATCTTCGTGAATTCCTCGAAGATTTCGCTCACGAAATTTGTTCCTCTGTCGGAGATGATGATTTTAGGTGCTCCGAAAATACAGATGTATTTCATCCCGAGGGCTGTTGCAACATCTTTCGCGGTTGTGCTGCTCATAGGTATCGCCACCGAATATTTTGTTAAATTGTCCTGGATGGTTAATATGTTCTTGTGGCCCGATGCGGTGATCGGCAAAGGCCCGTAAATATCGATCGATATTTTTTCGAAGGCATCCGTCGGTGTGTCGGTAATGACCATGGGTTCGCGGTGTTTTAAGCGTACTAGTTTGCGTTGTTGGCAGTTCCGACAGCGTCTGACGAAGTTCTCGACGTCTTTTTTCATTGATTTCCAATAGTATCGTTGCGTGATTAACTGCCAAGTTTTAGTCATTCCCTTGTGGCCTCCGATAGTTGAACTGTGATGCTCGTCTATTACCTCCTTTCTATCTTCCGCGTCGGGTACGATTATGTATTTATTACAGATGAAGATCTGCATTTCGGTACCGCGAAAGATCGTGTTAAATTGCTCTACGAGCCATCTGCGTTCTGTATTGTCGAAAGATCCGTTATCGAGAGAGATACGAAGGATCTTGACATCGTGACGTCGCATCAGCTCTCTCAGTGTTTCCAGGCACGGGATTATAACGTCGGGATCGAGAGGCCTGGAGAAAGTAGTACCGTACACGAGGCCGAAAGAAAATAAATTTCCCTTTTTTCGCATAATTACTTCTCCTGGTGCTACTGGGTCGTCGATTATTTCTTCCCAGTTTAATAGTTGTTTCTCGATGAGCACTCTGGTGGCCTGCGACACTATTTGTTTGTCTGCGGATGCCCAATATGCAATGCATCCCTTCTCTTCAGCAACGTGCTGGTTCACGATTTTCACCGGATTTTCTTCCGGATTTTCTTCGTTTTTCGGGTCCTCGGGTGGTGGATTTTGCCTGTCTCCCGATGTGGAAGTACTAGGAAGTTGAATATCGATCATCGTCAAATTTTCGTCGATTTCCGTGTCTATTTGCGAGTCGAACGTTTCCTCTTCATCCGAGGGTTCGTACAATGAGCCTGCCGGACCAGTTACTCGTCGTTCCTCCTCCCCAGTCGTTTACAAGCAGCTGTTTGTTTCTTGTGCAAACGACGGAGTATCTTGTTCGTTTGATAATTCGGTATTTTCTGAATCAGAATCGTCAGAGTCGCTTATCAGCTCTTGCTCGCTCGACGACGGTGATCGTGAGTACCATTCGGTTCCCTCACTGTCCCACCAAAGATCGGAGTTTTCTTTTCGCTTTTTCTGGGGTTCGGATGCTCGAACTTCGTCTTGCGAGTCTGATGGTTCGTAATTTCTTTTACGATTTTTCCCTGTGGGATTTTTGTTGTCGTATCTCGTCGGAAGTTCATCGGGCGGGATCATTCGTGATTTTTTTCTTCGCGGTGGCTCTTCATTGTCTTCGTCGTCGGCGTGCGTTCGTTTCCTCGCACACAATGGGCGAACGATGGCAGAACGTACCGGTGGTTCGTCGACCGGGTTTCGCGACAAAGCATCGGCGTTTGTGTTGACCTTCCCCGGTTTGTGCTTTATTTCGTAGTCACATCCGTCAAGAATTTCGGCCCATCGGCAAAGCTGCGAGCTCGGATCGCTCAGTTTCTTGATCCAAGTGAGTGGTTTGTTATCTGTCACGAGCGTGAATTTTCTTCCGTATATGTACGATCGGAATTGTTCCAACGCGTAGATAATTGCGAGCATTTCTTTCTTCGTTGCATCGTATCGAGTTTGCGTTTCGGACAGCGTTTTCGATAAATAGGCTATCGGGAGATCCTTGCCTACTTCGCAATGGCTAAGAACAGCACCAAGCGCGTAATCTGACGCGTCGGTGGTAACGATGAACGGTTTTGTGTAGTCCGGATATTGTAGTATAGGCTCTTCGCACAATTTATCGCGTAATTCCTCGAAAGCCTTTTGTTGCTCGTCCTTCCATTCGAAAGGCACGCTTTTCTTGAGCAGAGTCGTCAAAGGTTTCGCGATGAGCGCGAAATTTTCGATAAATCGTCGATAATATCCGACGAGTCCCAAAAATTGCTTGATATTTCTTACATTTTTCGGTATCGGAAATTCTTTTACGGCTCTGAGTTTCTGAGGATTTGGCCTCACGCCTTCTCGTCCGATGATGTGACCAAGGTACACGACTTCTGGGCGAAGAAACTCACATTTGTCGGGCTGCAACGACAGCCTCGCTTTTGTTAGCCGTTTTGCCAATCTTTTGAATTTTTTTCGATGTTCTTCCAACGAATTTGCATAAATAACGATGTCGTCGAGATAAACGAACATCTCGTTACCCTGCAGACCGGATAGTACTTGGTCCATGAGTCGCTGGAAGGTAGCCGGAGCATTTTTCAGGCCAAATGGCATTCGATTAAACTCAAAGTGGCCATGAGGTGTGGAAACGCTGTTTTCTGTTGGTCCGACGGATCCATTGGGATTTGGTGGAATCCTGAGGCAAGGTCGAAGACCGAAAAATACCGCGCATTGCCCAGTTGGTCTAGGATATCTGTTATGTTCGGTAGCGGATACGCGTCCTTGACCGTTTTCTCGTTTAATTTCCGAAAATCCACTACTAATCTCCAGCGTTTTTTCCCTTTGGAATCCGCCTTTTTCGGTACAATCCAGATCGGTGAGTTGAACGGTGATGTTGAAGGCTGAATGATATCTTTTTTCAGCATATCGTTCACCTGAGAGTTTATCTCTTCCTTCATGTTTTGTGGAAATCGGTACTGTTTTGTATTGATTGGTAGTTCATCGGTCGTATAGATCTGATGTTTAACTACATTCGTTTTCCCAAGTTCTTCGTCGGGTAAATAAAAAATTCCCGAATTTTCTTCTATGAGCGCGGACACGTGTTCGCGTTCTTCTCGTGTGAGGTGGTCTAAGCGTAACAATGGGAGTAGTTTTTCTGTTCTTTCCTCCGGGTTTGCTCCGACTCGGGCTATCCGTGCTTTTTCGAGAGCCGTTGACTCGTCTGTTTCGGCTTCGACGTATTCTTCGAACGGTATTAGTTCTACTTCCGGCACGATGAGCCCTATTTCCTCGTCTGTGGTATTTATTGCGAATAAATACGCGAATCCGCCGCGGTTTTTAACTATTGCGTTTCCGCAGAAAATTCCTTTTCCGAATTTAATTTTTCTGGTATAACCTTCTTTTAGATCGTTCGTGATTCTGATTTTCATCAGTTTTTGTGTTCTTGCGGGGAGGATGATTACCTCTGTTTCGACGAATGGGATTATCTGGTACGGTTTCGGGATGTATATTCCGCCCTCGTTATAATTTATACTGGCTTTGTGTTTTCTGAAGAAATCACGACCAATAATTCCGTCTTCGGCTATCCTGAAGTCGTTCGCGACGACCTGGAATTTGCCTACTAGATTGTTTCCGCACAGCTCGATTGAGCCCAACGAGCGGGTTGTACCCTCCGTTACTCCGTTTATCTCGTATTTTAATTTACGATTAAATTTGATACCGGGTAGGAGAAATCGTCGTTTTATGACAGAGATGTCTGATCCATTGTCCACGTAGAACGTTCCTTCGCCTCCCCTCAAGCTTACGCATCCGAGTCGGACGACGCTATCTGGTCTGTGCGACAACTCCGATAGATTAGCCTGACGGATTTCTGCTCTTTCGGCGCTTGTTCGTTGTCGCTCGGCGTCGCGCTTCGTCGAGCCCCCTTGGAGTTTAAAGTCTCCGAGCTTGATTTTTGGCTCGCGCACGAAGAGTCTGACGTGCGGCCACGATTGTTTGAGCTATCTCTGCTCCTTTTTGACGATCGTGAGTCGCGTGAGCTTCTGCTGTCTCGAGAGGCACTGCGAGTTTTGTTTTTATGTTTTGTGACGCCGTTTCTTCGATGCAGCGTCCCACGCGCGCCGCGCGCCAGGTTAGTGACGAGGCGCACCGTATAACCGTAAAATACGCGAATGAAAATGGGAGAACACTCCTCCCCGCTGACGTAAACCCCTTACGATCTCGATTTAAAAAAAGACTATTTAAATAATCATCAAAACAAGAGTCACGACTTTTTCATTTTGTATCGATCCCGTAGATGACTTCAGTTAGAGACATCGTCGAGCAATCGAGAGATGAACTGAATCACAATTTATTGAGAGTTTAAGAGATAACCGATACCGTTATTCACTAGAGTGTGTTGCCGAGCGAAGAGTCTGAGCCGATTGGGCGTTGAGCGAAAGTTTGAGAGAAAGCATCGAGAATTGAGAGTTAGAGTTCCTTTTTGAGTTGAGTCAGTGTGATTGTGAGAACACCCTGGGGGCAACCTCGCTGAGTGGAGGAGGGTGGGTGGAAAGGGTGGCGAGGAAAGGAGCTGGCATGCCGAGCAACCCGCCACCTGATCGCCCATCACCCTAAGAGATTCCCCGCGGATTATTCCGGTCCGGCTGCAAGGCCGGCGCACAGGTGATAGAGTGGCAAGCGAAGGTCGGTGTTTTGAGCGTGAATTTTCCGGATTTACTGCGATTAGGAAAATCTTTGAGTTTGTTTGAGTATGGAAGGCCCTATCGGCGGGTTTGGATCACCCCGTCGATAGGGATTGCCCGATCCAATTAGAGTAGTGGTCCCGAGCTTGCCACTGTGTGTGTGACCGCGGGGATATCCCTCCAGCCCCTTAGAGCGAGTGGAAGGGAGGAGGTAAATATCGGGCCCGAGACCAGCCCGATGAGCGCCCAGGTGTGTAGAGTGCTTGTGAGTTGCGTGTATGTGTGTGTGCGACGACTCTCCCTCGGCCCCAGTATTGAAGAGCCGAATTCGAGGAAACTTTGTGAAATTCGCGAAGAGAGACTCTCGAGTGAGCCGCCGTAGTGAGAGGGTCTCCGCGTGGTGCCCCGGCTTTTGGGTCGCGAGGAGCCCGAAGGAGATCCGACTCCTACGAGTTGAGGCTTGGTATAGGCCGTGGGCCTTCTTAAATATCAACATTTTGTTGTTTCTTTTTGTGCATTAGTTCCCGATCCCGAGTTTGTTTTCGGCGTATCGAACTCTCGCTCGTCGATCGAGTTCGATCCCGATTCCCTGTCGATATTGAGCGTTTGAGCTCTCTCGCACGAGATGAGGCTCCGCAAGACTACCGATTTCGCACATAATGCGTGAGTCTTTTCCCCTCACTGCGTGAGCGCGGGTGAGACCTCGTTGATCTCGAAAATCGAGTGAGTGAGTGTTTTTTCGTCGCCACGTTTCTCCGGTAAGTTCGGCCTAGCCGCTCTCATAGTCCCGCCACGCGTGCGCCTCGCCACTGCCTTCGGCCAGGCTCGCCTTCGTCACATCAATTTACTTCTCTTTTTTTTTCGTTTGTTTCAAAAATTCAAATCAGTATTGTTATTTTCGGCCTTACATTATTTTCTCGAGTTTTGTACCGTATTTTCCTCTCATCTCAATAGTGGAACATGTAAGGAAGATGTCACTTTGTTTCGACTTATTTGAATAACCTTTTCTTTCCCGGCCACCCACGACCCCTCTACCAAATCTAGCATACTGAGCGACCCAGGGTATACCGTTGCGTCTCCGCCGTAGTGTTAGTTGTGTTGTAGCTACCCGGATTTTTCGCGGTTAAGGTTAGTTTAGCGTTTCGTTGAGCGTGGTCGAGTCCCGGATTTTTCGCGATTAGGGATAAGATCGCGTTTTGTTCAAGAGTTGTCGAGCCCCGGATTTTTTGCGATTAGGGAGGAAGACTTCTGTTGAATTTTGTGTTTTTAGAGTTTAGTAGAGTTTCGAGTTTTTTTTTTTTTTTCTGGTACCGGTTGTCGCCCCGGTGGAACAAAGGTGGCTGGCGCCCAACCGTTTTTTTTTATACATGGTTTTTTTTTTAGTTAGTTTGGCTGGCGGAGGCCACGAAGGCGAGAGGGAAAAATCCCCCCTCTCACAGTTTATTCGATTTTTTTTACTTCGAATGGTCCTCGGAATCGCTCAAGTCCGAGGTAGAAAAGCGAAGTTTCTTTTCTTTTTTCTTGTTTTTCGAGTCTGAGTGTTTTTTTGACTCGTCGCGTCCGTTTTCGCGACGCGAGCGATGTTTGTCTTTCGATTTTGACTCGTTTCTATTTTCGCGAGAGTCGGAACGTCTGTCGCGAGAATTCGATCGTTGTCTATCGTGAGATCGATTTCGTTCTCCAGACTGTTTTTTATAGTAATTTTCTCGCGAGTAATCGCGAGATCGATTTTTCTTTCGATCTTCTGAGTCGCTACTCGACTGGCGACTTCTTCGGCCTGAATCGCGACTGTGTCTTCGCGGGCGCGTTTCATCTTTGTCCCCCTTACCCCTACGTTCGAGCTCTTCGTAGTAGCGACGATTTTGAAGTCTCCAACAATTCTCTATTGTGTGAGTGTCGCCTTGGCAATATGTGCAGAACAATGTTATTTCTTTTGAGTCTGCGTAGTGTACTTCTACCTGAGAGCGAGAACGCGATCGAGAGTGTGAACGGGAGTTCGAGCGAGGGTGCGAACGATTATCTTCGCGAGTTCCTCTTGAATGCGACCCTTCCCTTTCACGGCTTCGACTGGGGCGAGACGTTGTCTTAACGTTCGCTCGGTATTCGCGTCCGTCTACAGTCGCTTTTTCTTCGATTATTTTATTTTTCTTTGAGTTTTGAAGATCATACTTAGCGCGGTTTTCTCGGACTTTTTCGCGATCTTCGTGGATTTCTTGCGCCTCTTAGGCGTAGGATATTGCTTGTTCGATCGACTCAGGGTCTCGCATCAGAACTGCGTCGCTTATGCATTCGTGCAACCCTTTTACAAATCTGCTTACGGCGTTTTTTGTGTGCCCTGCTCTTAGTGATTCGATCACGTCGTTTGATCGATCGGGACCCTGAGCGGCGCAGCGATGCAGCCGCTCGGTGATCCGTTTAACGCGGGCAGCGTAATCGTTTAATGGTTCGTTGGTTCCTTGTGCAATGTTAGCTAATTCCACCTGGAGCGAGAGTTCGTCCTTTTTGTACGAATAAAGATTTTCTAGATCGTCGAGGATCTCTTGTACCGAATTATAAACCGTTCTCTTCGGGTGAGTTTGACGACGAGCGTCGCCCCTTAATTTGTTGAATAACAAATAACGGAACTTGATGAAATCGCCGACATCCAGCGTGAACATAGCGTATTGCACGTCGGATATAAATTCTTCGATCGGTATATTTGTTCCGTCGAAGCTTGGTATCGGATAGAGTGCTTTCATGAGCCAATCGTTATCGGAACGCACGTTCATTCGGCGGAAATTCGAGACCATCTCGAGATCGCCTGGAGGCGGTGGAGCGGGGCGGTTAGGGAGGTTTTCCTCCTTGATCGATTGATCCATACCGGCCGCTCCGAAGCCTTCGTTGCGCTGAAAGCGCGTGTTTTGTTGCGAAAATTGACGCGGATCTTGTTGTATAACTGGATGCGAAAATTGACGCGGATCTTGTTGCGTCAATTGTAACCGGATGCGTATTTAAGTTCGGCGGCCATTGAACGTCGAAATTTTGCAATATTTGGTTTGCTTGGTGATAATTGTCGAACGCTTGTTGAGCTAAATGTATCGATCGATTTTCGTTTAAAGCGTCTACCGAGAACGCTCTCTGATTCAATCTGTCGCTGTTTGAATTCACGTGTAAGCGTGCATGAGGATTTAAAAGGCCTCCATTGCGGTTAGGGTGCCCCGGATCCGATCTATGTGGCGAGACATTGTCGAGAAATATTTCGGGAGTGTCCGGGCGTCGTGCCATTGTTCTCCCTTTTTTCTTCTTCCCCCCTTTTAGCCACTCGGAAAACGTGGTGGAACTCGAGGATTATAGCTTTTACGTGATTATATAAAAAAAAAACAAATTTTACGACGGAAAACTAACCGAAGGTTTCGATAAATCGAAAAGTCAATCGTTAGTTAACTATATATATAAAAAAAAATTTTAGAAACGAAACATTCGAGCTCGAGTGATCACGAGGTCGAATTCTGATTTTCTCGAAATTTGTTTAATTTATAAGTGTTAAAATTGAAAAATTCGTGGGGTCAACCACGTATGGCAGCGACCGAAACGATCGACGGATTTCAGGGAATTCAGAGCTTGGGGGAATGCGGGATAATTCACTGTTCGAATTTTGAAATATTCGGAAAATTCGAAAGTCGCAAAAATCCGAAAATCGAAAAATAGCTCGAAAAATCGAAAAAGATTCGAAAATCAAAAAAAAAATGATTCGAAAAATCGAAAAAATTCGAAAATCGAAAAATAATTCGAAGAGTCGAAAAAGATTCGAAAATCGAAAAATAATTCGAAGAGTCGAAAAAGATTCGAAAATCGAGAAATAATTCGAAAAATCGAAAAAGATTCGAAAATCGAAAAATAATTCAAAAAATCGAAAAAGATTTGAAAATCAAAAATTAATTCGAAAAATCGAAAGAATGTTCAAAAAGCGAAAAAGGTTCGAAAATCGAAAAATAATTCGGAAATCGAAAAAAAATTCAAAATCGAAAAAAGGTTTCGAAAATCGGAAAATAATTCGGAAATTGAAAAATACAAGAATTAAAATTTTTTTTAAAAGATTCGAAATTCAGGGTACAAAAATCAAAAATTCAGGATTCAAAATTCGAAATTCAAAACTCGAAAGATCCGGGAAGTCGTATTCCGTAAGTTCGAAAATCTTGCATCTTACGCAAAATGTAAATGTTAATTAAAATCCAGAAGTTAAAAGTTGTAGGGACCGAAGATCCAAACGTTCGAAAAATTCGAAAAATTCGAAACTTCAGAAATTTAAATTTAAAAAGAGTTTAGACGTTCAACAATCCAATGATTCAAAGATTTGCTAATTGCAGAAAATCGCAATGTCGGAAGTTTAAACACTCAAAAATTAGAGAATTGAAAAATTCGATAATTTTGGAAAATTAGGTATTGAAATTGAAATGCCCGAAAAATTCAAAAATTGGAAAGTTCGGTAATTTTGGGAAATAAATTCGGCGAATTTAACTGTTCAGAGATTCGCGAATCGAATAACTCGATAGTTTCGGGAAATTAAATTCCGAAAATTCGAATGTTCGAAGAATTCGAAACCTGAAAAATTCGACGGTTTCGAAACATAAAATGAGTGACAATTCAAGTGTTCGAACGATTCAAAATTGACCGAGTTCGAAAGGTGATTAAACTGAACGTTAAAATTTCGAATGCGCGACACTGCTCGAATGCTGCTGTTCGACACTCGAGGGATTCACTCGGCAATCTCGGGAAATTCGATAACTTTTAAATGCCGAAATTCAGAAGATCCGAATGTGACGGATTTTCCCACGAATTTCGGCAACGAAAGAATAGCACTTGAGTGCAACAATCGTTACTTTGGCTCACTTTTTTTTTTTTTTTTTTGAACGCCGAAATTCAGAAGATCCGAATACCGGGGATTTTCCTACGAATTTCGGCGGCGGAAAAACGTGTCGCGAGTTTTCGAGTGCCGAAATTCAGAAAATCCGAATGTTGGGGATTTTTTCGCGAATTTCGGCAGCGAAAAATATCGCTCGAGTCTTTCGGATGCCGAAATTCAGAAAATCTGAACGTTGGGGATTTTCCCGCGAATTTCGGCAGCGAAAAATATCGCTCGAGTTTTTCGAATGCCGAAATTCAGAAAATCTGAACGTTGGGGATTTTCCCGCGAATTTCGGCAGCGAAAAATATCGCTCGAGGTTTTCAAATGCCGAAATTCAGAAAATCTGAACGTCGAGGATTTTCCCGCGAATTTCGGCAGCGAAAAAACAACACTGAATATTTTTCAAAACGCCGAAATTCAGAGAATCCAAACGCTGGGGATGCTCCCGCGAATTTCGGCAAATGGAAAATGTCACTTGTAATTTTCTCTCTTTTTTTTCGAATACCGAGATTCAGAAAATCCGGTTACTGTGGATCTTCCCACGAATTTCGGCAACGCAGAGACGATATTTACACAATAAATTTTACGTGGTTATTCGTTTGACGAGATGTTTCGTCAAACGATTGGTAACCGTATCCAGGAAATTGTAAGTGGATGGTACTTACGCGAAAATCGGCAACAGCAGCAGAATGATCGGACTCGACATCAGCATCTTGGTCGATATCTCTTTGTCCGCTTATCGATTCGGTGTTGGCACCGCTTCCTTCTGCTTTACGTGGGTATCGATTAATCAGCTTCGATTTCCCTTCAATTTCCTCTCAGTTTGTTTTCCTCGATCTTCGATCAAGGTTGCAGTTTCTGTTCCGTATTGAGGTTGATGCAACTTACACGTCACTCACTCACTCACTCACTTTCACACGCGAGCACTCGGAACTCGAGAGAAGAATCCCACTTCTGACACCAAATTTTTCTCTGTTACGTCTCAGAGGTTTACCGGCGAACGCATTGACTTGGACGATAGTCTCAGCGGTCACGCGCGCTCTCGACTTGACGACGTAATGCAGGAAATATTAAAATTTCGGGTTCGTTTCTCGAATAAGATCAAAAGATCCCGTTTTCGAGTTTAATAAATCGCGTTTATTCGTTGAACGTAAATAACGAATATTACAAATAAATCGCGATAAGTTGTGCGTGTGTGTGTGTGTGTTGATAAGTAAGAGACTCTAAATTATAATTCTAATTAAATATATCTGAATCGCGGATGAAAGTACCCGCTCTAAAGTTGAGTCCGACCGATTGGTTTGAAATTTGGAATAAGACTGACGATCGAGTGACCGAAACTGGCCGTCGCGAGGCGGCCGAAATTGCTGATACAGCGCGGCACGCGCTGTTGCTAAGCCGGAGGTGAATCCAGCATGAGGGAAACTCAAAATGCTGATTAGGCCGTGACACAGAAAAGTAAGAGTTCCGAGAGAGATGAAAGAAGTCATTCCGTTCTGAGTAAAGTCGCGAGCGGATATGGGTTTGCGAAATATGATATTCGACATACGGTCGAACGAGTCGGGCTCTTTCCTTTGCGTGAGAATAATTTTATAGATTTGTATAAATCGTAATAATGTAAATTCAGGAAAGTGTATAGATTAAGGGGCAGGACGTAACAACAAATTACATTAGTAATTATGTAATTGAACTCGATCTAATTACAAATTACATTAGTAATCATGTAATTGAACTCGATCTAATTACAAATTACATCAGTAGTGAGTAATTTAATTACAAATGTAATCGAATTACCCATGTAATCTGAATATTCATGTAATTTAATTATGAGAGTAATGTATATAAAAAATTAAGCGTTATTGAGGTAGGAGATCTGGTACAGTCCCGGTAAGCGTAAAATTCAAAGAGAATTTCGAACACTTCTCAATGAAATAGAAATCTGCAAAAAATCGGGCATATAGAAGGTGCTGCAAAGATTGATTTTTCATAGTAAAAATATCAAAATGTTATTAACAAATTAATGAAAAAATTCATTGTTCAACAAATTGCCTGGCAAAGTAATTTTTTTTTTATGAAAATGATTCAGTAATTTTTCTGAATAATTCTCTGTACAAGTTTTTTCAGAATTTTGTCAAATTTTTTAAAATTTCGTTTTTTTAGACAAAATTAAGGGTAAAAACGAAATTTCAAAATTTTAGACCGAAATCCGAGAAAATTCATACGTATTCCGAAAAATTAACGAATCATTTTCATTTTAAATAAAAGGTAGGTTGGCGGATGATTTGTTGGACAATTATCTTTTTCATTAATTTGTTAATAACATTTTGTTATCACTATTATGCGAAATCAATCTTCGCAGCACTTTCTATATGCCTGATTTTTTTCCGATCTTTATTCGATTGAGAAGTGTTTGAGCTTCTCCTTGAATCCCACGTTTGCCGGGAATGTACGAGATCTCCTACCTTAAGGTAGTTCATGCGTAAGGTGTTCATTTCGCATAAGTTCGAGGAAATTGAGAGTGAATTGCAAACACTTCTCGATGGTATAAAAATTTCAAAAAATTCAGGCACATTAAAGGTACTGAAAAGATTCATTTCGCATAATAATAATAGCAAAAAGTTATTAACAAATGGATGAAAAAAAAAAATTGTTAAACAAATTAACGGTAACTCAACTTTTTTTCTAAATGAAAATTATTCGTTGATTTTTCGGAAAACGTATGAGTTTTTTCAGAATTCTATCTTCATTTTGATTTTTGCACATTATTCCATGTAAAAAATAAGAAAATTAAAAATGACGATAAAATGAAGATAAAGGTTAAGATAAGTGTGAAAAATTATATGTTTTGTGCATACATCTTTAGTTATTATTCATTTGTTTTTGTTTGTGTTTTTTCCGTTTTTTATAATCGTTAGCTCAGTGAAAAATATACTGTAAGGGTATACAACCCAAACATCGATCCAACACATGGATCTAGCCGATGGGATCTTGATTTCTACACTATCAGCGTAGAAACGTCTTGCAGCGCTTCCCGAACACAATCACACCGATCTTCGACCAGATTCTCTTGATCTTGAAAACAGTAAAAAAGAAAAAAAACTGAAAAAAAATATTTTTCTTGACTTAAAAAATCCTAATCCATAACATTTTCCTTGACGTTAGTTTTTTATTGTAAGATCATTTCATTTGCTGGCAATCACAAATCACGTGAAAAATCGAATCGAGACGAACGAGACGAGACGAACCGAGAATAGAACATTGTGACACAAGTGCAGAAAAGTGGCTAGTCCACACCGGCCACATCTGTGTGGACTAGCCACTATTCTGCACAAGTATCACATACTATTTTTTGTAAAAAATGCCAAAAAAGTGTTACACAAATTACACGTAACGTTACGGACCAATCCGCGGCGAAGCGGATGTTGTACCGCCGAATCTCGGGTAGCTACTCCGAGCCCGGTGAAATTACGCCCTTCTCAGAACGTTGTTCGGGATTACCAGTTAAGGGTTGGAACCCTTCGCGAATGTTATAACACACGAGAAAGGTTGTGGAATATACGTAAACTGTATTTGGCGTTCAAGACGCTCAACACTTTTCAGAAGTACAATTGATAGAGTGTGTCGGGCTAGTGTCCGACTTGTGTGGTTTAAACTACTTACGAGACCCTTTGCTCGAGTCTGTACTCTCGCTCAACCAGTGGCATGGTGTCGGATAACTTTTCTGACTGCTGCTGTGAGCTCGCGACCACACTTTATAGTCAATAAAGTGGAGCGAGCGTGTCAGCAGCATCTTTGGAAGATAAACATCGTTTCCAAATTTCTTTATTTAATGTTTATCTTTCGGCGCTCCGGATTCGCGTTATTGCGGGATCCGAGCGCCGGCCAATGGAA
The DNA here is from genome assembly GCA_963924025.1 of Ischnus inquisitorius. Classification (NCBI taxonomy): domain Eukaryota; kingdom Metazoa; phylum Arthropoda; class Insecta; order Hymenoptera; family Ichneumonidae; genus Ischnus; species Ischnus inquisitorius. The sequence goes on along the minus strand of OZ001253.1, from coordinate 14,777,191 downwards.
TTTGCCGACTCGGCATTCATGTTGACCGCGATCGAGCGTCGAAGGCTCGATGCGACGGTTGCCTAACCGATACCGTGCGTCTGATGATGAAACTTAGCGCTCGTACGCCGTGGTTGCTATGTCGCAACCTCGGTCGTACTCGCGTACGTTTTCGGGGTATAACATCCCTCCCCCCTTAAGGAAAAGAAACCGACAGGTTTCTTTTCTTTAACGTATATGGTTTTACAATACATCTTACATACTATCGTAATATCGCTCGCCGCGGCTGTTGACCCCGGGAGGCCGATTGTTTTTGCTGCGTGAGCGGTTTGTTTGGCTTATATGCTAGCTCGCCACGCGGAAGTTTTTATTGTCTCTCATACTGCTCTTCAGTCGAGTCACTTCAACACACTTTACTTCCGCTACGATGTCGCTGCCTCCTGCTAAGGTACTTATCCTCCCTCGCGGATTCTTTCTTTTTTTTTTAATTTCTATTACACCTCACCCCTGTGGCTTGAGCTCACCCTGGTGTATTTTCCCACAGAAGACGCGTTTGTCTCCGACCACGCAGGATGACGATGAGTGCGTTATCGTTTTTGAACGTCTCGCACCTTCCGCGAAACCCAAACCGAATACCGCGCCGCCTCCGTCGATTCCGGTGTTCGACGACCGTCCGTACGCCCGGGCCTCCTCTCGTCTGCTGGTTCTGACGCCCCGTCAGATCAACGGGCGCGCCCTCTCGGGCCCAGGGTACCTTCGTACCCTTCCGGCGGGATCCTCGGGCATCCGGCCTGCCGGCGAAAGCGATGAGGATGACGATGAGTGGGAGTTTGTGCGCTGAAGCGCCGCTCCCCCGATCTCCGTTTGTATTTGCGTGCGGTTTTTAATAAAAGAACTTTTCCTCCGCACCCTCTGGCTTTCCGTCTCTCCTTCATGTAGACTTATGGCGTCCCGGGTCTCCCCCGGTCCTCTCGCTTCGTGTACGATCGAGATTTCGGTCATCGGGGCTGCTCGTCCCCGGTTCTGCCGCTCTATCGGTATCGCTGCGTCGTGTGGTCGTGCCCCCTTCGTACAGGGGGCTTCCATCGCTGGTTGCCGCTGCTTGCATCGTCCCCACGCCACAAGAATGGCCAGGGTCATCACTGCCAACAGCGAGATCGCTCCGACGAAATGCTGCCTGATCGCGCCCATAATGCGTTGCCTGGGCGTGATCGTGGCCTCTAGCTGGGTTTGAAGGTGCCCTATGCGTACCCCGAGATCATTTAACTCTCGGGGCGAGCTCACCACGTGCTCTAGGGTTACGTTCGCGCACAGCTCGATTGTCTGTGGCACGTAACCGGCTTCCTGTGGTGTCAACGTGAGATTGTACGTTGGCACCAAATCTTCATTTGTCATCCGCTGCATGTGCCGGCCCAACGACTCGAGGCGAAAATCTTCCGCGGTCACGGTGCATCGACCGTCAAGCGTCAATGACCCCGTGCCGTGCATTATAGCCTGCTGCGTCGGCACTCCGTCGCAGGCGATGGTTACCGTCTCGGGTCGCGGCGCGACAAATATCCATCGTCCCGGTCGCTGTAACCCGACGATGAGCGCGTGAGTCAACCTGACTACGCGCTTTGGGCATTGCTGGTCCCGACCTACCGCACCTTCGGCGTACACTCGCACGCTACACGGCGCCGCCTCGTTGATCGGGAACGTGGGATGGCGCGGATTGCAATAGAATCTCGTGCCATCCTTTTTGCATTCGCTTAGCTCCTGTTCCGACATCCGCACATAGCTCCGGCTCGCACGATCCACGATTACCGGCCCAGATGTGGTCTCGAGGTAATAATATGTACCGTTTTCCCCCTTCCTTGGCAGGGGATATGTCCGACTCACACCGAATTCCGCTGTCCCGACGAGGGGTATCCCGACCAGCACCGTGACTATTTCTCCCTTACGATATGCTCGCGTAGTCGCCAATCGCAGCAGCCCTGCTGCATTTTCCCTAGTGACGGGCCGAGGAAAACTTTGTCCCTTCGGCACGTGCGGCAATGCCTCCGAAAGGTATCTGGTAACCCTTTCCGGCGTAAGAATGACGGGATCGATCGTTCCGGAGGCGATCCCGGCGAACAGCCTCGCAATGTCCCTCACATCTCGGAGGAACGCCTCGACGTAGGCGTCCATCAACCCCAGGCTTTCGTCGAACTGTTGTCGTGTTGTCAGACGACCCGTGCTGTTGTGGAAATAGCGGTTGACCTCCCGCAGCATCGCGTTGAGCTTGTTGAAGTTGCGTTCGAACGCGTGCGACGAGCGATTGAAAATATCCAGCGTCGACTCGACCACTTGCAGCTGTTTCCGCATCCCATTTTTTATTGCTTCTTGAGTCTCGCGCACTGTTGACAATTCCTCATCAATCCGCTCCCCGTCCGACGCGTCCAAATTTCCCGTTATGGCCTTCACCACGGAGCCAAGCCCGTCGATTAATCCACGTTTGCTCCGAGGGTGTTCGCCCCCAACGAGATCGTGCACCACGCCGATCTCCTCGGCCACCTTTGCGGAAAGTCGCGTCAAATGCTCCAACATTTCGGCACAGTAACTGCCGGGACCCACAGATTGCTTGCAGCTCGCCCGATATCCCTCGAGATGCCACTCGATCGACTGCTCCAACGTCATGAGATTCGTTAGATCCATACGCACGGCCAATGTCCATTCGTCTGTGTATAGACTCATTGTGCCTACGTGCTCGAAATAGATCCCGGGCACGTTGCGAAATTCCTCGATCGAAAATCTGTCCCCCGCATCGACTGTAGCCGCCATGCCACCCAAGAACAACATCCTGTAACAATGTTTCCCTCGTAATCACCTCGCAACATTGTCCAATACCAATCAACCCGACGTAAATGAATATAGAGTGAGCGAATATTCTTTATAATTCCCGTGAACGTGAAAGCCGCGTAAAATTTTCCCCATGAGTCCCACGGATATTTCTGGAAAATGTTACCCGCATGCTGAATCGGAGCACCGAATACAATTGGTTTCATCGCCCTAACCCTCTCGGTGCCGAAGCTCGAGCTCTGCAAAGTTTCGACTTCACGCCACGAAAACACAATATATCCCAAATCTCGCTCCTTCCCTCCCCCCCTTTGAACCGCGCTCCTAATTCTCGATATATTCGCGGAGCCGGTTCACATGAACCTTGATACACCTTCGTCCCTTCCGAATGGTGTAGTTGAGGGGCGGATGAGTCTCCACGACGATGAACGGCCCAACCCAGTTGGTCGTGAGCTTTGCTGATCTTCCCTGGCGCACGGTTTCGTCGTGCAGCAAAACTTTTTCCCCAATTTGGAATTTTCTCTCCTTTGTTTTTCCGTCGTAACGCTCTTTCGCACGTATTTTCGCTGCCTTTAAATTAGCTCGTGCTATTGCCCAGGAGGCCCGCATCCGTTCCCGTGCCTCCTGTGAATAATCATCGTACGCGTACAGCGTACCCGAAGGCTTTTTTATCGAGCTCGGTAGCTCAGCCTCCCTTCCAAACACTAGGCTGTGGGGGGTGAAACCCGTGGTCGTATGCGGTGTTGTATTGTACTGGAACATCGCATACGGTAGCCACTGATCCCAATTCCTCTGATCTTCATCGGTGTAGCTCTTCAGGTATTCTGCTAACGTCCGATGAGAACGCTCAAGCGCTCCATTCGACTGTGGATGATAGGCTGTGGTTTGCACCTTCTCCACGTGCAATAACTTGCAAACATCCTTGAATACCGAGCTCAGGAAGTTCGTGCCCTGATCGGTAAGTACTACCTCGGGTATACCAAATCGGCATACTATTTCCTCCGTAAATGCCCGTGCAACGTCGTTCGCTGCCTGCGTTGGGAGAGGAAACGCGACGCTATATTTTGTTAACAAATCCTGGAACGTGAGGATGTATTTATTCCCCGTTTCCGTTACCGTCAATGGCCCTACGATGTCCAGTGCACATTTTTCGAACGCCCGTTCCGGCGTATCCGTGATTGCCATTGGCGCTTTTGGCGTTGCGCGAATTTTATTTCGTTGGCACTTATCACAAGTGGCCACATATTCCTCTATTTGCTTTCGCATACCCGGCCAGGTATACGTGAGCCGTATGCGCTTTAACATACGTGTTGCGCCCTGATGCCCGCCCAGCGGTGCATCGTGATATTCATGCAATATCTTTTTCCTCTCCTCCTCGCTAAAATAATCGCCATTGCTACGGCTGTTATCTTTCCCACTCGCATGGCCGCTGTTATCTTCGTCGCCGGAGTGGCTGTCGCTATCGCATTCTCTGTCTTGCTCTAGCGCGCTGGACTCCGTTGCCTCGCTCGGCACGATGGCTGACTCATCACCTGCCTCGCTCTCGCTGCCGCTGTCGCCTCGCTCCGTCTCCCTCGCTGCATCTAAGCGTATGCATGGCGCTCCCGCATGCATTCCATTGCCGTTCTCTCTCTCTGGCGCACGGCTTTCGTCCGCCGCCTCGCCCGTGGCTTGGCGTGCACGCGACCGCGTTGTTACAAATATGCGACTCAGCGCATCGGCGTTCGTGTTTCGTTTCCCTGCCTTGTAAACGATGTCGAATTCATGTTCCGATAATCCGAAATCGGCCGAAATCGCGCGATACCCCATACGATCGCGACCAATTCCTTTTCCGTCGTGGTGTAATTCTGCTCTGCTTTATTGAGCGTACGGCTCGCGTAACATATAGGCAAATCTACTCCGATTTCACCCTGCGATAATATCGCGCTGACGGCTTTATCCGAAGCGTCCGTTGTCACGATGAATGGTCTCTCGAAATCCGGGTATTGCAACACCGGTGCTGTCGTCAATGCTTTTTTTAACTCCTCGAAAGCGTGCTCCTGCTTGGCCGCCCAAACGAAGGGTACATCCTTCTTCGTTAAGTCAGTGAGCGGCTTCGCGACCTTCGAGAAATTCTCGATGAATTTTCGGTAGTATCCCGCGAGCCCAAGGAACGATAAAATTCCCTTTACGTTGCGAGGGACGGGAAAATCCCTCACAGCATCCAGTTTTGAAGGGTCCGGTCGTACCCCCTCGCTCGAGATCACGTGACCCAAATATTGTGTTTCCTTTCGCAAGAAACGGCATTTCCCCGGTTGAAGCGACAAGTTCGCCTCCCGTAACCGCTCGAACACCTCACGCAAACGCTGATTATGCTCTTTTAGCGTTGCTCCAAATACCACGATATCGTCGAGATATACATAGCATTTTATGCCGTCCAGGCCCGCCAACACGGTGTTCATTAACCTCTGAAAGGTTGGAGGGGCGTTTTTCAGCCCGAAGGGCATCCGCGTATATTCGTAATGCCCTTGCGGCGTCGAGAACGCCGTCTTTTCCTTGTCGTGATCGGCCATCGGTATTTGATGGAAACCCGAAGCCAAATCGAGCGTAGTAAAATAATTTGCTCGCCCCAGCTGATCCAATATCTCAGTAATATTGGGTAGTGGGTATGAGTCTCCGATTGTGACCTCGTTGAGTTTTCGAAAGTCCACGACGACTCGTAGCTTCACGACTCCTGCTGCGTCAGGCATTTTTGTCACGACGAGCAGAGGCGCATTCCACTGACTTCGGCTCGGTTGTATTATTCCATCCTTTAACATTTGTTCCGTTTGACGGGCCACCTCGCGCTTATGTGTTTCCGGCAACCGATAGGGCTGTACCTTTATCGGCTTTACCCCGCTCCTGAGAGGTATCTCGTGCTCGATTTTGCTCGTGCATGGGAGCCAGTCCCCCTCGAGATGGAATATTTCGGCGAAATCCTCGCACACCTCGAGCAGGGTTTTCGTCTCCTCTTCATTAAGATGGCCCACGTCGATCGCCTTGCGTATCGCCTCGCGTGAGGCGCGTGCCCGCATTCTCGTTGCTCGCTGCGTTTACCTCGCATACCTCGTCGCCAGATTTTTCTGCTGACTCATACGGCTCAAGTGTCACAGCTGGGCGCTCGATCTCGACCTCCTCGGTGGTCGTGTTAATTATACACACCGCACAGGTGTTTCCATGCGGTGTCGTAATACAAGCGCCGAGCGTGATTCCCTCGATTACTTCACACTTGTTCACGATCCCCGTGCCTTGACTGTGTGTTGCCGCATACGCGATATTCTCGCTCCGCGGTGGCAAACGCAACTTCAATCGCCCGTTGATTAAGGGCATCTCGTGCCCGAACATCCGCAGCACTCGTCCCCGGAGTATATCCACCTCATGCCTCCTGATGAAATCCATCCCGAGGAACCCGTGCACCCCGAGGTTCACCTCGCGTGGCACCACGTGGAACCAGTGCGTCACGACGCCCGAAGGCGTTTCTAAATTAATTTTCGCGGCGCACTGGGCCTGTATGGGCCGGCTTGCGAGTCCGGCGATTACCACCGATGAGTCCGCTACCTCGGCATCCCCGCGGAGTATCCCCGGGCTTATTATGCTCACCTGAGCGCCCGTATCCGCTTTTAGGGTCAACATACCCCCCGTGCACATCGGTGATTTGATGTGAAAATCGCTGGCGACCCCCTCGGAGGTGGCGTTGACAACACACACCTCCCGGGTCTGGCCTTCCCCTTCAGTCTTCGGTTGATTGCTCGAAAACTCCTTCCATGTTCTCGTGCCCCCCTGCGGCTTCAGCGGGGCGCTGCTGTCCTTACCCGACTGCCGGGATTTCTTCCCTTCGTCCCGCAATCGCTTCTTGCACTCTCTCCAGAGATGCCCAAATTTACCGCAATGGTTGCAGGTTACCTTCACCTGGCTTACCTCCCGGCCCGGACCCGGCGCCGGGAGACTGTGACGCCCCGATTTCCTCGTGCAGTCCCGTGCGATGTGCCCTGTTGAACCGCAGTTGAAACATTTGCGGGACCCTGTACTCCCCTTGTCGGGGTTATGACGGAGGTGGCTCGCCTCCGCGCCACCCTTACTGCCCTGGGAGCCCAACATCCTCTCAATTTCCGCTGCTCCTACCACAGCGTCCCGCAGGCTCCCGTAGTTCCGTGAACGTACGATCACCTGTACGTCCCGTTGCAATCCATTTTCGAAATTCGCTTGCCCGGATCGCCGTACAGCCCTCTCAATGACCCGTGCGTCAGCGGCCCCTTCACTCTCGCCGAGTTTCTCCGCTACCTCCCCTGTTAGGCGCTCCGCGCGGGCGCCGTATGCAACCACCGATTCCTTCGCGCCCTGTTTTAGTTGGCAAAACTCGTATTGCAGTACGGCAAGCGACTTCCGCTTCCCGTACAGCGCTTCGAGCTCTTTCCGGAGCTCCGACAAATCCCTCATTTCCCGATGCCGCAGCTCCCGGGCCGCCCTGTCCTTCAGCTTGCTGCTGCGGACCAACGCTAGGAGTGTTCCCCGTTCCAGGGGCTTCACCCTGTCCCATACTGTCTCGCAAGACAATAAAAATTCCTCGAGCTTGCCGGGGTTGTTGCCATCGAAGGGCTCTATGCTCCGGATCGCCAAACTCAGTTCGATGTAGGGAGCCCCATCCTCCCTGGCCGTGGCTACTTGCTGTTGCCGCTGCTGAGGGCGCCCCTCGCCCAACGCGCGTTCGACTTTCTCCGCGATGTACTCCCGTATGCTCGCCTGCATCGCATCATGTTCCTGTTCCCCACGTGCCATCTGCTCGGCCATCCTGACCCCGTTCCGTGTGGTATCATTACCTTCCAACTCATCCTGGGCGTGCTCCTCCCCCTCCCCCTGTAGTTCGGGGTTCAAATTTCGTCGTACCCCGGGGAGATCCACCCCCATTGGGTACAACCGACTCCCCTCGCCGAAGGTAGTCGTCCAGTTTCGCCCCCTGGCGAATATCGGGATGTTTGGATGTCGTTCACCCCGTGTATTGAGGAGCTGTGCCCTCAGACGCTCGATCTCCGCGTCCACTGCCCGAGGGGAGAGCATCGTTCCCGCCGCGGGTGCCCCTCTAGGCTCGAACAGACTGTGGTCTATATCCTCCAACTTGTCGAACTCGGCTCCTCGCCGTGTGTTCACCCCGTTCGTAGGGTGATTCGGGGATGATTCCGCTGGAACCTGCACTGCCAGGTCGTCTGCGACCTGCGCGATTCCCGCCAAGGCTGCCCTAAGCCCTGCGGCTACGTGCCCGTCCTCTTGCGCTGACGTCGATAGGTCTGCTCCTGGAGCCCCCTGCCCGCTGGGGGAACCCCTCTGACTCATGTGGTCTTTCCCAAGTTCTAACCCCCTTGTCTCTACCCCGCCTGGGTTAGTAGCGCGTCTACTGCTCTCTTCGTTTCCCGGGGTGTTAGTTTGATGGAATAGGATTTTCTTGCACTTACAGTGTGCCGATGTGCCACATCTTAGGTTGCCTCTGAGTTCCCGTGAACGTTCCGGCTTCCTCTCTGACACCGTTCCACGCCCCTCTGCCTGGGTGACGATTCAATGGGGTTCTGCAGTAACCCTTGACGCGACTGGTTGCTCCGCCGATCCCCTGGTGACGGTTCTCACTGCACGCTCTATCACAGCGTGGCTAACTCGCGCTCAATCTTGTGCTCACCGCACGCTCTATTACAGCCCGGCTAACTCGCGCTCAATCTTGTGCTCACCGCACGCTCTATTACAGCGTGGCTAACTCGCGCTCAATCTTGTGCTCACAGCTCGATTGTAACGCACCCTTTCCTGGTGATCAGCCAGCGAAGCTTCCTCCCTTCGCTTGGGTTAAACACTCACTCTGGTATCCCACCGCTGCCACCAATGTTGTACCGCCGAATCTTGGGTAGCTACTCCAAGCCCGGTGATATTACGCCCTTCTCAGAACGTTGTTCGGGATTACCAGTTAAGGGTTGGAACCCTTAGCGAATGATATAACACACGAGAAAGGTTGTGGAATATACGTAAACTTTATTTGGCGTTCAAGACGCTCAACACTTTTCAGAAGTACAATTGATACAGTGTGTCGGGCTAGTGTCCGACTTGTTTGGTTTAAACTACTTACGAGACCCTTTGCTCGAGTCTGTACTCTCGCTCAACCAGTCGCACGGTGTCGGATAACTTTTCTGACTGCTGCTGTGAGCTCGCGACCACACTTTATAGTCAATAAAGTGGAGCGAGCGTGTCAGCAGCATCTTTGGAAGATAAACATCGTTTCCAAATTTCTTTATTTAATGTTTATCTTTCGGCGCTCCGGATTCGCGTTATTGCGGGATCCGAGCGCCGGCCTATGGAATTTGCCGACTCGGCATTCATGTTGACCGCGATCGAGCGTCGAAGGCTCGATGCGACGGTTGCCTAACCGATACCGTGCGTCTGATGATGAAACTTAGCGCTCGTACACCGTGGTTGCTATGTCGCAACCTCGGTCGTACTCGCGTACGTTTTCGGGGTATAACACGGAGCACTGCGCTTACAATATGCGATTGGCTTATTTCGCAAAATTGAATGTCACCTGACAATTGTTCAGCTGAATAGAATGTTAGCCATTATCGTGCAATGATTCCGTGGAATTTCCATTGTCGACAATAGCGTTTACTGAGTTTTGCGAAGTAAATGCACTAATATTTACGTGAGCCTCAGTATTTTCTTTATCGATAGTCGACACCAGCTCAGAATCAAACGAACTTTCACTTTGTCGATTCAACTGCACAGATTTAGATATCTGCGCACATATTTTTTTCTTATTAGATATCGAATCTTCGACGTAACCCATTGCTACTTTGTCCGACTTCCATCCTCCGTGCCGTTTGAGAGTAAGCACATCAGCACCCGCATCAGCCAGCATCGTGGCAGACGCACGACGAAACGAGTGACCTGTATATCTGTCAGGCTCTTCGAGGTGCAGATACTCTACAATAAGTTTTGGCATAGCGCCAAAGTGTTGATCCCGATCGGTTATTTTGTGTATGTTCCATCTTGCAGAGTCAAGAAGAAACGATCGGTACCAGGATTTTGTGGTCGCAGCGCCTCGTACTGCTTAAAGGTTTTGTAAAAATCCCCGTTGACAGAAAATTTTCGTGGAACACAATTTTTCGTGTGTGGAATCTTGATTAGAACCATGTTCTTGTGCGCCTCGATGTCACGAATACTGAGGTTTCTAAGCTCTTCGCGTCTGCATGCACCCGCGATGCCAAAAACCAATGCGACCTAAACACAATATTGTTTTTTTTTTAGATTTTGAGGTTATGCATGTTCGCGTTCATGAAAACGTAAATGATACTCACTTTTACTGCCAACTACCGATTATCCAGAGCTTGCGTCAAAAACGTTTCGATCTGTTTAGGTTCCAAAATTTTGGATTTCTTAGTCGTGAATCCTTTACTATTTTTCGTGAATAAAGCAACCAATTGACGATATCGGCTCATGTCGACGCGATGTTTCACCGATACCACACTTTTCAGCATCGACTACTGTGACCAAGCTGTTGTAGGCTTGAAATTCTTCGTGAGCTGCTCAAAGTAAACGAGCATAACGTCTTCCGAAAACGAGGTTGTTTTTTGTTCTTTTTGCCACTCGAGGAAATCCTCGTAACACTTCTCGTATTTTTCTTTTGATTTGTCCGGTAGTAAATTTTTCGCGACAAGTTTCACCGCATCACGTAATTCAACCGGTATTGAGTCCCGATTGTCACGGTCACCTGAATCACTATGATTCGCGTTCATTTTTAAGTTTTTTCACCGAATTTAATAAATTCTTCAGTTATATAGAGGCAACGAAAAACCACAACGACAATTCTTAACCGGAATCTTCAGCGTAATCTCTGGCTGTCTCTGTCTTTCATTCAGGTTGGCCAATCTTAAAAGTCTCCACTCAACTCTGAGCTGTGCTCAACTTTGATTCGAATTTTTCACGTCAGACGGCGCGTCGACAGAAAAAGTATCGTGCCGTTAAGAAATGTCGGAAGAAGCGTGCAGAATAAGAAATATACTGACGTCCGAACATTTCCTTACTTATTTATTTATTCAAATCCGCGACTCTTGATTCGGTTCCGCCAGCCGGCTTTCAACAGCCGTCGATACGGCCGATCTGCCGAGCGAACACCGAACACACGCACGAAGTGCCGCAATTCCGCAATATTTCCGCGATGCCCGATGTAGATCCGCGAGCCCGGCCCGATGTAGATGAGAAATAGAAGAGGTATCTGGTACTGTTCAACACGTAAAACAGTGTGCGACCCCGCCGTGCTGCTTCTCATCTACACATTTTTTCTTTCAAGTATAGCTGATCGGATACTTTTTTGGTCACGAAATCGATATCTCGGCTAAACCGATTGAAACGCAACTAGGCGCATTCCAAAGCTGGTGGCCGAATTATATCATAAAAGGCTTGCCAAAAATTCTATTGGTAGTTGAGATGTCGAGAATCATCGACCGAAAGTTTGACTTTCGGCATATTCGCGTAATCTAAGAAGCGGCGGCAACCCCGCCAGCCTTGCACTAAAAAAAAAATCTTATGTACCTGGCGTCGAGACGCTACCGCGTATCCTGATATGTTGTGACGTGGTGTTTCTGCATATCACAATACTGTTTAAAATCGTATGATTTCGGCCGTCACGGAGCGTTTTGCGACGTTCTGGTTTTCGGACGAATCCCCTCGACAATATTGATAATATTACTACCGCAGAGCACTGATATTTTATTCTCACACTCGCGAGAGCGTCTCTAAAATTTGGCTAAGGGGCCAAATATTAGAGTAGGCAAGGGTGGGGATCGGTATCCGTTTCCGTAAAGTCACGAGTCGCCTCGGTGGTTCACGCGTTGTCTACCGGAGAGCCAGGACGTTGCTACCATTAGCCCCCCCCCCCCCCCCCCCCCCCGTAAGGTTATCGTAAGGTACGCTCCCGCGCACGGTTAGTTAATCCTGGAAAATTCACGCGGTCGAACAGCTACCGTCGGTACTATCGCGAGCTCGTTGTTTTTTTATGAGAATGTTGTATCCCGAATATCGAGTATCTGAGTTACTACCACGAGAAGCATTGCATTGTTACGTTCCGTAAAATGTAGGAAACTTCTTCGTTACAAGGAACCTCGTGATTCGAGCCACGTGAACGGAATCCGCAGCGTCAGCAACGGTCAACGCGCTCGCGGAGGCGGACGACAAATCGCAAAAACCGCTAATCTCACGATGCGCTTAGAAATGATAAATATACATTGCCGACTATGCTTATTGCTCCACCACCGTCCTCGATCATCGACAACTAATTCATTGCATACCATAGACAGTCAACCAACGATCGATGCAGAACTCCGTTGCTCGTATCTGCCCCGCGCGTTAATATTCCCTAACATTTCTAAAGATTGTCCAGTGAAGTGACAATCGAGCCATGTATTATTTAGTGTTAGGCTTAAGAGATCGCGGATATCAAGTTCCGTTTGAAATGAACGTGGAGTCGCTGAATAAGCAACAGTAATTCTCCGAGTATCGTCCAGTGCTCCCAGAAAAGTTCGTCGTCGGTAAATCGACCGGGAACCCAGATAACTACGGAGTTTGTGCTCAAACCGTCAATTAATGTTCCGTTGAAGAATCGAATGAAAATCCGTTCATGCGGTTAAAAAAAAATCGTTAATTACAACAACATTCTGGCCACGTGCATGTAGTTTTCAATTAGTAGAACAAAGGCGAATAAATGGCCAAGCAGCTGTGACTGTGCCGTGAATGCTCGCGGATGCATAAGCACTCCGGAATCGTGTAACGTAAGCGTGTGCTGATAAAAGTCGGCGCTCACCGTGAGTGATTCCTCGCAAGTGAGACTCATGCAATCAATTTTCGCTAATCAGGAAATCATTGTCAAACATAAATAATAATGTGAAAATTCTTCACCGGGCCTTTGCAACAATTAATATGTAGCAATCTAACCAAAAGAGTTCAAAAGGAACTTTTCCTTTTTAGGCACTCACTATAAGGAATAGGCAAAGAGTGCCTATTGCAGTGACCTTCGCGGCTTGTTTTCAGAGCTTTCGATGAGGTTACTCCGCAGAGCCTGCTCCAAAATTTTTTATTTTTTAGGATTAACTTTAATGTGCTTCTGACATGATGCGTAGTCAGTTTCAAGTGACTGCGATGACTAGAAATACTTTTTTTAGCTTGCGGTGCAGTAGAAACAGGTTTTTCATTAAAAAAATTTCCTCGGACGTCCATATCATACTGTAACTTTGGATCCTGCGAACCAATTTTGCTCATCTTTGCAGGATTGTTTCATCACATTATTACAAGTATGCACATCACTTTTGAAACCAATTTGAGACATTGAAATATTTTTTCAAATAAATTATTGCTCAAAATTTGGATTTTTCCTCTGTCGACTGTCCGTACGGTGCTATAATTATGCATCTTACGAACCAATTTTTTTGGCCTTCGCAGTATCATTTTGTTTGTTGAAAAACACTATGCCTGCCAAATTTCAAAGCATTTGAACATCTCTAACTATTTTTGGTTCAGAATTTTCCATTTAAAAAAAATTTCCTCGCATCTGCTGTCCGTACGGTGCTGTAATTATGAATCCTACGAACCACTTTTTTTCTCCTTCGCAGCATCATTTTGTTTGTTAAAAAACACTATGCCTAGCAAATTTCAAGGCATTTGAACATCTCTAACTATTTTTTGTTAAAAAATGTTTACATTATAACAGTGGTTAATTTCAGGTTATGTCAGAGTCTTCGCCGTCGAAATTTAAAAGAATTTCAAAAAAATGTTTTTAATATTTGGGAGGCTTCCAAAAAGCTACAAATAATTATTTCAGCAATGTAGTACGTTCTCTTTAAGACAGGACAAGAACCAAGACGATATCATGTTTCGTTCTCGAACTAGGATTTTTCATAAATAACGATAAATATCGACAAAATTTCAATGAAAATCGGGGAAAAAAATGCAATTTGTCGAATTTCTCGGCTCCAATAGTTCGTTTATGTACGGAGACAATGACGAACTGATTCCATGTATTATTAAGAAAGAAAAAAAATGCATAAAACTTAAGAAAATATGTTTTTTATTATAACCACTGTCAGAGTCTTTGCAGCCGAAATTTTCAAGAATTTTAACAAATTTTTAAAAATATCTGGGAGGCTTCCAAAAAGCTGCAAAGTATTATTTGAGTAATGTAGTAAGTTCTCTTTAAGACAGGACAAGAACCAAGGCGATACCATGTTTCAATCTAGAGATAGGAATTTTTTTAAACAACGATAAATATCGACAAAATTTCAATTTCAAGTCCAGAATATTCATTGCGCGGATTGGCCGGCTGCGAAGAGCCAATCACCGGACGAACCGCGTAAAGCCCGAGGGAAGAGATGTGGACGGTTAATGTGATCGGTAATTTTATTCTTTCGTTCATTACGCTGCATGATTCGTTTGAAATTCGTTTCCGTATCGTTTCGTATTTACCAACTGATTCTACGCGTTATTGCGCAGATAAAAAGTGTGCAATAAAAAGAATTTTCTATCCTTCGACCGTCGAAGATTCATCGCAGTCGAAATTTTTGTAAATTTTATGTTCACTCGAGTTATTCGTTTACAGTTAATAATAAAAACAGCAATTTTTTTTCTGGCAACGTATTTTCTCCTTTTTAAAACAAGACAAGAAACGAGTCGATGTCTTTTTTCGCTGCCGAGTTGTGATTTTTTTTAAGCAAAGACTAATTTCACAAATTTTCGTCAAAAAAAGAATCGATTTCTCGAATTTCTCGAATATGCCGTTTCTGAACCTTTCCTGTCATAGAAATCGGATTTACAAACTGATTCTACGCGTTATTGCGCGGATAAAAAGAGTGCAATCATAAAAAAAAGAATTTTCTACCCTTCGACCGTCGAAGATTCATCGCAGTCGAAATTTTTGTCAATTTTATGTTCACTCGAGTTATTCGTTTACAGTTAATAATAAAAACAGCAATTTTTATTCTGGCAACGTATTTTCTCCTTTTTAAAACAAGACAAGAAACGAGTCGATATTTTTTTTCGCTGCCGAGTTATGATTTTTTTTAAGCAAAGACTAATTTCACAAATTTTCGTCAAAAAAAGAATCGTTTTCTCGAATTTCTCGAATTTGCCATCTCTAAACCTTTCCTCTCATAGAAATCGTATTTACAAACTGATTCTACGCGTTATTGCGCAGATAAAAAGTGTGCAATCATAAAAAAAAGAATTTTCTATCCTTCGACCGTCGAAGATTCATCGCAGTCGAAATTTTTGTCTATTTTATGTTCACTCGAGTTATTCATTTACAGTTAATAATAAAAACAGCAATTTTTTTTCTGGCAACGTATTTTCTCCTTTTTAAAACAAGACAAGAAACGAGTCGATATCTTTTTTTTTAATAGATATGATGAAACGATATGATGAGAATGAGATATGATATTTTTTAAGCGAAGACTAATTTCACGAATTATCGTCAAAAAAGAATCGTTTTTTCAAATTTCTCGAATTTGCCGCCTCTAAACCTTTTCTCTGATAGAAGTCATATTTACAAACTGTCTCTACGCGTTATTACTCAGATAAAAGGTGTGCAATGTTCAAAAATTGAATTTTGTATCCTTCGACCGTCAAAGAATTTTGTTCGCTCGATTTATTCGTTTACAAGCTGATGAAACAAACTGCAAATGTTTATTCTATCCACGTATTTTCAACGTTTTTTTAAATTTTACAGATTTTTGTCGAAAAACGATTTTTTTTTCATATTCTTACATCTTTTAAACAATTTTAAACAATTATTTATCGACAAAGTTAAAAAAACTGAATCTGTCGACTTTACAAGTTTTTCCGGACCGAGCAACTTATCCTTATCGGAAACGAAATAAAACGTTTGAAATCTTAAAATCACTTTTCATTATATAAGGCCTGTCGGAGACTTCGAGACGAATTTTTCGACAAATTTGTACAATGTTGTGAAAATATTTGGAAGGCCCGCAAAAGGCTGCACATTGTTATTTCAGTACCGTCCTACTTACTCTTCCATGCAACGCAAAAACCATGAAGATATCTCATTTCTTACTCGAGTTATCTTTTTTCACCTGCGACGATGAATATCAACGAAATTTCACTAAAAACCGAAGAAAAAAAATCAATTTTCTCGAGATTCCCGAGCCTCGCACGCTGCACATGGACAAAACGATGACGGACCGATTCCACGTGATGACGGACACGAAATAAAACGTTTGAAATCTTAAAATCACGTCTCATGCCTCACACGATGCTCGTGGACAAAACGATAACGGACTAATTCAACGTCATATCGGAAACGAAATGAACCGTTTGAAATCTTAGAATCGCATTTCAGTATATGTATAAGGCCTTTCGGAGACGTCCAGACAAATTATTCGGAAAATTCGTAAAATGTGGTAAAAAATTTGGAATTTGAAAAATATTTGGTTAAGCAGACGAGAAAAATTTGCGTATAAATGCTTTATATACATGTGCTTTTATGCAAACCGTCCCTTCACTGGCTTTTTCAAAATACAAGGCTAAAACGGAGCTCGAAGCGTGACGTGCATCCAAGATCGAATCGGAGCGCGTAGCGCGACGTTCATCCAAGTTCGTATCGGAGCGCGTAGCGCGACGTGCATTTAAGTTCAAAACGCCGCGCGCAGCGCGACGTGTACGCCTGTGAGTGCCGTAAAAAATGTCCCGAAGGGACATTTTTCGGGGGTTTGGGGGCGGAGCCCACCAACAAGTGCCTCTGCGCCCGCAGGGCGCTGAGGCGCTTGTTTCATTTCGATTCCTTCGCCAAATCCTACATCCGACGTTCCGTTCGGAGACCGTTCGGATCCGGATACAAATCCGGATCCGAACTACATCCGACTTTAGAGGACCGTGCCTGTGTAGGACGGACTTAAAGTATGGATCCGATAAATAACAATAAACCTCCGGGTTTCAACGCGAAGGTTGCGATTTCCGCAATGGACTCGGATTGACGAACACGAAATACACACGAAGAAATACACCTTATTATTTACGATTTATTGAAACAAAATGTTCAAAACGATTGAAAATTCAGAAAATACAAAGCTTGTAAAATTTCGGTGCATATAACAGGTTTCTGACACCGGGCTCTCCCAGCCTCCAGGATTGAACAAATTCAACTGAAAGGGTACCTCCCGGAGGCGGCCCAGCCAACTGATGCTGATCGCCGTTCCGCAAGCGCTTATAACTCGACTCGGCTCTTCTGATTGGCTGATGGCTCGAAGCCAATCGGCATCGAGAGAAATGTCGATAGCCAATCAGGGCCGAAAAACTCTCGAGGCCATTCGGAGCCGTTGCCGCGCGCTCGTGACGCCACGTCTCTCGGATTTCTCGAGCGCGGGAAAACTCGAGTAGAGAAAAAAAAAAAAAAAAATCCAAAACGTTAAGAAAATTCTCATTAATAAGAAAAAATGAATGAAACCGATGGATTTGGGTGGGAGCCGCCTCGGCTTCCGTCTTAAGGGGCATAAATGCTTCTCGTTTCCTTTTGTATATTTCGTTACTATCAAGAGACTCGGAAGAGTCCCCCGCCAAGTACACTTGCGCGTGACTCGTCACAGAGTCTATATACGCGAGACATCTTGCTGCGCGTATAAGATTTTTTTTCGACAAGATCTAATTTTTTTAAGACGATGGAAAACAAACAAATAGTTTATAGTTATAGTCTTTCATCGTATAATTATGCTTCTAGCTGGCAATTAAACCTAATTTTAGGACGATCGATGCCCTCGTTGTTGAGATACATCGATTTCCTTTTTTTAAACACTGAGATCGGGTAAACTCAAGATCAAGACCCGAATCGTCGCACCTGCGGACGGGCCCGAAGTTAGCTGAACTCGCCCTATCGAACGCTCCACGCGTTAACAGAGTTGGTGACATATATATTGTGACGGGCCGTTTTACCGAAATTCGGTAAACGATAAAACCACCACGCCCAAAAATAATGACGCCTGGTTGGATTTTCTTAAATCCACGAAGCTTTCCAAATTCGCTGTATACCTAGTCAGGCGCCAGGTGTTTGTCCAAATTTCCCAAATACCAAGGAAATCACTTTATTTAATGTCTCTTCCCCGTTTCGGCTAGCGACGGGGGTGCAGTTCGACGAGCTGTAATAACTGAATTATCGCCAAAAAAAATGCACACTTCCAATTTACGAAACAATAAAATAACAATTTATTAATTCAAGTCTCAAAAATATCTTACACAGGAAAAGTATAATAAAAATAAAGAAAAATAAAGAGAATAAACAGTAAATTTCTCTTCGCGAAAAATAATCAATAAACTCGGTCGATTATATTTTACGCGGCGCGCGCGATAACCGCCGGTGAAGCCGGCACGGCCGAGGATTGAATCCACACGTTTAACTAACGCAAACGAGAGCCAATGCTCTCGGAAAATTTTATACCAGAAAGAGATACGATCACGATCCTACCTTGTACAAATTTTCTCTCGTCCACGCGGACTCTACGCCTCGCTCAGCGTCCTCGACTCGTCCTTCAACGGCTTCGCCTTCGCTCGGCGATCTATCGTATTCCAAAAGTCCCGTGTAACGGCACGGCCACTTCGGTAATCTACACGCTTACAAAACCCTATGCTAATCGCTATCCCAAGCGCCAAAAGCTACCTCTCTAAAGTCCGAATTCTATCTGTCGTGCTCTCGTTAATCGACGCGGCTCGTCGATCACCGTGACTCTCTCGGCCGGTGAGGTGGGGGGGAGCGCTCTCGCATCGAGCGTCTTGCCGAGGATCCTCGAGGCCTCGTCGACATTCTCGCCGTCTCTCTCACACTGTTGCCGATTTTCCTGAAATGATATTCAAATATCCGTCAGCATGGCATTCTTTTAGATTACTGTCTACCGGTGAGAGCGGCGAGCAACGATCCTGTTCTAACTATCTTCCTTTATTCGCACGATTACGACGAGCGTCGCCGAAGATACGCGAACGCCTCGTCACAATATATAGGTATTGTTGCGTCCGGGTAAAATTATAATCTGATTTTTTATGCGCTACTAAAAGCGACGCATTATTTTCATTTTTCTTTCCTGCATCCATCAGCGGTCACACTCTGATGGACACCGTTAAAACGTAAACCTAAAGGTGTCGACGCTCTTATCAGCGTCTTTTTCGCAATGGGATGCTGAGCAGAGTCAGCAATCCCACGGTAACCTCTAAGATGTGCTACGCCCTGCGCCAAACTTAATGAAAAGATTACGCGGTGACTACCGCACCGCCTAAGTAGTCAGTTTAAGACCGGAGCTCGACCAGTGAGGTCGAGTCCGTGGAACAATTCATAATTGCGGACGACAACAGTAAGTTGCACGCGCGAACAAAGTACGACCAGCGTGGTCGAGCCCCCGAATAAAAACCCAAAATATTCGAATTCGTATGGCCTCGACAAACCAAGATCGAGCCCGCCTCATAAATAATGTAAAATAATATTTCAGGACTCGACCAGCGAGATCGAGCCCGACAAATAAAGAAGTAAACAAACATCCCAAGCAGCTGCATCGCAAACATCGCAAGCATCGTAGACGCATTCGGTAAACTCGAGACTCGACAAGCGTGATCAAGCTCGCAAATAAACTGTGTCTCTAACAACCAGATCGAGAATCTAGTTTTAATAAATATTAATTGTTGTTTAATCTTTAACCAAAGTGTTATTAATTAAATACATTTTCCCGAAAATCCCTATGAGGAGCCGTCCGACGGTCTTCGATCCCAGAGCGGCTCATCCCGCTCTAAAACGGAGAAAAGCATATTCTTAATACGTACTACCCCCTTGCCGGGACGTTAACACACGTATTTTTGGTGGCAGCGGTGGGATATCCATCGGATGCGCGGACGGGAACAATAAACAAACTTCGGTTTCCGAGATTCACCGCGTCGAAGAACGCGAGTGAACAAAATACGCGAATTAAAATATAAAAATAATAATACATAAAATTAATTATTCTGTAATTTCACCGCGTCGAAGAACACGGTGAATAAATGGTGATTAAATATCACAAATAATAAGTTACACGACGCGTAATGTTCACGCCCGAGCTACCTCTGAGCCTTGTCGAACATGACGAAAACTCGACCGCTGAGCCTTCCTGGACACGTCCAAAACTCGTCCCTTGATGTCGACCAGTGGACACGCAGTCTTTCGAGCCTCTGAGACATCGTCGTGAAATCACCAAAGTATTTCAAAATTTACCGGGTCGTAGAACCCGAGTGAATTAAACAAAAGTATTAACAATCTAAATAACCACCCGTGTTTTATTGATTACGTTAAGGGCACTCGAAAATACAATCAAATTAAAATTAAAAATATATATATGTATATATATATATATATTGTGACGTGACAACCTTCGTCCCGCACTCACAAGGAGAAGCATTGGGGTCATGGGTCGGATTTACGACCCATTTTTCGTCGCCCATCGAGTCGGTCGCTCAACTCACCTGCCTAATCTCCGTTTAGTGCTTAGTTAATTTTACTACCTATTATCTTACCTACTAGTATTTCTCTTGCCTTTTATTATTACCTTTTATTGTGGCCTATGATTATCGTTACTACCTACTATCTACTATCTACCTCGCGAAATTGTTATTCACGGTCGGCAATATTTATCTACCTTTCTAGAATTGTCTATCGCGAGTTACACAGTAATAATATTATGATGACAGAACAGAGAGAGCCTCGAAAAATAAGTCTCGCATAACGTTCGAAGTTCTCTATTTTTCCCGAGCCCGTTGCTACGCGT
Organism: Ischnus inquisitorius; assembly: GCA_963924025.1. Classification (NCBI taxonomy): domain Eukaryota; kingdom Metazoa; phylum Arthropoda; class Insecta; order Hymenoptera; family Ichneumonidae; genus Ischnus; species Ischnus inquisitorius. The sequence continues at coordinate 14,756,579 of OZ001253.1, read as the reverse complement.
TGTCGCTGATCGTGCGCGAGGCAGGAACCGTTGATTCTCGGAATTCGAATGGGGAGCTCAAATCAAATTACAGGCGGACTCCGAACACCAGGATTCGCGGTAAATGGATGCCAGAGTGAGTTCGGTAGAATGGCCAAGATATCGAGTAGCGAACGCACTTCCGACTTATCAGCCTGGAGCTGAACCATCCCAGCGAGAATTTAGAGATTCGCGGTTCGCGTAAAACGACGTCTGGCAAATGGGGCTCGAAGTAGGAAAGATGCATCGGGGTGCAGTATTGTCGCGTGGGCCCACCGCGAGGAGGTAGGACGCTCCCGCCTCGCGAGGGAGGTCTCCCCTCGTTGGCATCACCTATTGTCGGGTCCTTCGAGAAAGAGTCTCGAAAATTCTCGAAATAATACTCGCTGTATTTGAGAAGCCCTGCCTGTATCTCGTTGCGCGATCACGTGTGCGGCACGTGGTAGCGGGCAGTCTCTCGCTCTTCCCCCCCGTACCTTTACCCACGCGCATAGTAAGGTACGCGAAAAACAATATCTATATCTTTCCGTAGTCGAGCCTTGCGTCAGCGGAATCCTTTGTACGCGCTCGCTACGATGTCGCGTGAGAATTGGGGGAGAGTGCGAGCGCGGTCTCGTTGTCTAGCCAAGAGGTGCGAATAATCAGTTCTGGACGCACCGGCGAATAAGTCACACGCTTCTCTACTTCGCTCCTGGCTGTGACGAATTACTGGGTGAGCCCGAGACCTCGTTGCTCTCTGTGCGAGTCGGTCGGAGCCTCGCGTGTCGCGTTGTGTTTCAAGATGGATCTTGAGTTGTGAATTATTGTGTTAAGAATTCGTAGTGAATCGGTTCGCGCATTTCCGAATTATTGTGTTAAGAATTCGTGGTGAATCGGTTCGCGCATTTCCGAATTTTAGTGTCTCAGTAATTTAATTCTCGCGCGGGATCCGACGGTTCGGGATCACTGTGAGGATTCTTCCTGTGAGTACGTTCCGTTATCTAGTATTCATTTCTGATTTATTCTGGCAGTCGCAACATTTATTTTTCGTTCCTTTCGTTCGCCGATTCTTTTGCCGTAAATACTTTCTAGACGCTTGGCTTTTTGCCGCCATTATCTTTCGTCCGTGAATTATGATTTCGCGAGTATTACCTATCAATTCTATTACCGCTATCTACCCGTGCGCGTCGTGGAACTGTCGACAATTACCATGGTCAAAAACTTCTCTGTAATTATCTATCGTTTATTATCTGCCCGGTTACGTTACTATGTCTTGCGATTATCTCATCTGAATTATTTACCCGGTTCCAGTTACACTTCGCGATTACCTACCATTTATCTAGCATGTTCTTTTCTAAATTACCTACCTGGTTTTGTTATATTTCTCTCAATTACCTAATGGTTATCTGACGTATTCTTTGCTAAATTATCTAACGGTTCCTTTTATATTTCTCACTCACCGAAAAGTTATCTAGCGTATTCTTGTCTAAATTATGTACCCGGTTACTGTTATCTTTCTGCCCATTACCTATCCGTTATCTGGCGTGCCTTTTCAAGATTATCTACCCGGTTTACGTTACAATGCTTTGCAATTATCTATCCCCAATTTGGCGTATCTTGACTAAATTTCTCTATTCGGTTTCTCTAAGTCAACTATCTTCTCCGTTAGCCTGTACTACCTAACCCTATCTACAAAAACTTTGAATTTCTTAAATAAACCAGCTCATTTTATTTTGTTGGGCGTTTCGTTACTCTCCCCGTCCACCCCCCTCTACGATCTTTTTCCCAGGCGGCCTGAGCTAGCCCGAGCTCCCGAGGTGCGGGGTGAACATCTATCTCGTCGTGGGTTCGTGCCCGTTTTGCCCCGGCTTGGAGGACGGGGCTATCGGGGCCATTTGGTGAGCGGGATCAGGAAAATCTCGTCACCATATATAGATATCTCTCTATATATATAAAAAGATTTCGCTGCTGTCGCCGCCGCCACCGCCGCCGCCGTGTACAAGAACCCAGAGGGGGGACTTTGAATATTTTCGCTCAGCTCCCCCCCTCCTTCCCCTCCCCTCCCTATATATAGGGGAGAGCGGGGCAATATGGGCCACCGGGACGAAACGGGCCACTCGATTAAGATGTAAGGAAGGGGCAGAATGGGCCACCCGAGTTTTCAGTAAAAAATCAATTTCTGTAAACGAGCTCAGATGTAGATGGAAATAAAGCGGGACATCAAACGCGATCTAGTAACGGATTAAAAACGGCCATTCTACTCACGACCTAATGACGGGGCAAAATGGGCCACCCGAATTTTTTCCTAAATCAAGTAATAGGAAAATGCTACGATGGTTTGGAGTAAAATAGGTTCTCATAAAATCAAATAAAGAGATATACAGAGGTTTTGTTACATCATGGAAAGCGACAGTACGACATAGATGAAAAAATATATGTGGTTCAGTAATTGGTGAAAGTAGGGATATTTATTGCCATTGTTCTGACATAGGCCATAGTGCTCGGTACAATATCCGATTTGCGTACAATTTCCCATTTGCGCTTCTTACTCACTACGGCGTAGACATTGATCGATAATTTATTTACTTTTTCAAACCTCGGGATATCTTTCAACTTCATCGGATAACTGAAATCCTTATACTCGAGCACTTCGCGAAACTGTCGGTACGAACTCTTGCGATCACTGTGACGAACCGGTGGAGAAAGCGCTGCTGTCAAGGCCCACAGGAAACAATACTCATCGTTGTTGACGATGTTGATGATTGCCCGCTTCAATTGCAAATCCTTCGGAACGCTGACAAACGTGGACAATCCCCCTCGTAGCGGTACATATTTATTCATGTTGAATTGGAGATTGAATATTTCCAAGAGAGTCCAGCCGGATTCCTTTTGTTGGAATTCTTCCACTTTGCGTAAAAGTTTGTCCTTCACGTGTTCTTTGAACCACTCATCGGTGTTTGTGGAATGAAGAATAATTTCATTTCTCGTATTGAAACATTTATTCTCCTCCACATTCTTGGCATTTCTTGTTACACCGAATTTGCATCCGAGGATAACATTGACTTTGAGGGAACGTCTCCTCCTTTTCTTCGCAGTTCCACTCAGCATGCGTTTCAATCTCGCGATGATGAGTTGCTTCGCATCATCCAAGAATCCTGCCAAATCTTTATGCTGCAGGTTTGTAACCACACCTGTACGTACTCGTCGTTTGAATGCCGTCACGAGATCGGACCACTGCACTGTTCTCGAGACAACACCAGCACCCGTTGTTTTAAGCTTTTCGATCATCGACCTTAAATTCACTATGGTCGCTTGAATTTGAATTTTATCGTGGATTGTGAGTGACTCACACTTGCGTATCATCGAGCTCAAAAGTTTTACATTTTTTTCACCGAGTTCAATCCACTTTTGCTTCTCGCTGGGTTGCGTTCTCTCATTGAGAGTCGAGTATGCAGTCTGCATAAGCTGCACAAGTTTTTTACGCTTATCACGATCCATTCTCTATCACCCGCAGGAACACGCGATAAACACATGAGATGAAATCTCAACCGCAAGTAATTCGCGCGAAAATCTCAACTGTAAATGATCACGATGCGCTCGATGCTGCGGAATGATTGTAGACTGACAAACTAATTTCTAAAGTCAAAGATATTCTAACTTCACCCTCTCCACCGATTTTTAAAAAACCAATCAGCGTGAGACTTGCTATCGGGAAAAATAGGAAAAAGGGTGTTTTCGGATGGGGATGCTGACCATAAGCAATACTAGAACATCTATTTATTTATTTTGCATCGATTGATATTTTCGAGCCATTCGATACTGCTCGAATGAGAGCTGCGAACAAGGCGCTTACTCCACCACAGGCACACTTGACGGGGCGCGTGAAGATAGGTATGGTGGCGAGCGAGCCATCGAGTCAAGAGCTCTCCGACAAAACATCACGAAGCAATACGCGTAAAATATTTTCGGGTGAATAGTGGCATAGAGGAAGAGACTTCAGGACCACTTAAAGAGCGTGCTGTGATTTTAACACCACTGTGTCTCACAGAGTTTCTATGTTATGAATGAGCGATAAGCGTTGGTCATTAAAATATATATTCGGTGGAATGCATGCTCCATATAAAGCCTTCGATATTCTCGACAACGATGTTTGTTTATATACAAATAAAATTCTCCCTGTAGCGAATGCTGAGAACGAGAACAAGGGTCTGACCCATCAGGCATTCGTTCCATGCAGCTACTCTATTAGTATTAGTATAGAATTTATTCGAGTAATTGTTTACGGTTTTTATCACGATCATAAATTTCGAGGGGTGACAAAAGGGCTAGACGGCTTTGAAAAATTTGTATACGCTATACAATAAGCCATCCACTCACCCACTTGAAGAGTGTTCGATTTCTTGCCGGCGTATTTATTTATCAATGTTTATTTTATCGAGCGCAACAACTGACATGGCCTAAAGATCCACAGGCGATACATTCCAAGACCTATTCATTATTTTCGTGATGAGTCACCGTCACCCCTTCCCCTCCGACCCACCGCCCACCACACACCACCCACCCACCTACCACCCACTGACGAACCCATTCGAGGTATAGGGTTTGAGTCTGAGGTGGAATGTCGGTAAATACCGATTCTGCATTACCGACCACCCACCACCCGCCTCCCACCTCCCACCTCCCACCTCCCACTACACACCTGGCGCACACCTGACACACGGGTTTTGAAAATCGACAAAAAAATGTTTACCACCCACCACCCACCACCACCCACCAACTCGAACCCACCGACCAAAACGCCCGGCTCAGACCCGGCTGGGTTCGAATCCCCCTTGTATATCTACTGCGTGGCTTCCGCGCGCTTGAGCGAATAGCACACGGGTAGCGGGCGGGATATTTTTGTCCCGCCAGCGTCGGAGAGGGGCCAGAAAAGTCCCTCATGCGGGACTTCTCCCGCCAGTCTGGCATCACTGTCGCGGGGATTAACGTACCATTCAGGCGTCTTACCTGCCCATTGCGGATGACACGGTGAATTGACCGTATGGCGAGGGCCATGTTTATCGCAAAAACTCTCGAATGCCTTTGCCGTGAAGCACGTTCCTCGATTGGAAACAATCCTCGTCGGCGCTCCGTAATCTCGCACGAATTCTTCGAGAATTTTTATTACGCTCGCGGTTCTCATGTCTTTGACTGCTCGTATAATTCCAAATTTCGACAAGTTTTCCACGATCACGAATACATACTTGTTACTTCGATCGCTCGATACGAACAGACCCAAATAATTCATGTGAATCGTCGCGAAAGGCCCCGGCGGAATTGGATGTAATTCGTCCGTTTGCCGTCCTGGCCTCGACTTGTTCGCGATACATTGGAGATACGCTCGAATGTATCTCTTCCAATACGATCGCATACGCGGATAATAATAATGCTCCAGAACTCGAGCCGCGGTTCGATCGACGTCCTGGTGATTTTTTAGGACACAGAATTTGATCGCGAGACTTTTTCGCTTTACGCTCGGAGCCACATATGATAATGTATTATTTATTCGCTTGTGTATTATACCGTTTTTTAGTACGAGCTCGACGACGCTACGTTGTTCGTACTTCATTGTACCGTCGAACTCGCGAATTTCTATTTTTTGAGATTCCACGGGAGTCGTAAATTCCCGTGCACTGTTGTGACGAATTCGAAACTGTACTTGTTACACCAGAACTTAATCAAATGCAACTGTTTTCGTATAAAATAAAATAAGGATTCAGGAATTTTACTAACAACAAATTTAATGAACTGATAGTTTGAACTTCACGGTAAAATACAAGTGTTGAATGTGTTATAATAATATGTTTCGTGTTTCTTAGTTGACTCGGCAACTATGTTAGACCTTGAAGTTGACTCGGCAACTGGTCGTTAGACTGCAGTTGACTCGGCAACTCGTCGTGTTAGACTCTGAAGTTGACTCGGCAACTCCTCTTGTTAGACTGATTGAAAAATGTGTTTTAAGTGACGCTTGAATTTTTCCTCCCTCTTTTTGCACTGGAAGGAGAAGCCTTCGAACGTTTTGTGTCGCATATTCTCATTGGCTGATTGGGATAGCGCAAAGATTCGATGCTTTATTTGGGCATACGGGTTGGCATCCCTCACAGGTAGCTAAGAGCGTCTTGACGCGACCCTGTAGCGTGCTCGCGGAAAAAACCCTAACGGGCAGCCGTAATAAAACATTTGGTCGCCAGACTACCTACGGGGTTTTCCAATAATAAACTTATTGCTGGTCATTATTTCGCGTACTTTCTTTAATCTTCAATGACTAGAAAGTCCCAATGTATCCCTCTGAAAATATGCTATTATGTTGAGTATTTTTGTTTGCTTATTTTTACGTGTGTGTGTTTGTGTCGATTGTACCGTATTCCCCGGTCACAGTTCCGAGGTATTGGGAATCGGGAATAATAACACCCAGTCACCGTCTAGCATGTTTATTCGACTGGCTCACCTCAGCGGTTACAATTGCTCCGTTCGGCTTGCCCCACTCTTGTCTCTCACACACTCTCGCTCGTCGTCAACATACATACACTACACTCCTCCCTTCTTAATTCTAGCCCGGCTTTACAATCTTTCCGCTCCGCAATTTAAATGTTACTTTCTGTTCGTTTTTTTCTCGAAGTCTCTCCGACCGCCGCAAAGGTGCGTTATCGTCGACTTCTTGCATCGTCTCGTTTTGTGTGTCGTTATACGCTGGCTTTGGTCCCTTGAGCAATTGATCGACGTGTCGCTTTACAGTGTTCCCGGCGTTTAGTTTTACTTCATACGTCACCGGGCCGAGTCTTGTTGTTATCTTGCCTTTTACCCACGGTGGTGCGTTTTTACTGAAGTCTTTCGCCCACACTTCCTCGTCTACCTCGAATTGTACTAGTCTCTTCCCCCCAGTGCTTCGCACTTGTCTGTTCTGCTCGACTTGTTCTGCTTCGACTTTTTTCCCGATCTCTGGTCGCAATAGGTCAAACCTGGTTCTTAGTTCGCGACCTAACATTAATTTTGCGGGTGACTCGCCTGTTGTGCAGTGTTTCATTGAACGATAATCGAATAAGATTCGATCTATTGCCTCTTGCACCCTTTCTCCGTTTTTTAGCAGTATTTTTAATTTCCTCTTGAAAGTCTTGACAAAATTCTCGGCCGCTCCGTTTGTCGCTGGGTGTTTAACCGCCGAAAACGTGTGAACAACCCCTAGTTTTTTTATAAACTCCCTAAATTCTGCGCTTGTATATTGCGGCCCGTTGTCGCTTACTATCTGATAGGGAAGCCCGAAGCGTGAGAACACGTTGCTGAAAACTTTTATCGTTGCTTCCGCTGTCGTTGAATTCATTCGGAATACTTCTGGCCATTTCGTTCTCGCATCGATCATTAATAAGAAATTGTGGCCTTTGTAAGGGCCAATGAAATCAGTGTGTACTCTGTGCCACGGTTTTTCAGGCCATTTCCATGGGTTCAACTCTACTTTTGGCGGATTATCTCGGAGCTCAACGCAATCGTGGCATGCTCGTGTCACGTTTTCAATATCGTTATCGATCCGCGGCCACCAGAAGAAAGAACGTGCCACCGATTTCATCTTTACGACGCCCGCGTGTGTTGCGTGGAGCTCTCCGATTACCATTTCTTTCAATTTTTCCGGAATAATTACGCGGTACCCCCACATGATGCAATTTAGTTCGATCGTTAATTCATCTTTCCGTGCTTCGAACGAACGTAAATTTTCGGGTATTTCTTTTCGCTTCGGCCATCCCTCCAGTATGTATCTCGTTACCTGAGCTAATACGCTATCTTTTCTTGTCTCTCTCGCTACGATTTTATCGTTAAAACAGGCAAACGATCCTTGTGATACGAAATTCAAGTACGTATACTCGTTGTTCGTTTTACCTTGCTTTTTCGTTGCCGGTGTCGGAAGCCTCGACAGTGCATCGGCACTATTGTTCTCTGATCGTACATATATAATGTCGTAGTCGAACGCGCTTAAAAAACTTGCGTATCTTTGTAATCTACGAGCTGCCATAATGGGTATGCCCTTCTTTGGCCCCAAAATTCGCACCAACGGTTGGTGGTCCGTTTTCAACAAAAATTTCCTTCCATACACGTAATCGTAAAACTTCGTCACGCCGAACACGATCGCACGTGCTTCTTTATCAATTGGTGTGTAGTTACGCTCGCTTTCGGATAACGTTTTCGATGCGTACGCTATAGGCCGTTCGCCCTCCGGGGTCACGTGTGCCAGTATCGCCGAAACGCCATAGTCCGACGCATCGCACGTTAAACTTAATTTCTTTTCCGGGTCGTAATTTATCAGAACTTCGGCCGACTTTAAATCTCGCTTGGCCGTCTCAAAAGCTTCTTGACTCGCGTCCGTCCAGCAAAATTTATCTTTTTTTATGAGATCGTACAGAGGGTGCAATTTCGATGCCCTATCCTTGATAAATTTCGCGTAGTAATTTAGCATTCCTAAAAAACCCTGTAACTCTTTTTTTGTTTTTGGTGCTGGCGCTTTATCTATCGCGTCTACTCTCTCCGGTAATGTGTGTACTCCGTGTTCGTCTATCTCTACGCCCAAGTATCAAATTTTGCGCACCAACAATTCGCATTTTTTCTTTTTCAATTTTAGTCCGCACTCGCTCAATTTATCGAGTACTTGGCTTGTTCTCTCTAAATTTTCCTCCGGTGTCTTCCCCTTAATGATAATGTCGTCCAGGAATACGTTTACGTCCGGCATTCCCGCGAAAATTTGTTCCATTTGTCTTTGGAAAAATCCCGGTGCCAATGCTATGCCGTACGGCAACTTATTCGGTTGAAATGACCCTCTATGTGTGCTTATCGTTAGTATTTGTTTTGATTCTTCGCTTACAGGTACTTGCGCGTACGCTTCCTTGAGATCTATCTTCGAGAAAAAAATTCCCCCTTGTAAGTTCGCGATCAAATGTTCTATCCGCGGCAATGGATGTCGATCGATCAGCAACTTCGGGTTCACCGTTACTTTACAATCGCCACATATTCTTAAACTTCCATCGCTCTTCACGACCGGTACTATTGGGGTTCCCCACTCGCTAGCCTCTACTGGTGAGAGCACTCCCTCTCCAATCAATCTATCAATTTCCGCGCTCACCTTGTCTTTTAATGCTAACGGCAGTGTACGTGGTTTCGCGTACGTAGGTACTACTCCGTCTTTCATTCTGATTATGAATTTTGATTTTGTATAATTACCGAGGCCCGGCGAGAATAAGCTCGAGTATTTGTTAAAGATTTGATCGACCATTCCTTGGATTTTTCCCGCTTCGCTCGTTTGCCCTTTTAACTGTTTTATTTCCGTAATTTTTTTCTTTGATTGTTCTATTCCCAATGGCCACAGCCCTAATTTGTGTAGCCAATCACGTCCTAGTAAGGGTTTTCCCGTTTTCCCCATCACGTATAGTTTTCCCGCCGTATTGATTTTCCCGAACTCTACGCTAATTTTTTCTAGCATTCCCAATGGCTCGCTTTTCTCTCCCCCGTAATAATTTGGCGTCGTATCCGATGTGACTAGCGGCGTCTTGGCGAATTTTTCCCGATATTCCTTTTCACTTATTAGCGAGACGTCCGCCCCGCCATCGACTTCCATCTCCAACTCACGACCCCCTACCTTGACACACAGAAATTGTGGTTTTATTCGAACCGTATTGCAATTGCTTATTCTCCCCTTAACCGAAAAAGAATCCGCATACCACTCTGTCTCGGACTCCGTCTCGCTCGATCCTTCGTTGCGCTGTATTCTCTTGACCGGCTTCTCTCCGCGCTGTGTCTGCTCCTTGCAAACTGCCTGTAGGTGCCCCCGCACCCCGCACTCGTTGCAGGTCCGCTCGCGATATCGACAATCGTTCCTTACGTGGCCCGTCCTCCCGCAGCAGAAGCATCGTGGCCCTCTTGACGGCCCCGGTGTCGGTGAACGACGCGGCTGAGTGTATCGTGTTGGTGAACGTCGTTGATTGGTTCGCGTTTCCGCGTCCTGGTATGCTCTGGTAGGCTCTCGTTGCTGTTGTCTAGAGCGCTCCGATCCCCAGTTCCTCGAATTTTCTCGCTGGCCGCCGCAGTCCCCACGGCGTGTTTGTAAACGGCCAATCTCTGCTGTTGCCTTCTCGCTCGAATCGTTGTCGCCAGCCTCGGCCTCGACTTTGAATCTTTCAGCTGCCCTTTGTGCCTGTTCGATCGCCGTCGCTGTTTTTATTGCTGTATCCAATGTCAGTGTCGAGATTTGGAACAGAGCAATTTTAATGTCCTTATCCCGTAATCCACTGAACAGTTGGTCCTTGATCGCTTCGTCCTCCGATGCAAATTTACATTCGCTTGCCAAATCTCGTAATATCGCCACGTACTGTGCCACCGACTCCTCCGTGGCTTGTATCCGCTCGCGGAATTTGGACCGTAGCACCGTCTCGTTGATTTTCGGTTTTACATACTCGGTCACTTTTTGTATAATGTTCACTAACGTAACGTCTTTCGGTTTTGCCGGTGCGCACACTTTTTTAACTACCGCATACGCTTCCGCGTCGATTTTCGTCAGGAAAACCGCTCTTTTTTTATCCTCGTTGGTAATCCCTTCCGCTTCGAAATAGAACTCTACCCGTTCGACGAATTGCTCCCAATCGTCAACTCCTATTTTGAAGTCCAGTGATGTTGAGTATTCCATCTCTGGTGCTTGTCCACTGTCCACTGTCGATCTCTCGGTGCTTCGTAATCTGTCCTCTTCGCCAGTCTTCTCGTCCGTCTCCTCGGCCTCTTGTTCGGTCCGTACCGCTTCCCTTAATATTCGTCGTAATTCATCCAACCTTACTTCTTCACTCGCCGGGATTCCTCTATTCAATAGTTCTACGAGGCTTCTTCCTTACGCAGTTGATAAATCCACGACGACCCGCTCCTTGGTTCCTGGGCGTTCGCCATCCAAGATTACACGCGTTCACAGTTACTCCCTTTTATCCTCGTCGCCATTTGTACCGTATTCCCCGGTCACAGTTCCGAGGTATTGGGAATCGGGAATAATAACACCCAGTCACCGTCTAGCATGTTTATTCGACTGGCTCACCTCAGCGGTTACAATTGCTCCGTTCGGCTTGCCCCACTCTTGTCTCTCACACACTCTCGCTCGTCGTCAACATACATACACTACATCGATGTATGCATTTTCACTTAATTATAATTCATTTTTTACATTTATATTATATCGTCGTTGTCGACGATCCATTCGTTCTCTCGTTTCCGGATTTTTAACGCCCGACTGCCCCCGGGCAAAAGACGGGAGATAAGCGTTTCACGACGATCGAAAGATCTCACCTCGAAACTTCGGCGTGTATGTTTGTCAAAATAACGAAAAATCTCTTAACTAATTCCATGGATTAGTCCATGGTCCATGGATTGGTCCATGGATGTTTGAGATCCATTGCTCCTCCGCGCAGATATATATGTAAAGAAATACTACGCCAAATATATCACCATCGTATCTCTTCAGCGGTTCGAATCCCACCGTCTAGAGAGGCGAGTGGGGAGGGGATACGAGCGCGGTGTCGCGGAAGATCGTGTGATTCAGGGAGTGTGCGAATAAGTGATTAGCTACGAGAGAGAGAGAGAGAGAGGGAAAAAGCGGCTGTAAATGTCGTTCCTGAATTTACAGGTAACGGCATACGATTAGTTGTATTAATAATGTATTGTGACGGGGTAAATTTTGGCGAGTCACAAAAATCGCCATTTTGGCGGTTACGACCCCGACTAGCACACGTCTTCCCCATTGACGGAGTCCCAGGCAGTCTCAAGGGTTCGAATTTAGTCGGATTGATCGCAGGGTCTAATTGTATTGTTTTTATTTATTTGTTTTGAGCGACTTTCGAGACGAATGGTTGTCGGCGAGAGAGAGAGCGCCGATTTATCGTATTTTCCCGAGGGATTAATGGGAGAGATCGTTCCCTCTGTCTACCGTACCGCTTCGGGATCGTCGCTGCTTCCTTCTGCCACTTTGAACATCGAGAAATCATCGCTCTGGGCGCACCGGCAACGGAGAAGTCGCAGCTTAGCGGTGTCAACATCGGCATCGATGTCAGCGCCCCGGGACCGGCCTCTACGAGCACTCGTTCAGCGATACGACTCGCGAGTTTTCAAGCGACGCGTCAGCGCCGTTGTCGTTTGGATTTTTAATTTCGCGCGAGTCACGTAGTTCGCGATTAGCGAAGGTCGTCTCTTGTATAGGTCCCAGTGAAAACATCGACTTCAAAGAGTATCAAATAAAAAAGTTTTACAAAAATTCAAAAACTCCCGACTACAGAAAGCGTGAACTAACAAATAATTATTCATATGTTATAGTCGGGAGATTTCCATACTGAATGACGAAGAAATCGCGCAACTATAACATGTGAATAATTATTTGATATTTCACGCTTTTGGCAGTAAGGAGTTTTTTAATTTTTGCAACATTTTTTAAAAAATGATGTTGTCAAAAGAATTTTATTTTTAGATTCATTCGATGCGCAAGCGTCCCCATCGAAAGTCCTCAAAGAGGTTTCGAAGACGATTTCAATGGTGAGTGCCTAGAAATAACAAATGGACATTTTGACTTTTTTTTATTCTCGAAATAAATTTTTAGGCTCACGATCAGGATCAGGAAGAAAAATTAGATCCTATAGTACATAATCAGCGATTGAAATTTGTTACACTGCTTTTTGGCTCAATAATCCTATGAAATATTACGCGAATCCTTGATAGATATAGATTTTTCGTCATCCTGAACTCTTCAATACTATATTATATTTTTAAGCCACGAAGCAAATGTTACTCAATTTTAATAGCTGACTTCTTACAACAAGGTCTTATTTAGATCCCTGATCGCCAACGTGAGCCTAAAAATTAATTCCATAAATAAAAAAATTAAAATTTCGCCCTTTTCATTTTTCAATTTTTCCATCTTCCTTCTTCTTTTGTTTACACACAATACGGTATCGTGTGTATGGGATTGATTGCTGGCCAATCTTGCTGGTCGGACGCGATCCATGGGAATGGGTACAGCTCGGAATATGGGTGGAATATGGCTCCATCCAAAAACCCATATTCCGCCTATTAGTTGTTACGTTCCGCCCGGTATTGTAAAAATTTTCCAAGACCGGACGGAGCGCACACGTCCCATCCGCCGTCGTACACGAGCGCGGGATCAAATCCGGGCAAGTCAGCAGCAACCAATACCTTCCCTCTTCACTCCACTCCGAGGCATCTCTGCGAAAAGAGAGAGTGAAAAGGGAAGCGAAAAATAAAACTCGCGAGGTAACGCAAACCGCGGAAAGATAAAAACCACGCGCGCGAGACTTACAAGAATCACGCGCGCCTGGCAACAGAATACGCTGATCCAGCTTCCCCCCGTTCCTCCCCGAGGACGACTCTGTCGCCCAACGGCGGAAAGAGGGAAAAATAAAGAGGTAGTCTTCTTCTGACCACGATAGCGTTTAGCTCCAGAAGAAGCTCCGTGTAGGCGCGTAGCAAAGTACCGGTCTAAGACTTTCGGGAAAGTCCCTATCAGTGTGACTCTACCTGATCGGGAGAATTCGCGAGAGCTCGTGTACGACGCTTGTTAGTCCCCGCGTTAAGCTAAGTGAACGAGTGAGTGGAATTCGATTGTATGGACATTGTGAAGAACAGTTGCAGAAAGAAAGCATAGTGAAACAAGACTATATTTAGAGACAGTAGTGAAGGAAAGCATAGTGAAACAAGACTATATTTAGAGACAGTAGTGAAGAGTGAAGCGAGCTTGGAGCTAGTTGGGCGGAACATTAAGTAAGTGAACGCAAGAGCGTTCTCCCTGTTTTCTCTCTCTCCCATATTAATATACTTAAACATTTAGATGGGTTTAACGGTTACTGTTAATTACGGCATTTATTATATTATTTGAGTTTATTGTTCAACAAACGAATTTCGGGGAAAACTACGACTAATAAAGTCTGGGGAACTAAACGTATTTAACCGAGTAAATAATCATTACCGATTTTTCGTATCCCTGTCTACCTTGTGCGACCGGGCCTGTATGGGACGGATACACGGCCAAATACTCGCGCAAAAATAATAAAAATAAACTCCGCGAATCGAGCGGAGGTTTGTTCGGCACGTGACATAGTCATTTAATTGTTGTTTCCCTACGACTCCCCATTCTCTAATCAATATCACCTTTCTCATGCGGAATATTCTGGAACGTTTCTAAGGTTTACCTTGTCACTGTCCGTATAAGCGTGCTACCTATGGGCACAATGAGATTCTTGTTTGCATGGCCTACAAACATGCTCGCACAGTCCCGAAAAAGAAACTTTCTTACTCTAATTTATGTAAAGGATATTCACCGATACGACGGCGTATATATGTGTTTAGGCTCATATTGTATGAGCTTTTCATCAAGAACCGAAGTTGAGGCGAAGCCGTAGCCAGAACCGAGACAGTGGCAAGACAAAAATGAGGTGCATGTTGGTGTATGCCTAACATACGCATGACATTTCGCACATATATCCCAAAGTGCTATTAGTTGGATTTTAAAAGCACGCAACTTGTTTTGCTCACCGCTATAGAAGAATTCAGTGTAAGACCAAAAAGGTTCCCGCGACGATGGTATTTGTACTGCTTGAGCTCAATAAACAGACCATCGTTAAGATTCCATTTCCCCATCGAAGTAATATTTAATTGCGCGCCGTGTCGATGGCTGGGGTTATAAATGTCATAAAGCACATAACCACTATTTTGACGAAGTGCCACCGTCATTTCCGTGGCAATATTTAAGGGCAATATCCGGAAGATATTTTTAGGTACCAACTCTTGAACAGTCGTGATCAACCACCAATATGACTCGTTGTATTGCATGCCATAGCCCCAAAACTGTTTTAATCTTTTTTGTATAATGATTGAAAATAACTAAATTACTTATAAATATCAATAATCATATCTACTTGGTCAAAGATTATTTCCGTCCTTGGACAGTCGAGGTCTAAAAAGATTCCCAACTTGTAGTAATTCACTTTCAAGATTTTTTCCATGTCAAGCCCATCTTTTACAGGAACATATGCTGTCTCAGTGTTATGTCTGATGAGGAAACGCGAGAACTCTACAGAGTCTTGATCGAAAAGACGCCAACATAATAGAAAAATATTAATTTATATTTACATGTGTCACTTTTTCATTGCTGTACTTACCATTGAGCTCCCAGCAACCGAATACAACAACCTGTTGGATATTACGGTTCGAGAAATAATCACGAGCGAATTTAGCAACAAGCATATCATATTGTAAACACGGAGTCACCAATGAAAGTACCACAATAATCGATGTCAGTACGTTAAACGACTTTGAAAAACAACCGAGTCTTGTTTGTTCTATTAGGAAAGCCATTGTGTATTGGCTTTTTGCGCTCAATCATTTATTGGTCGATTGTGAGAAAGTCTACGAGCATGACGAAGTGCTAGTACTCATTTAGTCTACGAACTTTAGATGGACATACGTTTGCCGTAGTATCGATCGGTAACATTCATCTGGAAGCGAATGTTTTACGACCACGGGTCTGTCATTTCATAATCACACGTTTTATGGCAGCCTGCAATCAACTTCTCTACCACTGAGCTCTATGAAAGCTATTTATGTATACGGAAAACAACCCACTCACATTGGACGTACTCTATCAGTAATAGCAAATGGCTAACATCTATCTAAGATGGATTGATGTACGAAAGTACACTTTAATTTCATAATCACACCTTTCTTAGTAACCTGCAATCCACAAAGTCGATATTAAGTTTCATGTTCCCAATTCTCCACGGAACCTCGCTCCACGAACTAACAACTACGCACACGCTTCAATCGTACGCTGTTACATTTTTTTTCCCACCGCATGGCTGAGTTAGAACACGCAAGCTGTTTTAGGTCTGTCATATTAGGCGTTAGATATCCGCGAATAGTGATCGGATTGGATGGAATCAAATATGTATATTCGAGATGATGACTCGATTTTTTTTAAATATTCGAATCCTATGTTTACGTCAAAGAATTGGTTGATGCACATTTAGCGTAAAATAATTGAAACTATAAACACCACTTCAGTATTAAAGGTGTTAGATTTTTTATTACGCCGAAACAGGAATTGTAAGTTATTAATATTTTTCCCGCAATAATTTGGGCTCGTTTTCATGTGTCGCCTTTTGGATACGACGTTACCGTCAACATCCTAGTGCAATACCTCTTCAAACGTTTAACGGCTTTTGCTTGTTCCCGCTCTAGAAATTGGACCAGAACTGATGTAGACTTCGACGCCGCCTGAATATACGGATCGCATAGCCCCACTGTTTTCGCATATCGAAAACGTATGGATGAACCTTGTCACTCCCGAACGTTTCACAGTCATCCGGGTTTTTAACTACATCGCTGACTGTGCGGTTACGCCAGTGAAGCCGTTAGAAAAAGGAGCTCGCGCCTCGCTGGACTCCTGGACAGTGTATTCTCGCGAATTCATCGCAATAGCGAAGAGGAATCAGTTCATTGTGCTACGACTTAATCGCCAAAAGAATAACAGTCACACCGAAGTTGCGGCCATTGATAAATGGGCCGTTCTTTGATCGCGCTCGAGGACCGATGTTAAGGGGGCTGGCTCACCTAAATTTTCAAACAGATCGATTTTTTTTGTTCTGAAAGTACATACTGTGTACTACCTATACACCAAATTTCAGAGCGAAATTCTAAAAATTACCAAAATTAGAAGCATTTTAGTAAGGTAACAAATAATTATTGCATGTATTATTGAAAAATTGTGTTTTCGCGATGGTATTAAATTCTGAAAAAATCCATGCATATTGAAGGTACTGAGAAGATTCATTTTGCACAATAATAATTCCAAAAAGTTGTTAACAAATTAACTGTTTTTAAATAGTTCAATAAATCTTCTGGCAATCCAACTTTTTTTTTATTAAAAATGATTCGTTTATTTTCTTGAATGTGTCTGAATTTTTTCAGATTTTTAAATTCACTTTCAATTTTATGATTTTTCACAATTTTTGCCATATAATAAAAATTTAGTCTATTTAGTAATCGGAAAAAAATGCATACACATTCAGAAAAATAACCAGTTCATTTTCATAAAAAAAATAAGTTGAGTTTCCGAAAAATTTGTTGTGTTTTATAAAAATACGTTTGGTCGATAACGATTTACCGACCCTGCGGTCGTTACTTCCAATCGATGCGAATTAGATTACCGCAGCTACCGCGCTTCGTCGAGTTCACGCGGTCTACGCTACACCGGCGTACTACGGCAGCCATGATTTTTTTACTCGATCTGTCAAACCCGTAAAAAACCGGCATTCGGAAAATTGCGATTATCCATGTGCGCGGTGGTTGTGCGGTGCTGCGGGCGGTTGTGAATGAACGTCATAGATACTATATTTTCCAGTGAACCAATGAAAATAATATTTGTATCGTGACAATGTCAAAAAGTACAAAATCTCGAACCAGTAACCTATTTTGGAAACGGCATCGCGGAACTTTTCATTAAACGTCATTCGACGTGTCAGTCATTCTTTTTTTACCAATTATTTCACGATGAAACAATTTTTTCTTGGAAAAAATAATATTGCTTATCAATTTTTTTTTGTGTGAGAAAAAAGTTGAAAAGTTTTTTATGCAACAAAAAAAATTGTTTTTCTTTCAGTCACCTAAGTCAATTAGCTTCACCAAACTTCAAAATCCATTTCTATATATATGTCTCTTCGCTTGTCGCATGTTTCAGATCCAATGACTGCACCGATTTGAGCTCTTGACGTCTCATTTTCTTCGTAACGGACCATGTTCCGGAACGAGTGCGGGAATTTTTTATACGAGGAAAAATGAATTTACAGCGCGCTATTGTATACCTGGCAACGAGTGAAAATGTGAAAAAAGGGAATTTTTCAACACATTCTATTCGATAAGTCCACCGGGGAAGCTCTGGAAAAAAATCCCCGCACTCGTTCCGGAATAAACTGTCTCACGAACAAAAAGAGACGTCGTAAGCGAAGATTCGTGGCTTCGTTCGGTCTGAAACATGCGACAAGTGAAAAAAGTTTGTCGGTCTGTGTTTCAGGAAAAATGCACTATAGAGCTCCAAATAAATTCAAAGGTATAGTCTATCGCATGTACTTTTAGAGTGTCAAACTCAATTTTTAATCAATGTTATAGATACTGAAAAAAACAAATTTCATTTTTCGTTTTTTAGGTGACTCGGTCCCCTTAAATCAAGACGCCCCATTGGACCGATTCTTCAGATTGGCACAGAAATTCTTGTAGCTGTTTTTCGCCATTTCATTTTTTCGCCACGAATCGCTGGCGCCTGATTCGATTTTAATCATACTGGAAGAGAACAAGGATGCTAATCTGGATACACTCGAGGCAAGCCTCGGCGATCTCGATATTGTAAAAGGAAAATAAAATGGAACGTTCCTCAGCGTCATCTCACTCGCCGAACTCCTCGAGCTCTAGTTCGGGGAACTTAAGGTAGTTCATGCATGAGATGTTCATTTCGCATGAGTTCGAGAAAATTGGGAGGCAATGGCAAACACTTCTCGATGGTATAAAAATCTGAAAAAATTCATACCCATTAAAGGTACTGGAAAGATTAATTTTGCATAATAACAATTGCAAAAAGTTATTAACAAATTAATGAAGAAAAAATCTTGTTAAACAAATTAACGGTAACTCAACCTTTTTTTCTAATGAAAATGATTCGTTCATTTTTCGGAAAACGTATGAATTTTTTCAGATTTTTATCTTCATTTTGATTTTTGCACATTTTTCCATGTAAAAAACAAGAAAATTCAAAATAAAGATGGGGATCTGAAAAAATTCATACGTTTTTCGAAAAATGAACGAATCATTTTCATTTAAAAACGGAGTTGACTTACCGTTAATTTGTTTAACAAGTTTTTTTTTCATCAATTTGTTAGTAACTTTTTGCTATTGTTATTATGCAGAATTAATCTTTTCAGTGCCTTCAATGGGTATGAATTTTTTCAGATTTTTATACCATCGAGAAGTGTTTCCAATTCACTCTCAATTTCCTCGAACTTATGCGAAATGAATATCTTACGCATGAACTACCTTAACTAGACATACGACATTATTGAATATAATCCTCACACGTTGTGCTGTCCGAATTATTGTACGCATCATAATTGCCAACGGCATAAGTCACTAACATCGGCAAAGTGACCCAGGGTATCTGTGGGTCCAACGTATGATCGAACAGCGTGGCTCTCTGATTCGTGGATCTGACAAAGGGCTCATGATGCATCAATGTAAGCGCTCGATATTTCGGCGCTTTATCGAATTATCAACGAATTACCGAAATTTCATCACCACTTGGCCGTCGACCGTCTTAGAACATGGCAGGTCAAACCCCCCGGAGCCTCTTCATTAAATTCGTTAAAGATAATAGGCATTATATTTCGCGCCCCTTCCTCGAGATAGTATATATGTGGTACCTCCGCGGTACTACATTCGTAGTACTACATTCGGCTCTGACCGAAATACAGATCATTGACTATGCACAATGTTTTGAGTTCGCAACGCGGGAATGCATGCAACATTTTTGCTTGTAAGTACTTTCAGCACTTACGGAATCGCACACTGTTGTCTTGGTACACGGATTTCGAACTCACATCGGGAGATGAGATGCGTCGCCAAGCCCGTGGGTTTGTGACTCACGGGTGACTTGTTACTCAGGCCGTTTATTAATGTACAGCATTAATAACGTATGCATCGGACGTTTTCGATTGGGTCTAACCTTTTCGAAAACTGGGTTTGTTGACCCTTTTGGCTCTTTATCACGTACATGCTGCAGAGGGAAGACGATTTATCTTTAGGAAGGAGGTTTCATTTCAGGAAGGAGAATTCACCTTCAGTCTGGTCACCGAAGGAAAAACTTTAATCGCAGAGATTTGTCTGCCAGTAATAAAGAGCCCAATCTGCACAAAGATTGAACCTGCTATGACAGAATAATTAATTGTCAAAGTGACAATAATATGGCAAGTGGTTTGGGTATACCCATTCGAAGAGCAATTGTTGCTCAGGTTATTGTCCAGCGACAAGACATATTCCTTTATGCAGGGAATAGGAAAGGTTTCACTATTGGTGAACCTCCGCCAAGCCCAAGATTTTTT
This sequence comes from Ischnus inquisitorius, assembly GCA_963924025.1. Lineage (NCBI taxonomy): Eukaryota > Metazoa > Arthropoda > Insecta > Hymenoptera > Ichneumonidae > Ischnus > Ischnus inquisitorius. Next base: position 14,736,384 of record OZ001253.1, on the reverse strand, counting down.
GCAGCGACTTGAGAAATTCTCATGCATCAGCTGATCAATGACTTGAAAGTAACTCATTCAAAGAATCTTTACTCAAAGGCTGGTCCAAAAATGTTTCCTGTTCCTCTCCGGAGGTGAAAAACTTTATTCGCAGTGGTCTCAAATGTTGCGCTGCGAAGGATTTCTGCAAGGTGTATTGATTCACAGTGATTGCAAATGTTTCGCCGCAAGAAATTTCATCTGATTTATAAATTAAGTTCCACCTTCGCAAGTGACACGAAGAGATCATTCTTAGTAACATGAGATATTCTTATGCTAGTTGTTTTTAGTTTTGACCGCAGTCGATGAATCCGACTAATTGTGTCGGCTAATTGAAGATGGGGTATCCGTCTAGGGCGAGCTGACTTCGATTTTGAAAATTCACAGCTAGATTGAACAGTGCTTTGAAGATGGGGTATCCGTCTAAGGAGTAGCCGCCTAGGGTGAGATGATTTCGATTTTTGAAAGTTGTCGATAATAATTATCAAGCTATCTTTCTTTCTTCGGAAGAATTGGAAGTGCGCTTCTATCGTAGTTTCGATTACATCGCTAGTATTGGTGCTATTTTATTCGTTCGTTGTCTGATTATCATCGAAGAGATCTGTCTTAAGCGACTGCGCGTTTTGCGAATGAAGTGAACGGTGTTTTTAAAACCGGGCTTTTAGCCCATATTCATAATTATCGAAAATGATCTAGTCTTTCTTCCAGAAGATTGGTGACTGACGTGATATATTCAAAGCTATCGAAATATCAAAGTCATTGTGGAGGCCGGTTTTAGGTCTTGAGGTCATTGGTCCGTTAAGGGACGAACTAATCTGGCGTATGCAGTCTCTCTAGTTCACCGATGAAAGGTTTTTTAAGTCGACAAGATATTAAGTGTGTGATCACTTTCATCCAAACATACATGAAACTGAATTGCTATATTTTTTCTTTAATACACAGAAAGTATAAATATCACCGTTGGTACGTCTACTCCGACGATTACGAGTGACAAAATAAACTGGAGACACCCTAGTTCGGTGGCACCTTGAGTTTTTGAATACAGAACATATCTGTGATGCGTATAAAAAGGTACCATGACTAGATTATTCTCATCAAGGTTCATTTCTTGATAGAATCCTAACGCTTCCTTATATCAAGAAAATTCGTTTCAATGGCCGTACGGAGAGTAGTTACTCTTCGTACTGGCTATTTTGTTAGATAGCCAGAATATAACGGTTTTGAGTAGATATAAACATAAAACACTTGTTTAGTAAACCGTTTGGTTTGAAACTTTTCAGTTATAAACCCTTGATTACTGTACTCAGGGTCTTGGTTCGTAAAAATGATCATCGATAGAGGGGTTGTTCCTCTTCAAGGAGCTCGGGTCTCAAGGTCGGCCGTTACACTCTTTAACGTTTTCGCACGCTCCAAGATAAATGGGATGATTTCCATTGACATCTAGACAAAAAAATCGTCCAGTTCGTTAAGAATGCAGTTTATTAATTATGGATATGGAATAACGAAATCAAATTTTTCACGTGTTTGGAGTGATCATAAGATGTTATCGGACAAATCTTCATAGATTTCTCTTTTTAATAACCCATGCAGAACGTCGGCCGAGATCAGATGGATATTGATTACATTGAATGAATATCGTACACGCAGATTCTTGGAAGCTGCTTAAGACATAGCTGACTGAGTGCAGTTTAAAAAAAAATCATATAACATCAATACTTTTATATTAATGTATTTTCCGTCAACCTTAACTCAAGTAATGTTGTCGCTTGAGCAAATTCATTAACATGTACAATCAGACCTTTTGTACATGCTCACTAAGGCTGCCGTAACATACTTTAAGCATCTACATATATAGTATCTCGAGGAAGAGGCGCGAAATATAATTTATCGATTAAACGAACTTACCTGTAAGTGAAGTTCAATCGTAATTATATGTAGCGCCTCTTCCGAAGAGATAAGTCCCTCCCTATTAATGTCACCCATCTCCCATATGGGAGATTACCCTATGGGTTGTTACGGCAGGGCTTTAAAGAATGAAGAACATGACGGTTGCGCGTCCGCAGGAGGCGCTACAGCATCGGGAGGCTAGGAAGAAACTTTTCTTACATTGAACTTGTGGGCACACTGGCGTGGAATGGGGTCACTACATATATACTGTAGCGTAAATTCTCATGGCGAGAATCTACCCACTCGAGAACCCTCAGCCTCGACGCACTAACGTCCAAATAATTTTCACTTTTTGATTCTCCCTCACGGGATGGGCGCCAGGCGCGTAACGCGCCAGAGAAAATTCGACGAGGCTGATTAGCAGCCGGCTAGCTGCAGCTTTTCGAGAACCGGAGAGGGGCTGGGTAGAATTTACGTCGGTATCGGATCACAACCACAAAAAAAATGCCCAAACGAAACATTACAATTTCTGCGGGAGCCAAAATAAATTTATTTTAACTTCAAAACGAAAATCGCAAAGAGAGGGAAAACCGAAGATCTCGGAGGAAACCTCTCGTCCCGAACAAATAAATTTCAACGGTTATTTTCCTTTGCTCTCGGTAACAAATACTTTCTCGCTCGGGAGCTCGCTCTCGCTCTCACACCCAGACGCACTCACGCATACAGTATTAACGCGTCGCGGGAAGGCTCTCATACTCGCGTTCCTCAACACACTCTCACACACACGATAACGCTTATTTCCCGGGGAGGAAACGATAAAAAAAAAACCAAATTGATCAAAAAGAAAACCCTATTCTAATTCGACACTTTTCTTCCCCCCCGGATCTCTCACACACTCATTACGCCCTGCTCGATAGCCTCCCGCAAACGACGGTAACACGAGGCGACTTCCCGTGGGAATTTTCCCCAAGGCACGCTCGCGACAAATACAAAACTAAATTTGGAAAATTTATCACGGCCCCGGCCTACGACGATTCGACCGGAAAATCGGGCCCGTCTCGCGGCTTTTACACGGTAGCAATCACTATTCGCCGACCTCGAAGAACGGCCACGTTCTCTCGGGAACGGTCGATTACGGAACACGCCGACAAAATTAACAATTTTATTCACGCGACGGTAACATTGACGCGTGAAATAAAACAACGAACAGACTCTACAACTCGATAACGCGAACTACCGATGTCACATAAGTCCCTCGGACGAAAGAGCTCACCGAAAGATTTTATTCTTCCTCGATCGTGACGATGCCGATGTTCGCCTCGCCAAAAATCTCTCCGCGGTAACCGGAATATCGATCGACGATCCAGCTCGCTCTAAAACTCAACGGGAAGTGCCCCGAGTAACGCGTCTCTCACGCTCTCGTTAGCGACACCCCTACCCCCTACTTATTTGCGACCAATTTGAAAATTCGCGAACGTTCGGCCCTTTTCGGTGTGAGTATTTCTTCGGACGCTCTCGCGACGTCGTAGCGCTGATTAACGCGCGAGAGCGAGATAGATGATACGGTCTCTCAGCGGTACTCGGTCCCCGCGTACGAGAACCGAAAAGATGATTTTTCCTCTGCCACTCGAGTCATCTCGGGAGCTACAATTTCTGGGCCGACGTCGCTGGGAAAAGCGGTGTTCTTCCCCCACGATGAGATCATCGTTCGGCGAATATGATGTGGTCCGGGGTAGAGGCTCGTCCAGATGTTTTGCGAGTTGTTGCGAGAGAATCCCCGTTACGAGAGATCTTTCTCCATCGACGGTAGCATTGGCGATGATCCCGCGATGTGAATCGATGCTCTCCCTCGCTGTCCGGTCTCGGTAGCTCGCTCTCTCGCCCGAGGCGCGGTTACATGAAATAGTTTTTACAAAAATAATTAAAAATAATCCTAATTTCCTAATGGGCCCTGAGGAATCGCCTTGTGAGTGCTGGAGCGAGCTGAAAATAGCGGGCTAGAATTTTGCCACGTTACAATACTATCTCTTCGGAAGAGGCGCTAGTGCTTTTAATTGAGTATTATTGAGGAAAATATATTCCTGTAGGGTAGACCGACTAGTAAACGACTAGATACGTCGTACCTTCTTGTCTGTACAAGTGACGTCAGATCTATAACATGACGCTTGATTCTAACGGTAATTTACGGAAACGCTACGAATACAGACCGCTCGAAAAGAGACTACATTCGTCCTTTCTTTGTGATCGATTTTTTGGCAGTAACTTGCATACGCAGTACTGTTGCAAACCATTTGTCAGGAGGGTAATTGTTTTCGTTATAGCTGAAGCAAGGTTTTTCATTCAACGACTCGGGTCGGTCGCAAAGTATTCAAACCCGACTTAATAACAATAATCAACGCTTGTGTTGCTTGCAATTTCTTAGAAGGACCGGCGTCCACTTTCTTTTTATATTCCTTTTGAGACACCATTTCACTGAATTTTCACCGTTTTTGAGGAGCTTCTCCTGCATATCTCTGCGGCCTCAACGCCGCAAGCTATTCTGATAGTCCTGTTGAAGGTTAATTGCAATTTGAGTTATTCGTTATTTTGTGATTTTAAACTGCATCCATTGTGACTCCAAATTTGCAGTCTTGAGCTAGAATGTGCTATTCTCGATCAAAGTCGTTGGATGACTAAAAAATGGAATAGAACAAGTTTAATTTCAAAAACCCATTACATTAACACAATTTCTTTCAAAATTTGTAAATTTTTTATTGTACATCTTGACTTGAACGCAAAATTGTTAAAAAACTGTAGATCTTAGGATAACCGAACTTCAGTTAAATAACTGTTGGAGCTGCAAGCATTTTACGATAAAAATATACATCGCTATGCAGGAATCCTCGAGCTGGGGAAAGGTGCTCGGTCGCGGCAATGAAAAGTTTTATTCGACGCGTTCGCCAACGATTGTTGCCGCCCGTGCCGCGATCGCTCGTAGAATTGGGGAACGTGCTTCTCGAATATCCTCCGACACGCGACATCTATCGTGGGATCGTTACGCCCGCTGATGGCTCGTCGGCACTCGTATTCGCGAGTATGGAGATGCTCGACAATTTATCTCGAGCGAAGTGGCTGCACGTCGATGGGACCTTCTCGGTTAGTCTCTCCTTTTTATATGTATTATAGACGTTCAAAGGTTTAGCAAAAAATGACTATGTCAACGTTTTTTTCTCACTGTTTTGTGGGATACTGCATTTTTACTTAGTCAGTCGCCAAACAGTAGTGCAGGAGGGGTGTCTATTCCGCCTGCCATTATGATACCGCGAAAGCAAGGGCTGTGAGGGCTGCAATCACACGAGTTGCAATCGCCAATTCGTCCCGAGTTGCACACCATACTTTTTTTTACGGGTGCAGGGAAAACCGGTGCATTTCATGGCAGTTTTGCGGGACGGACAGTGAAATTTGAGGTTATTTTCTTTCGTCCCAAGGGACGAAAGTAACTCCCAAAGGTCGAAAGTGAAACAAGCACGAACTGCGCATGTGCGAACCTATCTTTTCGCTACTGACACGAAATCAGCCACTTTCGTCCTGCAAAACTGCCATCAAATGCGCCGCTTTCCTTGCACGAGTGAGAATAGTATATTACGCCACGAGGGAAGAAAAACTGTTTCCTCACGAGTGCTGCATTCACACGAGCTAAGAAAACGTTTTTCCGCAGAGTAGCGTATACAATTTTCCTTCACAAGATGCGGACAGGAAAACCTCACTTTCGGCGCTGCCGTGAAGGAAAAAAATTATTTAACGGCGATTTTATCACCACGTTTCTGTAGTTTTACTTCGCCACTCGACCAGTGATATCGATTCCGATAAGCAAAATTATTTTTGCACCTCGTAAAATAAAATTTCGTACAATACTCGTGCGACTCGCGACTCGTGTCATTGCAACCCTCGCTTTCGGCTCGTCCTACAAACTCACACTCGTCAGAAAACGTTTTATCGCACTTGAATCGTAAAGTACCATTGTTTTCATAGAAATCAGTGTGCGTTATTATTAAGCGTAATGTTTTGTTAACTTTCAAAAAGGTTGTCCCGACAAATCCGCCAGCCACTCAGCTGTGGATTATTTTTATTCGAGAAGGTGATAAGGTTAGTAATTTTTTTCTATTAATTTATTAACTATTGTATTCTTTATTTGCTTTTAGTCCAATAATCTCTATATCGTGTTTATTGCTTTATTCAATATCATGTACATGACGTTTAATCCCAAAAAATAGTTATCAGGCAAAAATACCCAGTCCTATTATTTCTTAACTATAAAAACACAAAAAATTGTAAATTTTCGACCGTTACGATTACAAAATATCGTTGTAGAGGTACGCCGCGGTATTCGTGCTGTGCCAAAGACGGACAAAGATTCTGTATGATGCCATATGGCATCATATTCTCGAGCTATGTCCGGAGCTTCGAGAAAATCTGCACGCCGTATGGACAGATTTCGAGCAGGCCGCAGTTGCGAGCTTGAGAGCGAATTTTCCGCGGATCCGGATTCGCGGTTGTTGGTTCGATTTTTGTCGCGTGAGTTTTAAGTCTATATAATCTATGGAACAATCTACCGCCATGTATCGTATGGCGGCTATACGCCATCAAGCTTGACCTAGGGGAGCCATGAATCGCGTTAGAGGGCTCGTCTAAAACTTAGCAAAGAAAGAAGAAATTTAGGAAACGAACCTGAAACTTAGAAAAATAAGATTAGTAGAAGAGCCTGAAAATAAAAGGGAATTAGTAGAGCCTCCCGGTTCCGTCGTCGCCGAAGACAGAACTTCGAAAACGCAGGGCCCGGTTGAGGTTAATAGAGCAGTCCGCGTCGGTTTTTCCCACTCCTTGGGGTGTGAGAAGCCGACGGAGAGGCCGCTGTCTACCTAAAACTTACAAAAGATAATATTATTAAGCCCCCCGGTTCCGTCGCCACCAAGTCCCGGAAGACTTGGTCACGCAAGGCCCGGTTGGGGCTAATAAAGCAGGCCTTGTCGTTTTTTCCTACCCCTAAGGATAGGAGAAGCCGACTTGAAGACCGCTGTAGGCTTGACAGACAATGTTCAGTAATAAATTTTGATTGACATAGGCGGTTTACCGAAAATGGAAATCGCTCAGAATGACCGACCCGCCGAGAGAAATTTTATATTTATCTTGGGGGTTTCCTCTGCTGCCTCCGGAGCAGTTCGCCGAGGGTTGCCGCGTTGTAACCGCGCTCGCTGATCCGCTTGCGATCGGACGCCACGAGGCGCTCAATGCGTTCACGCATTATTTACGCCAGCAATGGGTACCGCTCGCGAATTTCGCGTCCGTATACGGAACACCGATACGTACGAACAACTGTGCGGAGGGGTTCAACAGGCATTCGGCGAGGAAGTTAGGCGGAATCCATCCGAGACTTTGGGTTTTTTTGGGTATGTCCTTATGATCAACATACATAATTCCGATTCTGTACATAGCATACGGTAGACCCCTCGAAGCATAGTGGTCGTAAAATAAATTTTGTTATTTTTCCACGTTGGGGTACGTTGTCTGACAACAACCAGTGTTCACAATATTAAATTCTCTCATTTTCTCTTGTATGTATCAAGATGCTTCAAAGGGTCGAGAGCCTAATACTAATAATTAAAACATTGAACTTGAGGGTTTGCGTAATGTTGGCCTGAGTATCAATGTGATTTGCAGAAAAACTAACGGAAACGATCGCCGACGAGCTGTTGAAGATCAACAGATGGCGAACGACGGGACGAACGGGTCAAAAGTCCCAACATAAGGCCTGGGTCAGAGCCGACGAAAGGCTGGCCGAAAGCCAACGTTTGTTGAGGACAGGACGGTACGTTTTTGGTAGTACTGCGGAATGCGATATTGTAATACATGATACAAAATATCATGAAAAAGAATTCTAGTATGCACTTATAATTTTCAACAGATACGACATAGAAGCGTTTTTGCGAGCGGCAACTACGCCTTATCAACGGCTGGACCTGCATCACGCGGCCCGAACGCTTCGCGCTGGCAAGTTTCAACATATACAACATTGAAAATGTTAACGAAGTATTTTGCGCAGGCTTTTGACAGCAACTATCAGCAATCTGTGATGAAACTTGATTTTTTTTCCAGACGGAGAAGTTCAACACGAACTGCCCGTACCCGGCGATATGATCAATCCACAAGATGTGTTCCCAGGTAAATATAGATCGAAGTATCAGGCAATTCTTGAATGTATATAGATATCAGTTGTTAATTGCATGTGTTTAACGATTTTGTAATTACATACTGTAGACTCGACAGTAATATAATGTCTTTACAGACGATCCTGCCCAAGAGGAGCAGGTCGTCCGTCGACGAAGGGGACCGAGACCTCGTCTTGACGCGAGAAGAGGTCAAGCGGGCGATGGTGGTATGGATATTTTTTCCAATGGAATAACCGTCAGTAGCGACCGATGAAATTTATTAATACAAATCAATTTCTTAAAAAATTTCATATGCTCATGTCGACTGCTGTGGACGGAAATCCTCAAATAGACGAATCAGACAGTGCTGGTAAGATGATTTTGTTAATCAATTCAATAAACGCCATATTTATATGAAGATATCTTAATAACTCTTTGTAAAACATTTTTTAAATTGAAGCCGATATGGTGGATCTTCGCGAGATTCCGCCAGTGCCGCGAGAGAACAGCGTCGAGCGCATCGACGAACGATCGGACGGCGCCCGTAAGCTTTGAACATTCAAATTGTACACATAATGAAATGATATAGTAATGGTGATTGGTTTTTGTACCTCCTGCCGGGAAAGCGGCGGATTTTATGGGAGTTTTACCGTACGAAAGTGGATGATTTCATGGAAGTAGTGAAAAGTTAGGTTCGCACATGCGCAGTTCGCAATTGTTTGACTTTCGGCCCTTGGGAGTTTACTTCGGTTCCTTGGGGCGAGAATACATAACCTTACATTTTACTTACCGTCCCGCAAAACTGCCATGAAATGCGCCGGTTTTCTCTACACGCGTTACAAAAAGCATAGTACGCAACACAGGCCGAATTGGCGATTAAGTTCGTATAATTGCAGCCCTCGCTTAGCTCTGGCAGCAAACCTCACACTCGAAGCAATCGCCAACTTTCGGCTCTTGTTGCATAATATACTATCTTTTCTGAAACACAGAAAACGACGAGAATGCGCAGACTTCGGCAGATGAGAACCGGGGACAGGAGACCGACGAGTCCGATAGTGACGGTAAAGATTTAAAAGAAAACGAAAGAGCATTTTATATGTACTGCTTTCAAACTTTGACGGGCACTTTCGAATGTCATTGCTATTTTTCGTAAAATGAATCAAATATTCAGATGTTTTCAACACTTGTAGTAGGGGTTCGTAGGCCTCGTGTGCTCCTTGCACTGGTGGCCATCCGATAAAACCAATTGAACCCACCAACGATAGTTATGGAATGCGTTGTCATAGCAATTTGAATCCACTACATGATGTTAACAACGGTAGAAAGCTAGCTGTGGGCTGAAGTTGGGGTTACGGTTTGAAATCAACCACTCCTCGGTAGCCCTACATTTTTTCTCTGTATCGGTTCTAATACCCCGCTTGAAGAGCTTGAAAATTATCGGTTGTTTCCCGATTGTTTCGTTGCGTAGCAACGATTGAGATAAGTTTTAATTTAAAAAATCGCTCGCGCTGCGCGCTCGGGATTTTTGAGTAAAACTTATCTCAATCGATGCAACGCAGGGAAACAAGAGGGAAATACCCGATTAATTTTCAAGTTCGAGGGGTATTCGGCTGATTATTTTTTCAACCTCAATTTCGACCAATGAGATTGTCGTATTTAACGTTTTAGTGGACAGATTTTATTTTTAGAGATATTCTTAAGAGTTTCATCGCCGAATCTCTTCCTTTTCTCACTCATATCGATGATCGTGAATAGTAATTTGACGTTTTAAACTTCGCATAGGTTACAAGTGACAGAAAATTTATTGTTTATCGCCTAGCAACCTAGCCGGGAAATGTTCGAAAAATTATCGATATAATTTCGACCTAGTTGTACTACGTGATGTCAAATACCGCGCTCTTATTGGTCGAAATCGGGGTTGAAAAAATAATCATAAAAATATCTCGCCGTCGCTTCCGACGCTGTGCAGAAACTAGTAGAAAATAAGCTTAAATCATCGACGGGTTAGAGTAACGTAACAGCGAGCTTTACAGAGTGTCTTAATGCACATAGCAGTTGAGTCACGGAGTACCAAAAACCACGGAGTCTAAGGTCACGGAGGAGCTGATGACTCAGCTGTTGCTATTGGAACACTTGCCATAGCAACGGTTTCTATATTATTAACCGTTTTTTTCGTTTAATTGGTTTCGCAAGAATGCCTCAGGCGCGTATAGCACGCGAGCCATATGAAACCTTTATTTTAGGATAGATAAGTTCAATTAATAGATAGCTAGTATGAAATCTGATATTACCGAAGTGTCGGTCTTTGTTGAACGATGTGTTGTACATAAAAAAATTGAAATAGGTAGGAAAAATCGCATTTATTACTAAAATTTGAAATATTTTGAATAGCCGAAGAAAATCATCCGCCCCGGGGACGTAGAGTCCGACGTGGCAGGGTTGGCAGGCATGTTATGTTTTCTTGTATGTATTATAATAACTAACGCTGTGACGTAACAGCGGGACGGAAGAGTTTCTAGTTAATATTTCTTTACAATGACCGACATTTTGTACCCGCTCGTATTCTTTTATATGCGATTGAAACATTATAATAATTTATGCGTGAGATATAATGGTACAGATTTTGTCAATAATCTTAGTATATATTCTATCTCACGAACGTGTTGCCTACGTCTATACACAGGCAACATGTATGCGCATGTACATGTATGTGTATTTGCATATTTGTTATTCTTCTCTTCTTAGATATCCACAATACTAAGTGTTAATGCCAAATCTTTTCGAAATAGCTGAACACCGCCGAAATCCAAGACGTCCAGGCCGGGGGCTCCGAGGCGGGCGAGTCGAAAGGCCGATTCGGCAACACGACGGTAGTAAGTTAAGCTTCAAATTGAATTCTGTTCAATTGTACGAAATTTTAATAATAATAAAAAATATGAAACATACCGGCGCACTGCGCCAGTTTAAAAGAAACTATTTTTTAATCCTTTAAATCTTTCCATAAACGAACTCCTTCCAAACTTTTAATATCATTGTGTATCTTGCACAATGCTTCCACTGCACTTTTATTCCATCTTACATGACACTCTCCAATGAAATTTTCCCGTAAAACATAAACTCCTACATAACCTAAATTACCTCAATGAAATAGACGAACCTGTCCAGAATCAAGGTCGTCGCGGTCGCGGTCGTGGTCGCGGTCGTGGTCGCGGAGCGAGAGGCGGCGGACGTGGACGACCGGCAGGTCGCCCCGTGATCGTCGATAGTAGTGAGTTATGCATAAAGTATGATTCACATGAGGTAATTGCGAAAGCGGATTCGGATGATCGAGGTTCCTCTATAGAAGTCGACAACGTGAAAATAGTCTATCATTAATACTATCTTCATGTTCCTGTGGAACTTATAACGTTGTTGGAGAATACGATTACAACATTAATATTGTTCAGACCGTAACAGATCTTCTTCGATTTAAATTGTTGCATGAAGCCGAGAGTAGCGACATTGAAAATGACGATAGGATCGAGCCGCTCGATCCCCCCCCATTGCCCCGAATCGTCGATCCCCCCCAATCGCCCCCAATCGTCGGTCGCCGCTCGCCGATCGTTATGCCCGAAACTTCCGACGAAAATGAATCGAGTGACGTTGGTGTAGACCGTCGTCGGAACGTCGGCCCAATTATTGAGTCCGATTTGGATATTGGCGGAAGCAGCGATAGCGTCGAGATAGGCGTTTATTTTGAGAATCCAGCCAGGATATACAACGTCGATCCTGATGTCGACATTATCGATGCGGCTAACAACGGTAAGAAGTTTGTTTATTTTATTTTAACATATTGCAGAGGTCCGATTATCTGACGAAATGAAACTTAAGGTCTCAATTGTTACATATTTTCTATATGAAGAAGGTATGGAGGTCGATGGTTTTATGGTCGTTCAATTGTACACTTGATGGTGGAATTTCGTGGGTACAGTGGAAGCTCTGTTTTCTAAACCTCACTCAACTCAACCACTCGTTTATTTGAACTCGTTACGATAGCAACAATTTTGCCTAGCTGAATTTCCCCTTATGTCCGTTCACCCCACTGCAAGCGCCTCTACGCCACTATCCTTGGGCCTCGTTGCCCTTGCAGCGACTGATCAAGAGTGAGGACTGTAGGATAAGTACGGAATAGCGATAGTGTCTGGTCCTGCCAAGTTAAGAAAACAGGAATTGTACTGTAACTACACTATGAGAAAATGACTGTAGAGACGGTTGCCTAACCCGACACGGTTGTCTTCTTTAATAAGCTTTCTTTTATTTTCTTCCAAGACAAATTACATCAATTGTTGTTCAGAACGGGGCTAGAACTAGCGCAGAACTTTTGGAAAAAGATCGAAACTTACATAGTTCTGGTGATTATATGGTTAACTGAAATTAATTTTTTTTTTTCATTATTACAAAACTTATATTTTATGTGTGCTAGGCAGCGTGAAATTTATTTATGACTGGTGTTTTATTCTGTCACGACCACCGTCAACAGAAGGATTCGTTGGAGAAGCTATGGTTTACGAAATGGTTTAGACCAAATGCTTCGTAACCGTCTCGCACAAAATCACTGTGGTCGAAACCACCGTGAAAACGTAGTGATTTCACAATGGTGGAACAACGGTTGTTTGCGGTTGATAAAAATCGAGCGTAGTGTTAATATTATCGAGATTGATTCTCGATTATTAATGCTCGATATTTTCTCAAATTAAAGACGATGTCGTTATGAACGCGGAACCCGAGGTTCGCGTAGAAGAAAACGTTGCGCCCGTTAACGCAGACGTGGCACAACACGCAGCCGTCGCAGTGAGCAGTGCTGACGAGACCGACGATAGTTAGTAGTATCGTATATTACTGATTGGATTTAAAAAAAATAAGAGTGTATGGACAGATTTTACAAATAAATCAATTGTACGACAGTGGATGATAGCGTGTAAGCAACAAGTAACAATTGAAGTTTTTTTATCGCCGTCGCTAACGAACAGATCGCCATTGTGTGCGGTAGTTACATTGTAGAAAAATGGTTGTAGTGACAGTGGCCTAACCCGACAGGGTTGGCTTCTTCAATAAACCTCGTTTGTTTTATGATAACTTACTTCAATTGTTGTTCAGAACGGTGCTAGAACGTGTACAGACCATTTGGAAAAAAATCAAAACTATGTAAGATCGAAACGACTGGAAATTTTTTTTGTCCATAGTTGGATCATCAAGGGAAAAATTGTTCTTCAACAGATTCAATGAATGGTTTGATAGTTCAAGTCGGATTCTAGAGTAGTGTATGTGCATATCTCAAAACGATGTAACTCATGATGATTATTTGGTTAACTGAAATTATTTTTGTTTTTCATTATGACTAAACTTTTATTTTATGTGTGCTAGACACTGTAACCGGAAACCGCCAACAACGGTTGTTAGCGATTGATACAAATCGTGCGCAGTGTTGATATTATCGAGATTGTTTCTTGGTTGTTAATGCTCGATATTTACTCGAATTAAAGACGATGTCGCTATGAACGCGGATCCGGATATTCGTCAAAACGAAAACGTTGCGCCGGTCGACGAAGCGATGCTTCGACACGCGGTCGTCGTAGTGGGCAATGCTGACGAGCCCGGCAATGGTTAGTAGTCTCGTCTATTACTGATTGGATTTCAAAGAATAAAATAGTGTATAGGCAGGTTTCACAAGTAAGCAGATTGAATTCACGTACATCCTAAAGAGAAATGTTTCTTCAGGATAATCGTGAAGCAAAAACATCAATAGCTTTAACAATATTCTTCAATCTCTCTAGACAACGTTCAAGAAATAGATGTGCACAGGCGCCCAAACGATGCTGCGAATGCAAATAACGGTAAAATCAACCTTATCCATTTACAGTGTAACGTCTCTATTCTCGAATTCACTCAATCGTTACCATAACAACGATTTCGCTCAACTGAATTTCCACTACCACCCGTTCACCGCACTTCAAGCGCAGATTATACTGTTCATGCCGTGGCAATGCGGTGGAGGGACGCGTATACCCCTCCTTGCCCGCACTGCAGCAACTGAAGGAGAAGAGGGATTGTAGGGGAAATACAGAATAGTGAAAGTCCGGTGTCGTCAATTTATGAAAGGCTCTTTAGAATGTAATGATCATTTAGTGTCTCGATCGAGAAATAAAAATATGCGGAGGAAGCGACGAAAGTTGCAGCAACGAAGGGTCGGGAACGGCAATCACGAACCACGACCACGTGGTCGCAAACGGAGACAGGCGAGGCCGAGACAAGCCGAGCCTGAAGCCCGCGCCGAGCCGGAACCCCGCGCCGAGCCTGAACGACGAGCTGAGCCCGATGAAGGTAACATTCCCCTGTAATGTTACCAGTGTGTGTTAAAGCAGTAATATGTGTGAGTAGCGTGTATGAAAAATATGCAAATCAAATTTGCACATTGCTTCCGCATTTTTTGACATTCGCTTTATGAGAAAGCTCTATTAATCTTTATTGTACCAATTTTGGCTGCCACATTAAGAAAACAAATTTCGAAAGAAAATTTACGATTTCATTACCAACGGTCTTGATATTCAATTGAAAACCCGTAACTTCAGTAAAAAACAAACTGCAAAGTGGGAAAAAATATCCAAAACTTTTGAGTCGATACGAATCAAATTTAATACCAAGCATCGTACATCGACTCGCGTGCAAATTTCAGCACGATAACTCAGATAAAATTTGTTGATATTCTCATGTCTGTATTTATAATTAGGATGTCCAAATACATAAGTATGCGAAGTTTAACACTAATCGGGGTGTGTACTTTTCGAAACTAAACTGAAATATATTAGTACTATTAGTCCAAGGATATAATTGGGTGTGTATGTCAGAACCATCGATGGCATTAAAGAAACGAAGATTTTCGTTCACATTGAGATTTTTGAATAAACGCAAGTTTGTTTACATTTCGTCAGCAAGTTCTAAACAACCCAACAATCGGGAATTGCTTTCACGAACAGTATACCACTTCACATGGCAATGCCATAGGAAATGTTATATTGTTGTTTCAAGGATGCGATTTGTTCTGTGTCTCGAAGCCGATGACATACAAAAGGGAAGATTTTCGACCACATTAAGGTTTTTTTCGAAAAAAGACGCTTGATTGCATTTTGTTGAATAACGATCTGTATTAGGATTCTGCGAGAGTAAATCATTAGAATTTTATAGATTCGGTGTAATCAAATATGTTATCGTACATTTGACGGGAATTTTGTTTTTATCAGGAACGTCAGGAAGTCATTATAAACGAACAAGCGACCGGGAATCTCTTTAACGGATGTAATTTTGATTGATGAACGTGAAACTATTGCAACATTATTGATAATCGACCGAGATATTGAAGAGTAAAGATGGTCACGTACAGCTTTGAGGACTTGTTCAATTTTTGTGCAATATCGAGTGAAGCAATTGTACGAATGTGAACCAACGGAATACAGAACCAATTAGTTACAATAAAAAAAAAACAATACAATTTTTAAATAAATAAAATTACGAACTATCGGGTAATAATTGTTCCTACGAATGTTCAATGAAATCGAAATACCACACGGTTGGGATTTGGCAGAAATCGATTATATGGATTTTGTTTTAGTTGAGTTGTTGTCAGTTATGTTTCGGCACTTGATGACATTATTGTTTCGATTGATGCTTGAATTAAACCATTAAAAAAGTGAATATTGCATTTTAACGGTACCTGATGCATTGACATTCCACCAGTGGGATTCGTAAACAACTATTATATATATATATATATATATATATATATATATATATATATATATATATATATATATATATTATATGTATATAGGAAAACGATGTGCATATGTGATTTGCATTGTTCGAAACCTCGAAGTTTAAGTTGGAAAGATAATAATAACCTATTTAAATGAATGTCAACAATCTCGGCTGAAAAACAAATTTAATAAACGACGAAATTAAAGACAATGAGAAAGGCGCGCCGTGCGTGGAAAAGACCATACAAAGCAATAACCAGTGGGGATGAGCTTTGAATGCTAAATCGAATTTGATACAAATCAATGATAAATCGAAAAAATATCCTGATAATTATATGATTATTTGATTAACTGTCAACTCGCATCGTTTTTAATGGAGCACGTCAATTCCGATAGTAAATAGCAACTTCAATGTCAATAGGTTTAGTACTCTTGAAATAATTATCCTGGTTTCTCCAGACTGTATATAGTTTTCACTTTTTTTCCAACACCCCACATTTTAAGAAATAATATTTTTTAATGCTATTACACTAACAAACGCCGCAATGACAGTAATTTAATACAGGGTTACATGTGTCTTCCATCGGTGCTTCTTCATTCGTAACCTTACTATCAAGTCCGATCTTCTATTCGTTCAATCCACTAAGACGACTGAAACTGATAAAATCATGGCCTCAACGTTAACTAGCGACTGTGTTAACAAATACGATCAGAATGGCAAAATGTTATTTTCAGTCATACATTATAGTTGGGAGATTCATTCGTCATTGATTGTGCATTTCTGCCGACTCGAAATTGATGTGCCAATTTTCAATTGAAGTATTCTAGACGGTATAATTTGTTTACCATAGTACTTGTTTTCCAGCCGAGAAAGTATACAATTGCCGGATACATTTGTTTTGAATCATTTTATCTCACGCCCTGCGTGAAAGCTGTTTTCAACCACGGTGCGCGTGCGAGAAAACGCATTTATTGCACTAGCGGAATGAAATTTTTGTACGATACTCGTGCGAGAAACTTTTTCTCAACTTGTGTGATTACAACACTCGTCTTCGGCTCGTGCCGTAAACTCACACTCGCCAGAAAAACTTACGTCGCATTCATAACACAATATACTATTTTAACATGCACTGAAGATTTATTTTAAAAAATTTCAGGTCCGCCTAAGTGCCTCGTCTGCCTTACCGAAGCCATGACGCATATTTCTATGCCGTGCGGGCATTATTGCTATTGCGAGCTGTGCGTGAGCATCGTCGTCGCTCTGGGCCAGCCGTGTGTGGTTTGTCGCCGTCCGATTGAGTCGTACACCCGAGTGTACGGAGCCACAGAATAATTTCGTCGATGCCGGAATTAGATTTTTTTATTGTAATCAATATTTTACGGTTTATACTGTTTTTTAAATTGTTATTCATGTTATTAATTGTTGAAAAATGTTAACCTGTTTATCCTGTTGTCGACAAACGGTCGTCGGCTCTTCGTTTCTGGATAAAAAAAAGGAATTAACCAATATTTTCAATCTAAATCGGAATAGAAGTATTCTTATTGGAATAGAAATAGTCTTCATCATATCAAGTCACGATAAAAACGATCGCAAAACCACCGTGGTGTCCTAAGCATGTCACCGGCGAAACCATAGCGAAACAACCTACTGCGAAAATCAAAACTGTCGTGGCGATGGTTCAGTAGTGGTTTTGACGGTTTTTCCTACCCGTGATTTTATGGTCGTGTCCACCGCGGGTTTCATGGTTACAGGAGCTAATAGATTTGGCTTCGAATTCGAGGTCAAGCTTTCGTCGTTTCTCAGTGTTCACCCTTGTCGGCGATCTTGAACCATACGAAAGAAATCAGAAAATTGTGCCTGCTTACCAATCGATCAATTTTAATTCACGGTTTTACGAGATACTACAGTGTTGTTCACTACTCTTCACTGCGACTTTGTACAGTACTCCTGTTCGATACCCTACAATTATCCTGAACGCACTATCCTAAGCACAATTAACACTATAGACTATGTTATCCGCCGCCTTGCGCGCGTCTCCGCAAAAAAAAAGAAAAAAAAAAACGATTCATTAATTATTATATTTTACCTTATCTCCAAACACGATATGTACTTACCATCGTTCCTCGACGTCGATGCTCCAGCATCGTCACCCCCGTCGTCGATCCCTCGTCGTCGTCCCCGTCGTCGATCCCTCGTCGTCGTTGTTCCTCATCGTCAATCCTTCGTCGTTATCCGTCG
Organism: Ischnus inquisitorius; assembly: GCA_963924025.1. NCBI lineage: Eukaryota > Metazoa > Arthropoda > Insecta > Hymenoptera > Ichneumonidae > Ischnus > Ischnus inquisitorius. Next base: position 14,718,265 of record OZ001253.1, on the reverse strand, counting down.
GCGTACCTTGTCGAAATCTTGAAACCAAAAAAAAATATAATTAAGAGAAATAATTATACTTTGACTTACCTCGAAAATGTCGCTGCGTCGCCAACCATCCGGGCGACGACGTTGGCGCTCGGCTGCGCCGGAGATCCCTAGTCGAAAAAATCTGAAAAGGTAAAAAATATTTTTCATTTATTTCATCGTCTCATAAAAATCTCTATCGAGACATTTTGCCGCGACTCGAAATAATTGAGGCTGCAAAAGGACTCGACGGAAAAATCGCGGTTAACCCTTACGGGAGTTTTTTCAGAAAGTATTCGTCTCGTTGCGTGGAATTCACACGCAACGAAACTTCTACCATTAGTTAGTGTTAATTGAAACTTATCGGCGAATGTTGCGACCGGAAGTATCCAATTCATGAATTCACGTCTATTCGGTGGCACCACTCACAAAATTCAGCTGTCACTCGCGATCTATTTTTCACGGTCACGATACTCGCCGGTCTCGTGCGCCACGCAGGCGTGAGCCTTGCCGGTATCGCGCACGAGCTTCGCGGGTACCATGCGCCACGCATGCGCAAACTCGCTAGTTTGGCCATTTGCCACCAGGTGGCTATCGCTCGAGCGTGCCTCTCTCGCTTGAGGAACATTGCAGAGAGTCCGATCTAAATTTTTAGGGTACCATCATGTTATCGGGTCACTAAAACGCAGTAGTCTGGTGTTAAATATCTGTGATTTTCTTTTTTGCTTTGAAAAAAAAAGAAAATACAAACATTAAATTATTATAAAGAATTTTTTTCAGTCGAATAACAGAATAGACATACCAACCTCCCCTACATTGGGAATAAACAGTCTCTGTTGGCACCACTTCACGTTCGTACTGCGTGGGTGACTAAGCGAACGCATAACGTCAAGAACGTATTGGCCTGCGCGGGCCTGTCCCTGTGGCTAAGTCATCAACAACAATTCGCAAACTATTCGTTTTCTCTCCCCCCCCAGCAAATGTACTTCGCGCAAAAGTTATTGCAAACACTAGCATTATGTGAATGACGATAACTAACTACTACTAAATTATATTAATACCACAATTCTCCACTTATCTTGTTTCTTGATCTGACGATATTGATGTTGACGATCGAGTAAAATATCTTCCGGTTTCGAAAATACAAAGTGGAATTCCAACACAGAGTACCGCCGCGGTGACGCGGCGATTAGAAGAGAGGAATAATGTACAAGAAAGGTCGACCGTAAAAAAAATCAACTACGGATTAAATCTATATATCAGAAGTGCAATAGAAGTAATCAGCGCTATCATTAAACAAATTGAGACCTATTTAAGCAGCCATATAAGTTTATCGAGAAATTGCGTGCGTAGCATCGCGCCCGTCGCCGGAGATTGCTCGATATCGAGGAACGGTATGCGACGAAAGATGAAGATGGAGCTCAAAGTGGCTGCATAGTTCATACTTCAATAGTCGCATTTAATTGTAATAAACAGGTGTGAAAAATAAACAAGGAGTTAAAACGACTTATTAACGAATAGATTGCAGACAATAATTCGAATTTTCTAAATAAAAATAAACATAAAAAGGTACGCCATGTGCCTAAATATAAGTATTAAAAAATATGTGTAAATAATCAAGTAAAGTGAATCGGTCGAGGAATATTCTGATAAAATATAAGATTCCAATACACAATTAGCGTCCGAATCAGGCTCACGGTATACATCACAAGAGCTGTGTACAAGAGCACCATCATGTATGGAATTTTTTATTTTGTTACAATGTTCCTTGCCCGATTCGATTTAGTTGATTCTTCAAACATTTTGTTTAATATTGATCTTTAGGCACTTGGCATACCTTTTTTTTTTATTTTGATAAAATTCGGTGTCGAGTTTTCGGTGTCGACATTTCGTCGTGTCGAGTTTTTCGTGTCGAGTTTTTGTCGTGTCGAGTTTTTGGTGTCGACTTTTTGTCGTGTCGAGTTTTAACAAAATGTGTACAGCTGCGTTGTGCACAATTTTTATAGCTGGATAGTGCAAGTATTTTAATGTCAAGCGCGGCATCGAGTTTTCGTACCGACATTTTGTCGTGTCGAGTTTTCGGTGTCGACTTTACGTCGTGTCGAGTTTTCGTTGTCGACTTTTCATCGTGTCGAGTTTTTTTAAAATGTGTGCGGGTGCTTTGTGTATAGTTTTCATAGCTGGACGGTGTACAGTTTTTAGTGTAGAGTTATTCGGTGTTGACCTGTCCGGGTGTAGAGTCATTCGGTAAATAGTTTTTGTTCAGAACCGTCGCTTGTAGTTTTTGAAAATTCAGTGTCGAGTTGTTTGGTGTAGAGTTGTTCGCGTGTAGAGTCGGTTGGTGTTCACTTTTGGTGTAGAGTTTAATTCGTGTCGAGTTGGGAGGTGTAGAGTCGGTCTCCACCCCAATTACCGAAAATCGAGCACATCGCGAGTGATTGAGCAATCGACACATCGAGCGATTCTCGATCGCGGATAAGTAGAGCAGCGCGTCAGCAGTTTAAGTAGCGCGGAGCCTCAATATTCCGTGGACGTACGGAATCCGAGGCGACGGGAAATAAACAGTAAATAACGAAAAGCGGAGTTTTATGAAATAACGTTTTGTCTAATAAATAATGCTGATGCTCTCGTTCGATATATAATGATACGCGAGCGAGCATTCGACAGTCTGGTTTGACTCGAGAAACTGTGCGTCTGGTCCCAGGGATTCGGTATTGGAATCCAAAAGGTAACATAGAGTGTTCCGGGCAAGGGAACGTATTAAGTGGTACTGGCGGGTGAGGGTCGGACCTGGATCCCGAGTGCGGAATTAAGTGATAAAGTTGACTTGTGAAGTAACTTTGTAAAGTTGTGTGGAAAAGAGGCAAATTGTAAAGTGAAATTGTTTATAACTCTGTTTTCTATTTCGTCAATAAATTGTTATTGCGCCTACGAGTTGTGGTCCTCACTGGGGTTCCAACCCCTTACTGCTACCATCCCAAAATCTTCAGAGATAATATCTCACCTGTCGAGCACGGACTGATCACCCGGGCTCCGGCGATACAACACGATACGTCTTTGTCAATTGGCCACCGATTTATCGATTTTTATCATACACAAAAAATAAAGTAATAAAAATAACAACAGATGATAATTAAGAGAGACTGATAATGTGAACTTCTTCAATAAATTGCAAGCGAAAAAAATGCATTTGGCGAAGCATTACCCGAGGTGAAAAAAAATATCGTCTACAAAATGAAAGATTATCCATACAAAAAAAAAAGAAAAAAGAATCCGTAAAAAAAAGGTGATCGCGGCACATTCTTTGTTAAAAAAAAAATGGAAAATTTCAAGGTTATTGTAACCCGGTAAAAAATGTATGCAATAATCGCTTTTAATACTTTTAATTTTTTCTTCTATCATATTTGACAATTCAAGAATTTATACATTAGAATTTATTTATTTTAAATTAAAAAAAATAGTTTGTCTAAAGAAAAACTTATCGCGCGTGATTTCGAGAGAAGAATAACCGAACGATTGGTGAATAGCACGGTTGATGTGCTCTTTTTTCCAATCCCGAAAATAAAATACGCAACTCGCTGTATTCGGCGATGAAAAAAATCTCTCTAACATTTTACGTTTCTATTTCTGACGCGTGTTTACGCAATGGACACTTTTTCCTATTAATATTAGTTGGTATTAGATAATTGCATCTTGTGGTCAAGTTTATTTGTAACAAACAATGGTGTTGCGAGATAACGCCGGCAACTTCGACGCGATAGCCGTAGGAAAGGGTTAAGAGGTTTGCGGAATAAGCAGAAGCGAGCACAGTAGTTAACAATAACAAATAAAGCGTTTATTAAAACAAGAGTAAGCACAAGGCGAAGCGTGCAAGAATAGCGAGAAGCGAGATAGCCGAAACGCGTGCTCGCGAATCGACGGTAAAAGAGACTCTGGTGGTTTCGGCGGGCCCGAGTGGGGGAACCGAGCGTCCGAGGTCCCCGAGAGCGCGACGAATATTATTTTCGCCACGCTCGCGATATTGTCGCGAACATTCCGCCCGCCTCGTCGCGAGACGAAATTGTCGCTGGCGTGGTGCGATGCCGCCCGCCGTAAGCACTACCAATGCGCAGCGGAGGACGGTGGAGATAGAGGTGACCGCTTACAACCCCTCTGTTGAGCGGCAGCGGCTTTGTGAAGGCGATGGAGATCGGCCCCGAAAGAACCCAGCCGAACTGCGTGAGCTGGGCGATCGGTGCGCCAGACGGGCCTCGTCTCAGCCCCCCGCAGATAATCGACGCGTACGCGTCGGCTCCGATGATGAGGTCGACCGGTGCGTCGACGGAAAAGTCTTCGGCGAGCTCCAGGCCCCGGAGATGCGGCCAGCTCGCGCGCAGGGTGCTCGACGATGGTCGGTACGTTGTGAGCGAAGGGAGGATGAGCGCCTCCACTTCGCCCATGAAGATCGAACAATGGCGAGACGACACCTGGACCGTCGTTCGTCCTTGCGTCGTCGAGACGCGAGATGCCCCGATGCCGTGAATCGCCACTGCTGCGGGCTTCCTCGAAAGTTGAAGCTTCTTCACCAGGGCGTCCGTGATGAAGGAAGTTTCGGAGCCCTGGTCGATGAGAGCTCGCGCGGCATTTCGCTCACCGTGAGCGTCGTGCACGTGGACGAGAGCGGTAGCGAGTAAAACTCGCGCGCACGTCTCGGAAGCGGGCTCCGTCACGAAGGCGTTGATCGGCGCGTTGGCCACGAAGAGTGTCGCCGAAGTCGAGGCGACGTGGGCGTTAGCCGCAGGAACGGCAGGGGCTCCTGTCGGCGAGTGGAGCATCGTGTGTTGCTGGCCGCTGCACTCCTGGCACCGCTTCGCGCTTCGGCACTCGGAAAGCCTGTGTGCGCCGAGGCAATTCGAGCAAAGCTTTTTGCTGTTCGCGACATCGCGTCGTTGCTCCAAGTCCTTCGCACGGAAGTCGGGACAGTGGAGGATAAAATGCTTCCCAGAGCATAGCGAGCAGGTGCTCTCACGAGCGGTGAAAGCGTGGTGCGCCTTCTTCGGCGCGCGATGATTCGCGTTGTCGGAGGAGCGCGAAGATCGTGGCTGAGTCCCGAGAGCCTCGAGAGTGTTGACGCGAGTATCAACGAACTTCTCGAGCTCGTCGAACGTCGGATACTCGGTCTACGCGCCGATGAGCGTCTCCCACTCGCGTCGAGTCGCGGAATCGAGCTTCTGCACCGTGAGATGCACGAGGAGATCGTCCCAGTGCTCGACTGGACGACGAAGTTGTGCGAGAGCTCCTCGCGTGCTGCTGGTGCCGTTGATGAGCCTCTTCAGCTCGCTCGCGGACTCGGTTGTGACAGCGGGAAGAGACGTGAGCGCGTAGAGATGCGATGAGACGAGTAGCCGCTTGTTCTCGAAGCGCGACGTGAGGATCGTCCACGCTCGCTCGAAATTGTCACCGATCGTCGCGATGTTCTTCAGCAGCACACCCGCGTCGCCGGTCATGCTCGTCTTTAGATAGTGAAGCCGCTCGACATTCGTCAGAGAAGCGTTCGACTTCACCATCGACACGAAAAGGTCTCGAAAGTCTGCCTAGTCCGTGAAATTCCTCGAGAAGCGCGGTAGTTCGATGCGGGAAAGCTGCTTCACCGTTGTCGCGAGAGCTGGAGCGGCGGCGGTTGCTGCTGGAAGCGTAGCGGGTGGAGGAAGAGCCTCCATGCACGAATAATGATGCGAGAGTGCCATTAGGTACTCTTCCTCCGTCGAGCCGTAAACATTGGACGCGAAGTAGTCGGAGTCCGAATTGTCCGAGTTTCGCAGAGAGCACAGATGCAAATGATTCGCGGTGAACTCCTTCCAATTCTTCTCGATGCTGTTGATACGCGCGGTAATCGTCGTGTGCGAATAGTTCGCGACGCTGACCTTTTGGAGGTTCGCCGGAGCGTTGGCGATGCTCGCCGAAAGCTCAGCTTGACGCGCGATAGCTTGAGTAAACGAGAGCATCGTCGTGAGATAGAGAGAGGAGAGTCGTTAACGCGCGCGAACCCGGGAGGAAAAACTGCCGCGTGCACCGGCGAGAGCAGAAGCGTTTGTAAGACGCCTCTGCGACCAAGTCGAACCGTTTGTAAGGCGGTTGATGCGAGTCTTTCGTAAGGCGACTCGATGAGAGCCGGCACACGGGAATGCCGAATTCGCGTTTGTTTTGACAGCTCCAAGAGAGAGCGTCGCGCGGCGCGGTAGCGAGAGCGAGAGAGCGATAGGGCCAGCTGAGGCTCAGCTGCCTATCGAGAGTCGCGAGCGAAGCGCGAGGGCCGGTCACCGACCCCGCCCGCCGTGACGAGAGCGCACGGCAAAGGCACCGGTACGGACCCACCGATAGCGCGACGCGGACCCACACACCTAAACGGTGTTGACGGAATTCGTCCTCGCGCTCGGCAACTGTCACCGTCGCCCGCGAGAGATACGCGAACGAACGAAGACGGTTATAACGCCGCGGAACCGAACGCAAACAAATCGAGAATAATCTCGGATTATATCGCGCACTTCCGATAGTCCAATTGTCCGTTTCCCGCACCCGCGGAGCACAGAAAAGTCCAATAAAGCGGTGTAGATCGATCGATGCACACGCGAGAGCAGCGAAATGCTCGACCGGGAGATAATGTTCTTCGCGCACTCCTGAACCCGATCCGGCTCCGAAGGACCAAAATGTTGCGAGATAACGCCGGCAACTTCGACGCGATAGCCGTAGGAAAGGGTTAGGAGGTTTGCGGAATAAGCAGAAGCGAGCACAGTAGTTAACAATAACAAATAAAGCGTTTATTAAAACAAGAGTAAGCACAAGGCGAAGCGTGCAAGAATAGCGAGAAGCGAGATAGCCGAAACGCGTGCTCGCGAATCGACGGTAAGAGAGACTCTGGTGGTTTCGGCGGGCCAGTGACCCGTGCGGAGTGGGGGAACCGAGCGTCCGAGGTCCCCGAGAGCGCGACGAATATTATTTTCGCCACGCTCGCGATATTGTCGCGAACAAATGGCATAAACAAATTTCGAAATTATTTCCTACATCAGAAGCTAAAGCTATAGCAGCATTCTTATTGTTCATCTTATTCACACCGCTTTATTGGACTTTTCTGTGCTCCGCGAGTGCGGGAAACGGACAATTGGACTATCGGAAGTGCGCGATATAATCCGAGAGTATTCTCGATTTGTTTGCGTTCGGTTCCGCGGCGTTATAACCGTCTTCGTTCGTTCGCGTATCTCTCGCGGACGACGGTGACAGTTGCCGAGCGCGAGGACGAATTCCGTCAACACCGTTCGGGTGTGTGGGTCCGCGTCGCGCTATCGGTGGGTCCGTACCGGTGCCTTCGCCGTGCGCTCTCGTCACGGCGGGCGGGGTCGGTGACCGGCCCTCGCGCTTCGCTCGCGACTCTCGATAGGCAGCTGAGCCTCAGCTGGCCCTATCGCTCTCTCGCTCTCGCTACCGCGCCGCGCGACGCTCTCTCTCGGAGCTGTCATAACAAACGCGAATTCGGCATTCCCGTGTATCGGCTCTCATCGAGTCGCCTTACGAACGACTCGCGTCAACCGCCTTACAAACGGTTCGACTTGGTCGCAGAGGCGTCTTACAAACGCTTCTGCTCTCGCCGGTGCACGCGGCAGTTTTTCCTCCCGGGTTCGCGCGCGTTAACGACTCTTCTCTCTCTATCTCACGACGATGCTCTCCTTTACTCAAGCTATCGCGCGACAAGCTGAGCTTTCGGCGAGCATCGCCAACGCTCCGGCGAATCTCAAGAAGGTCGGCGTTGCGAACTATTCGCACACGACGATTACCGCGCGTATCAACAGTGTCGAGAAGAATTGGAAGGAGTTCACCGCGAATCATCTGCATCTGTGCTCGCTGCGAAACTCGGACAATTCGGACTCCGACTACTTCGCGTCCAATGTTTACGGCTCGACGGAGGAAGAGTACCTAGTGGCACTCTCGTACCATTATTCGTGCATGGAGGCTCTTCCTCCACCCGCCACGCTTCCAGCAGCAACCGCCGCCGCTCCAGCTCTCGCGACGACGGTGAAGCAACTTCCCCGCATCGAACTACCGCGCTTCTCGGGGAACTTCACGGACTGGGCAGATTTTCGAGACCTTTTCGTGTCGATGGTGAAGTCGAACGCTTCTCTTACGAACGTCGAGCGGCTTCACTACCTCAAGACGAGCATGTCCGGCGACGCGGGTCTATTGCTGAAGAACATCGCGACGATCGGTGATAATTTCGAGCGCGCTTGGACGATCCTCACGTCGCGCTTCGAGAACAAGCGTCTCCTCGTTTCGTCGCATCTCTATTCGCTCACGTCTCTTCCCGCTGTCTCAACCGAGTCCGCGAGCGAGCTGAAGAGGCTCATCAACGGCACCAGCAGCACGAGAGGAGCTCTCGCACAACTTCGTCGTCCAGTCGAGCACTGGGACGATCTCCTCGTGCATCTCACGGTGCAGAAGCTCGATTCCGCGACTCGACGCGAGTGGGAGACGCTCATCGGCGCGAAGACTGAGTATCCGACGTTCGACGAGCTCGAGAAATTCGTTGACGCTCGGATCAACACTCTCGAGGCTCTCGGTACTCAGCCACGATCTTCGCGCTCCTCCGACAACGCGAATCATCGCGCGTCGAAGAAGGCGCACCACGCGTTCACCGCTCGTGAGAGCACCTGCTCGCTGTGCGCGGGGAAGCATTTCATCCTCCACTGTCCCGACTTCCGTGCGAAGGACTTGGAGCAACGATGCGATGTCGTTAACAGCAAGAGGCTATGCTCGAATTGTCTCGGCGCACACAGGCTTTCCGAGTGCCGAAGCGCGAAGCGGTGCCAGGAGTGCAGCGGCCAGCATCACACGATGCTTCACTCGCCGACAGGAGCCCCTGCCGTTCCTGCGGCTAACGCCCACGTCGCCTCGACTTCAGCGGCACTCTTCGTGGCCAACGCGCCGATCAACGCCTTCGTGACGGAGCCTGCTTCCGAGACGTGCGCGCGAGTTTTACTCGCCACCGCTCTCGTCCACGTGCACGACGCTCACGGTGAGCGACATGCCGCGCGAGCGCTCATCGACCAGGGCTCCGAAACTTCCTTCATCACGGACGCCCTGGTGAAGAAGCTTCAACTTTCGAGGAAGCCCGCAGCAGTGGCGATTCACGGCATCGGAGCATCTCGCGTCTCGACGACGCAAGGACGAACGACGGTCCAGGTGTCGTCTCGCCACCGGTCGATCTTCATGGGCGAAGTGGATGCGCTCATCCTCCCTTCGCTCACGACGTATCGACCTTCGTCGAGCACCCTGCGCTCGAGCTGGACGCATCTCCGAGACCTGGAGCTCGCCGAGGACTTTTCCGTCGACGCGCCAGTGGATCTCATCATCGGAGCCGACGCGTACGCGTCGATTATCTGCGAGGGGCTGCGACGAGGCCCGTCTGGCTCACCGATCGCCCAGCGCACGCAGTTCGGCTGGGTTCTTTCGGGGCCGATCTCCATCGCCTTCACAAAGCCGCTGCCGCTCAACAGAGGGGTTGTAAGCGGTCACCTCTATCTCCACCGTCCTCCGCTGCGCACTGGCAGTGCTTACGGCGGGCGGCATCGCACCACGCCAGCGACAATTTCGTCTCGCGACGAGGCGGGCGGAATGTTCGCGACAATATCGCGAGCGTGGCGAAAATAATATTCGTCGCGCTCGCGGGGACCTCGGACGCTCGGTTCCCCCACTCCGCACGGGTCACTGGCCCGCCGAAACCAACAGAGTCTCTGCCACCGTCGATTCGCGAGCACGCGTTTCGACTATCTCGCTTCACACGCTATACTCTCGCATCTAATCTGTGCTATCGCTTGTTTTCAATAAACGCTTATTTTAGTTATTGTTATTGTTAACACTGTGCCTTGCTTCTACTTATTTCGCGAACCTCCTAACCCTTTCCTCTGGCTATCGCGTCGAAGTTACCGGCGTTATCTCGTAACACTTATATAGAGCATTTTTAAAAATACATCTTTGACACGAGATAGTATTTTTTCACGCGATATTTCTTTAGCAATCCTACAAGAGTCATTCGAAAAGGAGTCTACTGACGCGTGGCCACGTGGAACACTAAGAGGAGCACGGGATTTCGAAACAATCGAGGGAAAAAACACATCGGACGGATACACCTCGCTCGCGACGAAAATATTTAGGAAAACGTTCTTACGTATTCGGTGAGCTTTTCTTTTACGTCTCATGCCAAATGTTGTCCGTTAAAAGAAATCGATGTTATTGAAACATTAAGAGAAAAACGTATTCTTGCTATTCCCCGATAAATACAGGAGATATAGGGAATACAGAAAATCGGAAAATTGCGAGCAATCGCTTGACAGTCGAGGCACAGGGAGTCTACTGACGCGTGGGTACGTGGAAGACGCAGAAACGTAGTTCGCGAAATAATCGAGCGAAAGAACATCGATCGCATACGCCTTGCTCGCTCCGAAATTATTTGCTGGAATACTGATGCGGTGAGTTTTTCTTTTACTTTTTTTTACCTGTACGGATAATCTTTCATTTTGTAGACGATATTTTTTGTTCACTTCGCGTCATGCTTCGCCAAATGCAATTTTTTTTGCTCGCAATCTATTGAACAAATTCATGTGCTCGTAGATACTCTGTTAATGTTCATGTTTTTCATTTTATTGTCTATAACAGAGGTATCGATTTTGTTTTCTTCCTATTATTTGCCGAACGGAAGTTTCCGCATGCTGTTTGTTTCTTAATAATGAAGCTTAATGCGCTAAATAATCGTTCATTAATTATTAATCGAAAAACTGAGATTTTGATTTCAATAACTATTCGGTCGATTTTTCGCAGCAGTTTTATTTTATCGATTTTAACGAGAAGCATTACGTATACATCGACGGTGTCCCAAATTTGTCGTCTTATAGGCAGCATTTCCGGGTTTTCGAAATATTTTGAAGACTCTTTTTCTTGTCTTAGTATATTTTGGGGATCTTGCGAAGAGATAAGACATTAAGAGCGCCAACTTTAGAAATACAGAAATACCACAACCCGGTATATTGTGTGTAAATCTAATAAAATAATTTCTCGATAACGAATTGAATACACTATTATATGTTGTGACGTGATTTTTAAGTTACGCCAACTTCGCCCTCTCCTATTGTTTCCGCCGCCACGAGAGCCGTTGAGTGCCAGTTTATTTTCATTATCGGCGGAACAAACAAACTGCAGAACCGTAATCGAAACGCATATATTATCAATCCAAGAGAAAATAGATAAAAGAAAGAGGAAATAAAATTTAACTTGAAACTTGTTGGCTTCGGAAACAATAGGTATCGGTCACGGTACACTCGGTTCGCTCAGTGTGCAATGTGGTGGAGAGAGGGAGTGGGTGACCTCGGAGCATAGAGGGAGAATAAATAAGTCGAGTCGATTCGTGCTTACATGTTTCACTATTGATCAATTCGGAAGTTCATAATCCTGATACAGAAAAGGTAGCGAGGAAAGATCGCATCAGGGCGATGGACAAGAAAATGCGATACTTCAAATACCGGAAATACGAGAGAGAGCATCGGGAGGCGGAAGAGAGCAGGCGCTATTAAGCATGGGCGAAAGTCGCGAGACACCTGTCAATCGGCGCGGAGAGAAACACCGTTCGCTTACCCCTTTTGTTCTGACGCTCGCCTATTAACGCCCAGAGAACACCTCGCAAATCGGTCTCGTACCCGTTCACTGCACGTCGATACATCCCCAACTCGTGGGTGAAATAAACCCTATCGCCGCACTAGTCAATCGCAGAATGCACCGGCCACTGGGATTCTGTATTCACGAGAGCAGAGGAGAGAGAACATCGCGTTTGTTGGAATTAACCACTTGCAGCATAAAATTATAATATGCCACGAGTGCACGAACTGTCACTGAAGTCGCACAACGGCTGAGACATAGGCCTTATACACAGGACTAGATAGCACGTATCGCGAACCACGGACGAATAACCGCACAAAAGGGAGACACCGATTACGAAAGGTAGCACGGTAACACGCGAGCATTTACGAAGATCCGCACAAAAGGGAGACGGCGATTATTCGCGATCGAAGATCGAAGGCGAAGCATCGATGTCGGGAGAGAGCACGGTAGGGGAGGGGAGAGATAACGCGGCTACTAGGTAGCCAAGGGAAGAGAGCACCGTTCGGGTCGCGAGCGCGAAGATAACTGATTACACACTTTCTGGCCCTTGCCAGCTGGACTCATTATGGTATCCTTACGCCTTAATCGACCAATCCTAGAATCGTTCATCAATAACCGTTGTAGGGTGGGATAGCCGCCCTCTGGATCGCTGTACTCATGGTAGCTATCGTGTGGGGGTATTCTCCGGGTATAGAGAGGGACTTATATAAATTCGCTGGCCGAAATTCGAATGTGCGATAGCGTTATATTATTCTATATTAAAATACCTAATATTAATTCGGCAATTCCCGCGAACGGGTTCGATCGTTACCCGCTGGCCAGGACCTTCCATCCGCAAACCGTAACCGTACTTAAACCTAATTAAACCTAGCTAACTCTATACCCATATGTGGAGCGTCGGGCTCGCACCGAACTTCTATTCCTCCTCACACGAATTGCCTTAAGAACGGGACGTTGGTGCATCCCGGGAGGCAAGTAGAGTCTGCCACTATCCTCGCTATGACCAACGTTCTATCCACGCATGATCCATCAGTTCGAAACAAGATAACAATTTCTCCGGAATCCATAACCAAAATATCATTCTGCCTGTCCTTATACGTAACGATAGCTCCTTGTGACGCCACTTCCAAAATCCACGTCACAATGTTGAATGAGATTTATTTACTTAATATTTCCCTAAAAAATGGCTGTTTCGGCAGTTGATCAGACTCTTCGCCTGACACTTATTGGACAAATGTTCGCATTGGTATTATATACCGCAGATAAAAAAATTGCTGTGGTCGAAAAAAAAGATATGAAACACAATAACGGAGACAACAGTGTAAACGTTCTACATGGACGAAAATTCTATAAAGCCACTATAATTAAGGACAGTGGTTAGTTCTTTCTTTCTTAACTTTTTTTTCTTTTAACTTTTTTTAAACTTCAACAACAGACTAGAAATTATATTATGCCAATTACAGATGACAAACAGTGGTTAGAGCGACTGTCCGTTTCTGAAGACGGAAAAATAAATTGTCCCCCGACTCAACGCAGGAAGTCTGAAAAGAGCGTCGTCGCAAAATCCCAAAACAAAGCAGATCGCACCTGTAAAAGGGAAGTTGCGAGGAACGTCGACTTGAACGTTATGAAACAAACAAAATCGGTTAAAATAGTAAATGCGGAAGAATCGATAGAAGAAGCGGCAGAATCGAAAAGCAAAAGCAATGACCAAGACGATCGAGAAGAGATTCCAGTTAAACCGAAACGAGGAAGACCGAGAATACGCAAGATCGACACGGTGACATTCGACATTCCCACGAGAAAAAGCAAGCCGAACGAAACACCGGAATCGAAAAGCAAGTTGAATGAAGCAACAGAATTGACAAGCAAGGGGACGAGAGCGGTAAAATTGAAAAGCAAGCCGAATACAGCGGTGGAATCGAAAAGCATGTGGACTGAAGCTGTTGCATCGGAATGTAAAAAGATTGACGTAGGTGGATCGAAAAGCAACGACAATAACTACGATGATCGGGATGAGAATCGAGTGAAACCGAAACGTGGCCGACCGAGAATACGAAGCATTAATACGGTGACTTTGGACAATGCCAATAAAAAAAGCAAGCTGACCGAAGCGGTAGAATCGAAAAGCAAGCCGAATACAGCGGTGGAATCGAAAAGCATGCGGACTGAAGCTGTTGCATCGGAACGGAAGAAGATTGACGGAGGTGGATCGAGAAGCAACGACAATAGCAACGATGATCGGGATGAGAATCGAGTGAAATCGAAACATGGCCGACCGAGAATACGAAGCATTGACACGGTGGATTTGGACATTGCCAATAAAAAAAGCAAGCTCACCGAAGCGGTGGAATCGAAAAGCATTCGGAATGAAGTTAAACCGACACGTGGCCCACCGAGAATACGAAGTATTGACACGGTGACTTTCGACATTGCTAATAAAAAAAGCAAGCTGACCGAAGTGGCGGAATCGAAAAGCATTCGGAATGACGTTAAACCGACACGTGGATGACCGAGAATTCGTAGCATTGACACGGTGACTTTGGATATTTCTAATAAAAAAAGCAAGCTGACCGAAGCGGCGGAATCGAAAAGCTTTCGGAATGAAGCTGTTACATGGAAACGCAAGAAGATTAATAGAGATGCATTGGTGGCGACTAAACCTAAATGTGGACGACGGAGAAAGGATGATGCGGCAGAATCGAAAAGCGATTCAAATGAAGCGGCGGAATTGAAAAGCGAATCCAATGAGACGGCGGTATTGGAAAGCGATTCCAATGAAGCGGTGGCATCGACGAGCAGTTCGAACGAAGTGGCGGAATCGAAAAGCGATTCGACTGAAACGGCCAAATCGAAATGCGATTCGAATGGAGCGGCGGAATCGAAAAGCGATTCGACTGAAACGGCGGAATCGAAAGGCGATTCGAATGGAGCGGTGGAATCGAAAAGTGACGCGAATGAAGCAGCGGAATCGAAAGGCGATTCGAATGGAGCGGTGGAATCGAAAAGTGACGCGAATGAAGCAGCGGAATCGAAAGGCGATTCGAATGGAGCGGTGGAATCGAAAAGTGACGCGAATGAAGCAGCGGAATCGAAAGGCGATTCGAATGGAGTGGCGGAATCGAAAAGTGAATGAAGCGGCGGAATCGAACAACAATTTGAATTCAAATGAAGAATCAAACAGCGGAATGGAAAATCAAAGGGAATAACGGAGATGGATTAGAAAAAAAACAAGTTAAACCGAAGGAAGTGAACGGTCCAGAACGTCGAAAAGGGAATTTGGTGAATACGCAAAACGATGAACAAGACGAAAAATATACAAGAACACACGTCGAACATGCTACGAAAAAAAATGATGCAGATGTTGTACCGCCGAAGCCCGGGTGATCAGTCCGTGCTCGGCGGGTGAGATATTATCTCTGAAGAGTTTGGGATGTTACCAGTAAGGGGTTGGAACCCCAGTGAGGACTACAGCTCAATAACAGCGCAATAACAATTTATTGACGAAATAGAAAACAGAGTAATAAACAATTTCACTTTACAATTTGCCTCTTTTCCACATAACTTTACAAAGTTACTTCACGAGTCAACTTTAACACTTAATTCCGCACTCGGGATCCAGGTCCGACCCTCACCCGCCAGTGCCACTTAATACGTTCCCTTGCCCGGAACACTCTATGTTACCTTTTGGATTCCAATACCGAATCCCTGGGACCAGACGCACAGTTTCTCGAGTCAAACCAGACTGTTGAATGCTCACTCGCGTATCATTATATATCGAGCGAGAGCATCAGCATTATTTATTAGACAAAAATTCTTTCTTAAAACTCAGCTTTTCATTATATACTGTTTATTTTCCGTCGCTCCAGATTCCCTACGTCCACGGAATATGGAGGCTCCACGCTACTTAATCTGCTGACGCGCTGCTCTACTTATCCGCGATCGAGAATCGCTCGATGCGTCGATTGCTCAATCGCCCGCGATACGCTCGATTTCGGTAATTATATTCGCGCTCGGCTCGCCCGCTGCTCGCATACCTCGGCTGTTGCGCAACGCATCTTGCGCCAACAACCGGCGTACGCGGGGTACAACATAGACGATAAACAGATACTTTTCGGAGAATCACAAGATGAAATATCATACAGTGACCGAGAAGATAAGTTTGATAAAAATAATGAAATTGAAAGCGAAAAGCTTCTTCGAACACATGGTGTCGGTGAACGATGTGTTGAAGACAACGATGAACAATGGAAAAAGGATGCGGTTCGAAAAGATGAGAATACAGATGGCCGTAACAAATTATTGAGAAGAAAACGTCGTTTTTTGTTCATGGATAGCGATGATAGTGATGACAATGAACTTGAAATAATGTTGAATGAAGCGTTAGAATCGAAAGGCAAAAATAATGACGCGGCTGAATCGACAAGTAAGCAGAACGAAACGGCGAAATCGAAAAGCAAATTGTCTGAGGCTGCAGAAATGAAAAACAAGCTGAATGAAGCGGGAAAATCGAAAAGCAAGCGAATCAAGGCGACAGTATCGCAATGCGACGACAATGAAACAAAGAAATCGAAAAGCAAACAAACAGAGGAGATTGGAACGAGACACGAAATCGATGAAATCGAACACGCAGACGATGCATCTACAGTAGACGATCAGACACATAATAAATACGGAGAAGTTGATCATGAACAAGGTAAGAAAATAGATGAACAAGGTCAGCAAAAATCACAGCCCTTTCCTTCTCTATCCTACACATGAAAGTTTTTTAATTCACTTGGTGCGTAAAATGCGGTTTTACGACGAGTTTTTTCTGCTTTTTCTGACGAGTGTGAATTTGCAGGACGAGCCGAAGGCGAGTGTTGCAATCACACGAGTCAGAAAAAGTTTTTCCGCACTGGTATCGTGATGTACTATTGCATTCGTCGTCTGGTATTGTGTTATCATATTTCTCTAAATAAGACCACGAGAGTCACGAGAGCAAGTTTTGAATTCTTTAGTAACGGTACCGATCTTATTTAGTTACTGCTGACACAATAAAATGTGTCAAGCTCTTTGCGGAGATTCTTCAAGAGAAATATGACGAACAGGCAAAATCAAATTCAATGGATATTCACGCGGTAACATAAAAAATGCATTTCGTTCTTTGCCTTCCAACAATTCATTTTGGCAATCGTTTTATTTCGCTCTATCATATTTCTACAATTTTACAATCGAAGTTATTTTAGTAATGGTTAACATGCACAAAATTTACTACGATTTTAATACATTTTAGCAGATACCCCATCCTTCGAGTGCTCCGAACTTATTAGAATCGTCAAGTCTTGAAAATGTCCACAAAGTATGTATACGGTACCGTCACACCATGGAGTCAATTAGTAGATAATCTACCATCGGAAAATTCCTATTGTATAAACCTAGTAACGTAAACTTTCATACAGCGGTAGTCATCGTTAACGATAATAATTATTAATATAACTAATGTACAACGGCACTACAAGAATTTGTATCAACTGAAATTTCCACTCATGTTTAATGAATCTATTCATGAGGAAGAACCTCCTCAGGGGGGGGGGGGGGGGGGGGGATTTCTCGAATAACGAAATAACTCGATATTGTTAGTGTCATGAAATTATCGTATTTACCTCATTTTCGAATTCCTATTATCGATCTCGTTTTCCAATTTTGGCTTTTTGGCGATATCGTGTCGAATGTACTGTAGTGAAATTGTATTTATTTCAAGTTCTTGAAATAGTATTTCGTTCTATAGATCGAGATACAACGCAATTCAGGAGTGTTTGTTGAAAAAGTCGAATTGGAAAATATCCTAGACTACGATGATAACCCACGCCGTATGACTCGACAGCTCATGCGGTTGATAGTCGGCGACGCGGAATTGTGCAAGATGTCAGCGGAGGGCCGATCTCAGAGACCCGGAATCCCTAACCCAATTCGAAAAGCCGTTTTCAGTACAAAATTTATCTTACTAGCAATTCATTCAACGTTTTGATCGAGTCATTACAAGAATATCCATACATCACAAAACACTGTACCCGAGTTTGCAGAAATATGAACTATAACATAGATCGCGAGTGATGTATGTACATACGTGGGATAGGATATTCTTAATGGCACGGCTTCGGATCGACACTTAAATTCTTGAGCGATACTTAATACTTTTTCAAATTTCGAATCTCGTTATCAGAAAAAAAGATCGGTACTTAAATTCAGTCTAATCAACATTAAGTCAAAGGACTTCGAAATTTTGTACACAATTTTTGCGGAGTACCAACATTACAAGTATTGACTTCTATGACGACATGCGCAAATTCTAATTAGAAAATCTTTTATTCTGACATTACGAATAGATTTCGTGAGGAGTAATACGGCGGAAGGGGTAGCTAAATTGAATCGGAGGGATTTTACGAGGACGCTGAATTTAATGTGTTCAACGCTAAGGTCGCAGGCAAAAGCTGCGTCGAACGCAGCAACTGCGAAAACTGTTGCTCTCCCCGCTGTTCCCAGAGCTCCATCCTCACAGTCAGAGACTTCAGATTCAGAGTAATCGGAGTCCCCTATATAAAAAATTCCCCCGGCACTCTCCTTACCTTCGTAAACAAGCCCAGTTTTCTTGAAAAGCAAAATCTGCCTATGTTGTACACAATCGGAATATGATTTTCAAAAATGTTCTTTTCTTCACAATTAAAACGTTAAATGTTAAATGTTTATTCATATTGTTCAATGCAACCAGAGTATGTTTGAATTAAAAAAAATCATTCTAATTTGGTATCTATTTCGATATATATCATAAGACCTTTTAATACTTCGATAATGATCGAAAGCCTGATAATTTTCGACTCTTAAGTTCATTAACTACTACTACTTTTGGACTATTATTAATTTTTCGTTCATTAAGACCAGTATAATACTTCGATAATACTTTGACAATACTTCATAAGCTCGGTGAATTAAAAAGATTGTTCATTGAAAGAAAAAAGACCAATCTAATACGTCGATAATACTCGAAAGCTTGTTAGTTTTTAGTATTAAATCTGTTTTATAAGACCGTTTAATTCTTCGACAATACTTGGAAAATTCGGCGAATTTAAAAGATTAATTCATTGAAATAAAAAAGACCGGTATAATACTTAGATAATATTCGAAAGCTTCATAGTTTTCGAGTATTAAATGGGTTTACTAAGATCCTTTAATACTTCGACAATACTTGATAAACTCGGCGAATTTAAAAGATTAATTCATTGAATTAAAAAAGTCCGGTCTAATACTTCGATAATACTCGAAAGCTTGATAGTTTTCGAGTATTAAATGGGTTTACTGAGACCCTTTAATACTTCGACAATACTCGAAAAAGTCGGTGAATTTAAAAGATTGTTCATTGAAAGAAAAAAGACCGGTATAATACTTCGATAATACTCGAAAGCTTGTTAGTTTTCGAGTATTAAATCTGTTTTATAAGACCGTTTAATACTTCGACGATACTTGATAAACTGAGCGAATTTGAAAGATTGTTCATTGAAAGAAAAAAGACCGATCTAATACTTCGATAATACTCGAAAGCTTGATAGTTTTCGAGTATTAAATGTGTTTATTAAGACCCTTTAGTACTTCGACAATACTCGAAAGCCTGAAAGATTTCAGGTATCAAGTGTCTTCGATGATGAAGGCCCTTTGATACTTCGACAGTACATGATCATAATTCGCGTATACTCGTCCGAAAAAGAAATCCCAGTGTATAATTGGACATATATTCTACAGAAGAAAAATAAATCAGATATGTACATACTGGTTCCAAACATGCCTCAGTTATTCCGTCATATATACACAGAGTGTATAGACAGACAATAAGCGAAACAGAGACAGAGTAATAAGCAATTTCACTTTACAATTTGCCCCCTTTCCACACAACTTTACAAAGGTACTTCACAAGTCAACTATAAGACTTAATTCCGCACTCGGGATCCAGATCCGACCCTCACCCGCCAGTGCCACTTGATGCGTTCCCTTGCCCGGAACACTCTATGTTACCTTTTGGATTCCAATACCGTATCCCTGGGACCAGACGTACAGTTTCTCGTGTCAAACCAAACGTTGCCAAGTTTAAGCCTTTGGACGTGTCAAACCAAACGTTGCCAAGTTTAAGCCGTTGGACGTGTCAAACCAAACGTTGCCAAGTTTAAGCCTTTGGACTCGATTCCTTATACGTAAAAAAAAATAATTTCAACGAAAACGGTAGATTTTTTGCTTCCTTGCGTGCAACAACGCATTTGTCGTGCAAAATGTTAATTTTTTTTTTTTATCACACCCTTCCCTAGGTATCGACGAACATTATTGCCAAGCTTAAGCCTTCGGACTCGATTCCTTACACGTAAAAAAAAAAAAATTTCACGGAAAACGGTCGATTTTTGACTACTTTGCGTGCAACAACGCATTTGTCGTGCAAAATATTAATATTTTTTTACGATACCCTTCCCTAGGTATCGACGAACATTATTGCCAAGTTTAAGTCTTCGGACTCGATTCCTTATACGTAAAAAAAAATTATTTCAACGAAAACGGTAGATTTTTTGCTTCCTTGCGTGCAACAACGCATTTGTCGTGCAAAATGTTAATTTTTTTTTTTACGATACCCTCCCCTAGATACCTACGAACATTACTGCCAAGTTTCAGCCTTCTGACTCGATTCCTTATATGTAAAAAAAAAAATTTCAAGGAAAACGGTCGATTTTTTACTACTTTGCGTGCAACAACGCATTTGTCGTACAAAATGTTAATTTTTTTTTTACGATACCCTTCCCTAGTCATCGACGAACATTATTGCCAAGTTTAAGCCTTCGGACTCGATTCGTTGTACTTACAAAAAAAAAAATTTCAAGGAAAACGGCCGATTTTTTACTACTTTGCGTGCAACAACGCATTTGTCGTGCAAAATGTTAATTTTTTTTTTACGATACCCTTCCCTAGTCATCGACGAACATTATTGCCAAGTTTAAGCCTTCGGACTCGATTCGTTATACTTAAAACAAAAAAAATTTCAAAGAAAACGGTCGATTTTTGATTACTTTGCGTGCAACAACGCATTTTTCGTGCAAAATGTTAATTTTTTTTTACGACACCCTTCCCTAGGTATCGACGAACATTATTGTCAAGTTTAAGCCTTCGGACTCGATTCGTTATACGTAAAAAAAAAAAAATTGCTAGGCAATCTGCCGACTTCTTGCGACTTTGCCTGCAACAAGACAGTCATTCAGTGGAAACTATGCTTTACAACTCAAATCCAATAATGGAGTTCCTGAATCTCAACGAAGTACGAGAAAAGATGCAGATTCTGATCAGGTATTGAGCAAAAGACGTGTAGAAGCAAAAAGGAAAGCAAAATGGAGGGGACGAGTACGCGACTTACGTGATGCATCGAGCACTCAGGGTTCGGAAGAAAAACGTATGAAACTTTTTGCTTCGCCGCAACTGCAAATCGAAACATTCAGCGAAAATGCGAGTAGGAGCAAGAACAATGAAAAATACTATCGAACACATAGAAATGAAATGCTTAAAAAAGCGAGAGAACGTTACGTTGCCTTGAAAAATTGTATTATTTATTAAAAAAGAAAAGTTTTTCAACAACAAATAACGAAGGCAATTCAAAGAAAATATCGCAATCAAGAGACGCGGTAGCGTCTCGACGCCAAGTACATAAAAAAAAAAATTTTTTCGTACGAGGCTGGCCGAGGCGCTGCCGCTTCTTAGTATACGCGAATATGCCGGAAGTAAAACTTTCGCTCGATAATTCTCGGAAGATTAACTTCGAATCAAATTTTTGGCAAGTCTTTCATTATATAATTTGGCCATCAGCTTTCGAATGCGCCTAGGTGCGATTGAATCGGTGCAGCCGTTGCTGAGATATCGATGCCGTGACCCAAAAGGTATCCGATCAGCGATACTTGAAAGAAAAAAATGTGTAGATGAGAAACAGATGGGCATCCTCTCCTATCATTTAACGGGTTACGGCCATGGATATACGCCCTTCTGCTTCCCATCTACATGTGTAGATGAGAAGCAGAACGGCGGTATCGCACACCATTTTACGGGTCGAATAGTATCAGATACGCCCTTCTATTTCTCATCTACATCGGGTCGGGCATCGCGGAGCATCGGGCATCGCGGAAGATTGTGAAATCGTGGCGCGTCGTGCGTGTTCGGTGCTCGCTCGGCCCGTCGGCCGTGCCGGCCCGTCGGCGGTTGACAGCGGGCGACGTAACCAAAGCAAGGGCCCGGGATTAAATAAATAAATGAATAAATTGAAAAGTGGTGAATGTTTGAAAGTGATTTCAAAAGTGTTCTTTCGTCTCGTTCGTCTCGATTCGATTTTTTAAGCGATTAGTGATTTCCGGCAAATGATATAACCTTACAATAAAAACTAAAGTCAAGAAAAATGTTATGATCAAGATTTAATCAAGAAAAATAATTGTTTTCAGTTTCGTTTTTCTTTTTTCGCTGTTCTCAAGATCGATAGAATTTTTCTGTCGAAGGTCGGTGTGGTTGTGTTCTTGAAGCGCTACAACACATTTCTACGCTGATAGCGTAGAAATCAAGATTCCTCGGCAGGTCTGTTATACCATTAAGAAAAAATGTTATCGCTTTAACAAAAAAATTGTGTAACTCTGTCTTCGGTTACCTTGACAGAGGAATTACCCAGGACTCTTTCATTGACTTTCAGGATAAGTCAACTTGGCCAGCGCTTCGTTCGGTTCTTGCAACGAAAGAATTTTACCAATTTTCACTTCACTTCTCCGGACGAGAAAATTAAAAAATAAATTCTGTACTTCTTCAAAGAGCATCGAAGAAGAGAATTCAGGATTTCTTTTTCATCCGGTCGAAAATATCAAAGTAACGGATGGCAGAGTTCTCTCGTCGAGAGAATTATTGGAACGGACGGTATCGTTGTCTCGTTGCGAGAGCCAAGGTAAGAGGCAGTAGAACCTTTCCGCCAAGACAACTGAAGATACAGTTCTATCAATAATAGAATCACAGATTTTTTTGATAATGTAATGAACCATGCTGCGATATCTAAATTTATTCGCTATCACTGTGCGGTTCTTCAAAAATGACCACACCGATCTTCCGTCGCTTCAGTTTTACTGAGAAAACTGATATAGTTATTTTAATTTACAAAAAGAAAATAATGATAATAATTACAATAAAGAAAATAAAATCAATAAATAATTGCAACTAAAAAGTAATTACTATTATTAATTTGATTAAAAAAAATCTGAATTTTAGTTTTCTTGCTGGTTTTCAAAAATTAGTGAAATCCCCCAAAACTACTTTTTTCCAAAAAAGTGAAAAACGTACGCCAAGTACATAAAAGGTATATAAATAAGAAAACCGTTGATTCAAAAAAATCCGAATTAAAAAACATAGCAAAATCATACGAGCCAAGTAATAGATATTTTTTTTAATATAGATGCAATGGTAACTATATAAAAAGTTAATGCTATCAAAAATAAAAATAAAAACATGCTTGGCACGTCCCCTTTTTTATGCGATAAGTAACGTTTATTTGTATTTGAAAGGCGTGCCAAGCATGTTTTTATTTTTATTTTTGATAGCATTAACTTTTTATATAGTTACCATTGCATCTATATTAAAAAAAAAATCTATTACTTGGCTCGTATGATTTTGCTATGTTTTTTAATTCGGATTTTTTTGAATCAACGGTTTTCTTATTTATATACCTTTTATGTACTTGGCGTACGTTTTTCACTTTTTTGGAAAAAAGTAGTTTTGGGGGATATTAAACTAAACAAGCGTCTCAGCGCCCTGCGGGTGCAGAGGCACTTGTTGGTGGGCTTCGCCCCCAAACCCCCGAAAAATGTCCCTTCGGGACATTTTTTAAGGCACTCACAGGGGTACACATCGCGCTGCGCGCTCCGCTTTGAACTTAAATGCACGTCGCGCTACGCGCTCCGATACGAACTTGGATTAACTTCGCGCTACGCGCTCCGATTCGATCTTGGATGCACGTCACGCTTCGAGCTCCGTTTCAGACTTGTATGGTGAAAAAGCCAGTGAAGGGACGGTTTGCATAAAAGCACATGTATTGAGACGGTAAGAAATTTTCGCCCTTCACGCTTTCCTCATTCGCACGCTGCATCGATCATTTACCATACATTCTGGTAAATGAGCGCGCAGATTACCGACCGCGCAGTCGATCGATACTCGCGGTCGATAGAATTAGCCGCCCACAGGGTGTCGCATCATTCTGACGCGTACCTTGCGTCAGCCGTGTCAGCACACCCCGGGCAAAGATAACACGGGACAGAGAATCTCGGTGTTAAAATTGCGTCATCCGACGCAATATTAGCGTCACGCGCTCGGGTATGAAAGGCCCGCTCGCGAGCCCTGACTTCGCTTCGCATGCGCGGCTCCGGCACGTTTGAACTTGAGTAAAGGATCTACCATCTCGCTAGATAAAGCCATCTTTACTAGTCAAGCTCTGAGACATTTTTTGCTTTCGGATAGAGCGTTGCTCTATTCGACGGAGTCCCGACGCTAAGCAGAAGCAAGGGACATTTCCAATCGACGAAGCCAGTCCACGGGAAGGAAGAATCGTCGGCCATTTAAACAATTAATTAATTATCTTATTTCAGCGAACAGCCTACCCTTTTTTGAAACATTTTTTCCTATCCGAACACGATAGCCGACGACTGCCTGGGGGGACCTGGGCGACTGTTTTCGGTCGGAGTTTACCCTTTTCTCAAAACCTAGTGTCGGCAACTGCCTTGGGGGACCTCGGCGACCGCTACCGCGACGGTTACCTATTGATTCCGGAGTAATTAATAGAGTCATTTTGATTGCAACGACCCGCCAATCTGCAAGACACGCCGGCAACTGCCTTGGGGGACCTCGGCGACTGCTTTCGCGGTTTCTATGATCTAAGAAGGAGCGAGTCGAGTACAATCGAACATTTATTCTCCTTCAATAAAATAACCCTTCGGGCTGTGTCGCAAATCAAACGAAAACTCAAATCACATCGAGTTAAATAAAATTTAATTCAGCACAAATCTTGTATTCTACAACGTCATCGACTGAATGTAAATCAATAATCGTTGACATTTCGAATCAACTTCACAGTTTTATCATTTACAGCACCTGCCCTCACACAAAAGTGAGCAAAGAAACTCACATAATGCCGCTGCGGAGCAAAGTTCTGTAAGACTCCAAAAGCGTACCGTTACAGTATATAAAGCAGTTATACGCAAATTTTTTTCGTCTGCTTAACCAAATATTTTTCAAATTGAAAATTTTTTATCACATTTTACGAATTTTCCGAATAATTTGTCTGGACGTCTCCGAAAGGCCTTATACATATAATAAAATGCGATTCTAAGATTTCAAACGGTTCATTTCGTTTCCGATATCACGTTGAATTAGTCCGTTATCGTTTTGTCCATGAGCATCGTGTGAGGCATGAGACGTGATTTTAAGATTTCAAACGTTTAATTTCGTTTCCGATATCGCGTGGAATCGGACCGTTATCGTTTTGTCCATGAGCAGCGTGCTAGGCTCGAGAAACTCGAGAAAATAGATTTTTTTCCTTCGGTTTTTAGTGAAATTTCGTCGATATTCATCGGCCTAGGTAAAAAAAGATAACTCGAGTAAGAAATGAGATATCGTCATGGTTTTTGCGTTGCACGGAAGAGGAAGTGGGACGTTATTGAAATAAAAATGTGCAGCCTTTTGCGGGCCTTCCAAATATTTTTATAACATTTTACAAATTTGTCGAAAAATCCGTCTCGAAGTGTCCGACAGGCCTTATATAATAAAAAGTGATTTTAAGATTTCAAACGTTTTATTTCGTTTACGATATCACATGGAATCGGACCGTCATCGTTTTGTCCATGAGCAACGTGCTGAGCTCGAGAAACTCGAGAAAATTGATTTTTTTTCTTCGGTTTTTAGTGAAATTTTGTCGATATTCATCGTCGTAGGTAAAAAAAGATAACTCGAGTAAGAAATGAGATATCGTCATGGTTTTTGCGTTGCATGGAAGAGGAAGTAGGACAGCACTGAAATAAAAATGTGCAGCCTTTTGCGGGCCTTCCAAATATTTTCACAACATTGTACAAATTTGTCGAAAAATTCGTCTTGAAGTCTCCGACAGGCCTTATATAATAAAAAGTGATTTTAAGATTTCAAACGTTTTATTTCGTTTCCGATAAGGATAAGTTGCTCGGTCCGGAAAAACTTGTAAAGTCGACAGATTCAGTTTTTTTCACTTTGTCGATAAATAATTGTTTGAAATTGTTTAAAAGATGTGAGAATATGAAAAAAAAATCGTTTTTCGACAAAAATTTGTGCAATTTGAAAAAACGTTGAAAATACGTGGATAGAATAAACATTTGCAGTTTTTTTTTATCAGCTTGAAAACGAATAAATCGAGCGAACAAAATTCTTTGACGGTCAAAGGATACAAAATTCAATTTTTGAATATTGCATACCTTTTATCTGAGTAATAACGCGTAGAGTCAGTTTGTAAATATGACTTCTATCAGAGTAAAGGTTTAGAGGCGGCAAATTCGAGAAATTTGAAAAAACGATTCTTTTTTTGGCGAAAATTTGTGAAATTAGTCTTTGCTTAAAAAAAATCATAACTCGGCAGCGAAAAAAGATATCGACTCGTTTCTTGTCTTGTTTTAAAAAGGAGAAAATACGTTGCCAGAAAAAAAATTGCAGTTCTTATTATTAACTGTAAACGAATAACTCGAGTGAACATAATTGACAAAAATTTCGACTGCGATGAATCTTCGACGGGCGAAGGATAGAAAATTCTTTTTTTTATGATTGCACACTTTTTATCTGCACAATAACGCGTAGAATCAGTTGGTAAATACGATTTCTATGAGAGGAAAGGTTTAGAAACGGCAAATTCGAGAAATTCGAGAAAACAATTCTTTTTTTAACGAAAATTTGTGAAATTAGTCTTTGCTTAAAAAAAATCACAACTCGGCAGCGAAAAAAGATATTGAATCGTTTCTTGTCTTGTTTTAAAAAGGAGAAAATACGTTGCCAGAAAAAAAATTGCTGTTTTTATTATTACCTGTAAACGAATAAATCGAATGAACATAATTGACAAAAATTTCGACTGCGATGAATCTTCGACGGTCGAAGCGTCCAATTTTTTTTTTATGATTGCACAATTTTTTCTGCGCAATAACGCGTAGAATCAGTTTGTAAATACGATTTCTATGAGATGAAAGGTTTAGAGATGGCAAATTCGAGAAATTCGAGAAAACGATTCTTTTTTTGACGAAAATTTGTGAAATTAGTCTTTGCTTTAAAAAAATCATAACTCGGCAGCGAAAAAAGATATCGACTCGTTTCTTGTCTTGTTTTAAAAAGAAGAAAATACGCTGCCAGAAAAAAAATTGCTGTTTTTATTATTAACTGTAAACGAATAACTCGAGTGAACATAATTGACAAAAATTTCGACTGCGATGAATCTTCGACGGTCGAAGGATAGAAAATTCTTTTTATTGCACACTTTTTATCTGCGCAATAACACGTAGAATCAGTTGGCAAATACGAAACGATACGGAAACGAATTTCAAACGAATCATGCAGCGTAATGAACGAAAGAATAAAATTATCGATCACATGAACCGTCCACATCTCTTCCCTCGGGCTTTACGCGGTTCGTCCGGTGATTGGCTCTTCGCAGCCGGCCAATCCGCGCAATGAATATTCTGGACTTGAAATTGAAATTTTGTCGATATTTATCGCTGTTTAAAAAAATTCCTATCTCTAGATTGAAACATGGTATCGCCTTGGTTCTTGTCCTGTCTTAAAGAGAACTTACTACATTACTCAAATAATACTTTGCAGCTTTTTGGAAGCCTCCCAGATATTTTTAAAAATTTGTTAAAATTCTTGAAAATTTCGGCTGCAAAGACTCTGACAGTGGTTATAATAAAAAAAATATTTTCTTAAGTTTTATGCGTTTTTTTTCTTTCTTAATAATACATGGAATCAGTTCGTCATTGTCTCCGTACATAAACGAACTATTGGAGCCGAGAAATTCGACAAATTGCATTTTTTTCCCCGATTTTCATTGAAATTTTGTCGATATTTATCGTTGTTTATGAAAAATCCTATCTCGAGAACGAAACATGATATCGTCTCGGTTCTTGTCCTGTCTTAAAGAGAACGTACTACATTGAAATAATTATGAAATAATTATTTGTAGCTTTTTGGAAGCCTCCCAAATATTGAAAACATTTTTTTGAAATTCTTTTAAATTTCGACTGCGAAGACTCTGACCCTAACCTGAAATTAACCACTGTTATAATGTAAACATTTTTTAACAAAAAATAGTTAGAGATGTTCAAATGCCTTGAAATTTGCTAGGCATAGTGTTTTTTAACAAACAAAATGAAGCTGCGAAGGAGAAAAAAATTGGTTCGTAGGATTCATAATTACAGCACCGTACGGACAGCAGATGCGAGGAAAAAACCCAAATTTTGAGCAATAATTTATTTGAAAAAATATTTCAATGTCTCAAATTGGTTTCAAAAGTGATGTGCATACTTGTAATAATGTGATGAAACAATCCTGCAAAGATGAGCAAAATTGTTACAGTTAAAAAAAAAAGTTAAAAAAAAGTTACAGTATGATACGGACGTCCGAGGACATTTCTTTATGAAAAACCTGTTTCTACTGCACCGCAAGCTAAAAAAAGTATTTCTAGTCATCGCAGTCACTTGAAACTGACTACGCATCATGTCAGAAGTACATTAAAGTTAATCCTAAAAAATAAAAAAATTTGGAGCAGGCTCTGCGGAGTAACCTCATCGAAAGCTCTGAAAACGGGCCTCGAAGGTCATCGCAATAGGCACTCGTTGCCTATTCCTTATAGTGAGTGCCTATAAATGGGTTCGTAGCTATGCGATATACAAAAGAACAGTACGTTCGAAATGTATCCAGATGCTTAGGAATTCTATCGCCTGTAGAATCAAAACTTGAAGCGGAGTGTATTGTAAAATGGTGTTTTGCCACCAGAGAAATGTATACCGGGTGTATAAAAAAAATATTAACAGATTGTAAAGAGAAGTCAGAAGTTTATTTGACACGTTGCAATGATGGTCAATCGTTAACGCAAGACGACCAAATTCAGATAGTTTGTGGTGAGCCTATGCATAACGCTTCTTCAGAGGCCTATTATGCTGAAACTTCTTATAGTCCGTATACGGACGACAGACCAATAATCATGAATTCAGAAGGTAAAGCTACTAATATATTGCCTTTAATCACTACGAAAAAGTAACGAAAAAAATCGTGGTACTGTAGTTACCGTTGCAGGACTCGACAATATTATCATGCGTTTAACATTTTAATTATCTTGCTTGGCAAACTTCTAAACTGTACAGTACGAAACGTAGGTAAATTTTTAAACAGCGTGCATAAATGTTCGAATAATCCTAATCCTTTCAAAGTTGGACATACTCATAGCTGCTACATCTATCCTAGAACATGTTCTTCGAATTTTCTATTCTTAGAAATTTTATTTCCACATTTTCCGAAAATACGGCGCTTAATGAGGTGTATGTACAGTCTTAGATCCTACCATAAAAAATTCGAAACTTTGGACTTCGCTTTGAATGGTAATGACATTGAAGTTCTCAAAACAATTTCTGACGATGCTAAAAATAGGGCGAACGCTTTCAAAACTAATAGAATTGAAATCAACTTGAATGAAACGGATTTATTGTCAAAATGCAAGCTTGCTTTCAGGGCATTCACAAAGAGAGCAATTGATACTCCGCGGTTTGCATGTATTTCTTGCGAAAAGCTTTGCCCGAAAAGAAATATTTTAAATATTGACGTTGACAAAGTATTCAAGTACGGGCCAATTTGGAACACGTTCCTTGAATTCCTTGATAAATTGGGAACACCGTGTGACGTGCGGGGGCGTCTCGTACGGTCACACGCTAACCCTCACGAGAATCGCGAGGTTTATTTTTATTATTGGATTCGTTCTTAACTCCGTCCTCTACAGGCACGGTCCTTTAAAATCACGAGGATTGTGTTTCGATGAAGGAATTGGAATTAAATAGAGTTTGAGTTCCCTTGGAACATAAATGATATATTGTTACAATCTTGTTTGTCAGAATTTACCGAATTACTCGTTCCTTGATTATTATAGATTTAATGATTAATTTAATACACAGCGAAATCAGACTGTACTGTGCGGCCGGTGGATTTCTCGCGGAGGCGCTCGGCCGTTATCAGCGTGTGCTCGGGTTACAAGATACCAGAGCCCCACTTCTACCGGCACAGTCACAGCTGTTTAGAACGTTCACCTTGTTTGACTGTCTTATACACTACACAAGCGTTTCGCTTGAGGCGAGAATACACTTAATGTTTCTATAATTTTTGCACACACGAACTTCACGGTTCTCTTTACTCCCCGGTCGATTTACGCACGTTTATTCGCAAATACGCGAGTTGTTTAGAGGGAATGTTTAAATGTTATTAAATAACCCCGAATCTAATATTAATTGAACTAACAGTAACACGCGACCCGATTGACACTACAATTCCTATCCCGCAAAACATACGGAGATTAGATAATTCGGTAGATACTTATCGCGGAGTTCCAACCCGATCTATACCGATGCTGAGTGGATCGGAGACTGCCCGCGAGTTGGAGGAATTAGGTATTTATGCTCGATCGATCGCAGTGCGTGCATCGTGAGGGCGGTGGTGAAATCGTCAGGGTCAGCAATTATCGTTGAGGGATTTTGTGCGCACCGTGGGATCGGCGACGCGCGATTTATCGTTTCTTTAAAACTTTACGGGACGTAACAGCATCCCCCCCCCCCCCCTTAAGTATCGGCGTCCTCGTCGATTAAAATTAACTGTAGTGTCGAGTGAGCCGAGTGGTTAACAAAAAAAAAAATATGCGGGTTCCCCTTATAATTCCCCAAATATTATATTGCGATGTTCCTTCGGCTGCTTCCTTTCTTGGTTTATTCTTCTTCACTGCTGCTTTCCCCGGTGTCGAGATGTTCGAGGTATGAAGTGATGAGGAGCCGATTTGCTCGTTCCCAATATTCGTCGCGGCATCGCAAGGCGTGCATCGAGAATTCGGGATGGATTCTTAGCGTTTCGTTGCACAGTGGACACCGCACTTCCGCGTTTACCCCGTACGTCACGCACATTAAAATATGGCAAAGCTCCCAGGCGCGTTCATGTCTTGTCTCGCAAACGGGGCATATGTCATGGAGCGTGGTTCTTCGGATTAGAGCATCTCGGTAGTCATTAATTGCTGGCGTTCCTTCTTCTTCTGATGATGATTCTTCTCCTGACGTCACAATCGGTACATCGTCTTCTGATGGCGGCTCCACTGGTTGTTGGCTGTATTGGTCCGTGATTTCGTTGCCTTCGAATCTTCTTAGTTGTCCGTGGCACATCGTGGTGTTGTTGCCGGCTCGGAATTTACTTGAATACTGGGAGATCCGATTTGAATTAGCCAGTCGCGACGGAGGTGTTCTCTTCCTTTTTTTTTCTTTTTATATGCGATCGTTTTGCTTCCGGTGTTATGTTCTTAGCTGAGTACTGAATTTTTTTTTTTGTTTTGCTGAGTGGCGATGCTTATTGATGTGGCTTCTCCGCTAATTCATTTATTATTTATAATTTTGCCGTAATCTATACTCTAGCGAGGCCCGCCCGTCATCGCCTGTGCCGGTGATTCCTCGCCTTCCTTCTTGCTGCATCTCGGCGTTCGCCCTATCGCTATCTCGGAATGCAGGAGTCAGCAGTTCTTCTCTTAGATGCTCCTGCCGGCTCCGTGCTCGGTCCCTGGTCATCTCGCAATTAGTCGTCGTCGTGATTCCTTCGCAGTCACTAGTAGAATATTTTGGTGAGGAATTTTTTTTTTTTTGCTGATGTTATCGATATGTCGCAGCGAGTCCGTGAATTTATGCTGGAGGAGGGAAAACGTGGCAACGGGGCGGCTCGGATGCTGTACGAAACTCTTCTCGAGGGTGTGTGTTGCGTCTGTGATCGTGAGGACTGCAAGAGTTGGCGCCTGTGTTTCTCCGAGTGGGCCTTTGAAGTAGACGGACTTTGCGAGCAGAATCCAAATCGGGATATACGTTGTTGCTTGTGCCGTGGCGTGTATAGGGGGAGTCGCGTCGAACAACATATTATCGATTCTTTCCTCCGGGTATCCGAGGTATATACGGATATTACCGGCAAGCGTAGTTTCTAGTTGTTGATTTGTTGTAGGTTTTTTTTTTTTTTTTTTTTTTGTGTAGTTGTTTGTGTTTTGGTGTTACGGATTATAGTGAAGGGATTACGGTGTGCTGTGGGGTTTGTTCGGATCGTTTCTTTTGGTGAGTTTTGAGGTTTTCCTTTTTTTTTTCCTTTTAATAATTTTCAATTCGGGCCACCTGGCGAGGCAACTGCCAGTGGTTACATCACTGATGATCATCTCTGCTGGCTCGGGTTCGTTTGAGTTTGTTTCGCTGGGTCCCTTTATTCCGAATTTCCTTTTTAGGCTCTGTCCGATAGAGCTTGGTCTTGCCGGTAAATTCCTGTTGTTGCCTCGTGCTCGGTCTTTCGATCTCAGCTGGGCGAATCCTCTTCTCATATTTTCCCAGCAGCAGCAGCAGGTTATCAGCAGTATTGTTACCACTTGAGCCGATGCGACTCTTAGCGCGAGATATCGTTGGTGTCGTTTTTCTCTTCGATGCGCTCCGATTTCTTTTATTTTTCGTTCGATTTCAAAGAGCGATTCGCCATCCCTTTGCTCTGTCCATTGTAGAGAGTTTTCCGAGTTCTGTTCTGCGTGGTAGATTTTTAAATCTTCTTCTTGTTCATGAGGGACCGGAGCCACCAACGAGAGATTCAAGGATAGGTCGGGAGTATATATGTATTGAGTATTTCCCTGATAGGCTCGCGTTCCGGTTAACGTAGTTGTGCGCGTTCGTCCTACGCAATTGGCGCTGAGGTGAAATACCCCGGCTCGGTTCAAAATTGTAGTGATATCGGTAAGTCCAGGGCGAAGCACATGTACTACTTCAGGGCCACGGCTGTTGTCGCACGCGTACATCGCACTGCCTGTAGGTTGTTGCCGTCGGTCTAATTAACATTTTTAATTCACACTGATCGGCAGTAGAGACTTCATGGAGAGGTGTCTCCATGGGACAAAGATGTTTGTGCTCAACACGTTTGCATTCCTTGATGTAAGCGGAATCCGCGAGGAAATAAGTTCTTCTGTCCTCGAAAAGTGCCAGATACGTTGCCGCTGGTATTACATAAGCCGATCTCGTGTGATTGCTGGTTTGCGGCACCGGCCATGGATGTATTCAGTGAAGCTGGTATGATGTCCTGTCGAGCAATGGTACGTGGATAGCGATGATGATTCTTCCTTGATGAAAGATGAGATCGGCTTCCACTATGCGGGCCAATGATTCCCCTCGCAGTGACTCAGTTGACAGTGGAAACTCGAATTCCGGCGCCTGCAACTGGATCTCCCGGGAGATCGCGGACAGTTGGTCGATTGTTAATGTTGCCGGGTCGTAGCGACCATCACGTGCCGTGGTTATCACTCGAATATACTCTTCGGTTGTCCTTATATATTGGTCTATTTTTTGCTCCACGCGATAAGTAAACCTTATCAGTTCGCTATTGTAGGTTATTGTCTCTGTTATATTGTCTAATTTTCCTGTCTCGTACTGTAGTTCGTTCACTCTCAAATGCAGGCCGTGGATATTTTTCATCTCACTCACGTGCTCCCGATGAAGATCTTGTAATCGTGAGACCGTAATGTGAGTTTGCTGGTTTATGAGCCGGCTTAGGTTCGTCTGATCCGCGAATAGTTGATCAATTTGTGTATTTAAATATTCTGCGTCTTCTTGATCCATTGTTCCGAGCAATGACTTACTGATGATACCGATCCGATGATACCGAGTGGGACTCTGCGTTTTCTTAACGCACGAGGAAAAGTGTTTTCCCGGATATTGATAGGCCCGCTCGCAGTGGCGACCTTTTGGAGTTCCTTGAGCATTGCCTTGGATTGCTGTAACCGGTCGAAGATGTAATCTTATCGCAATAATTCACGACATTTTTCACGTGTGTTAGTCCGCTGGCACACATCGAGAGCACTGTAGATTTTCACGTCAAGTCGTGGAAATCCGTCGACGAATTCCTGAACGACAATAAACAACGCTTATTCTCCAATCGGCGTGCTGTAGCCTCAACGATGACACCTTTTCGTAATACAGTTCTGGTCTATCCTCAATAACGATGTTTGCGTATGAGTTGTCCCTGGTGAGGTTCCCTTCGGTGAGTGCAAGTTGAAACAGGGTTGCTCCGACGTAGTGATGGGCGATGTTCACTCGATGTTTCGATAATCGATGTTTTTCTGCTCTGAATCGATTATTTTCATTCGATGTTTTCATACATCGATGCATCGAGCCCGAATCGATTTATGTGGAAAATAATCGATGTTTCTGAACCTACCCTTACCCTTATGACGCACGCGCTATAGCCTCCAAGGTCCAAAAAAAATACTCCGAATTCCGAATTTAAGCCGGTCGGCTGTTGATGCCGGTTGCCGGTTCGAGTAGTCGCGAAAGGCGGAATGTTGATTGTTTTTATGTAAAAAACCGCGTAGGGTGTTCGTGACCTTTTTGTCGTGTAGTAGGTACACAATGAGTACTGCGTAGTTAACTGTCGGCCGGTGCGATTTGCTAATGCGAGAGTAAAATTGCACCATTACTATTCCATTGCTTGAAACAAATGTATAAATCATGGATAATCTATCGGCACTAACAAAAGTGTGGCTTCAGTATCCGTACAAGATTTTTTTTCCGCATAAATAACTAGGAATCCATCGCAATAAGAAATTTGGACTTGGGCGATTTTCTCCCGTTACAACGTGAGTACACATATAAAACTTCTTTGATCATTTAGGTGATTATGCAAATAGTAGTACGCAATATTACGACGATGACCATGCCGTCACATATATTCGCAATCTGACTGCGTCCGGTGCGATAGTGAACTTGGACGATAATATTAACGAAAGTTCGCGTTCTTTGGACAATTCACACTTGTATGCTATATGTGTTAATATATGTTTAATATCTGAAAACTGGAGGACCGTGGTAGGATCAATCCGCAACGGACGTGTTGTCGTTGGCTCCTCATATCTGAGTAAATTATCGTGATTATATCTATCGGTTTATTGTGAAATTGTAACGCAGTGAAAGCCCAAAGAAAGAGGCACAAAGCGAGACGACCGACCGTAAGTTACAAAACGCATAGAAACGGTTCAAAGACAAAGAAAAACTTTGCTATTGTCGTAAGTGAGGTTGGGGCGCTCTATTTTTGCCGAAATCAACATGACTGACGTCAATCGCCCTATCGATCTACAGGGTATTGATCACAGTTCAGGGGACGATCAGCCAGATGGCACGGTAACACCTAATCTAAGGAAAATAAACCAAGAAACTGACTACGACAAAGTTCTTGTAGGAACCGAGCAGGTCTGCCACTCGGAGGATAATTGGGAAGGGCCCACCCCGCTGGAGGGCAGCACAACGAGTAAGGCCGTTGACCCGCTAGAATTATACGGCACACCGCTGTCCAGCCAGGTAGCGCCG
Organism: Ischnus inquisitorius; assembly: GCA_963924025.1. Lineage (NCBI taxonomy): Eukaryota > Metazoa > Arthropoda > Insecta > Hymenoptera > Ichneumonidae > Ischnus > Ischnus inquisitorius. The sequence continues at coordinate 14,682,893 of OZ001253.1, read as the reverse complement.
ATAAAGAGGAAACCGGGGAGGCCTACAAAAATGGAAAATCTACTTACCCGGGCACGTGCAAGCTCGGAAGGTAATCTGAAGGAAATGTTTAAAAGAAAGCGTGCAGAAACCGAGGTAACATTTTATGATACTAATACACCGTTTAAAAAAAGTAACATGACTACACGCTCCCCTGAAGAATCCACAAAAAAGAACATGGGCACGTCGGACCAAGGGCTCTTACCTTCCAGTGATCTCAATAACGAGGAAAAAACCGCTACTGGAAACTATCGGGAAAATTCTTCCCAGGAGGTAAACAATGCAACACAACCGTTACTTTTGAGAGAAATAACTGAACAATTCAACTCATTAAGACGTGAAAATCAAGCAAACTTAGAACGGTTAGAGAGGAAATTCGATGACTCAAGCGAAGCGAGCAACAGGCAGCTTAGAAACGTCAAGGAAGCGATTCAAGCGGAGATAAAAAATACAAGAGCGCACTACGAGGCTTCACTCAAAGAAGTCGAGAAGAATTTCAACAAACGTATTGCAATGGTTGAATCTAAGCTCGAGGAGGTTAACCCCCGCGTGGAAATAGCGGCACTATCGGAGAGGGTTGCCAGGTTGGAAAACCCGGACACAACTGTGACCTCGGCTCAAATGGATGAAGTCTCAAAGCTAAGGAAAAAGCTCGAAGATCAGGAAAAAGCACTAATATCAAATAACATCGTTATAAAGGGCCTGGAGAGGGGACAAGCGTCACCCCTGTATGCAGTATGTCAATTTTTGCACGAAGCTTTTGGTATTATGAACGCAGCAGTGGATGCTAGAGAAATCGAAAAAAAGTACAACGGACAGAAGATAATAATCGTCAAGCTGTACAATCGAGCAATGAAGGAAGACATTATGCGAGAAAAATCCAAGCTTGGTACAAGAAAAATCTACATCGAACACGAGCTCTCCTCAGCAGAATTGGAAACGCGCAGAAATATTTTGAGTAAAGCCAAAGAATTCCGAGAGCAGGGCAAAGAGGTAAAAGTCGGTTATCGAAAACTTAGAGTGGATGGTGATTGGTTTTATTGGGACCGAAGCAAGAAATGTCTGGAGAAGGGTCGGGAAAGATCGGCCTCAGCGACAACAGACCGTGACCGCCGCCCACAGCCAAAAAACTAGAAATTATCAAAATCGTTTTCTGGAACTGCCAGGGTATAAATAACCTGAGTTGCAACCGCATCCCTGAGGATATCGACATATGTTGTTTTTATGAAACCTGGAGTGAGAGAAAGCAGACTTCCGCGCTTCCAATGCAAATAAAGAACGACTTCACCGCCTGGACGTACGCAATGCGGGAATCACGCATCGGAAGATCCAGCGGAGGCCTAGTGACCACAGTGAAACGAAAATATAATCCGGAAATAGTGGAAGTGTCACCATGGTGGTGTTTCGTGAGAGCAAAGTGTTAGTGTTGGCATGCTACCATAGGCTCCTTCTACTTCAGTCCTGCGTTGAACTTAAAAACTTTATTGGACCTGTTACAACCCGTACTGGACGATATTTTAGACAGATTCCCAAATGATATAATACTGCTGGGAGGAGATTATAATGCGCGGGTAGGTAAAGAAGAAGAGCTTTTATTAGAAATATATGAAGACACTCACCTGTATGAAACGAGAGAAACTTATGATAATTTTGTAAATGAACGAGGACCGTTGCTATCGGAATTTATGTCATCAAATGGTTTTATTTTATTAAATGGGCGCACTCACAGTGATCACCCAGCGCACTTTACATATTCCAGTACAAACGGTACAAGCACAATTGATTTAATTTGGATTAAAACAACAAAGCTGGAGTATGTGAAGGACGTAGAGGTGGTCACCGATCTTGTTGGCTCTGACCATCTACCGATAGTTCTAGAGTTGTACGAGGAAAACAATAACTTCTCTGACACGGAGCAAAAATGCTATCAAACAAAAGAAACGAAAAAACTTAGATGGCAACATCAATTGGGGCCGTATTTTCAATCCGAACTAGCCTCTTCACCGCGGATTTTCAAAAACTTTGAAACTACTACAGTAGAGAATTCATGCGAAAATCTAAGACTAGCAATAATCGAGGCTGCAACGGTCGCGGGAATGTACAAGTGTATAAAGGGTAAATGTTCAAGCTGGAAAAACAAGCCCTGGTTCGACCGTCACTGCAACGACATCAGACGTAATGTGATTGACTTATTGAAAGCGTGTAAAGAATCCGGGTATCGGGATGCAGAAATTCACTCCTACCAACAAGCCAAAAAAGAATATAAATCACACCTGAAAAAAAAGAAAGAGGCATATTTAAAAGAGAGAATCGAAGCTTTTGCAAATGTCAAAACCCCTGGGCTCTTTTGGGGTGTCGTAAGGAGCTGTAAAGCAAAAAATAAACAAATAGAAATGCCCTTCCTCGAAATATGGAACGACTTTTTGCAAAGAACTTATCAGACTCGTAACGTGGCCCTTAAACATAATAGGAGAATTTGACTACTTCTTAGATACAAACTTCACAACAGAAGAGCTCGGAATTTGCATTGCAAAAGCAAAAACTGGCAAAGCACCGGGAGTTGACGGAATCGCTAACGAATTTTATAAAGCGCTGGCACCGGAATGGGCCACATATCTGCTGGCACTATTCAATAAGATTCTCAAAACTGAGGAACTCCCCAAATCGTGGGGACAGGTTACGATGTGTATGATCCACAAGAAAGGTAGCACCGAAGATCCGCTAAACTACCGTGGGATCGCGTTGGTTAATTCGATCACTAAAATTTTTACGCAATTGTTACAAGATCGACTGGAAAAATGGGTAAATAACTTCGAGCTGATCCCAGAAGAGCAAGCGGGTTTCAGAAAAGGAAAAGGTGTTATGGATAACCTCTTCGCGTTACAGACAGCAATTCAGCTTAGATTGAGACAAGAGGGTGGCAAGGTATTCGCACTTTTTGTAGATTTCCGGAGAGCTTTCGACTCCGTACCCCAAGATAAACTCTGGATAAAGCTGCACTAGTTTGGCATCAGCTCGAAGTTAATCCGTATTCTAAAAAAGCTATACGACTCAGCTACGCTTCGGATAAAAACTAATGTGGGTTTTACGAATAGCGCAGACGTAAGCGAAGGCGTACTCCAAGGTGAGATTCTCAGCCCCTTGCTGTTTATACTTTATATTGCGGACATGGTAACATATTTTCGAAGGTCGCAGCTGAGAGGCATAGATATAACAGGAATGACTGATATTTTAATGTTGTTGTACGCCGACGACCTGGTCATTTTGGCATACTCCCCCACTGATCTTAAAAAAAAACTGAAAGTTCTGGAGCAGTATTGTGATGTAAACGGACTCACAGTCAACACACAGAAGACGCAAATCATGGTTTTTAGAGTCGGTGGGAAGCTGGGGAAAGATTCTCAAGAATTCAAGTACAAAGGCATGAAAGTAGAGGTGGTAAACAAGTATCAATATCTGGGAGTCAATCTTTCTAGCTCCTCCCTAGGACTCCTCCCCGCAAATACAGCGGTTAAAAAAGCAAAAATGGCCTCGTCGTCGGTGCTATCAATATTGTCAGCGATCAAAGGTGACTCGTGGGATGGTATAATGAAGCTTTTCGATAGCATGGTAGCCTCCACATTGCTTTACACGGCTCCGGTATGGGCCCTCAGATACCTCACGATACTTGAGGTCGCCCATGTAGACTTTTTTAAACGTCTCTTTCATTTACCCAAATGCACGCCGGGTTGCAGCATCAGATTAGAGCTCGGGCTAAACAATGTGGGGAGTAAAGTGCTCAAGCTAGCATATTGTTGGATCATAAAGGTACTAAAAATGGAAAATCACCGCCTACCAAAAGTGTGTCTGCTCCGGCTGGTACAACTGGCTGATACAAGCACACTTCCGCAATACAATTGGATAGTACAATTTAAATTGGCCCTAGGAAACGCAAACAGTGATAATCTCTGGTCAAATCTTACACCTGATTTCTGGGAGGCACGGAAGGACAGCGTCCTTGAAGCGCTAGTACAACAAGCAAAAAACGATGACTTACTGAAGTACAACGCGTCAAATTCATATGAATTTCACCTACCTAGGAACGTAATAACCAACTATACAAACTTATACCCAATTGGTTGCGCAGTCACATTTGCCAGAGCGAGAATACAAGTAAAATTGGCCACGAGGCACGCAAGAAGAATAATAATTAACAAAAATGTTTACCGAAACGATCCAAATGAGGTATGCGCACTATGTAACTTAAACGAGGGCGAAACTCTCAAGCACATTTTACTACATTGCCCCGCATACAAACGTTTCAGAGATCACTATCTTGAACGCAGATTTATAGAAAATTACGATACTGATGAAAACATTAACAGATTATTAGGCAGTAACGATTTGGAAGGGATCAAAGTTTTATATTATTATTTGTTAAATAGCTTCAAATTAAGAGAGTCATTACTAGCGTAACCAGGCAGTGCGGTCCGAATGTAGGGCCCACGCAAGCAATCACCAAAATTTGTATAATACTCTGTTAACCAATACGCCTTTAACATTGTAAACCGTAATAATACTCGGTCTCCTGCATTATGAACCTTCGTTGTTCCTATGTATGCATAATAATAATAATAATAATAATAATATCTGAAAACTGTGGCTCTTTTACAATAATATAATGTGTGTTGATGATTGTGTATACTTTCAGTGTTCGTCTTGACATCTCATCGCTTCAAAACGACGTGGATGAGTCAGTAGCCGAGGGGATGGTACTTCTGGAGGCCGTAGAAGCTCTACCGGAAGCTGAAGTGGGCAATGGTATATATATTTTATTTATTTAGATAATATAAATTATAAGATACGAATTACATGTTAAATTTCTTCTTACATTATATTGAATACATACATTTACGTAGATACTGATAATCGTCAAGTTCCCAACATACATCTAGTCTCGGAGTGCGAGTCAGTGCAGCACGCACCACAAACTACTGATGTAGTTTGTCATTCGTCTACAATAATCAACACGCCTCCGCAAGAGTCGAGAAGCTCGAGAGAATTTTTGCAGAATAACAGACAGTTGCAAGTAAAATCAAAAAAAGGTGAATTTTATTATATATATTTTTCTAAATATGAACACATTCTGATATATTTTGCAAAATATATATATGTTTATATATATAAATAATAATTAATAATGATAACAATAATTTATTTTTTATATATACATATTTTAAGAAATTTGCGTGCATATTTTTCCCAACAGTGGTCAAGGCTAGAATTCCAGTCGCGATCCCAGTCTCGCGGCCTACAACATCTACGTCTGCCGGGCCCTCAGCGTCGGTTTCAGAATCGCAACTGTCTTCGTCTCTCGCGACCGTAGCTTCGACGTCTAAAGCACCGATCAATGTTGATGAACACCCGGAAGCCGACACACATCCGGAAGCCAACACACGTCCGTGCGTATCCTTAAAATTTTGTACAAAGTTGATTCACATCAATAATCATTTTTTATTTCATCTTACAGAGACCACACCTTCGAACACTGCCGGTCGAAGCTCAAAAGTCAGGTGGGGGAAAGTTTCGTGAAAGTGGATTCTACCAATGCAAGATGTAAGATATGTGCGAAAGTTCTTGAACACGGTGGGAACACGACGAACTTGAGGCAACATATAGACAGGAAGCATTTGCTATTCTCGACGGCCAACAAGCGTAAAAGCAGCTCAGATAGCGACGGAATCCGAAACAAGAGACGCAGAGACGAAAACGAAGATGATCCGACTCCAGTAGTTATGGAAAATAACGAGAAGAGCAAAAACCAAAAAATCGACACAGCTTTTCAGCGGATGCATTCGTTCACAGGTAATCTTTTGTGTTCCATATATTTTTTTATAAATTATTCTATAATTTCGTATATTGTTTTTTTTACATTTTAACTGATCCAATATTTTATATTTTTGTTGACAGCTGGAGGCAGTTCTGCCGAGAAAATCACGAACATGGTGTTATCCATGCTCGTTAGAGACTGCTGCCCGCTCAGTCATGTCGAAGACGAAGGATTTGTCGCTTTAATGAAGACTATTTGTCCCTTGTACAAAGTACCGTCGCGACGTACCATCACACGGCTGCTCGAAGACAAGTACAGCCTTTTTCAAGAGCGCTTCAAACGTGAGATCAATACGAGTAGTTCTCTCACTCTGACTAGCGATATTTGGTCGGATAATACGAATCGTGGGTACTTGGGGGTAACGGTTCACTATCTTTCGGGTACAGATATGAATAACGGGTGCTTAGGACTGTTTCCTCTAGACGAAAGTCATACAGCGGAGTATACCTCCGAAAAACTGAACGAAGCGATACAGTTGTTCGACATTAACGTCAATAAAATAACGGCAATTGTTACCGACAGTGGCGCGAATATAAAAAAAGCCGTGGTCGATCGTTTTGGTATATCGAAACACATTCCGTGTTTCGCACACGTTTTATCGCATATTGTACCCGACTCGATCAGAGTTACGCCCGGGATCGAACAAACAATTGCAAAAGTGAAACAGATTGTTACTTTTGCAAAGCGCAGCGTCGTTGCATCGGACGAACTGCGCCGATTACAAATACGAGACGGAAAGACCGAAGCAACGATATTGAAATTCAAACAGGACGTGCCTACAAGATGGAATTCGACCCTTGTAATGATAACGCGATTCCTTGCACTCCACGAATACGTGTATCCGGTTACGATGAAGTGCTCTGCATCTGTCACTCTTCCGACGCGAGAAGAGCTCGATCTGTTACGCGATTTAGTGTCCCTATTGAAGCCCATAGAAAACGTCATTACCGAGGTGAGCGGGGATTCATACGTGACATCGAGTCTAGTGATCCCTTTAATCCGGTGCATGATGGTCACTATTAGCCAACGAAAACCGTCCACTCGAACGGGCATACTTTTGCAAACAAAGCTCCTAGAGCAATCAGCGCGACGATTTAAAGACTACGAGGCTTCGGAAACACTGGCTATAGCTGCGATTCTCGATCCGCGTTTTAAAAAGATCCATTTCAAAAAACCGATTTTCTGCGCAGCAGCCGTCGCCAAGATTGACGCGATGATAAAATCTCGTTCAAACGAAACTCGCATCGAAACAGTGGAAAACGCCGAGAATAATCCGCAGATTGCGAACAATAACAGCGTTTGGCAAGTTCACGATGAGCTAATCGCTTCAAACAATCAAATGCCGCAATCGGATCGCAACGAAATCGATTCTGAACTGAAACAATATTTGAGCCAACCCGTCGTCTCGCGTTCGAAAAACCCTCTCAAATACTGGGAAGAACTAAAAACAGCTTATCCAAAATTGTATCCGATTGCTTCGAAATATTTGAGCGTCGTTGCAACCAACGTCCGTTCCATCTGAAAGATTGTTTTCTAAAACTGGAGCTATCAAAAGTGACCGACGTAATCGACTCACGGGGAAAAAATTGAAGGAGTTAGATTTCTTAAACTCTCTGAACAAAAAGTACTGGGATATCCTGTAAATCGCTTTTGTTGTCAGCGACGAAGATACATCTCTTTTATAATACGTGTTATTTTGTTGTAGAAAAAATGTTATGTGTGTTTTCTTCCATTCTTTGAGTTTATTTAATTATTTTATTTCTGCCAGTATGTTTGCTACTAAACGGCACGTGTCGTATGTATTGAATACATAATATAATATAAATACACTTTACCCATTTTCTTACCAGCTGTATGAGTTTGCTTCTTTACTGTAACATTGGCTGCTGTGTATCAAAATGTACATTCTATAACAACGCTGCTTGCTTATGTGGAACAAGGTTAATTTTACCAATCCCCAATCTTTAAATTTACATCGGTATGCTAAGTTAAATATTTTTAACTCTGTTTTTTTTTTCAGACATAACTTTGGATACGCAACGTTGGAACTACAAAATTCAACAATCCCGGAGTTGACATCTATGCGGAGATTAAAAAAAATAAAAATTCCCACCTAAATGTATTCAAAATAAAAATAATTCTTCAAATAATTTTTTGCCAAAGAATCGACTTAATTCCTGACATGAAATGTAACTTAATTAAAATTTTTGTAACAGATACGTAAAAATTGATAATTCATTATGAGCAGGTTTGAATTAAATCGCGCGCCATTTTTCATCTACCGATTCATCGATGTAACATCGATGTTTTAAAAAAAGAATCGATTCTGAAACATCGATTTATTTTTTAATCGATTATTTTGTATCGATGCTTTTTACAAACATCGCCCATCACTACTCCGACGAGTACATATAGCGTACTTTGAGTGAATGCCATGATAGAATTTCTTTTTCCTCTCGCTTCGTATCCGGAATCCCGTTTCCTGCAGACCCTTCTGTGGTTGCTCCGTCGTTGTTAACAGAGGTGGCTCGTATTTCCAGAATTTCCGTTTGAATGGCTGCCACGTTCGCTCTTCGGATACGGGTCTTTCGTCCTGGCCGATTTCTCGCTTTCCCCATGAAAAGCCAGCTTCTCGGGATGATTAATTACCTTCTCCCTTTTCTGGAATATACACGTGCTCTCGTTCTTTTTCTATATCTAAGCAGCGTAAGTTCTCACCTCGGTATCGGTAATTTTACTCGACCAAGATGCTTGGCAGATCTCACCTTGATACCCGGTAATATTCGCCTTGAAAGGTGTAGATTTCTTATCTCTAAGCGGCGTAAGTTCTCACCTCGGTATCGGTAATTTTACTCGACCAAGATGCTTGGCAGATCTCACCTTGATACCTGGTACTATTCGCCTTGAAAATAATTGTTTGAGCGGCAGCACGTCTAATATTCCAGAAAACGTTTATCGGTTCGATCAAAGGTTGACAAGTTCCCAATTATTCCGACTATTTCATGAGAGTGCGTGAGTTCGGCGTACACACCTGGTAATTGCGTTACTATGTGGTAAGGATACACCGAGCCAAGCGTAGACGGAATGAGTATGATTCCAAGCGATAGTACGGGACCGGCTGTGGTGTTGATGTGAATGTCAGCATCCGAAAGTAGATTGGCTTCTGGGTTTAGAGCCTCGATGAGGACCAGATTGATGTTGAAATTCAGGTTCACCGCAAAGTCGCCTGTCCCGTTGATCAGCTGGGAGGAGGATAACTTCTCAACTGGATCCAAGATAGTCGAATTTTCCCTCTGAACCATTGATCTAATTCAGTGAACTGTTGTAGGCTAGGTTGCTCGTGATTAACTGAATTGATCACTGGCTTGGGTGTCGCTTAACGATTCCCTTCTGCGGTATCGTATGAGTCCATCCCCCCCTTTTACAATCGACGCCCTCGTCGATTCCGTCAACGGTGTTCCTTTTTTTTTTTTTTTAACGGGAGGCAAAAAAAAATTTCTGTTTTTTATATTGTCCATCCCCCCCCAATCGACGCCCTCGTCCATTCTGTCAACGGAGCATTTTTTTTTTTTTTTTTTTTAACGGGACGAAAAAAAAAATTCTGTTTCTTATATTGTCCATCCCCCCCTTTTACAATCGACGCCCTCGTCGATTCCGTCAATGGAGCATTTTTTTTTTTTTTACGGGAGGGAAAAAAAAAATTCTGTTTTTTATATTGTCCATCCCCCCCTTTCACAATCGACGCCCACGTCGATTCCGTCAACGGAGCATTTTTTTTTTTTTTTTTTTTTTTTTTTTTTTTAACGGGCGGAAAAAAAAATTTCCGTTTTTTACATTGTCCATCCCCCCCCCTTTTACAATCGACGCCCTCGTCGATTCCGTCAACGGAGCATTTTTTTATATCGTTGGGAAGAGGTGGGCTCTTGAACGTATGAAGGTTTGACGTTGTCGGTGTGTGTGCGGAATCGAGTGCCAGTTGGTCCTTGCAGCACTACGTTGTGCCTGTCTGTCTTTTCTACTATTGTATACGGCCCGTTCCAGTGGCCGTCGAGTTTCCCGTCGCGGACCATTTTCTTTGCCCAGACTTCGTCTCCGACGCTACCTTCGAAGGGCCGGGCTTTCCGGTCGTAAATTTCTTTTGATCGCTCTTTTGCCTTGTTGGTATTTTTTCCAGCAATCTCGCGGATCTCAGACATGCGTCCGATCAGCTCACCTACGAACGAGTTGTACGTCGCGAGTTTTCTTTCGGTTTGGAAGGCGCTGGGTAATCTTGGCAATCTTCCGTAGACTACCTCGTAGGGGGTGAAATTGGTTGCTTCGTGCACGCACGTGTTGTACGAGAGCTCGGCGAATGGTAGAAGTCGGTCCCAGTCATCGTAGCTTTGTGCGTAATGCTTGATGTATTCGATCAGCATTATGTGGCTCCGCTCCAGAGCTCCGTTGGTCTGGGGGCGATACCCTGAGGTTGTAAGCTGCTTGATCTTGAATATCTTCGCGATTTCACGTATGAGGCTGCTCCTGAACGAAGTTCCTCGATCGGTTCGAATCGCTCGGGGGGCGCCGAAGTGGCAAATCAGGCGTCGTGCCATTGCCTCGGCGATTGTGGTTGCCCTCAGATCCGGGATCGGTTCGAAGATGCAGTAACGGGATAGTGTGTCCTGCATCGTTAGTATGTGTTTGTTGCCGTTGGGCGTTGTTGGCAGTGGTCCAACTGTGTCGAGCGCGACTTTGTCGAACACGTCTACTGCTGTATCGGTGATGATCATGGGTCCCCGCGTGCGTATGCGGGTCAGTTTCTTTTCTTGACAGCTTCGGCAGCTTCGTATGTAGTCTTGTACTTCGTTCCGTAGTGATGGCCAATGGTAACGTTCACGGATTTTCCGGTACGTCTTCGTAACTCCTCGGTGTCCGCCGGCCAAGCTGCTGTGATATTCCTCGATGATTTCGGTGCGCTGTTTTTCGGAGGGCAGTTGAATCTTCCCGTAGCAGAGGGTGATAGCTATCCCTGTGTTGCGGAATGTTTCATCGATGATCTGTACGAGTTCCTGTGGTGGTAGGGTGTCGGTGATGTCCCTCGAGCGCGAGATCCGCAAGCTCTTCACGTGAATTTTTAAGGAGGGTTTCTTTTAGGTTGGTTAGCCCCCGCTTTATATTCTCCGGTTCCGTCTCTTCTAGGTATCGTTGCTTGGCTACGATGCTGTATACTTTATTCCGTCCGCTAGGGGTCACGGCGATTTGACCGACCGTTAAACCCTTCTCTCTCAGGTCGTCTCCGTTGATTTTCCCGAGGTCCGCGAGGATTCTTGCGATCGATGTGGTCAATTCCTCGTCTGCCGGGATGAAATGCGCTACGTTGTCGGGTTTGTACGTTAGGCATTCGCGTGTTCCTGTGATATTGCATTTCTGTTTTTTCGCTTCGGCTGGAGGAGCTGCTATCTCTTCGTCTTCGGGACCCACGGCATCCGCGTCGACTTCTTTGCTGTCCGGGTGGTTGGGTGTTTCCATCGTTCCCTCCTCCCTTTCCGGGTTCTCTTCCGCTGTCTCTTCGATGATGAGCTCGTTGTTGGGTTGGTTCATGGCTTTTTGGTGATCTTGTGTCCCCGGTGTGCTGCGTTTTTGGGTGCGGCTTGGGAAGGGTGTAGACCGTGCGGTGGGCAGTGTTTCCTCCCCCGGGAGGGAGAATCTGACTGTGCGACGCCGTTTGGCGTCGGCTGGCTGTTCTTCCGCTACTGCGTTTGCACGTTCGGGAAGTTTGATGCCTGAAGCTGTTGGTTCTGAATTGCTGCGCTCTTCTGTGACGCTGGTGATTTCGGTTCCATCCCTGGCGGCTTCGTGGTTCGGCATCTGTTCCGGGGGTTGCTGATTTTCGTCTTCCTCGTTGGACTTGTCGCTTGGTCGCATGGTGATTTCGGCTTCGACCAGCCGCTTCAGTAATTCCTGATCCGTTATTGCAGAAAATGACTCAGACAGTTTGTCGATTCGCCTGGTCAGTTCTGCGTCGCCGCTTTCCTCGTCGTATGGATCCATTTCCCGCAGTGATCGTCGGGCGATGTCCTCGTCGGTATCCGCTTTCCCGTCTGAGGCTACCACTGGTAGCTCCCCCGTGATTTCTGTTGTTGGAGTTTCGGCAAGGAATCGCTCCTCGAGCATGCGCAGTGACTCATCGAAGTTGCTGATGGACTTCTGAATTTCCTCTTGGATTTTCTCGAGCTCCTCGTCTGTGTTTCGTTCAGCAGGTTCTTTGGCCTCCGAGCCGTGTTTTTCCAGTTCTGTCAGGGCCCTGGTTTTCGCGGGCTCTTCGAACACGCTGTCGTCCGTGTCTTCTGCAGCGGAGCTCATTTCCACTACGGTGGCGGCAGCTTTTGAGAGAGTTGGTGTGCTGGAGCTTGCCGGTTTTGCTCTGGGTTCAGCGGCTTTTTCTCTTCTGGGTGGCCTGACTCTTCTTACTGGTGGAGGCGCTGATGGTAGCTTCGGTGTGCCCTGTGGATGGGCACGCCTGAGGATTCCGTGCTGGACTCGTCGGTATCCTCTTTGTAGTTGGGCGTGGCGGCGGGTGTGCTGCGTACGCGTGAGCGAGTCCGTCCTGCTATCATGCTCTGATCCATGGTGCTCATGCTCGCCGTTGTTGGCCTAGGAGCGGGTTTTTCAGGTATTCTGAACGGAGCTTTTGGTGGGTCCCCCTTTGTTTTGAGAGGGAGGACCGGGCAAGTTTCCGTCTCTGTTGCTTCGCTGGCGCTGGACTTTTCTTGCGGCACGGGGTTGCGCGATAGCGCGTCGGCGTTGGAGTTCAGTTTCCCCGGCTTATATTCGACTTCGTAGTCGTAACGGCGCATTCTTAGTTTCCACCTCGTTAAGCGTTTTCCAGAGTCGGTCATAGCCCCGATCCATTTCAGAGGTTCATGGTCGCTTACAAGCTTGAACTTCTTTCCGTATAGGTACGAGCTGAAATAATCTATTGAGTCGATCACTGCGAGGCACTCCTTGTCGGTGCTGGAGTAGTTCTTTTCGGCCTTGTTCAGTACCCGGGAATGGTAAGCGATGGGCAAGTCGATCCCATCCTTTTCTTGGGCTAGCACTGCCCCCGAGGCGATGTCTGAGGCATCCGTGGTTAGGATGAAGGGTTTGTTTAGATCTGGGTACTGTAGTATGGGTTCCTCGCACAATGCCCTGCGTAGATCCCGGAAGCTTCGTTTCTGTTCTGCCTTCCAGTCGAACTTTAAGCCCTTCTTCAACAAGTCCGACAGAGGTTTTGCGCGTGCCGAGAAGTTGAGAATGAATCGCCGGTAGTACCCTGCCAATCCCAGGAACTGTCTCTCATTTTTCTGGGTTTTCGGTACCGGGAACTTCTCCACGGCTCTTAGTTTTTTTTGGGTTCATACGTAGTCCGTTACGGCCAACGATGTGTCCTAGATACACCACTTCGTGGCACAGGAACTCGCATTTGTCGGGTTGCAGGGTTAGATTGGCCTCTTCCAGTCGTCTCATGAGGCGGCGTACCTTGACCTTGTGCTCCTCCAGCGATGTCGCGAAAACGACTATATCGTCCAAGTACACGAATAGTTCGGTTCCCTGCAATCCCCGCAGCACGTTGTCCATTAGCCTTTGGAAGGTCGCTGGGGCGTTCTTCAGGCCTTCGGGCATTTGGGAGTATTCATAGTGCCCGTTGGGAGTGGAGAACGCGGTTTTTGCGCTATCCTGGAGATCCATAGGTATCTGTTGAAACCCGCTCGCCAAGTCGAGTGTTGAGAAGTACATTGCTCTTCCCAATTGGTCGAGGATTTCCAATCTATTCGGCAGCGGGTACGCGTCCGGAATCGTTTTCTCGTTGAGTTTTCGGAAGTCGATGACCATTCGCATGCGTGGTCGTCCCTGTGAGTCCGGCTTCTTCGGTACTATCCATACGGGTGAGTTGTATGGTGACTGCGACGGGACGATAATACCATCACGCAGCTTTGTTTGTACCTGTTGCTCCACTTCGGCTTTGTGCACTATTGGATATCTGTATTGCCTCGTGTTTATTGGCAGGTCGTCGATGGTTGGTATACGGTGATAAGCCCGCTGGGTGCATTGCAATTTGTCTCCTGGGAGTTTATACCTTTCAGGGTATTCTTCAACTAGTTCGCGTACATGATCGCGTTCTTCGTCGTTCCGGCGCTCTAGCCGTAGTGCTTCGAGAATCTTCTTTGATAAAGCAGGATTTTGTCGGGAAGGCACGATTGAAATAAATGGTCCTTTACTTGCAGAGTAAAGAAATACTTGTAACTTTATTATAATACTTCTGAGATCGTGCTTATGCGTAAAGACTCGCGCGACACTTGCGCTCGGCTCGGTTGTCGCGGTAGGAGAGAGAGAGCTCACCTGAGAGCGTACCTATGTACTCGCGATTCGTGTGACGCGTGCGAAACTGCCCGAGCAGTCCTGAATTTCGTTCGCCGTGTTTCTCGTCGTATCGCTTTCGGAACAAGACCGCGAGGATACAATCGAAGTAGAAATGCCGTGAGCCCTTTTTCTTAATACTACCGCCGTTCACGCGTTTCTACTCGCTTGCTACGAAACGCAGCTCGACGCATAGCTTTTTAAAACGATTTCTCGGTATTGCTTTTTGAATATATCCGCGTACTGTTCCTCTGTCGGGACATATTCAACCTTTATTTTCTTTTCGATCACTTTTTCCCGAATAAAGTGGTAATGCACGTCGATGTGCTTTGTACGTCTATGAAACACCGGATTCTTAATTAGTTTGATCGCGCTTTGATTGTCGACGAACAACTCCGTTTCTTTTTCGCACGGATGCCCGATATCTGCTAGTAAGTTCCGGATCCATTTTAGCTATCGCGCGGCCGTCGACGCGGCGATGTACTCGGCCTCTGTCGTGCTCAACGTCACGATTCGTTGTTGCTGCGACAGCCACGTGACTGCCCCGCCTGCCAAGTAAAATACGTAGCCCGTTGTCGATCTTCGCGTCTCGACGTCCCCCGCGTAATCGGCGTCTGAATAGCCGATAGGCTCGAGCTTTCTACCGCCGTTTTCGTACTTTATTCCGTAATCGACGGTACCCCGAAGGTACGCGAAAATCTTCTTCACGGCCCTCCAATGCGTCGCGTTATGTTTGTTCAAATGCCTACTCACGGCATTTACCGCGAACGCAATGTCCGGTCTAGAGACCGTCGCTAAGAACACGAGCGACCCGACCGCTTCGCGATAAGGAACGATACATTCCTCTTCGTTTTCTTCGAATGGAAGAAGCGCGGCGTGCGGATCCGCCGGCACGCTCACTGCTTTCGCGTTCGCCATTTCGAATTTTCCCAAAATTTTCTCGACGTACGCGCGCTGATGTATTTTAATATTTTTTCTTTCGTGATCGCGCTCGATTTGCACGCCGACAAATATGCTTGAATCGCCGACCGTTATGCGAAAGGTTTCTTTCAATCGCCGAATTATTTTACTTATCGTCTCTGAATTGTCTGACGCGATGAGCCCGTCGTCTACAAATAACGCGAGATACACGACACTTTTCCCGATTTTCCCCGCGAACACGCACTTGTCTGCTTGGCTCTCCTTCAAGTGGAATTCGTCCAGAATTCGAGAAATCGCTGATTCCAGCACCTTGGCGCCTGCTTCAGCCCGTACAGCGACTTGTCCAGTTTGCAAAGCACACTTCCGAACTTTTCCTTTACCTTGAGACCCTCGGGAACCTCCATATAGATTGTTTTCTCGAGTGTTCTGTAGAGGAACGCGGTTTGAACGTCGAATTGCGCTAGTTCGAGATCTTCCGTCGCGATCATCGCCAGGAGGATTCTGAGAGAATCGTATCTGACTACCGGAGCGAACGTTTCCTTGAAGTCGATCCCTTCGCGCTGTTTGAAGCCTCTCGCGCACAGCCTTGCCTTGAACCGTTCCGTCGTTCCATCGGCGCTCGTTTTGATTCGAAACACCCATTTCGAATCTATCGGCTTCATGTCCGGAGTTCGTTCCACGATCGACCACGTTTTATTCGCCTCGTGCGCCTCGAATTCGGCACGAATCGCACTTGCCCACTGCGCGGCTTCAGTGCTTTTGATCGCTTCTTCGTACGTGGTCGGTACTACGAGCTCCGCGCTGTCGGCACTGTGCTGATACCTCCTCGGCATTTGAATATTCGCACGATCACGAAGAACCCTCGGATTTGCGGCTACCGGCTCGACCTGTCGAGCTTCGCGCTCGACCTCGATTTCGTCTCGTTCGTCGTCGACCTCGTCCTCTTCTTCTTCAGCCATCCTCTCGTTCTGATCTGGAGCTCGCCTGAGGATCATAGTATCCTCGTCGTCTGCGTCCTCCTTCTCAGGCGCCGCTGCTCCGATTTGCTCGTCGAACACGACATCTCGCGACGTAACAATTTCCCCCGTCTTCCTGTTGAGGAAACGGTAATTCGATGAATTTCCTTTGTACCCGATAAACATCATTTTCTCGGCTCTCGCATCGAACTTGCGAGTAAATTGCTTCGGCGTGTGAACGTACGCCTCTGAGCCGAAAATTCTCAAGTTCTTAAGATTCGGCGCTTCTTCGAACCAGCCCTCGTACGGCGTTACGGCACCGCTCGACCACACGGTTCTATTGAGAACATAAACTGCGCAATTTACTGCCTCGGCCCACAAGTTCAGCGGCAGATCCTTCGCCAAGATCATCGTTCGCGTGCTCTCGACAATCGTCCTGTTGTCTCGCTACGCCTTCCCATTCTGCTCCGGTGTATACGGTGCTGTCGTTTCGTGCTCGATCCTTCTCTGCTCGAGGTACGCTGCCATCTCCCGGTTGCAAAATTCTCGGCCATTGTCCGAGCGCAGCACCTTGATCCTTCGTCCGAATTTATTCGAGATCATTTTCTCGAAGATTTTAAATTTTTCCGGCACCTCGGATTTTCTTTTCGGAAAATATACGTGCCTGTATCCCGTCGAGTCATCCTTGAACGTTAGGAAGTACCTCGAACCTCCGATCGAATCGACAGACATCGGGCCGCAGACGTTGGAGTGGATTTTCTCTCCCGGCGCAGTCTCGTTCCTCTCGGCCTTCTTCTGAAACGGCAGGCGATGCGATTTTCCCAGACGACACGGCTCGCAGGCGACATCGACTTTGTCCGTAATCGATACGCCGTTCACGAGACCCTTTTTCACGAGCTCGCCGATCGCGTGCTTCCCCACGTGACCCAGTATCTTGTGCCACACCGTGAGGTTCGTCGTTGCCAGGCTCGCTTCTTCGACGCTCCCCGGTTTCGCAACTTGGAAATACAGCCGGCATACGCTGTTGCTTTGTCCCCCCCCCCCGCGTAAAAAAAAAGAATATGGGATTGATTCTCGCCGAGTTTCTCGGCGAGTAACTCGGCGTATCTCGCCGAGTATCGCACCGTATCTCGCCGAGTAATTCGCCGAGAATAGTGCACTGTGCTCAGGCCAATATTCTTTTGGCAGCCTCTGAGAAGCTCGGTAAACCGTTCCGAGCTTCTTACCGCGATTGTCGTTAAAGCCTCTGAGGAGCTTGGAGAACCGTTCCCAGCTTCTTACCGCGATTGTTGTAAAACCCATCTAGAAGCTTGGGGAAACGTTCCCAGCTTCTTACCGCGATTGTCGCGAAACCCATTGAGAAGCTTGGGAAACCGTTCCCAGCTTCTTACCGCGATTGTTGTAAAACCCATCGGGAAGCTTGGAGCACCGTTTCTAGCTTCCTACCGCGATTGTCGTGAATTCCATTGGGAAGATTGGAGAACCGTTTCCAGTATCCTACCACGATTGTCGTCACACCCATTGAGAAGCTTGGAGAATCGAACCCAGCTTTTCTACCGCGATAATTATGAAACCATGTGTAAATAAAAGAAGAAGAAAAAGTAAATTTTGACAAATGGAAGGAAAAAATGAAAAACGAAGAAATATGCTTAAAAACAATTTTTTCCGGTGGATATGAGTTCCTCGAGCAAAGTTAGGCGCTATAATCCATTATTGGCAGTTGAATTTCGTTTAAGGTCTCAAAAATATTGTGGCGCACCGGAGAAATCTTGGATAGACAAATAAAAAGATATATGTGAGATATGTCCAATAGTTTCCAATATGTTTGGGACTTACTCCAATTTCGACCGCCAATAACATACAGTAGCATTTAACTTTGCTCGGGGAATTCATATCTGCCGAAAAAAATTGGATTCGGGCATTTTTCTTCGTTTTTCAAATTTTCCTTCCATTTGTCAAAATCTACTTTTTGTTATCCTTTCATTTACACATGATTTCACGACAATCGTGGTAACAAGCTGGAAACGGTTCTCCAAGCTTTTCAGACGCATTCACGACAATCGCGGTAAGAAGCTGCGAACGGTTCTCCAAACTTCTCAGACGCTTTCGTAACAGACGCGGTTAGAATCTGGGAACGATCCTCCAAGCTTCTCAGACGCTTTCACGACAATCGCGGTAGGAAGTTTTGGTAGGTTCTCCGAGCTTCTCAATGGGTTTCACGACAATCGCGGTGAGAAGCTGGGAACGGTTCTCCAAGCTTCTTAGACGCTGCCAAGAGAATATTGGCCTGAGCACAGTGCACTATTCTCGGCGAATTACTCGGCGAGATACGGCACGATACTCGGCGATATACTCGGCGAGATACGCCGAGCTACTCGGGGAAATACTCGGCGAGAATCAATCCCATATTCTTTTTTTTTACCCGGGCCGGTTGCTACTACCTCGTTCGCGCGCAATATCTCGACTTCGTTTTTCCGAAACCGCACTTCAAAACCGTTTTGCATACACGTTCCCACCGAAAACAGATTTTTGCGCAACTCGGGTACATGATGCACGTTCCCGATGTACGAGTCACGCCACACGCCGTCAGCGAACTTTTTTATACGAACCGTTCCCTTCCCGACAACGCGACACTTTTTATTGTTCCCGAGCGATATTTCCAACCCGGAATCTACAGTCTCATACTCTGAAAACCACTCACGACGATAGGTGAGATGCATCGACGCACCGCTGTCGACAAGCCACACGTCGCTTTGTTCGGCGCCGAGCACGTGGAGCTTCGTCCACACCGCGCGATCGTCCGTTTTATTTTTCTCGCTCGACACCCGAACCGCGCTCGCGCCCGCCCCCTCACTCGCTTGAACTACGAACGCGCACTCGTCGTTTTTCTCGTCGTCGTCGCGCGGCTTTTTCTTATTTCATCACTCGCGCGCGTAATGCCCTGTTTTTTGGCACCGAAAACACTTTACCGATTTTTTCTTGTCTTTCTTTTTCTTTGTCTTTTTTCTTTGTTTTCGGCATCGCACCTTTCCCATCGCGTCGACTTCTCGTCGTCGCGGCCAATGCCTCCGAGGCATCATCATCGCTCGCAAGTCTCGCGTCTTCTCAAATTAAACGCTCTTGCAGATGCTCGATGGTCTGTCGCGCGGGATCGACGCTGTCCCATGCCACCTGTAGCGTGCTGAACTTCCCGGACAGACTCGCTAACACCTTCGCCATCACTACTGTGTCGTTCATTTCCTCCCCAACGTCTCTCAATTGTCCCGCCGTGTTCACTACTGTTACGTCCAAATCAGCATTTCCTCGGTAATTACGGCCATGGGATAAATTCCCATTGAACACGTTTTTGTACCATTGAGGCGCTTTATTTGACTAAAATCCCCTTTTGAGACTGACCTTTCGGAGAATTCCTCAGGATGGGGTACAGAGTGCGTTTAATTAAGATACGAATTCCCGATCCAAAGACACTGATCTCCACTAACGTGCGAGTCCGAACAGTAGTTCGAGTATAGTAAACCGTAGTAAATACAAGGCGGCGATGTTTACTATAAGGCCGCGCGATAAGACGCCGTACGCTCGATGCGTCTCGTGATGTAACTCAACCCCGTCGAAGTCCCTGACCGTCACTCGCGTTGTATCGAAACCCTAACACACTCGATATTACCTTGGTACTAGTTACCAAAGGCCGATGAACTCACTTTAATTTAAAGTCGACCGTCGATGTAATTTATTTAAAGAATTCCCGGATCATTCGCATTTACAGTCATCAGATAATAAACAAAATAAATTAAAAGGAAGAAAACTTACGTTGGTTTGAAATAGTTTAATTGTTGATTTATTGTTGATCCGCGATCGTTAATTTGTTTGGACTGGAATGCGGTTGCGATGGTTTAATGATATCGGGCTTCCTTTCCTTCCTTCCTTCCTTCCAATGATGTTCAAGATGATCGTTTGGAATTTCACGTTGTCGTAGCGATTATTCAATCGCTATGTTCACTTCACGAGTTATTGTTTAATGTAATTGTTGATCTTTATTCAAATCACAAGAACAACTTCAATTGTTGAATAATATGTTAATTGCGAATTATAATATTCGAATTATTTGAATAATTCGCGTTTATAATGATTTAGATGGACTGATAATTTTCTGTATTCGGAGAAGTCCCGAGTGGTAACAGAAGATCTCGAGGTATTCAGAGTAGTGGTCGTAATGCCCGTCCGTTCCCGTGGGGCCTGACTATATTAATTTCCGCGGGGTGTCCCCTGCTCATCGTTGGGTAGCGTCCCTCGGTTGATTCGCGAACTCCCACTATCGTAATTATTGATCGCTCATTTCTTTCTTCCTCGATCAATTTTCTTGAATTTTTAATTTAGAATGTTTTCAACACCCGAATGGTTTATAACAATATTTCAATAATTAAGATTTTAAATATTAACAATTTACAAATTTGAATGGACTTTCTATGTTCCTTTGTTCAAAAGTTATTGATTTATATTTATAATATTTTCCTTAATTTTTAATTTAACAACTGTTGTTATTCAAATCTTTTGTTGAACATTTTTGTGTAACCAATAATGTTATAATTATTTTCTTGTTTTTGTCGAAGCAATATTTTATTATTAATTATTACGACTTTTCCTGATCTTTTATTTAATTATTTGATTGACAAACTTCCCCTTATTAAACTTTTCTTATCTACTTATTTTTGTTATTTATTTTAATACCATAATTATTTAAATGATTTATTTTCCATGATTTATTCTAAAGATTTTCCCTCTATTAATTGTTTCTCAATTGTTCTATTGTTTGTTTCCTATTGTCGACTTGTTTTATTTATTGTTTAATTATTTTTGTATTTATGGTTTTTATAATTTATGCGCCGAGAGGTGCTGCGCTCGGTAACGATAACGGTTCTTTCGTGCATCGTTCCCTTCGAGACGTTCACACCGATTCTCTGGCTGCATTATAGTATGTGTGCGTGCGGTGCAATGCTCTTGGTGTTAGAGAGATAAGCGAGCACCGGTTCAAACAAGCATTTTGTATTGTCCAGGCTGCTCCATCATTCCTATTGGAATTATCCATCGATTTTTTCTCAAGTATCCGAGCTATCGGAGATGTCGCACCTCGAGTCTTTTTATAGAAATCCAGCTCAAATTCTAGTGGCCCAACCTTAAAGTGCCAATAACTGATTTCTGTTAGGCTCGACTCTGCACACGGCTCGATACTTGTTATTTGAGAAGCGGATAGTTTCTTCTCGCCCATTAGTTTATTTTGAATTATTTGTTTCAATTTATTTATTGGATTATTATCCAAAAGGCGATTCGCTCCCTCAAAGATTCGAAACTTGTCAAAATACAAACAAACAATAGATTTTTGTTATTTTTTTGTTTTTGAAATTTCAGAGGACGTAACACCTCCCCCCCCAAACAAGTGCCGCTTCAAAGTACGAGCGTACGAAGAACGTGAGTGCAAAGAACGGCACTTGATTTCGGCATAGATAAGAAAATTATTTTTGGGTCCATTTGTCAATTGTTAATATATGTTTTTAACTATTTATTCGCGGACTTATTTAATTCTTTCTTTCCTTTTACCTCGGCCATCGGGCTGTATTTTATTCGCGCAGCGATACGTTGTTTTGGCTTCGAGCAAATTTTATCATTTGTCACCTGAGATGGAATTTTTATTGGCAACGACTCGAACCCTCGACGCCTCGAAGAAATCCTTAACTGTCACTTATTAACAAGACGTCAAGCACTCAACAGCGATTCTTTCGATTTATCCACTCAAGAAATCTAAGGTAATTAAATTTTAATATTATATATCTATGTTTATGTATATATATAATTATATATCTCTATACTCCGCCTTCCTCTGTTTTCTACCTCTTTAAATTCTTAATTATTTATTTACTTTCTTGTAATTTTTCTGCATAAATTCTAATACTTTCTAACATCTTCCTGTGCTTCCTGATCTAACCCTTTTTAACATCTTTTCTATTGTCTATTTCCTTTAAATTTTTTTTTTTTGTTTGGATATTATTTATTTATTTTATGTTTATTGTATTTCTAGATGGGTGTGAAACACATACGGGAAGCTAGAGATGCCTTCGAGGCCCGACTTTCTGGACGAGAGCCCTATCCTGGCTTCATAATCTGGAACGTCCTAACTCCGCTGCCCCGACACCTTCGTCTCCTTCGACTGGTTCTCCCTATGACCGAATGGCATTTGACAGATAATTGCGATCTGTGCCGTCGACTGCTGAAGAATTGCGTTTGTCCTCGGGACGAAATCACTGCTCGCCGTAATAAACCCCTATTCCCTTAATTAATATATATATATATACTATTCCCTATATTTTATATTGTATTTTTATATTCTTCTATCTATTATTTTTATGTATTCTGATATATATATGTGCTTAATGCACATATATGAATAAATTTGAATAACCGAAATTTTTTGTTTCAGATTTTTATTGCGTTGACCTTCCTTATTTTCCTATTGTATCTTATTTAATTTAGCTTTAATTTTTTTTTTTTTTTTTTTTTTTTTCTAAGTTATTGTTGATACTGGCCGAACCCCAATATTTAACTAATATGAGCGTTCAATTTCCCCCAATCCAACTTAAGCAAAAATGTGAGTAATTGAAGATTACTAAGTCGCATCCCACTGGTTGTGGCGGCGCCTATGTTGCAACCATCCTTTACTATCTCACGCGGAGACTCTACTCTACCAAGGGTACCATGCACGCCAACGCGAGGCTCGCGCGACACCCGTTCTCGGCCTCTCCTCTTTATTCCGATCTTCCCGTGTTCTTTCTATTTCTACCCCGTTACTGCACTATACTATGCCCTATCTATACTGTTCTGCCTTTTTCCTTACTTTGCTCCTTTCCTTATTTACTTATCTTGCTTAATTATTTTAATTGAATATTTGGGTCCCTATTCTTATAATTTTTATATTTAATCGATAAATTTCATTCATTCCTTTTTCATCGCTACTCGTATGCGTATTCATTCCAATCGTGGATATATAGTGGTTTTAACTTTTCTGTCCGTTTGAATTTCCTTGTTGAATTTTCCTGTAGTCTCTTGCACAGTTTCTTCTCCCTCACTCTCTTTTCCTTCTTCGTTTCCTTTCTCGATATCTCTTTCTACTTCCTTTTCATTTCTTGGTTTCGAAATAGGTGACATCTCCGTTCCCTTTTTCAGGTGCAAAAGCAATCCTGTCACTGAATCCCATATAGCTCCTATCAAAAATAATGACCACCCATAAACGGTATGCAATGCATACCCATGAATTATTGTGTCGATTAATAATTTAATAGCTCGGATTATCATGATGATTCCTATTAATCCTGCACTTACATGTCCGAATATTATAAATTTTTCCCACATTTTCTTCCAACTAGATTCCATTAATTTGTCTAATTCTGGTCCTTCAATCAATTTTACAAATGATCCTCCCTGTGCAACAATCGATTTTCCCATCATACCTCTTACTACTGAGTTTAACATTGCTGGTCGTTCTGCTGGAAACATTACATATTCCCTTAGCTGTTCTAATTCAGCAACGGTATATATACCACTGGTAGCCAAAGACTTAATTTTGCTATATTTCCACGTTGGTTTGGTATTTGGTTTCATGGTTTCCGGTGGATAAACCAATGTTGGCCCTGGTATCATTCCATACCATTCCTCATCAATAAAATACATTGGTGGAACCAATCGATTACACGTAATTTGCAACCCAGTCTTCATTAGTACATGCGTTCTCGGACTCAAAAAATAACTTTCATTCCCTCTCATCACAGGCAATTGTGTATAGCATTCATTTAAATGTCTCACTCGCACTTCTGTTGCTACGCATTTCACAACATGTACAACCTCTCCTGATATTACTGCCATGTATCCCGGTCCTTTCATTAAATGATAAGCAAATTCATCCGGTGCTTGTGTAGCAATAGCTAGTCGGCTTTTCAACATTTCTCGTTCCAACTCACATTTATGCATTAACACATCCATATATACTTGTTGTGTTTGCGCCCTTATCCGTCTTTCAATATAAACAAATTTTGAATTTACGTAAGCATATATGTCCATATTTACTGAATCAATTCGTCGTTTTTGCAAAAACATTCGTCCATTTTTGATCTCATAGATAAGAAGTCTGGGATGCTCCGTTCGGATTAAATTTTGTCCACAAAGTTTTATAGATGTTTGTGCCATAAGGGCAAAAATTATATCTGACGTAGTAACGGTATACAAGGCTTCCAAATCGTTATCTATCGCCTTTTCAGCCATTCCTTCATACAAAACCGCATATGCATTCACACCACATTTGTCCATTGGAATTGGATTCCAATACGTATATCCTCCTTCCATATCCATACATTGTCCCTTATTCAGTTCACACCTCACTCCTGACTTTAGATATACCTTATTGTTTTTCAAGGCTACTGATGTGTAGTAGTCTCTCAATGATATTTTTAAAGTAGCTAAAACCACTACTTTACTCCAACTTCCGAAAGGATCCGAATATGAAGTTCCATCACACGTACCATCCACTTCCAAATGTCCAGCCAACAATACAGGATAATTTAAAGTATGATTACTTTTGATTCCCGCAATCACAACTCCATCCATTCTAAACGACCCATGTTCATGCATTCGCATACAAACGTCCCGCGAAACTTCGTGTAAATAAGAAGCTTTTCCGTTGAAAACGTCGCTAGTATGTGAAAACATTCCACACCTGCGAACGTTTCGATCCACTTCTATTTTACACTGCTGAACGTGCACAGATCCATATTCATTGATTTGCAACAATTGAATATGAACTTTCGAAATGTTCAAAGTTGGTGAAGGTATATCGCATTCATCCACATCCAGAAGTGATAGTGTAGTAATATTAGATGTCGGTAATCCACATTCAAATCCAATCATTCCTGAAGAGGGTGTTGGTAGAGAGGATAGCCACAGCACCATAAGTGATAACATCATACAATGCATCTGTTTTAACAAACAAAATTGGATTAGTGAAATATATGATTATTTATTGATTACAAACCATGAAAATTGTTCAGATTACAATTTCACATAATGATTAATTTTTGTGATTATTCATTGAATAACATTGATAAATGAATTTTTGTTGATAAATGTATATATACTTAATTAGTGATTCGATACAATTTTAACATTTTTATCGTATGATTATTTTGTCCTTTTTAAACAAACTCTATTCTATTCCCCAAGATGTGTATTTATTATAATATACACTTCCCGAAGTTTACGAGATTATTTTATTTATTAATTTAGTAATTTATTACTAAATAAATGTATTTAGTGATAATTCGAATTTGAACCCAAAATTGTGCTTTGATGTGATTATAGTGCACTTCCCCAATTATTTAAAATGTTATTTATGGATTATAATGATAATTATTTTGCTGATCGCAGCATTAGTTAATATTTGCGACCCTTGTGTCGTCGTCTTTTCTGTCGAGTTTCGGCCACTCGCTGTCTCTTTTCCTCTTTTTCCTTCTTTTGCTGCTCAACCACGTTGTAAATTTCTCCTTCTAGGCGATACTGTATCGCCGTCAAAATCTGTGTTAAGCAATTCAACATATTTTCGTCCTCTCCTGTTCCGAATTCTACGATCGTTAGTGAGGGATAGTCCTCTGAAGCTACTGTTAATGATACAGCCTCCGTTCTGTCCAATCCTCTTTCCGCCTCGAAACTGTTACTAGTCAACCGCAATCCTAGTTTAGTGAACAATTCGTCTATTTCATTAAAAATTTCCCACGATCTGACTGGGCCGAAAAATACTTGATTTCCGTTTATTTTCTCTAGAAAGACGTGAATAGAATCTAATCCGAATTGTTTATTTTCGAGCGCCAACTTGAACAATCGTTTTTTAAGCCACTGTTTTTGCCTTTCCGCGTTTTTTCCCCAATCAATTTTTGGTGTTTCGGCATTATGGATTTTATCCATGACGCCCTCAGCCGCGTTTTCTCTAGCCTCCTCGACAGTAAGCCCCACTCCAACGTCTATCCATCGCCCATAAATGACCTGGACTCGGCACAATCCAGGAGGGAAATTTCGCGTTATTCTTACTTCATGATACTCAGGAGATAGTCCGTGGAAATATCGTGCATCGGCTGCCCATTTTGCCAACCGATCCGTTGCTTTAAGTTCAGTTGACATTTTAATTTTCTGTAAATTAAAACTTTTATTTCAGTTCATTATTTCTAAATTTTTGACAAAATTATTATCTTCATTTATTTATTTAAATTTTTATCGATTTGTTTGTATCTATTTTTGCGCGATTTTTTTGTTTATTTTTTTGTTTTTTTTTTTTTTTTTCACAATTCAGTTGATTCCTTCGGCTCTTCATTTTCCGGATGGAGTTTGTCTGTCAAATATCTTTCCACCTTCCTGAGTACCCTTCCCAATCCTTTCATTTGTATCTTTGTTCTGTCCGAACCGAACTCGAGC
This sequence comes from Ischnus inquisitorius, assembly GCA_963924025.1. Classification (NCBI taxonomy): domain Eukaryota; kingdom Metazoa; phylum Arthropoda; class Insecta; order Hymenoptera; family Ichneumonidae; genus Ischnus; species Ischnus inquisitorius. The sequence continues at coordinate 14,656,253 of OZ001253.1, read as the reverse complement.
CAGATGAAAGGCGCTGCATCCTCAAACCTGATAGCGTATCCTACCCCTTTTTCTATCTCGCCTTCAGAACATCTACGCGTTATACCGATGTTGAATTCCTGTAGTATAGTACGGATGGTATCGTAATAAATAAGCGCGTGATATGTGTCGATTTGATCCTCGCGACCGATTATATTATTAGCGAAACTCTCGAGATACTTCAATCCGATTCTAATTGCCGTGTTATTCCATTCTTTCTCTTTATCCCATAGCTCCTTAATAATACCAGCGTAAGCTTTTATCATTCTCTCTTTGTTTTCCGCTGCTGTTTCCTGCGCTCTCATTTTTTCTGTAGTTGGACGATTTCCTTCTCTTGCCTGGTTTTATTTTTGGTTTGATGTGAGAACGTCTCAGTCGATTGGCGTGAACTATGACGGGTTTATTTTTAACTTTAATTTTTATGTTTTGATTTCCTCTAACTTCAATTATCTCGAAGGGTCCTTGATGATGATCCTCTAATTTCTTTGGTTTCGGTCCACTTTTTAGAAACACGTAATCTCCCGTTTTAAAATTTTGTTCGTTAAGTCTTTGATCGTATCGTTCTTTAGATTTTTCTTTAGCTTTTATTAAATTATTTCGGGCTATTTTTCGGCTTTCATGCAATTTTGTTACTAAATTAACAATATAATTGTCAAAAGTTGGTAATTTATCCTCTTCCTGAATAGGTTCACTTGATGGTAATCGTGCCATTTTTCCAAAAATTAACTCATATGGAGTATGTTTAGTTCCTTCATGAACGCTAGTGTTATAATTAAAAGTAGCCAACTCGACCCATTCGTCCCAACCTAATTCGTTATCCTTATATAATTTTAAATATTTGCCCAAGGCGTGATGAGAACGTTCCAATGAACCGTTGGATTGTGGATAAAATGCCGTAGTACGAAGCCTTTTTATTCTGAATCGTTTAGCAAGTCGCTTTATCAGACCACTCAAAAAGTTCCTTCCTTGGTCAGTTAATACATACTTTGGTGCTCCAAAAATGCAAATATAATATTTCACTAATGTATCAGCGATGGTAATGGATGTAGCATTGGGTATAGGGAAGGCGAGACAGAATTTTGAAAGTTGATCCTGGACAGTAAGAATATTTTCATTGCCTTTTTTGTGCGAGGCAATGGGCCAACTATATCCATAGCTACCTTATCAAAAGCTGTGGCCGGAGTGTCCGTAATGACCATTGGTTGTTTTGTTTTTATTCGAACGCATTTTTTTAACTGACAAGGCAAACATTGTTGTATAAATTGTTCAATATTTGTTTTCATTTTATCCCAATAATACCGATGTCTGATTCTCTTAAATGTTTTTGTAACTCCCTTATGTCCTCCTACGGCTGAACAATGTGCTTCTCTCAGTATTTCCTCTCGTTCTCTCTTTTCTGGGTAACGAATAATTCCATGACAAACAATGATTTTTACTTCACTATTGGAAAATTCCATACGTAATTCTCTCAATATTCTTTCCCACGGAATATTTTCTACAAAATCTGTTTTTGAAATACTTGCACTCTGAATATCTTTTTCTTCCATGAATTCTCTCAAACTAGTTATAACATCCCTAATGTGGCCTAATATGAGCGTTGCTCCTTCTCCAGAATCATCTTTTATGGGTAATGCAATGTGATCTGTAACCAACGTAAAAACTTTCCCATACAAATACGGTCTAAAATGTAATACGCTATAAACAATTGCTAGAGCTTCCTTCTCATAAGTATCATATCGTGTTTCTATATCATTCAATGTATGTGAAGCGTATGCTACAGGCTTATCGTTTCCTATTGGTCCTTGAGACAATATTCCCCCGATTGCGTAACCCGACGCATCAGTAGTTACTATAAATGGTTTTGAAAAATCAGGAAAAATTAACACCGGCTCGGTACAAAGTTTTTCTTTAAGTGTTAGAAATGCCTCTTCTTGGCTCTTTCCCCATATGAAAGGCTCTTTATTTTTCAGAAGGTTAGTCAATGGTTTTACTATTTTAGCATATCCCTCTATAAATCAACGATAATACCCCGCCATTCCTGTTAATTCACGGATTTGTCTTACGTTCTTTGGCCTTGGATAGTTTCTAACGGCTTCTACTTTCTTTGGATCTACCTTTAAACCTTCATGACTAATTATGTGTCCCAAATATCCTACTTCCTTTTTCAAGAATTCACATTTATCCGGTTGTAAGGTTAAATTTGCCGCTCTCAATCGATCAAACAATCTTATACACTTTTCATTATGTTCCTTTATTGTTCTTGCATATATTACTATATCATCTAAATAAACAAATAAATCTTGACCCTGCAAACCCATTAAAACCATATCCATTACCCTTTGGAAAGTCGGGGGTGCATTCTTTAATCCCATTGGCATTCGAACATATTCATAGTGACCATACGGTGTTGTAAACGCTGTCTTATGGCAATCATCCAGATGCATATTAATCTGATACAATCCTGAAGCTAAGTCGAATACCGAAAAATACTGGGCTCCTCCCAATTGATCTAATATTTCCACGATATTTGGCAAAGGATAAGCATCTCCTATTGTTTTTTCATTCAATTGCCTAAAGTCCAAAACCACTCGCCATCTTTTATTTCCTTGAGAGTCTGCTTTCTTGGGAACTACCCACAAAGGTCTATTGTACGGTGAAGTTGACTCTCTAATATATCCTTTTTCAAGAAAATCCGCAATTTGTTTACGTATTTCCTCTTTATGAACTTGGGGAAATCGGTATTGTTTTGAATTTACCGGTAGATTATCCGTAGTTGGTATTCGATGTGTTACTACATTGGTTGCCTCTAATTTTTCTCCAGGTAAATGAAATCTGTCTGCTCCATATTTAACTACTTTTTTCACAGCATCGATTTCTTCCGTATTCAAATTTGTTAATCGTAAAAGTTCTAATACTTTTGGATATCGAGTCTCATTATTGAGCATATCATTCATTGTGAAAAAGCGTTCCCTTGAGAAAAATCGCTTTGCTATTAATGAATCTGCGAATTCACACGATAGAGGTTCCATTATTTCTGATAATTTTATTTTATCCTCAATAATCTGATCAGTCGGATCTTCCTTTGTTTTCATACAATATTTCTCATTTTTATTTATTGACTCTATTCCTTGTTCCTTTAACGATTTATTTTCTCTCATTTGTTCCTTTGTCACTGTAAATATTGATTCCTCTATTTCATAACTCTGTTCACTTTCATTTTTTTCTTCGTAAATTTTCAATTTTTCGCATTCGACGGTATCTTTATTTATCTCATTTTGCACTTCTTTTTGTATTTCTTTTTCATCTTTTTCCGTTGACAACATTGTTTCCTCAATTTTTGGCGGACTCGGCATTAATTCTAGTATAGGAATTTGTATTTCCACCAATTCATCTCGATTATTAGTAACATTAACATAACTTTTTCCACAAATATTCTTCAACAAACCTTGCTCGAAAATAATTCCTTCACCCGCATAAACTGGAGGCAAATATCCCTCTGAAACCGCATCATCTTTAGTCCGCACATAAAATAACTTTGTTGTTTTTGGTGGAAAAATCATACTTTCTTTCGTGAAAAATGCTATCGTTTGATTTCGAACTTCGAGATGACTTTTTTCATAATCGATTTTTGCCAAATTATCTCGGAAAAATTCAGTAGACAAAATTCCATCTTGTTTTGTAGGGAAATTATTAGGCACAATATGGAATACCGTTTCTCTATTAAATATCTCAATAATAATGTTACGATCGTGCTGCGGGAGGATTCGCTTTCCGCGGATCCAAAGTGCGCAGCGCGATTCGAAACCCCGATACGCGCGGATAGATCGTCTTCGCGCTGACGAGGGCTGCAGCGATAGGATTCCGCTGCTGCCGCCGTCGCGCGAAGACATCGAAACCAAATATCTAACTAGATAATAAGTTATAAGAAGACTGACCGTTGCGCGTGACTCGGTAACGGATATCGCAATGGCGTTCTCCGTCGCCGAGTCCGCTGAACAATGAAAACGCGAAGGTTGCAAAAAATCGACCCCGGCTTGCCACCCGCCGATTGCGAGATGAGCTCGGCGGATGAGCTCGCCGGGGAGACCAGTCCCGTTTTGACACGAGAAGCGAAAGCTTGTCACGGAAAAACTCCTCGTAGAAGCACTCGCAAAGTGATATAATTCTGTCAATAGAGAACCGCGGCTCATAGAAATTGTTCGAAAGTCAATAGAGCCGAAAGGAGCTTTGATTAGTTTTTGCGCCGCGACGGTCAGCCTTCACGTGCTAGGTTAAGTGTTACACCTTGTGCCACGAACTATATAGAAACAGTCGTGTAGAATTCAAGTGATCGCAGCCACCCGAAAGTATAGAAAGGGGAAGAGAAAGAGAGAGAAGCGAGAGGGAGGAAAAGTGTCTGCGATCGGAATATTATTGTAAGTAGAGTTTAAGCAACTGAACAGGTTAAGAATTAGAATATAAGGAATATTTTCATAATAAAGGCATCCAGGATAACTTTTCAAAACTGGTTAATAAAAATATTATCCTTTTAATTTTTACCAAAATTTGAAGTCAAAATCTTGTCATCTTTTAAAAACCTAACCATCCTCAAGAAACGCCCTGTATAGGACGTCCGGTAAAGATCCCAAAACAAAATTAAATATAAACCCTTCGTACTTCATACGAAGGGGTTCACTTGAGAGCCCAATAACGCCCTGGGACGTAACAAGTAAACTGGTGTCAGAAGTGGGATACTGGTAAATTCTTGAGATTGGTTGAGTTGCCCTTGTCAACATTTCACAAAATTTAAAATTTGATTCTGTCAACATTTTTCAAAATTTAACCATTTTTCAAAATTTTTCAAAATTTACATTTTATAACTTCAAATTATATATATATATCCGTGATTTTAACAATACTCCCTAAGTATCCAATGGTTCGGATAGTACGCACACCCCTAGTAGAGGGCTGCCCTGAACAAGAAGTATTTTCCGAAGTATTGTGGGGCGGTTCCGGAATATTCGAGCCGAACCCAAATTACGGAATAAATATCGTCAGGGTTTCCGAACTTAGACCAACCGCAGAGATACACTCTGCTTTTGGTTTTTTTTTTGGTTTGCTTTTGGACGTCCGTCCTTTTGATGAACGGCGAAGAAATCGAACTAATCGGTACTATCCTGATCACGTCTACGGAAGGGGCAGGGGGTCCGGAAATTTCCACCTACTTGTTCTATATCGCGGAGACCTTTCCCGGGCCTTACGCGGGAGTTCTTGGGTGTTGGGGTAATTATAACCCGCTCACGTACGAATACCTCGCGGTAATTCAAGCACCGGGAGAATAAACCAGTAACGGATTTAGCGTTGCGTAACCGATTCGTTATATTACAACACGAATCGGAATCAATATTCTAAATAAATAAACTGGTAGTAAACTGGTGTCAGCTCACTAAAGTTTAATAAATCGCTCGCGATGGCAAACGAAGCGCCAGCCGCGCTCGACTTGTCGACGCAAGCGCTGCAGAACGTCAGCACCGCGATGCAAAACATGACATTATATAGTCGGTACGCGAACTTGCCCGTTTTCGACGGGAAGAATATGTCGCTAAGGGATTTCCTCCAGGATCTCCAAAATGTGGCGACGTTCGTGCTAGCCGAAAACGAACCGGAATTCGTCGCGGCGGTAATTTCCAAATTACGCGGAAGTGTGCGCAATCGCGTGTACGGAGAAACCGTAAACACAGTTGACGCATTAACAAAATTATTAAAGAAACGGCTCGCGCGCGGAAAAACATACGCGTATTATAGTCAACAAATTTCATCCATACGGATGAAAAAGGGGGAATCAGTCGACGACTTCTACGATAGGATACGCATTCTAATCAGCGGAAGCCGATCGGCTTATGTAGCTCAGCACGGCGGAGAGCCGCCGGATCGAGAAACAGATCCCATCTACGATCTCGCGTTGGCCGGGTTCATGGACGGTTTGCCGACAAATATCGCTCAAGCCGTGTGGCCTCGAGCGCCAAAAACGTTAGAAGACGCGTACGAAATCGCGGTTGAATATATCGACAATGAAGAACGTCGATCGCGCCGCGATGGGATCACCGCGCAGGTTCTTTATGGAAATTACGGCGACTCGCGTGGACGATCGCCCGATCCACGATATCGAAACTACGGAGATTCTCGCAGTCGATCACCGGAACCGCGATACTCCAATTACGGCGAATCGCGCGGCCGATCACCGGATCCGCGAACGAATTGGCAAAATCAACAACCCACACACCGATCGCCTAGCCCGGGTTGGCAGGCTAGAAATGGGCGAAACGGTACGAACGGGCAAACCCAAACGGAGTCTGCAAAAAGAGACACGGGTGCCGCGGAACGCTTTCCCGAGGGTTGCGGGCACGAATATTGTTGGTCCTTGGGTAGGGGCTGTCCTTGTTGCCCATGGAATCGACGACGCCCGACCGAAGCTCGGCTACCGCATGTCGAGGCTCCTTTAAACTCGCAATCGGCTCGTCCCGCGGAAACGGCGGCGAGCCGAGCGCGAACGAATTCACCGGCGAGCAGGGCACGATCGCCCGACGGGCTACCCTCAGTGAGGTTCCTGGGAAACAATGCCTCGTCCTCTAGAGCCCAACTCCCGTCGAGAACCCAGTAGTCGAACTGACTGCACCGGAGTTACGCAACAAGAAGGGACGATTCTTTCTTGACACGGGCTCCGCGACCAGCCTGATAAAATTAGACTCGCTTAACGAGGATCTGCGAGTAAACGTACATGACATAATCTGGATAACGGGCTTGGAAGAAACAAAGATTCCTACTCTGGGCTCTGTTAATCTACATTTCAACGAAAAGCCGAGTAAATTTTACGTAGTTCGCAGTTTGCCACTAACTAGCGACGCGCTAATCGGCAAACCATTCTTCTACGACGAGGGAGCAGAAATTTCTTTTCATCATAAAGCTCTCATAACACGTAGCGACCCTATCCGTCCGAAGCCGTTTATCGAAACTCCTTCGGAAGACGCCAATCGAACGGCGGAAGTGCTATTCACAAAATCAAACCCCGCGAAGACTAAGTTCAAGCTACGCGCGCGCATTCGACAGCAAATTGCGTTGCCGATCGCGAATTCGGATTTAACCGAGGGATATTTGCCGCGGGTAGAGACTTCAAAGGGCGTGTACGTGGGTAACGCGATCGTGACGCAGAACGAGGGCGTTTGCCAGGTCCTCGCGATTAATACGCGTTTCGAAGACGTTGAGATAGAGTTGGGTCCACAACAAATCGAATCGTTCGAGTTAAGAAACCCGGAAGATGTCGATTCAGAGTTCTCAGATACCGATTCTACGGAAGAAGAAATTTCTCCACCCGTCGATAGAGTCTCGGCAATAATGGTCGCCCTACGGCTAAACGATCTCAACGAGGAGGCACGTCGACATGTTCGGCGACTCGTTGAAGAATTTCCCTACCGATACAAATTACCGGGAGACAAATTACAGCGAACGGAACTGGTGTATCATCGGATTCCGACGATTGATGATCTCCCGGTAAACACAAAACAGTACCGCTTTCCAGTCGTCTATAAAGAGGAAATGGATCGGCAGGTACTGAAGAAACTGATCGACGGAGTCATAATCCATTCCTGCTCCCCGTACAACTCTCCCGTGTGGATCGTGCCAAAGAAGGCCGATTCACAGGGACGACCGAGGATGCGGATGGTTATAGACTTCCGCAAATTGAATGAAAAGACTATCTCGGACGGCTATCCTCTGCCAAACATGATTGAAATCCTGGAACAGCTCGGTCAAGCGAAATATTTTCCGACATTCGATCTGGCGAGCGGATTTCAACAAATACCGATGGACCCGCGAGATAGTCAAAAGACCGCATTTTCCACTCTGAGCGGCCATTACGAATATTCTCGAATACCGGAGGGATTGAAGAATGCGCCTGCAACATTTCAGCGCCTGATGGATCGCGTACTATTGGGTCTACAGGGCACGGAATTATTCGTGTACCTGGACGACATAGTAGTATTCGCAGCATCCCTCGAAGAACACGAGAAAAAGGTCCGCAGACTCATGATGCGTCTAGAGGATGCGAACCTGAGCTTGGAACCGGACAAATGCTCTTTCCTGCGCAGAGAGGTGGCTTATCTGGGCCATATAGTCAGCTGCGACGGGCTCCGCATGGACCCCAAAAAGCTCGAATCGGTTCGGCATTTCCCAGTACCGAAAACGCAGAAAAATGTGCGTCAATTTCTCGGTCTCTGCGGTTATTACCGACGTTTTATACTCGACTTCGCAGCAATCTCCAAGCCACTTTCGGACCTGTTAAAGAAGGGACAACCCTTTTCATGGGGGCCCGAGCAGAAAAGGAGTTTCCGGGCATTGAGAAAAGCTCTCTGTAGTGAGCCTATTTTACGATACCCGGATCCCGAAAAACCATTCACCTTGACGACCGATGCGTCGGATCTCGCGCTCGGCTCGGTACTATCTCAAGAGCACGACGGTTTCGATCTGCCGGTTGCGTATTATTCACGCATCTTGTCGCCGGCCGAGGTGAATTACGCGACTACGGAAAAGGAATGTTTAGCAATAATTGATTCAATTGAACAATTCGCGACATACCTTTACGGAAAGAAATTCACGCTCGTGAGTGATCACGAGCCACTAAAGTGGATGCAAACGACGCTCGCTCCAGGTAAAAGGCTTAACCGGTGGAAAATGCGATTGCGTAAGTATGATTACGACTTCGTATATAAACCAGTAAAGCTGAACGTGAATGCCGATGCACTCTCGTGCAATCCGGTCGCTCGCGAGCTTTCAAGCTCGAGCGATAGTGAGGAGGAAGCTAACGAAAAAAGCCAAATAAGCTTGACAGTATTGCCGATTTCTTCCGGCGCAGGCTCCAGCAAAGGAGCTATACCCAAGCCAAAATCGATCCTCAAACCTCCTTCGGGATCGCGCGTTAAAAAGTCATCTCAAGTAACCTTGCCACCGAGTACAGACGCGATAGCAGGCCGCACGCGCGCAAGATTACAATCCGCGCCGGCCGCCGCGCCTGTATACAAGGAAGTAAGCTCGAGTTCGGAGGCTTCCGACCCGCCGATTCTACGGTTGCATAGAAGTATGCTACCCGCGGAATTATTGCCTCCGAAGAGACCAATAAAAGACCCGCCGGTTGCGGTTCAGCCGGAGGTTGAGCCTGCTGAAGAACCTGTAGAGGATACCGAGGCCGCAACCGGGAAAACAAAAGGCGAAATGGCACCACGCGATCGCTCAAGCATTGCGGTGGTTGTCAGGCCGCCAATGGATGAGACCGATGACGAAGATGACATTCAGGCTGATGAAATTATGCAAGCCGAACCACAAGCCAAAGACTGTCCCTCGAAATCGCTACAAGAGTCTCTCCAGTGGTTCGATGAATCGCTACGTTTATTGGAAAGCCGATATACGAAGGGCGATGACACAACCATAGAGTCAAACGCACCAGAGTTAGGCGAATTCGATTGGCCTGATTTCGTGTCCGAAGGAAACGAAATACACTCGGAGGCACACGAAATCCTTCGAATTTTCGACCCTTGGGATGATACCGGGCACGACCTCAAATTATCGCGTCGGTTGGAAAAGATCGCCGAGCGAGAAAAGGGTATAAGTGAGACCGAATTATTACGGCGAGTGAGCGTCATGGGTTTACCGCAATCACAAAAAGAAGATGGCGACGATGCAGATGACGAGAGCGACGTAATTGAGGAAAACAAAACAGCCTCACCCGTCGCCTCGGAATCGGCAGCCTGTGCCGTGCCGACGGTACCGCAGCGATCGGTCAGATGGTCGCTGCCTCCCGCGGATCACAACCCCATGGCACGCTCGACGCCGCATCCGAAACGGGTGCCGCGGATAATAATTGAAGATGAAACGTTACTACATTCTACGACCAATCCGAATGTACCATCGAAATCCGGAATCAATTGTCCGTCGGATTTATTCGTTGTCGTATCTTCAGATAGCGATTCGGAGACAAACTCGGATCGCTTAAGCAGATGCGAGACTTCGACATTAGAAAAGAAATATACGCCGGTAGTAGGCACTCGCGAGTGTCTTACCTATCGAGCCGATAATTATGTGCATTTTATTTCTGCCGACGGCGAATTGTCTACCCCTATTGGGAGACTGTTAGCCGACTTGGGCAAAATAAATCCGCAGGCCATAAAAACCCAAGGGTTACGGACCGGCCAGATAGCAATAACACCACATGGCGAGCGCAACGTGTACAGCGTCGTCATAAAAGACCGTTACTTTGACAGAACACTCGAAGACGACTTATTGCTGGGACTGGAGAATTTGAAAAAAATTCTCATAAATTCTGGCATTAACTCGTTTCGAATTTCACGTTCTGGAGATTTCTCCGACGCCCTGCCGAGCGGGCGTCTGGTGGAAAAACTACACGAGCTCTTCGATAAGTCCGGCGTGGCTGTAACGGTTTGCTACGGCAAACTATTGTTGCCGCCGGAAGAGTCGAGAGCAAAGGTAATAAACGAATTTCACTGCAGTCTCGTTGGCGGACACAAAGGCGTTACAAAAACCTATCGGAAAATCCGAGAACGGTTTTTTTGGCCCGCTCTCCGCAACGAGGTACAAAACTTTGTTAGGCGTTGTAAGGGCTGTCAAGAGCGTAAGCTTGTACGGGCTAAGACCCGTGAGCCCATGCTGTTAACAGATACGCCCGCTGATACTTTCGACAAAGTGTCTCTTGACACGGTGGGTCCGTTGCCCACCACTCCACATGGTAATAAGCATATTCTCACCATGCGGGACCATTTGTCGAAGTATTGTCTGGTCGAGCCTATACCAGATTTGAAAGCTACAACGATCGCTGAAGCCGTGGCGCGCCGATTGTTTACGCAATTCGGTGCCCCGCGAGCTATCCTCACCGATCGAGGAGCGTCGTTCATTAGCGGACTATTGCAAGAAATATCCGAGATATTCCGCATTAAACAAACAACAACCTCAGGATATCGCCCACAAACGAATGGGGCCTTAGAGAGAAGTCATATCGTTTTGGTGGAATACATTAAACAATATGCCACCCAATACGACGGTTGGGATAGACTGTTGCCATACGCGGAACTATCGTATAATACGTGCGTTCACGAGGCAACAAATTTCACACCATATGAAATTGTATATGGGAAGCTGGCTCGATCACCAAGTGAGTTCCCCGTCGACAATAAACTAGAAACGTATAATTCATACACCATCGAGCTAATCAAACGACTATCGGAAATTAGAGCAATGGCGGGGGACAATTTAAACAAAGCAAAGGAAAGGTCAAAGGGTTACTACGATCGGAAGATCCGCCCCTTCGAAGGTAAAATCGGAGATAGCGTTTATGTCCTAAAAGAACCGAAAAGGGGGAAATTCGATTGTCAATATCACGGACCATATAAAATCGTAGAGATCTCGGATCGAAGTAATGTAATCCTAGAGACCATAAATGGACAGAGAATTCGCAAACATGTTGACAAGGTGAAGTTGGCATACGAGTGAATAAAATAACTGTAATATTAATGGGAATATTGTTATCATCCCGTGTAAGTCGGGAGGGCTTGAGCGCCGCTCGGCGTAACACGATACATATGCCGCATGGGGCAAGAGAGACGGACGATGCACGCGCTCCGTCTGAGCGCTACCTATCCTCGTCGCTCCGCGAACGTCGCGCGTCGTCGAGCCCTCTCAGAACAAGGAATGTCAAGGAAATATGTGTGCGAGCAAGTATGTGTATGTGAGAATGCGAGTTGAGACTTGTGTTGTGTTACAGACCCGGATTGCCGGTGCGCGATAATAAGCTCGTCCGAATTTTCGTGGCCAGAGTAACCGAAACGGACAAAATGAGGCTGTCGGTGTTATTCGGGTGCCTGATGGGTTACGTTTTCGGCGAACTCAACCGAAATAATGCCTATCATGTGACAACAGTGACGGATCGTCCAGGACTATACTACGAGCGCGTGGTTACACTCCGATTGCAACACGTCGATTGGAGGGTGGCAGTGTTTATCGACTTGGAAAAATTCATCTCGAGCTTCCCGGAAGAACATGCGACTTTGACGGTAGCGTTGGAAAAGTGCTACGAAATGACACGGACAATGTTCTTCGATACTAACTTTCCGCGAGGCAAGTGCGACGAACTTTTGAACTCTAATCATATTGCCAGCCGCATCGCGCGTGCAAGGGAATTGGCGAGCGAGTTGTCGAGAAGAGCTCACGATTCGGCGCCAATACGCGACTTGGGAAGTGTACATCTACGAACGATGAGAAAACGATCCGTTCCGTTAGGATTCATAGGCTCCTTAAGCAAGTCGCTTTTCGGGACAATGAACGAAGAAGATGCGGAATACATAAATTCGCAAATCGATCGTTTGTTCTCTGATCAAGCAAACATCACACGGCTCATTGGAACACAGATGCACCTCACTCGCTCCATCCTCCAGGAGCCACACGAAGAACATCTCGCGGAAACCAGAAGAGTCAAGATTATGGATCATCGGATAAACGAAATGTGGAAAACAATAGGCGGAATCACAAAAGATACTGCCGAATTGATCTTCCGCGTAGAACTCGTGAACTATGCGAGGCGCGTCGAAATAAAAATCGATCGTTATATCGATGCGTGTGAGCAATATTTACGCGTCATCACCTTTGCCAGAGACGGGCGTTACCATCCAGCCGTTCTTACCACGACACAGCTATCGGCCATCTCGGGCGAGATAAGGGAGCGCGCGTCCGAGTTCGAATTTCCGTTGGCCGGCGACTACCTACGAGGCGAGCTACTGGCGCGTGAGGCGCGCGCCGACCTGATCTATCATTCGGGAAGGCTATTGATCATCGCGCATATCCCGCTGCTGGACCGGATGAGCTACAATCTTTATCGAATGCATCCGTGGCCGGTTCCACAAACGGGAATTAATTCAACAGGATCGGCTCACGTGACGCCAATAACCAACTACATCGCAGTATCGTACGACCGCCGCAGTTATTTTATGGCGGACGATATTTACGTGGCTGGTTGCAGTCGGCTAGAGAAAAAGTACATCTGCACCATGGAGACGCCGCTACATGAGGTATCGACATCGGAGCAGTGTGAGATCACGATGCTTACGAGACCGTCCGTACAGGCGTATCGCAACTGTAACGTGAGAGTCCAAACTCAACACAGGGCCTCGTGGATACATTTGCCGTCTCAAGGCGGATGGCTGTTCTCTCTGAATGACAAAGAACAGATACACATTCTTTGTCCAGGACTTGACGAAATTACGACCACGCTGCAGGGAGCCGGGGTGTTTCATCTTAGCCCGAACTGCGTGGGGCGAACGCGTACAACGGCACTCACCGGCATAAGGACTTACAATAGCCGAGAGCAATACTTTTATACTCCGGACATTTCCCTCAACGTGACTATCGTGGTGCCGAGGCTTCTCGAACGTCTCGATGCCGCAAATTTCGCGTTGCCCACCGAACCAATCGAAGAAGCAACGACGGAGGAAAATCCGGAGACTTGGAAGCTGCAAGAGGACGGTGAGTCGTTGTTTGAAATCGAACGACGAATCGCCGAGATAGGCACGCACCGACGCGAGAAACAACAGCGAAGTTATTTATTTCTCGCTGGCTTCTCATGCCAAGGGCTGATTATCGCCTCATTAATATTATATTGCTGTGGCTCGAGGATATTGAGAGCTCTTACGTGCCTGTGCCATACGAGACGTCGTCGCCGCAGCAGAGTCGAAGAAAGAAATCATAGTCCAGAACACGATAACGACTCTGGACGAAATCTGCGTGCGAGGCTGCGTACAAAGAAGGGCTATCGGTCTCCCAGCGCAATTCGAGGAAAAGCAACGTCAGCAACGTTCCACGCGGAAAGCGAAGACGTCGTAATCTCAAGTGGTGCCGAGCGACGAAACGAAACACCGCTATGCTCCTTACCCCGGCAAGACGCTGTGGTAGATTAGGCAGGGCCTAGTCGTCTCGAACCTTTGTGCCCCCCCACCAAGACCAACAAGGGGCACCGGAAAAAGGAATCGGCGACTTCGAGATGCAGAGCGGTCACTTATTACCAAACTGTCGACCGAGCCGAACAGTCACGCGTTCTACGTACTATTCAGTCTTTGTCGCGAGTGCGGAATCTTTAGACCTTCATAAAACAAATATCATACTTGGTCAACTCACGCGTATACGAACATTAGTGAAACGTGAGCGAACCTGAACTTAGTGAACTATTGGTACGTGGTGATTCTTCGAGTTCTGTGCGTGTGCCCCTGTGACTCTCGCGCCTTGTCTTGTCCTTCCGACAAACCTCCATGTTACATTTTCCTTTCATTGGCGCTTAGCCACTTCGCGCCTACGGGGAGGTCACTTACTGACGATATAGCGAATATCTCGCTGATTTAGCGGTCATTCGCTGAATTAGCGGCAACCGCTTCTCCCCCGGGCGTGCGGGGTTGGGCTGTCAACTTCTTACTTTCCGTGAGCGATTCTCCGCTCAACTTCGTCCCGCTTCGCGCGAATACCCGCTCGGATAATTCCTGGCGGACTTTCTTTAAGCGGTCTCTCGCTCGAGATTGTCTGCCGGATACTCCTGAGCGTACAACCGCGCGGGCGGTTAACATCATTGTAATCTAATCCTTCCCGCTACGCGCGTTTACCCGCTTGGGACATTCCGGGCGGACTTTCTCTGAGCGGTCCTTCGCTTGAGACTGTCTGCCGGGTGTTCTTGAGCGTACACCCGCGCGAGCGTCTAACATCACCGTTGCTCTGGCATTCTTTGCTTCGCGCGAATACTCGCTCGGAATATTCTGAACGGACTTTTTCTGAGCGGACCCTCGCTCGAGATTGTCTCGCTCGGATACTCCTGAGCGTACAACCGCGCGGGCACCCAACCCTCTTCTCTTCCTCTCACCTTCGTCAGTCGGCAGGGCCGGGAGGAGACGCGGAATTCAAATGGGGCGACGTGCAGGAACTAAACATCGGTTCCAGCGTGAGAGGGCAATAGCTGCAGGGAAGGGTCTCACACCCGTCCAAGGACGCGAGGAGCCGACCGCTGCGGTGATCACTGCCCAGCCACAGCCATCGACCAGCATCGAGGACCAGCCATCGGCCGCGAATACACCAGGAACGCCATCCGAAGATCAGCGGCCAATTGCTGGCACCTCCGGAGCTCCAACCGACCAGAATCCGGTCACTACCAGCACCGAGGATCATCAGCCGGTTGCCGGTACTTCCGAATTATCCAAGGAACAGCTTCCGCCTGCCAGCACCGAGAAGCAACTCCCGGTTGCTAGCACCTCCGGAGCAACACCAGCGGAAAAACCCGTGGCTGTGGTACCGCCGTGGAAGGTGGATATCCTCTACGTGGTGCCAGAGCCACCGCCGCCAGGATTCCGACCGGCAGGAGAGCCAGCCGCGACCGAACCCGTGATCGTGCCGGCCACTAACGAGCCGGCCGTGAACGAGCCAGCCGCGGAACCACGGAGACGCCGACCGGAAACCAGGCCCGCGAGACGACGATCCGCGGACAGGACGCCCAGAGTGCCAAGGGAGCCTAGGAGGAGGAGGCAACGTTCGGCCGAACGAAATCCGACGGTGGAAGAGCCACGTCGGAGCAGACGCCGAACCGGCAATAACGAGCCTGCGGAAGAGCCACCAGCGGTACCGCAAGCCGCAACCGAGCCAGCAGGCCCGTCGGTCGACCCGCCGCTTCCACGAAGACGACCCGGGCCGCTGTCATCGCGACACGGCACGATTACCCGAGTGCCGGCAGTTGCGCTCGATAGGATCGAGCCTGTGCGGGAAGCAGTTGGCGCACCGAACATAGAACCCGCGGAACCAGTGCGCGCAGCCGCGAATAACGCCACCGCGGCGACGGACGTACCTGCGGAACCAGTGCGCGAAACCGCGAACACAAGTGCAAGCGCGAACGCGAGCACAAGTGCGGACGCGAGCGCGAACACGAGTGCTACCGCGAACGCGAACACGAGTGCGACCGCGAACGAGAGTGTGACCGCGAGCACAAGTGGACCCTCAACGGGACATTCGTGACTGAGACCGACAGGCATTGCACCACCTCCTGGGACAGTGCCCCTCGGTCAACAATCAAGTGCGCGAGTGACCACGGACATCACGATCGTGACGCTTGATTGACCAAGCAAGTGATCTAGCAACAAGGTACAAAGAAGCGATGGAGCAGCGCGCGGTCACCACTACCCTAAAGGGGCAATGCGCGTGTTGTGCCCAACCAACGGTGCGTTGTCCCAATTGGGAAAAATGCTACGAGAAATGCATGATGCGGCACGAGAGGGGTAGCGAAGGGCGCCGATGCGTCCTTTGCCGCTCCTTCGTGGCCAACAAAGAGACGGCACGTCATGCCGGAGTGTGCATGTCGCAATATGCGCGATGTGTCGCAGATTTAAAGGCAAAACCAGCCACTATGCCGGCCGGCATGCGCTCCAGCGAGCGCCAACAGGCGAGAGCCCCAGGAGAACCAACCGCCGGGACAACCAGCCAGTAGCACGGCAACAACAACAGCCAACAACAGCACGACAGCGCGATCCCGGGTGTTCTGGCCCACCAGGAGACCAGGCGCGCCGGTAAGACGGCCCGCAACCGTCACCGTCAAGGACAAGGGCCAACAGACGGAGTTTGCGACAAAGGACAAGGGAGTGCAAACGGCGCCCTTGCACTTAGAGCCCGGGGAACTCTACCCATTTGTGCAGTGGGTTGGGCCCATCCGCCTCGGGCGCCCACTCTGCCGCGCTGATAAGCGACGTCTGGAGCGGGCATTTGACGCCCTATGGGGGGAAGTTTACTCCCTCATCGACGGGGCGGAAGAGGCCGAAATCACGGACATCCCAACGGCACCTCCCGCCGAATCGGAAAAACCGGAGGACTCTGCACCCGGTCAACAAAACAACGGAAATAATGTCGAGGAAGATCCGGAAGAAGGGGCATTGGCTGGTGACATCGAATCACCAGCTGCGCCCTCTCTTCCGCATTCCGAGCCCCCATGCGATCGTATCAAATCGTGGCTTCGGAATCTGCCAAGCCATGATACGATTTTGCGTCGGGCAAGTCTATTCATGGACCTACCCGGCCAAAGGGAATTGGAGAGAATCCTTGGGAACTCCCTGGCGGAGCCGGACGAAAGAAGCTCCCACAATGGATCTGGCAAGGGAACGGAGGAAACCGAGGCAGAAGATCCGCCTGCAGGGGAGGTCGCGACGGAGCCCGACGCAGGCCCCACCTCGCAGGAGGAGGCCACCGAGAAGACGGCCGAAACGAGCGGCCAGCGGAACGAGCCACCAGGGCCACTGTTCGACGAATCGTCCGCGTCCAGTACACCTGTCGTGGACACGACCGCGCCGGAAAAACACGCCGACGAGGACAGTGAGCGCCAATTGTGGCTGCACCTACATGTGCAGTCACAATTGTACCTCGAAACTCCGGGCGAAGTCTTCACGGGGCTCGCGGATTCGGAGGACACCGAAAACGAGCCCCGCAACTAGAACGAGTCGACGGCGAGGGATTCACAGCCGTCTAGAACGAGTCGACGGCGAGGGATTCACAGCCGTCTAGAACGAGTCGACGGCGAGGGATTCACAGCCGTCTAGAACGAGTCAACGGCGAGGGATTCCCGGCCATCGTCATGGAGCAACGATCGGGACATTCCCGCTACCCGGATCAACGCAACAGAGCAACGCGGTATCGTAGACCAAAAATATCGTAAATATAATACCGTCAAACCGAAAAAAGACATTAGTATAGCTTCGCATACATATATATATACCATATAATACTGAAAATTAATAATTCGACGCGGACGTCGAATCTTAAGGGGGGAGGATTGTTACGATCGTGCTGCGGGAGGATTCGCTTTCCGCGGATCCAAAGTGCGCAGCGCGATTCGAAACCCCGATACGCGCGGATAGATCGTCTTCGCGCTGACGAGGGCTGCAGCGATAGGATTCCGCTGCTGCCGCCGTCGCGCGAAGACATCGAAACCAAATATCTAACTAGATAATAAGTTCTAAGAAGACTGACCGTTGCGCGTGACTCGGTAACGGATATCGCAATGGCGTTCTCCGTCGCCGAGTCCGCTGAACAATGAAAACGCGAAGGTTGCAAAAAATCCACCCCGGCTTGCCACTTTCCGATTGCGAGATGAGCTCGGCGGATGAGCTCGCCGGGGAGACCAGTCCCGTTTTGACACGAGAATCGAAAGCTTGTCACGGAAAAACTCCTCGTAGAAGCACTCGCAAAGTGATATAATTCTGTCAATAGAGAACCGCGGCTCATAGAAATTGTTCGAAAGTCATTAGAGCCGAAAGGAGCTTTGATTAGTTTTTGCGCCGCGACGGTCAGCCTTCACGTGCTAGGTTAAGTGTTACACCTTGTGCCACGAACTATATAGAGACAGTCGTGTAGAATTTAAGTGATCGCAGCCACCCGAAAGTATAGAAAGGGGAAGAGAAAGAGAGAGAAGCGAGAGGGAGGAAAAGTGTCTGCGATCGGAATATTATTGTAAGTAGAGTTTAAGCAACTGAACAGGATAAGAATTAGAATATAAGGAATATTTTCATAATAAAGGCATCAGGGATAACTTTTCAAAACTGGTTAATAAAAATATTATCCTTTTAATTTTTACCAAAATTTGAAGTCAAAATCTTGTCATCTTTTAAAAACCTAACCATCCTCAAGAAACGCCCTGTATAGGACGTCCGGTAAGGACCCCAAAACAAAATTAAATATAAACCCTTCGTACTTCATACGAAGGGGTTCACTTGAGAGCCCAATAACGCCCTGGGACGTAACAAGTAAACATATCCCATCGTGAAAACTACCTCGTTTGTTATACCGCTTAATCGTAAAATTTCGTCTCTATAAATTTTTGTATCATTACCCAAACATTGTAATTTTATTACACTTCTACTTGCTCCTGTATCCAATAACAATATCATATCATCAGGAAGATCACGACTTTTCATTTTTATAGTAGGAGGAATTACGTCTTTTTCCGGCATTATTACAAATATGTCGATTATTCGACAGTTGAAGTTATCAGGGGTGTAGTACTTATTGTCAAAACCGGGTGCGACTGTGAACTGGCCTGAGCCGGCGCACCCATTGTTGCTTGGCCATTCCCGTTTCCTTGACCCATTCCAGTAGTGTAGCTAGGCCGTTTCTAAATCACCTCACTTTTGAGGTTATACATGGTGCTTAAATGGGTAATCACCCAGCCTCGTAAAATGTTTCCCGATGTAAAAAAGTGAGGTTATACATGGGTTCTCCATAAGAAAAAAAATTTCGATTCGCGAAATTTCGTGAGTTTTTTTTTCGACGTAGTAGGTTGAAAAAAGTTAGGTTATGTACGCGGTTCGGCTCATAGTCGGTAAGTAGATTCATCGAACTTTGGTGGTAAATTATCGACTAATGTAGATGTTGATTTTATCAACCGATGATGTGTTGTCGATAAATTAGATTATATGTTGATCACACGTCGATAAAATAGTTATCGATAAAAATGATCTATACTTCATGCGATCAATAAAGTAGTAACATGTAATATTTCTGTTACAACTGTCGATAAAATAGATTATATGTTGATGGTATGTCGATAAATAAGACTGATTCTATACGCTTGGGATCGATTACGTGATAATACGTAAAATATATTTAGTTTCACAACGACGTGATAATCGATTTATTGATTCGACAATGTATACATTATGTTGTCAATACAGATTTATAATTGAGTTTTTTTCATGTATGTGTGTGTGTGTGTGTGTGTGTGTGTGTGTGTGTGTGTGTGTGTGTGTGTGTGTGTGTGTGTGTGTGTGTGTGTGTGTGTGTGTGTGTGTGTGTGTGTGTGTGTGTGTGTGTGTGTGTGTGTGTGTGTGTGTGTGTGTGTGTGTGTGTGTGTGTGTGTGTGTGTGTGTGTGTGTGTGTGTGTGTGTGTGTGTGTGTGTGTGTGTGTGTGTGTGTGTGTGTGTGTGTGTGTGTGTGTGTGTGTGTGTGTGTGTGTGTGTGTGTGTGTGTGTGAGTGGGTTATGTGGGACTCGGCCATTCCTGGCAATACCCACTAAAACATTCCTCCTCTCGACTGTAATCCCCCCCGCGGAAACCGCCCAAAAGGCTTTACTTCGCGAGGGGCAGTCTACGCCTCAGACGGCCCTTCTGGCACGCACTCGGAATTTAAGCGCGTCTGGCTCTTCGCTCTTCCATCTTCCTGATGGAATTCAGCTTCTCCACAATGGACGTGGCGAGGGTAACCACCGCGTCCCAACCATCCTGTGAGCCGAGCAGGCACCTTCCCATGCCTTCCGGTGTCATGGATCCTCCCCATGACGCTCGGAATCGCTCCCGGTCCTCGGCGAATCTCGGGCAATGGAAGAGCACGTGTTCCACGTCCTCGTCGATCCCAGGACACACCGGACATTCCGCGCCATCGTACACGCGAATGCGATGTAGATAGCTGCGGAAGCACCCGTGCCTGGTGAGTACCTGGGTCAGGTGGAAAGTTGTAAGTCCACCCTGCCTGCTCGCCCACGCTCTCACATTAGGAATCACACGGTGGGTCCACCGACCCTCGCCTGCTGAATCCCATCTCCGCTGCCATTCTTCGAAGGTGATGCTGGACCATCGATCATCCCCACGCTCTTGATCGATGCCATCAGCATCAGTACGCCTACGCTCACGGTACATCCTGGCCCTCTCGGCTGCCAGTAGATCAATAGGGGGCAATCCTGCGATCACCGAGAGAGCTATGTCAGACACGGTTCGATACGCTCGGGCCACCCTTAGCGCGACAGTCCGGTAGGCCCGTCGGCACGTGGCTCCGTAACTCGGATGGGCGTTCAAGGCATCAGCCCAAATCGGAGCCCCGTAGAGAATTACGGAGCTCACAACGGAGGAAAGAAGGAAACGTCGCGGCTCCTTCGGTCCCCCGATGTTGGGCATGATGCCCGCTAGCGCTCGCGCGACCCGTGATGCCTTCGAGCCCGCGTTCAGAAGATGTTCTCTGAACGACAGCCGCGCATCCAGGATGACACCGAGATATTTCAACGTGTCTGCGGTCTTGATCTTGCTATGACCGACCGTGAATGTAGCGTATGCCCTCTTCTTCGTCCGAGAGATGAGCACCGCCTCCGTCTTCTCGTCCGCCAGACTCAGCCCATGGTCGCTCAACCAGTCGGCTACTACCTCGATTGAGTCATCTCCGAGGTGTTGCACCTCATCGATGGTTTTCCCAACGACGACGAGGGCGACGTCGTCCGCAAAGGCCACCATCGATACCCCGTCTGGAAGCGGCTGCCGAAGCAGGCCATCGTACAAGACGTTCCAGAGGAGGGGCCCTAGGACCGAACCCTGTGGCACGCCTCCTGTGATGTTATAGGAATGCGTGCCGTCGTCGGTGTCGTAAAGCAGGGTCCGGTCCGTCAGGTAGCTCGAGATGACTCTTCGCAGGTAGAGCGGCACCTTGAGATCTTGCAGGGCCAGCAGGATCTTGTCCCACCTGGCCGAGTTGAATGCGTTCCGGATGTCCAAAGCGATGATGGCACACATGCGCTTTGTACACCGGCTGCCACTGATGGCGTCCGTGGCTAGCGCCACAACCCGGCCAATAGCGTCCACTGTTGAGCGACCCTTACGAAAGCCGAACTGGTTTTCAGACAGGTCTCCAGCTCCCTGTATGGCTGCCTCTAGCCTGGCACATATGACTCGTTCGAATAGCTTCCCGGTTATGTCTAGCATGCACAGCGGTCGGTACGAGGAAGGTTCGTCCGGGGGTTTGTTTCCCTTGGACAGAAGGACCAACCTCTGTACCTTCCACTGTGCCGGGAAGCATCCTTCGCGAAGACATCCGCTGAATGTATTCCCGAAAATATCGGGAGCATTCAGCGCAGCGGTCTTTACGGCCAGGCCAGGGACCCCATCCAACCCTGGGGCCTTGCGGATGGTGATCTTGCTGGCAGCCATCTTCAGTTCGTCTTCCGTAACGTCTGGCGTCTCGGCTGCACCATCGTCTGCCATCAGGCCAGTCTCGGCACGCCGTTTCTGGTGTTCCGGGAACAGGTGTCGGACGACCCTGTCGAGGAGGGTTGGACAAGTTGGAGCGGTGGCACCCCTGGGCTTGATCTTGTTCATGACCGTTTTGTACGGTCGGCCCCAGGGGTCACTGTCCACTTCCTCGCAGAAGTCCAGCCAGCACTTTCGCTTGGCGGCCTTGATGGCAGCCTTGAGGCGTTTCCGCACTGCTTCATAGGCCGCAGCCAGTTCCTGGTATTGCGGTCTATTCACAGCTCTTTGGTGCAGCCTACGAGCTCGGAAGCACTCTCGGCGAATCTCTACGATGTCCTCGTTCCACCAATATACTGGTGGACGGCCGCGAGGGTTGGACTTCGCGGCCATGGAGGCATCGCAGGCCGCTGTGATGGTTTGCGAGAGGCTTCGAGCTCGTTCCTCGGGCGTTCCCTGCACTGTCGCTCCCTCTAGCATGCAGAGGAACATATCCCGGTCGAAGGTGGCGGGTGCCCATCTCTCTTTTTTGCGTCTGCACGACGCCCCTGCTTTCCTGCTGGTCAGCTGGAGCGGGTATACCAGGGCGTGGTGGTCGCTGCCCGTGTACCGATCGCTAACTTTCCAGTCGAGCCCTTCCCTCATCAATCTAGGATCGATGAAGGTCAGGTCGATAACGGAGGTCCTGCCACCCTTCGAGAAGGTTGGTTTGGACCCCGTGTTAGCGATCTCCAGCTCCAGTATCGCGAAGGCCTCGAGGAGGGCGCAACCGCGGTGGTTGGTACTCGCGCTGCCCCATTCCGTCGCCCATGCGTTAAAGTCCCCTCCGATGACGACCGGCAATCTGGAGGTCCTTGCACTGTCGACGATGGCATCCAGGGATCTCAGGTATTCGTCGGTGGTAGCACTGGGTGGAAGGTAGCAGCTGTATATTCTTATACCAGCCACCTCCACCCAAGTGAAACCGGGCCGAGGGGCGGATATCTTTTTGGATATATGGAGGTTTCCACATACCCAGATGGCCGCCTTGCCGGTCGAGTCCCGTACCCAGTTTGGTTCACTGAGATCCCTGTACTCCTCGTTGACGATGACTACGTCGGCCTTCTCTTCCCTGACCAGCTGGAACAGCAGGTCCTGGGCCACAGCACAGTGGTTCAGGTTTATTTGAAGCACCTTAGCCATTGCTGGTCGATGCCCCAACCTCCTGCACTGCCTGTCGCTTGACTGTGCAGTCCACAGCCCTGTGACCCTCTTTGCCACACCGGAAGCACTGCGACGACCGGTCGACCTCGCTCTCACAGTCCCTCGCCAGATGTCCATTGTTGTGACACCTGAAGCAACGGGAGGATGTTTGGCGCGGCCGAACCCGGCAATTCACCCATCCAATCCTGAGCCTTCCGCTTTGCAACAACTCTTTTGCTGCTGCAGCGGGAAGCAGGACGCTAGCCGCCTGGGTGCCACTGTAGGAGTCCCTGAGTTTAATATCCTCAGGGGTCACCGCTCCTGGCCCAATCGCCGCAGTGATGGCCTGTGCCACCTCTTCTATGGTTGTGGCCTCGTCCATGTCCTTGATGACCAGGACTTCCCTATGAGTCAGCGTCTGAACAGCCGCCGACTCTACTAGGGTGGCCGAGACCACAGCCTGTAGCACTGGGGTCTCTACACCAGGCTTCCCCAGCTCCAGGAGTAATTCCCCCCCTCGGGTCCGCCTGATGCGGGTTACCCTATCGCCCAGAGCTTTGAGATCCGGTGCGGCTCGTACTTGCCGGAGTATTGCGGCATACGACACCTCACCCGTGGCCTTGATGTGGATCGCATCAGGACGGGGGGGTCTAAGCAAGACCTTGGGCTTTGCCTGCCTTTGGTCGCGCCTGCCGGCCTCTTCTATTGATAACGGCTGCTGTTGCCGTTTCTTCTTGCCCCGTTTGACGACTGTTACCCAGTCGGGGCCTTTCGGCTGGGCCACTGGCTGCTGACTGGCTTCAGCTGGCCGGGCCGGATCCCTCTGGGGCGTCGCCTCTCTCTTCTTCTTCTTCCTCTTCTTCCTCGCCGGCGGAGACCGAGGCGGTGAGGGGCGCTCGCGGTCCAGTTCTCCGTGGGGCGCCCGGTCGGTGCGAAAGAGAGGCGAGGTTTGGCTCGACCCCTCTTTGCACGGTCGTGCTTCCCGGGCTGGGGTTGCAGCGGGCCGCGCCGCCGCAAACTCTTTCATCGCCCTTAGCGTGCCCCGTGCCTTGACCTTGAGCTCTGTGTGGAGGTTCTTCTTCTCCAAGATGAACCCCACCAGGGACTCAAGTTCTTTTCTTAGGCGCTGAAAAGCCTCTTGGGCATTCTGCGTCACGCTCTCGCCACCTGTGTCACTTGTTGCATTAGATGCTACAGAGGCCGAGTGACCAACCTCTGTAGTACTGCGGTCGTTAGATGACGACGTCCCGGGGCCCGCTTGCTCACCCCCGACGGACGCCGGTACTGGGGATCCGAACCCCTGCACCGTAATCGTTTTTTCCTGTCGTCCTGCCATCCTGATTTGTTGACGAGGTTTACTCCCCACTGTCGGTCCGCGGGAGGTGTTTTATTTGCCTCCTACCCTCTATATCTAGAGAGCGTTCCCCTATCCGCCACCTGGGGACGCGCCACGTAGGGGTCAGTTTCCCCCTGTGGTGTGTGTGTGTGTGTGTGTGTGTGTTTACATATTATATTTTTTCTTATTTATTCCATGATTTTGAATGACGTTGGATTCAGATAAAGTGGTAAAGGAGAATGAGCCAAGAACACTCGACTGCGTTGGAGAACGTGGATAGTGATGTCACTACCGAAAAATACGTTTGCATTCTTTTCGTCAATATACATTATTGACTTGATGTTTTTCTTCGCGTTGTCTGCTTCATGGTACAGGATCTCCGTGATATGGTCGATTGCGCTGAATTGTTTTATAGATTTAGGTGTTTGATTTTTCAGCACGTGATTGAGTTCATTCAAAATCGGTTTGAACACGTTTTGATGCGACGATTGAACCATCGTTATCCACAGTTCGTCACAAATTTTTTTATTCAATGGAATATCGGCTTCGTTGAGTATGATATCTGTAATTTCGCCATCGTATGTAGCTCTTTGAGTTTCCTCTTCGAGTACGTCCGTTTCAAAGAATATATTCTCCGTTAAATCGTCCCAAGCCAATATTGAGGCTATTCGTTGCAAAGTACTGATGAATTTCCTCGGCATCAGATATCGATATCGAACGTGATCTTCACGTTTATTTCGGTTCATCTTCTTTTTATACACAACAGCAATAAGTTCATTTTCTTCATTAAGATCATCCTCGTCCATTATTCCTTATTGTTTTAATCAATTCGCACGGAATAATGAATCGCACAGATATTATATTACTTGATACTATGCAATCGTTCACAATGGTTTCCACACTGTTGTCTGTTCGTTTGAAGTTCGCGATATATACTTTATATTTCTTGTTACAAAACTGCGACATATCCCCCTCCTCTCATTAATCCGATCGATTGGTGGGGTAAAGTAAATATCCACTACAATCTCCGAGACCGTTTATGCTCAACTTTTTTCACATTAAACGCAACGTTTTGAATGACGTTGGATTCAGGTAAAGTGCGGTACATGAATTACTCCAGGACATTTGACATTGATCGAGGACGTGAATAGTGACGTCACTTCCAAAAAATACGTTCGGATTCTTCTTGTCGATATACGTTATTGACTTGATGTTTTTCTTCAAATTTTCCTGGTCATGATGAATGATTTCGAGGACATGTTTCATTGGAAACTGACTTATAGATGTCGGCGTTCGATTTTTCAGAATGTGATTGATTTCACTCAAAATCGGGTGGAACACTTTTTTATGCGATGATTGGACCATTGTCGACCATAGTGCGTCGCAAATTTTCTTATTCAATGGAATATCATCTTCGTTAACGATGATATCCACAATTTCACCGTCGGATATAGCTCTTTGAGATTCGTTTTCAGTTATTGCCGTTTCAACGAAGAAATTATTTTTTGAATCATCGTCACATCCCAATAGTGAGGTGATTCTTCGCAAAACAGAAACGAAACATCTCCGCATCAGATATCGATAACGAAACTGTCTTCCACGATTATTTCCATCCATATTTTTATTATACACAACACAAATAAGTTCATTGTCTTCATACATTATTTGTCAGTGCTTTGATCAATTCACACGGAATAATTTATCGTACAGATATTTTGTAACGAGAGACTATACGATTATTCGGAATGCTTTCGACACTGTTGTCTGACTCGTTTGAAGTTCGTGATACGTATTTTATATTTTTTTTGTTGTAAACTGTAGCATTAAGACAGAGATGACTATACCGATACGTTATTCGTTTCATTCGTTTATCCCCTTCTCATTAATCGGATCAGGTGGTGGTGGTGGTAGAGTAAATGCCCGCCTTCTCGAGGCGTCGCAAACTGTATATTCCCCTCTTTACTAGACTCAAGTCATTCCTCGTTAGTGTGATTCATGCTGACCTTCGATGTTCCACACTACAGACACATGCTAATTTTCAATGCTTTACGGTAGCGTCAATGTCTGCCTGCTCGCACGCGCTGCCTCCTCGCCGGCGCCTGCCTCTTCCTTCTCCTCGCCGAGGCATTGCTTATCACCCATTCACGCTACACCGTTAAGCTGCAGTGGCTACTGCTCTCGCTAGGCTCAAGCTATGCTGGCAAATGCGAGTTACGCGTGTGATTCATGCTGACCTTCGATGTTCCACATTACAGACACATGTTAATTTTCAATGCTTTACGGTAGTGTCTACGTACGTAGTGTAGTACGTACGTAGTAGTGTGTACGGTAATGTCTGCCTGCTCGCACGCTGCCTCATGTTAATTTTCAATGCTTTACGGTAGCGTAAATGTCTGCCTGCTCGCACGCTGCCTCCTCGCCGGCGCCTGCCTCTTCCTTCTCCTCGCCGTGGCATTGCTTATCACCCATTCACGCTACACCGTTAAGCTGCAGTGGCTACTGCTCTCGCTAGGCTCAAGCTATGCTGGCAAATGCGAGTTACGCTGACCTTCGATGCTACGTCCGGGAGGATACAAAAACAGAGTTTACACAATTATAAAATATCTGTTTTGTTAATCCATGAATTATGCGATGAATCCAAACCCAACCATTTTACATATATTTTATTACCTTTTTTTCGTAAAATTTTTTCAATCAGATAAATATTCGATTGTTTTGTTGATTGAAGTTCTTGCTCATAAAATCCACCTTTAATATCATTTCCATTCGCATCTCGTAATAAATATGTAACTGGATTTGTTTTTTGAATACGCGTGATTTGAAAAATTTCAGTTGTCCAATTAGGTGTATATCCTTTGCTAAATAGATTTTTATATTTGCTAATTCGAACAAAATCATCTATTTTGTACTTAGCAGGTGCAGCAATTTTAACGTTGCTATAGACCGTTGATAATAACTTTTTATTATGTTTAGGTGTCACATCAGCTGGTCTCATTTTGATTGTTCTATGCATTTTTTTATTATAGTCATCTACGAGTTTTGGTAATATATTTGTCCATTTATAATTTCCATTAAAGGTAAATTCTTTCCACATATTATTCTTGAGAGTTCGATTCCAGCGTTCGACAATTGAGGCTTTCATAACGCTATACGTAGAATAATGGTTAATATTATTTGCTTCCGTAAATTTTTTGAAGTCTTTATTAAAAAATTCTTTTCCATCGTCTGTTTGAATATTTTTCGGCTTTCGTTGCGATGTAGCGATTATGCTGTTGAACGCTTCTACGACGTTTCCAGAACTTTTCGTCTTTAACGGACGCGCCCAAGCAAACTTCGAGAACGTGTCGATAACAGTAAGGATGTACTGGTTTCCGGAGTTTACTCGGTAATGAGCTCGCATGTCGACCAAGTCGGCTTGCCACAAATCGTCGTATCCTTTTGTGATTACACGCCGACGACGAAAATTCTTTCGCGCAGAGGAATGAAGTTCCTCGATTATTTGTCTTCGTTCGTTGACGATTTTTTTCGATTCTTGAAGTGATGTTTCCTCTTTTCTTTTCCTCATGATTGAATTATGTTCGATCTGTATTTACCTGTTTTACTCTGATTACGTAAATCGTCGATTGAAGTTTCATGTTTTACTACTGTTTTCATGGTTTTCAGTAGATCCGTTTTGATATTATCTTGATTACTTAATTATTAGATTCGATTTTAGTGATCTTTTTTTTTTTGTTCTGTTAGATCTTTTTGAACTTTTTTAATCTCTTGGGTGTTCATTGAGAATATTTTCACAATGTTATTTTCAATTCGAGTACGCTCTTCTCGAAACTGATTGACATATTCATTTATATTTTTTTGGATTGCTTGATCAAGGTCGATGACTTGTTGATTCACTTTATTCTGATTTTGAATCAAGTTTTCGATTTTTTCCGTTAAATTTTGGCATATTTGTCGAAATTCATTGTTTGCCTCATTCGTTATCTTATCTTTTTCCTGTATTATTTTTTTTATTTGCTCATTAGCTTGTTCACTTTCTGTTTTTGTTAGAAATGTAGGAAAAATTTTTTTTTGCAAATCTTGATCAATTTTCATTAAACGATGATCTAAATAATTTTTATTCACTGCACTATCTTTAACCGTTGGATCGGCTAAATGGATAATTGAAGCAAAATCCGCATCGTATGCTGAATCGTCTTTATTCCATTTGAGTGAGTCATATGTCGTATTTGAAGAAATAAGATATTTCGGTTCACTATTATTATTTCCGAATTTATTGATAAACATTTTTTTTCACGAACGAAGCAACTCGCTCTCAATACAGGCGAATACTGAATTCTCCGCATCTGTGATTAATATATTTATAGAATGATATTTTCTTCACGTAATTCTTCGAGTATCGACATTATTTCGTTATCATGTCCAGTATTTCCGGCATCTTTAGATGCCATCAATAAACGCAGTCTATCGATGAGCTCGTTAATATTATTCCAGTAAATGTAGTCTGTTACGGAATAGGGTTTGTCGTACATGCACATCGGTAGCTTCGCGTCGCTCTCTGTATGTAGAGAGGCTGCTGCATGCGGCGTATAACCACTTCCCGTCGACGTTAGCGTAGGAAACATAGGAGCAATTATTTTTCTATATTTATACCCTTTATTTCCTCTAAGCTGTTGGTCCGATGAATAATTTCGACGATGTGCATTGGTTGCAATCAATATCTGTTTATATTTTTCCATATCCATAGACGTGATAATGTCGTTATCAGGTATTCTCATGAAAATCAATTCAAAGATACCCGGTGTTCCTTTATAACGGATTCCATTAATCAGCAGGTTATCGTCCTTGTCCACTTCAAACACCGAATTGCCAATCATCATCGAATCGTTTCGAAAATGTATACCATATGTATAATCGATTTGTTTTTTTGAATCCGTTCCAAAAAATATACTGATATATTTTTGCGCTAAAGGCCCCAATTGCTCGCTTATTGATCGTGAAACGTCAGGGCGATTGATTACTTCCCGAATAGATTGTTCATGAGGTGAAATTGGTGAAAAAAAAATTTGTCTGCTTGAGGCTGCTTGATCGTTCAACGGTGTACTATGCAACACTCTCGTTTTTTTCGTCGATAGCGAGTTTGTTGGAGTTGCTGATGCGATTGAAGAATGTTCCAATGTTTTATCCAGGTCTTCAGAGGTTTTTTCGTTATAATCGATAATATCGTTAATATCATCATCGATATCATCGTTATCATCATCATTATCATCATCATTATCATCGTAGTCATTCTCGCTGATTTCATTTTTTTTAATTTTTTTTTTTTGATTACTTTTATCAGTATCGATTTTACGTTTTTTCTTCAATACATTGTCTTGAACCAATTGTTTCAACGGTTCAGTTATCGGTTTATATGATTCTTCCATCAGTTCTTGATTGATAATTTTCCCCATTTTCAATGCCTTATGTTTTTCACGTATAATGTCACTTGTTCGCGCAATTTTTTTTAACACACTTGCCTTTAACAATTTCATTTTTTTTTAATTATTTTTCTCCATGATCGAAAGCGACGTAGGAATACTCTTTCGTCTATTATAGAAATTAAAAGACGACCGTAGTCAACCGTGACTGATTATCGACTGACTGAATCAGATAATTGCAAACTCGTTAAATCCTTTTCGATATCGACCGTTACGTATAGCACTATCTTTATCTATCACCAAAAATCCATATTTTTGTTCCCAACATATAGAGCATAGTTCGAAAAAATCATCGTATGACATATCTGTATTCACGTGATCATTATATACATGACGCAGATTCATGTTATCTTGTTTGAAAATTATTAGAAGATTTGCATTATCACGTATAAGATGTTTCGGAATTTTTGCATAAGTTTGACAAAGATAGAAACAATCAATTTCAAAATGTCTACCCATTGAAAAATATTCTCTGATCACATCTTGTTTATCGCAAGCTACATCATCAAAAATAAATATTGAATTAATCAATGCATCATCGGGATGAATGACGTCGGAATTATTCGAAAATGTGAAATAGCCAATTTCTGCAATCGATGACAATAGATTCTGAAGATATTGATATTTCGGTTGTTGAAGCGATTTTGAGTAGACATATAAATTTTCAAATCGAACTCCATGCGGACTTTCAATTAGACTGATAATTAAATTAGTTTTTCCACAATTCGACGGTCCACAAATTATAGCTCGTATGGTTGATGGCAACAGTTTACCATGACGATGATTTTTTTTTTTTTTTAACGATCTTTCCTTATTACACACGTTAATAGATATTGGTTGCTTAATAAATCGCATATTGTAGCAAGAAAAGAGAAAGAGCGCTCCGTTAATTATGATATCGATAGAATAATTGAACTGAGATTTTTTTCAATTAATTAAATTGATATATAACTTTTTCATGAAAAGAGGGAGAGGATGAATTCGTAGTTCGATTAAATGATCATTTTTTATTGATTTTACAAATCTTTTTCGATTGTATTGAGTGATTTTACATTTGGGTTACACTTTGTCACTCTTGTAATATAGATTCACTTCTGTAGTTATATTTATTTTGATTGTTTGTCGTTTTTCTTCTGACGTTGATCCTCGGTTTTTTTAACTGAAAAAAATTGTTTCCTCATTATTCGTATTTATTTTTGAGTATTTCATTTTTTTTTCTATCGAATATTTTTTTACCTTCCGGAGGATCCGGTACAGTACGAATTTCCGGTACAGTATGAATATTCTCCTCTTCTTCGTTTTTCTTCTTCTTCTTCTTCTGTTTGTCGCTCCACTTTTTTCCTTTTTTCTTCAATTCGAACACCACTACCTCGTCCTCCTCGTCCTCCTCCTCCTCCTCCTCCTTCTCCTCCTCCTTCTCCTCCTCCTGCTCCTCCTGCTTCTCCTCCTCTTCCTCCTGTGGATTCTCGGTTTTTTGAGCTAAAAAAATTGTTTCATCAA
This sequence comes from Ischnus inquisitorius, assembly GCA_963924025.1. Taxonomy (NCBI): domain Eukaryota; kingdom Metazoa; phylum Arthropoda; class Insecta; order Hymenoptera; family Ichneumonidae; genus Ischnus; species Ischnus inquisitorius. The sequence goes on along the minus strand of OZ001253.1, from coordinate 14,624,693 downwards.
CATTTGTTTTTACTGTTGACTATTTTTTAATTGAATATTTTTTACCTTCCGGCTGCTTCTGTTTGTTGTCCTCGTTTTTCTTCTGTTGCTTCGGCAGTTTTCTTTTCATTTCGATATAGATATAATCTGCCTCTTCCTCCTGCTCCCCGGCTGCTGCTATTTCCGCCGCTGCCTCCTTTACCAGTTTATAAAATATAACTTTCTCTTCGATTTTATGAGTCGATAAATCATGATGGTATACCTGTGAGCAGGATTCTTTTCTCATGTTCGACAGTTGTGTTTTCCATGTTGATTCGGGGAGTGTTTCCATGTTCATCACAATGCGTAGATCTTCGTCTTCGAGTACAACACATATTGGACCACATTTTCGTTCGGCGATTTTTCCGATAACGTTTCGATGTATAAACTTGTACTGACCGCTTGGTACATTGATCAGTATATCATTACGCAGTTCGTACTCAACCGCACGAGAAATCGCTTCTAAGAGAAGGTCGAGTATTTCGTCATTTAACTCTTGCAAAAATGGCCATGGAAATTCAATGAATCTGTCTTGAAGTCGCAGATAAAACACCTCAGGTATCATGGTTCGAATGACTCACTCGCTTGTTCGTTTTCAGAAACAATCGTCAACTGTTTTGACAATGTGTTTGATGGCAGTTTATATAGAAATATTAGCCACGCCTCATTACTCTTTACATGCGCGGGAGATTTCTCCTACTTCATCACCCTCGATACTAGTAGCTCTACTACCCTTCCCATTACTCGCTGTTCATTCGACTTCACTGACAACACTATTCCATTATAGGTGGTTTTTTATTTTCCTACTCCATCGCCTCTTAGCAGCATCCACCTCCCCCACCAGATCTAGTTTGGTCCACTATCAGCATCACATCTCCCCACCAGATCAAGTTTGATCCTCATAGTTTCGTTCTGATTCGTTGTATTTTTTCTTTGCAGATGTGTCTAAGACATAGAAAGAAAAATATTTTCTAATTTTTATATATTTTCTAATCAGCGACTAATCCCCCGCCTATTTTTCAAAGCTAAGTATATAAACGCACTTTCATTGCATTTCGCGTTTATTCGCAGTTCGGTCACGTTTATACGCTCTATTACGTTTGTCGACACGAGTTCACGGAGTTTTCTTTTCGAAATGTCGTTCCTAGACGCTCTTACTGCCTTGAACGAGGTATCGACGGTTACAAATTCTATCGCGCTGTATCTTCCAAACGTGGCGTTTAATACCCTGAAAATCGATACTGAATATACTATTACCGACATAAGAAACGTGCTGACTCGATACGGTCACAAAATCCGCGTCGAGTTGAATGGGGATTGTACAGCATTTGTTCCTGAGCGCATCGGCAATGTTCTACTAAAGAATCCTAATTATTTGGAAGATCTCGCTGCATTGTGCGCGGAAAAAAAATTGAAGATGACGACCAAAGAAAATACAAGTTGTGAGTTTTACGCATCTTCTCCTCTATCACCGTCGCCAGTATCAATGGTTTCGTTGAAGTCAAAAAAAATCGAAAAGGTTCTGACTGAAATGGATCGTTCCACCCGCGAAGAATTGAAAAAAGCACGTAGTTCAAACGTGAAAACCTATCAAGATATCAATGACAACGACTACGACGACGACGACGACGATGATGAAGTTCACTTTGCGAAACCGTCAGTGCCCTTGTCGCAGAAAAAAAAAAAAAGTGAAGCCGATTCGAAGAAAATCGTTCGTACCGCCGGAGCACAATTGAAGAAAAATTCGATGGCGGCGAATCTACTTGACGAAGACGACGACATCTTCAATGATGAGGAAATAGTGAAGCATCTTAAAGCTACATCCACTCCAGAAAAAAAAAAAAATTCACCAGCCGAGATGGCTCTGAAAAAACGTTTGATGGATACCCCTCGTCGCGGACCGCTGTCGTTGAAAAAAAGAATTATCCGGTAAGTATTCTGCAATAGTATCAATTAACGGATATATTTCCATATGTTTAATTTTTTTCTGTGTGTTTAGATCTCACGAAAATGACATCATTGATGTAGTTCCCGAAGGTGGAGACGAATGAAGTGAATACCGAAGAATAAAAAAAAAATGAATACAAAAAATATTCTCAAAAAAATAATTGTTTGAAATCTATATTGTAATGAACAAACAATTGTATACAATATCAACACTTAAACGATCATGTGCTTTATCAATAAAATAACATGTCGAAATTTGTGTATTTTCTTCGCATCGGAAAAAAAGAATCACCAAGTATATAGAGCGAGAGGCGGCGAAGCGAGAGACGAGTGTGCATTGGTGCAGCGAGAGGTGGGAGACGATCGGGGAAGGTGCGTGTAGGCGAGAGAGAAACGAATACGCATAGGCAGAGCGGGGCGAGCGCGAGTAAGTAGGCGGAAGAGTCGAGGTTGGTGGCAGGGTCTCTAACACACTCCGTTTCGTTCGTTTAGTATGCAATGTACTGCGGCAAGCATCGTGTTGGTCTCTAACACGCAAATTCGATTTTTCATTTCACTGATTGAGTCTTAGAAGAGTCGCGAAGTTCTTTCATTTCAGTGATTGAGTCGAGGCGAGCGTGACAGTGCGTTGAGATTGAAATACTCCGTTTCGTTTGTTTAGTTATTAGTGAGTGTCTCAAAAGAATTACGAACATGAATATTCATTATTCATTTTTGTTTATCTTCATGATATCGGAAACTTATTCAACGTTTTCTCCGATTCGATATTTGGAGCGATATGGTTACTTAAACAATATTAATAATTCGTCAATAGAGAACGATGATAAATATCGCGAAGGACTACGAATATTTCAAGAATATTGGAATTTACCAGTTGACGGTACTTTCAATGAATTGACCGAAAAATTAATGCAAAAATCACGATGTGGAATGCCTGATCATGAAAGTGATTATAACGTATCTCAAGAAAAATGGAAAAAAAAGAAACTAACGTGGTATTTTTACGCAGCAACGTCAACACAAATCCATACAGCAAGCGAAGTTTTTAATCAGTGGTCGAAAGTATCAGGATTGAATTTTTCGTATGTATCCGATAAAAATGCAGATATAGTGATCTCCTTTCAATATTCATTACATCGATATGTTTCAACACCCAAATTTTGTCGTTATAGTTTGGAAAAAAGTGTATTAGGTCACGCATTCTTTCCAACGAAAAATTCAACAGCTAGAGAAGTTCATTTAACTAAAAACGAAAATTGGGATTACAACACCGGAGAATTGAATTCTGATAAAATCAGTCTGTATTGGGTATTATTACATGAAATTGGACACATATTAGGAATTCAACATTCATTTATCGAAAACAATATAATGAATCCTTTTTATCGATCTCATAATAATACTTGGGAATCGCCGTTCGGTGAAGATGATATTAAGGCAATCGAATTTTTGTACGAACCAAAATCGACTACTTTCTTTGATTCGCGCAACGTTCCATCGGTAACGGAATCGCCAACAGTGCCACCCGTAACCGAAAAAAGTATCAATAAAGACAATGATATAACTCCTACGGAAGATGATATTTGTCGAATATCTCCGACAGATTTGCAATTTTTCATTTCACGCAAACGAATGTATATTTTATATAAAAAATGGGCTTGGCCATTAAGCTTAGAGAAGAAAAAATATGAAAAACCTCAATTAATTAGATTGGCTGCCTTTTTTACCAACAAATCTCACAAAAATTTCTGCGGTATTTGAGAAACCATCAGGTGATATTGTTTTATTTGTAGATAATAATATTTATCAAGTTGATCGAGATACACTAACACTGAAAAACGGATGGCCGAAAACGTATCAGGAGGTATTTGGAAAGACTTTTACGTATAATTCAGTGAAATCAGCAGTTTTAACGAATACGGGAAAAATTTACATTTTTTATGACCGTTTTTATGTGGTTGAAATGAACGACTGCAATTTCACGCCTCGAAAATATATTTTTTTTAATGATCTTTTTAAAGGCGTTGGTATTCAAACAGGTGCTGATTTTTCAGTTTTCAAATATTCCAATGGACGTATATATATCATATCGAATACGATTTATCATGAGTACGATGAATTTTTAGACGTTCTGATAAAATCGGGGCCTTTTGATCTATCTATATTCGGAATCGAATGTCCAATGGAAGATACTATAACAAAATTAGAACATCTAACTACAAAATTATTATATTTTTATGATAAAAATCATAAAAATAAAAATAATACAACAGCACTTCAATTACAAAACAATGAATTATCAAAGTCGTTTCAATCGTTATCTGAATTGAAAGAATATGTGAAAGAATTGTGGGGGTAGCGATTAAGTATGTGTCATTTCCGTAACCTCTTTCGATTTATCACAAGAAGGGGAGAAAGAAAAAAATCTTAGTAGTGCCCCCTCTTTTTCTGCTCGGATGAAATATATAAGAAACCGACTGCGCTTGCTGTCGTACAGTATGTTAAAAAAAATTTCTGATCATGCCACCTCGAAATTCGAAGGAAACTGTGAAGACGAAAAACAAAAAAAAAAAAAACTATACACGTCATATTATAACGAAGAGTTTATCAAATGCGATTGAAAAAAATTTAAATGATCAGTTACAATTTATTGACAATCAGGAAAAACGACAGAAATGGTTGAATAATTGTAAAGTCACAATTGAACTTTTCACATCACACCTAAACGATATGAAAAAAAAAAAATACTATTCAATTGGTTATAAACAACGAATTCTCGCAATTATCGCTCGACTCAAAAGTTACCGAGAAAATGTGCGATATCAAACGTGGAATGTCAGGAGCGGTAGTGGACTCAAAGAGTCGTTGAAATCTGCTCAATCGTTTCTGAGGTGGCAATTGCTTGAATCAGCATTTAAGTGTCGGATAACAACAGGTTTAATCGTAAACATTCAGCATATTGAGCCGATTCATTTTTTGCGTGACTGTAAATCATTGATTTTGGAAAATATTCGACAACATATCGAAGATCACACATGTATCAAAGTCAACACAATATTCAACGCTGAATTTACCATTTGTCGAACATCAACAAATGAAAACAACGATAGGGTTATTGAAGACGAGACTGATATCAAAAGTTTTACGACATCTAATGTTATACTAAAATCATCATCAAATCTCGATGAATGGTACGAAGAAAAAATCAGCGCACCAACTCTATCCTCACTCGAAGATTTTCAAGAACGCGACAGCGGCTGGGCATTATCGCGAATTCTAAATATTTTAATCAATATTAATAAATGCGAACTGTTGACTGGATCACACCATATCCGTCTACCCAAAACAATACAAGTGAAACGCGCTGTAGTGAACGTGTGGAGTGACGAATACGATGATTGCTTTGCGGTTGCCGTCGTATCCGCTTTATATCCAACATCAACGAACGCGAACCGAGTCACATCGTATCCTCCCTATGCAAGTGTTCTCAATTTGGATGGAATTTCATTTCCGGTGTCATTGAAAGATATATCGATTTTTGAAAAAAACAATCGACTATCGATTAACGTATACACATTGGTGCGAAAACGTAGTTACGTTGTACTACCTCTTCGATTGAGTAATCAAACGGATCTCTACGATAAACACATAAATTTACTGCTATACATCGATCCGAAGACTGAAGAAAGACATTACTGTTGGATTCGAAATCTGTCACGATTAGTATCATCGCAATGCAGTAAACATAAACACATGAAACACATCTGTAAAAGGTAATAATTTTTTTAATTTATGAAAAACATTCTTTTATTTATAAATATTTTTAAAATCCAAAAATGTGTGAATTTTGTTTCAGATGTTTACATTTCTTCAAAACTGAGCAGCAGCTTCTTTCGCATCAAGAATATTGCAATGAAATGAATAATTGCAAAATCAATACACCTGAAGAAGGAACCGCAAAGGAATGGATAAGTTTCAACAACATAAATAGAAAAAAACCGGTACCGTTTGTGATCTACGCTGATTTCGAATGTATTCTAAAAGACATTGTGAACAACGATATCGATGTATCGACTCAGGCTTATCAGCAACACATACCACACAGTGTCGGTTATTATTTGCATTGTAATTTCGATGAAACGCTGTGTACATATCGCTCATATCGCGGAACAAAAAGCTCCGAATGGTTCGTTGATGAATTAAAAAAAATTATTTCAAAGGTTGAACACTTTTTTGTTTGTCCAAGAAACATGATATTGACTGATCAAGATAAAAAACATATAATGGATGCAACGACTTGTCATATTTGTCAAAAACAATTCAGTCGTAATGAAGTGATAGTACGCGATCATTGTCATTTTACCGGTAAATTTAACGGAGTCGCACATGCGAGATGTAATTTGAAGTATAAAGATTTGAGAATCCTCCCAATAATATTTCATAATTTATCCAATTATGATGCTCATTTCTTAATCGAAGAAGTTGCTAATAAAATTAATGGAACAATTAAAGTATTGGCAACCACGATTGAAAAATATATTACGATTATTAAATCTGTACCAATTGGGAATCTAAACCGAAAAGTCAAAACACAAACGAAGTTACAAATTAAATTTATCGACTCGTATCGATTTTTAAACACCGGATTAGAAAATTTAGTTCAAACATTAAATAAAAATGATCTGAAAATTCTTCGATCGAATTTTAACGTCAATAGTGATCAATTCAATTTGTTATCTCGTAAAGGTGTATTTCCATATGAATACATCGATACAATGAGTAAACTGAACGAAACATAATTACCACCATACGAAGCCTTTTTCAGTAAATTGAATGGTTGTAATATTTCATCTGAAAATTACGTACACGCTCAAAAAGTATGGCAAAATTTTAACATAAAAACGATCGGTGAATATAGCGATTTGTATTTGAAAATAGACGTTCTTTTATTAGCTGATGTGTTCGAAGCATTTCGATTGAATTGTCTCGAAAGTTATGATCTTGATCCTCTTTATTATTACACTCTTCCCGGCTATTCGTGGGACGCTATGTTGAAATACACCAAAGTGGAATTACAATTATTATCTGATATCGATATGTTGATGTTTATTGAAAGAGGTATTCGTGGTGGACTCAGTCAATGCTCTCATCGATACGCTTGTGCCAACAATAGATATATGAATGATAAATATGATCAATCAAAAGAAACATCGTATTTAATATATTTCGATGTAAACAATTTATATGGATGGGCTATGTCGCAGGCATTACCGTATCGAAACTTTCACTGGATGGAAAATATTAATAATTTTAACGTTGAAGCAATCCCTCATGATTCAGCTGTCGGTTTCATATTGGAAGTAGACTTAGAATATCCGTCAGATATTCATGACTTTCATGCAGATCTTCCGTTTTGCGTACATAACAGTCGACCACCAAATGCGAAAAGAAACGCTTCATCAAAATTGCTTGCTACGTTGTATGATAAAAACAAATACGTACTTCATTACCGTGCACTACAGCAATGTTTGCAAGAAGGTTTACGACTACGTAAAATTCACCGCATATTATATTTCGATCAATCGCCCTGGTTAGAAAAATATATTGATCTAAACACAAATCTTCGTAAAACCGCAAAATCTAACTTTGAAGCAAACCTACGGAAACTGATGAATAACGCTGTTTTTGGGAAAACAATGGAAAATCCGCGTAAATACACGGACGTAAAGTTAGCTACTCAATGGGAAGGACGATACGGAGCTGCTGCGTACATTGCGAAACCCAATTTTCATAGAAGAGTATTGTTTAACGAAAATTTTGTCGGTATTTATATGCGTCAATTGGAAATTAGCATGTGTAAACCAATATACGTAGGTCTATCAGTGTTGGATATTTCGAAAACATGCTTATACGATTTTCATTATTCTTTCATGAAACCGCTGTTTGACGAAAAATGTAACATTTTATACACCGATACCGATAGTCTACTCTATGAAATTAAAGACTATGACATTTATAAAATGATGAATAATAATATAAATCTCTTCGATACAAGTGATTATTCAGAATCGAATAGTTATAATATGCCGCGAAAAAACAAAAAAGTAATTGGATTAATGAAAGATGAAAATAATGGAATCATTGTAAGCGAATTCATCGGTTTGCGATCAAAAATGTATGCTCTCAAATTTTTCGAAGAAAAGTCGTCTGAAGTAAAAAAAATCAAAGGTATAAAAGAAAATGTCATACAACATAAAATAAACTTCGAAGATTATCGAAATTGTCTATTCAACGAAGAATATCAAATGTGTACGCAAAATTTAATTCAATCAAAGCTTCACAAAGTATATACTGTTCGCGCAAAAAAAATTTCTCTACATCCACACGATGACAAACGATATGTTCAATCTGATTCGATAAGCACTCTACCGTGGGGGCATTATTCTATTGACGAAAATAATTTAACCAATAGTGATTAACTTCTGTATTATACTCCAATAATGACGAATTTCTGTATCATACTATAATAAAAATTAATGTATGTCGCAAAAATATTTAGTATGTCTCTTTCATCGATGAGACAAGCATTTACAAAATAGTGTGATTTCCGTCTGATGAAATACGTACAAAAAAAATCGATTCATCATCGAGGCGGTGGATTAATAAATAGAGCAATAAATTCTCTTCCCTTTGAACTACATATACCGGGTTATCAATTTTGTGGACCTGGAACACATTTGGAAAAAAGATTAGCACGCGGTGAGCTCGGGATCAATCCCTTGGATGCTGCGTGTCGTGAGCACGACATCGCATATTCACGACATAAAGATCTTACTAATCGCCATAAAGCCGATAAAATATTAGCTCAACGTGCAAAACAACGAATTATTGCTAAAAACGCTACGGTTGGTGAACGAGCAGCGGCTACTGCAACGTGGGCTACCATGAATGTAAAACGTAAAGTTGGTATGGGTGTCGGTGATAAAAGAAAAAAAAAAAGAAAAAATAAAACGAAAAAAGAGCGAAAATTAATGCCGAGACACCGATAACACTACCAATTGTGGCCAGTTATGCGTAGCGTTTCTTACCGGGAAAGGAAGTTGCGATTAACGTTGGAATTTTCGAGCTGCGGTGTGGAAACGTCGAGAAATTCATACACATACATACTCACACACACACACACACATGGCTAATCTAATATCGTCTTCACTCACCATAACATTGTCCGGTACATATCCAAATCTATCAACTGATTTTTTCCCACCGATCGATTTAAGTGATGGGAATTACGAGCTCGGTTTACTGGATTTTCAAACTTTTCACGTTATTCCAAATGTGGACCATACTAACAATACGTTCTATTATGACGATAAAAAAATAATTATACCAAAAGGATCTTACGAACTAATGGCAATAAACAAATATCTTCAAGATAATATCATTCGAAACCCGAAAGAAGAACCTGAAGATGTAATTTTTTTACGCGCTAACACTAACACATTGAAAAGCGAAATTAAATGCAAATATATGATTGATTTTAGTCAAGTGAACAATATAGGTAATATTCTCGGATTTTCAAACCGAATTCTCAAACCAAATATATGGCATGAATCAGATATACCTGTTAAAATAATAAAAATTAATATATTACGCATTGAATGTAATATTACCTCAGGAGCGTATAGCAATGGAAGAATCGTTCATGTGATTCATGAATTTTTTCCAAATGTTGAGCCAGGATATAAGATCTCTGAGACTCCCTCGAACGTCATTTACTTGCCAGTCATCGCGAAAATCATTGATCGTCTCACTTTACGAATAGTAGACCAAGATAATAATATCGTTGATTTCGGTGATGAAGAAATTACTGTGCGACTTGATTTGAAAAAATGTTAATCTATAACAACATTAATCATTGGAAAAATATATCTAATGGTAATAGTAGTGGTAGTGATGATAGTGAGGTAGGGGGCGATGGTGGCGATAATGATGATAGTACCTGTAGTGGTATTAGTCATATTAATAACAATAAAAACAGCAAATTGAAAGATAATCAATTTAGTCAACGAACTCTATCGTCATTGTCAACACCATCGGTGTTCAACAAAAAAAAAAAAATCGAATCAATCGAAAAAACATTCAATTTTTACACTCGTTGGGCTTTGTCGTAAATAAAAAATTTAAGTGAAAAAGTAAAAGATAAAGTGAAAAACATGGATCCATTAAATATAACGGAAAAACCGAGATATGATAATCGCATCAGTTGTATTCAACTGCATAGCTATAATCCATATGCAAATTCATCTTATGACTATAACGACGAAATACGCATACCAATACAGCAACAAGATCTCATTGTTCTACCGCATGAAAGTTATTTGTATTTTGAGGGAAAAGTGATCGTAGGTCCAAAAGAAGCTGATGCCACTGCTGACGATACAATTTCAATGGATACCAATGCAATAGCGTTTATGTTCAGTGAAATACGATATGAATTAAACGGTGTAGAAATTGATCGGTGTAAAAATGTTGGTATAACTACTACGCTCAAAAATCTCATTTCTTTGACTGTGGAAAAAAATCAAAAATTGCAAAATGCCGGTTGGAACACTTTTGAATCCATGAAATATTCTGAATTCAATTTTTGTATACCCCTGAGTATGTTAATGGGTTTTTTTGAAGATTATCAGCGTGTTATTGCAAACGCACGACATGAATTGATACTGATTAGAGCGCGTGACGATAAAAATTCATTATTTACGTTATCAAACAAAATAAAGCGTTCAACAATTCAAATAAATAAAATTTTGTGGAAAATGCCGCATATTACTCTGGACGATCATTCGAAATTACAATATCTACGCATCCTTAATGAAGATCGCTCTATCGTAATGCCGTTCCGATCATGGGACTTATACGAATATCCAGTACTTCCACTAACACAGCAACATACGTGGTCTGTGAAAACATCCACTCAAACAGAGAAACCGCGATACGTGATAGTAGCCTTTCAAACGAATCGTAAAAATGAGCTTACGTCTACTGCATCGAAGTTTGATCATTGTAAACTGCGTAATATTAAGCTATATTTAAATTCGGAATTTTATCCATATGATGCTCTAAATTTGAATTTTGATATCGATGATAAGCGCTATAGCGTTCTTTACGATATGTATCTAAGATTTATCGGTTCATACTATAATAATTTAGAATTAACACCTATGTTAAATCTATCAAGCTTTTTGGCGATTGGGACTATCACCGTGATCGATTGTTCGCACCAGAACGAATCAATCAAAAGCGGTACTGTTGATGTCAAACTTGAATTTGAATTTTCGGAAAATGTGCCTGAAAATACGAGTGCATTTTGTCTCATTATACATGATCGACTCGTTGAATATAAGACTCTATCAAGTACCGTTAAAAAACTCATGTGAAATAGAAATGCAATCACACCCTCCTACCGGATCCGGATATATCAAACCGCTGCACTTCCTTTTTCCGCTAATTAAAACAACTACCCTACGTTTAACGAATCGCGACTGGAAGAAAGAAATCAGTCACCTAGCAAACTCTCTGAGCGAACAGACGTGTTTTTGAATATAACAACGCGTGATTCTGTTAAAAATCGAATAAAGATCCAGCCAATTAATCAATCAATCAACAAAGTATACTCAACGAAGCTGAATCGATCAAGATCGACAAAGATCCAGCCAATTAATCAATCAATCAACAAAATATACTCAACGAAGCTGAATCGATCAAGATCGACGCACCATCAAGGGAGGAGCTGATTTATAAAATAATTGAATCAAAGATAATTCGGTAAGTGTTTTAAATTAAACAAATAATTTCAAAATTAAAAATAACAACTCGAATATCAACTTTTTTATTCGGCATTACCGGAAAAAAAATCCAATCAACACCACCCTCAACATGGAACAGAAAATCACTCACATTATCGATATCGAGGGATTCTACGTCGATGGAAAAGTCGTTAATAAGGAATTAGCTATCATCAACTGTCGAACGCGTCAGATATTCCTCACAGGGATTCAAATCGGCACCGACCAAGAGTACAGGTACCTGCATGACCGCGATCGCAGAGCTTGCGACCAGCTGTTTTACTACGTTCACGGGATGCGCTTCGTAAATAACCCGCGGGATCGTTATGGACAAAAGACATCGACTTGATTATCGATGGGTATTTGAGGAGTGAAAATATCGTCAACGATATTGTTTTCGGCTATGCCAATGGTTGCGTCGAAAAAGTCGTCCTCGACAATGCAGGAATTCCAAGTATCAGTTTAGAAGATTTGGGATGTCCTGAATTGGAGCATCTGATAACTGACCTCAGATTCAAATGGATTACCCAACCGCATTGCAATCGTCACACCGTTCGTTACACCGACTTCCGAGGATCGTACATTCAGTGCGCGTCCATTAAAGTACAATTAATGAATAACTGGTTGGATCTCTATAAACTCCAACAGAGTTCCGGAGCTTCTACCTCCGGCAGCTGGTTCTGGGGACCGAGCTGCTGAATAGCTCGAGTCTAACAAAGATTCAGGTGCGCGTGTGTGTGTGTTCAATTTTTATAAACTTCAAGTGAGTCTAAAAAAAAATTGTCACATATGAATAATGTTAAAAAAAAATATTAATGATCAATCTGAGTCTAAAAAAATTGTCACATATGAATAATGTTCAAAAAATATTAATGATCAATCTGGTACTGTAAACATAATGTATTCATTGTCAAATCAATAAATCGATCATTTTTATCGATAACTATTTTATCGACGTGTGATCAACATATAATCTAATTTATCGACAACACATCATCGGTTGATAAAATCAACATCTACATTAGTCGATAATTTACCAACAAAGTTCGATGAATCTACTTACCGACTATGAGCCGAACCGCGTACATAACCTCACTTTTTTCAACCTACTACGTCGAAAAAAAAACTCACGAAATTTCGCGAATCGAAATTTTTTTTCTTATGGAGAACCCATGTATAACCTCACTTTTTCACTTCGGGAAACATTTTACGAGGCTGGGTGATTACCCATTTAAGCACCATGTATAACCTCAAAAGTGAGGTGATTTAGAAACGGCCTAGCTACACTACTCATTCCATTAACATCCTGTATACGTTTCGGACACTCATACTGTACATGTCCCTTCAATCCACAGTAGTGACAAATAACATTGGCCTTATAGGACATAAGGTTTGAACCAGCAGCTTGTGCATAAGTTCTCGGTCCTTCTTCACTTGACATATGCACGTTACCATCATTTGAACCAGAATTTTGATTTTGATAATTATTTTGATTAAAACTCTGAGGATTATTTTGTTGGTTATTATTTTGATAATTATTGTTGCGATTATAGTTATTATTTTGGTTGTTATTTCGATGATAATTCGGATTGTAGTTGTTATTTTGATTATAATTCCCGTTATTATTGTAGTTATGATTCTGATTATAATTATTATTGTGATTGTAATTATTGTTGCGGTTATAATTCCCGTTTGAGTTTTGATTATTATTGAAATTAAAGTTGCGATTTTGATTAAAATTTCCGTTTTGATTATTACGATTCTGATAAAAATTCTGATTTTGGTTGAAATTAGGACGATAATTTGGGTTAAAATTATTATTATTTGAATAATTCATAGGACGATTATTTTGATAATTTTTCTGATTATTTTGGCCATTATTTGGAATATTCAGAGGTTCTCCCGCGGCTATGTCAATCAGATAATCTCCCATTCCCATTATCTGAGCACGAGAATGACAGTTACTGGCATTATGGAATTTTTTTCCACAGATTGTACATGGAATTGAAAAACAATTGGCAGCGATATGCCCTTGTTTGCCGCAAAATTGACAAATCTCGATTGATGCAGTCGATTTTTCCTTTTTGTTTATTTTCGGGCACTCGTTTGCAATATGACCTTTCTCTTGACAAAATTGACAAGTTTGCGATGTTGAAGGATCGGTATTACTTTTAAATGCAGCAACCTGACTCACTTCCTGTCTATTTTTACATACTAAGGCTGTATGTCCCGCCATATTGCAAATCTGACAAACCTTTGACACAACTTGTCCTCCTTCAAAAGGTGCCATGACAGCTTCATCTTCCTCTTCTGTTGGTTCTATAAATTTTATGCTAACCTTTTTCTTTTCAGTTTCATGTGTCGATCCCGCCTTAGATTTTGCTCTATTTCTCAACATACGTAATTCAGCGAGATCTCGTTCAATGATCATAGCCGAAGTAATAGCCTCTTGAAGGGATTCATATCCGGTTCCAATTTTTTCCAATATTTCTTTGTTCAAACCTCGCTTGAAACAATTAATTGCCATGTCATCTATTGCCTCTTTATCAGTTTCGCTCAAAATTCCCATTCTATGCTGTTGAGCCTCTCTCATTTTTGTAACTAAATTCTGAATTCTACGAGCATATTGAACAACATTTTCAGCGTCTAACTGAACGCTGCTTCCTAATTCTCCTTGTAATTGAAAAATATCTCGCGGTGGATCATACATTAGGCGGAGGTGATCTATATACTTATGAATATCCTGAAAATCACTTTTGATCACGATATCGAATACATCTCCACTCAGCTTTTGTTTAGCCATTTTTAATAATTCATATTGTTGATCTTCTCCAACCAGTTCCAAAGCATTTTCTAGCCCATATATATACTTTATCAAAGAATTCCTTTTTCCGTCAAAATCTGGTATTATTTTCCAAGCATCGCGTATACTAAAACCAGTAGACGATTTTCTAGATCTGCGAGATGGATTTTTCGATTGTGAATCCTTATCGTCTTCTCTATTCTCTTCTTCTTCCTCACTATCTTCATAATCATTGTTATCGTCATACTTGTCATCTTTTCGTCTTCTTCTATCTTCTCCATAATTTAATTGTTCGACTTTTCGCGAATCTCTTTTTATTGGACCCATTTTGCCAAAAATGTTTTTAACAACTTTATCTGACACGATTTTTATAGGCTTTTTATTTGACCGATTGTTAGTTCGTATTTTATATAAAGGAGGTACTTTTCCGCGCACAACTGACGTACTCACAGGAGAATTCTTATTATTTCCTGCTGTATTATTTTTGTCAGATCCCGAAATTGCCAAATTCTCGAACTGGTTTATTCCTTCCTCTGGTCTAGATGATTTATCAATTTCGTTACCTATTTTGAAATTTATATTGGACGCAATTGTCCCACTTGATCGACTTGACAATTGATTTTTATTTGCAAATAATCCAAAAACGTTTTTTCCTGTTTCACTGATAGTGTTGTACCTTCAAAGAGCACTTTTTGTTCTAGGTTCAGCAGCTTTTACACACGATTTTGTCAACGGCCGTCTCACATTTGTTTCTATAACATTTACTGGTTCATAGGATTCCAAAAGATGTGTTGATGATGCAATTATTCCTGTATCAAATCGAACTCCCGGAGTAAAATTCCCTTTAGCTGATGAAAAAGAAGACGAATTTTCGAAACTGTCAGTTGGGGGTTCACTAATTTTCTTTATTATTCCTTTTTCCAATGTAGCAATCCGATTTTCTGTCTCAAAAGATGGAACTAAGTTTTTACTATCGTCAGAAGGACCCAAATTATCACTTTCATCTTCGTCCTCGTCACTCTGTATTTGTGATTGCAATGTCTCTATCAAAGACCTAGTAACCTCGCCTAATCTTTCCTCCACTGATTTGGGCGTATCCCTTTTTGAACTTCCCGATGAATTTATTTCTACCTGTACTTCAATATTTTGTTCTTTTTCACTGCTTGGTTTTGTCACTATAGTTTTATCTAACACTTCCTCTGCAACTATTTCCTCAATTTCTGGGATTTCTGTATCTTCAAAATCTGTTTCTGTGGATTGCGACTTTCTTTCAGCTATTGATTTTAACTTTTTTCTCCTGTCTTCCGGATAATCATGTAAGACTTTATCAGGGAGTTTACTTTGTGATCTGGTTGAAGGCATTTAAAATAATTTTTGTCTCATAATTAGATTGATTTATTTATTTAAATTGATTCTTTTCGTCAAGCCTTTTGATAAAAATGGTCACAGGAACCCGATTAAATTGGATTAAATTCAAAATATTCGCCCTTATAAATCATTCATTTAATTAATGAATGGTTGTTATTATTATTTTAACTGATTTATTTAAATTCCGGAAGAATTTTATGACTTGTTTTAATCGCGCACTTGTTTATTTATTTTTATTATTGTTTATTTATTTTTATCGCACTCTGCGAGAGATCCCGGACGAGCCCCCACTTTTTGTTACGTCCAAATCAGCATTTCCTCGGTAATTACGGCCATGAGATAAATTCCCATTAAACACGTTTTTGTACCATTGAGGCGCTTTACTTGACTAAAATCCCCTTTTGAGACTGACCTTTCGGAGAATTCCTCAGGATGGGGTACAGAGTGCGTTTAATTAAGATACGAATTCCCGATCCAAAGACACTGATCTCCACTAACGTGCGAGTCCGAACAGTAGTACGAGTATAGTGAACCGTAGTAAATACAAGGCGGCGATGTTTACTATAAGGCCGCGCGATAAGACGCCGTACGCTCGATGCGTCTCGTGATGTAACTCAACCCCGTCGAAGTCCCTGACCGTCACTCCCGTTGTATCGAAACCCTAACACACTCGATATTACCTTGGTACTAGTTACCAAAGGCCGATGAACTCACTTTAATTTAAAGTCGACCGTCGATGTTATTTATTTAAAGAATTCCCGGATCATTCGCATTTACAGCCATCAGATAATAAACAAAATAAATTAAAAGGAAAAAAACTTACGTTGGTTTAAAATAATTTAATTGTTGATTTATTGTTGATCCGCGATCGTTAATTTGTTTAGACTGGAATGCGGTTGCGATGGTTTAATGATATCGGGCTTCCTTTCCTTCCTTCCTTCCTTCCAATGATGTTCAAGATGATCGTTTGGAATTTCACGTTGTCGTAGCGATTATTCAATCGCTATGGAAATGATGTTCACTTCACGAGTTATTGTTTAATGTAATTGTTGATCTTATTCAAATCACAAGAACAACTTCAATTGTTGAATAATATGTTAATTGCGAATTATAATATTCGAATTATTTGAATAATTCGCGTTTATAATGATTTAGATGGACTGATAATTTTCTGTATTCGGAGAAGTCCCGAGTGGTAACAGAAGATCTCGATATATTCAGAGTAGTGGTCGTAATGCCCGTCCGTTCCCGTGGGGCCTGACTTTATTAATTTCCGCGGGGTGTCCCCTGCTCATCGTTGGGTAGCGTCCCTCGGTTGATTCGCGAACTCCCACTATCGTAATTATTGATCGCTCATTTCTTTCTTCCTCGATTAATTTTCTTGAATTTTTAATTTAGAATGTTTTCAACACTCGGATTGTTTATAACAATATTTCAATAATTAAGATTTTAAATATTAACAATTTACAAATTTGAATGGACTTTCTATGTTCCTTTGTTCAAAAGTTATTGATTTATATTTATAATATTTTCCTTAATTTTTAATTTAACAACTGTTGTTATTCAAATCTTTTGTTTAAAATTTTTGTGTAACCAATAATGTTATAATTATTTTCTTGTTTTTGTCGAAGCAATATTTTATTATTAATTATTACGACTTTTCTTGATCTTGTATTTAATTATTTGATTGACAAACTTCCCCTTATTAAACTTTTCTTATCTACTTATTTTTGTTATTTATTTTAATACCATAATTATTTAAATGATTTATTTTCCATGATTTATTCTAAAGATTTTCCCTCTATTAATTGTTTCTCAATTGTTCTATTGTTTGTTTCCTATTGTCGACTTGTTTTATTTATTGTTTAATTATTTTTGTATTTATGGTTTTTATAATTTATGCGCCGAGAGGTGCTGCGCTCGGTAACGATAACGGTTCTTTCGTGCATCGTTCCCTTCGAGACGTTCACACCGATTCTCTGGCTGCATTATAGTATGTGTGCGTGCGGTGCAATGCTCTTGGTGTTAGAGAGATAAGCGAGCACCGGTTCAAACAAGCATTTTGTATTGTCCAGGCTGCTCCATCATTCCTATTGGAATTATCCATCGATTTTTTCTCAAGTATCCGAGCTATCGGAGATGTCGCACCTCGAGTCTTTTTATAGAAATCCAGCTCAAATTCTAGTGGCCCAACCTTAAAGTGCCAATAACTGATTTCTGTTAGGCTCGACTCTGCACACGGCTCGATACTTGTTATTTGAGAAGCGGATAGTTTCTTCTCGCCCATTAGTTTATTTTGAATTATTTGTTTCAATTTATTTATTGGATTATTATCCAAAAGGCGATTCGCTCCCTCAAAGATTCGAAACTTGTCAAAATACAAACAAACAATAGATTTTTGTTCTTTTTTTGTTTTTGAAATTTCAGAGGACGTAACACTACCCTAGCCACATGTTGAACCGCGGTATCACTTTCACTCATCCGGTACGCGTGAAACTTTTGGAGCAGACCGAGTTTATTCGTCGCGGTTTTCTGTTCGTGTATTAGACTTAATTTGCTCCACATCTCGTTCACGGTATTGCACGTTACTACGCACGTTTGCTGTGTCTCCGCGAGATTCGACAAAATTATAAACTTCGCGATCGCATCGTCCTTTACTTTTTGCTTCCGCGCGGCTGCATGCTCGGCACCCGCTGCCGGCTCCGGCCTCGTGCCATCGACAATGTCGAGTACGTCATTCATTACACATAATGAAATGACCTGCGCCTTCCACCCTTGGAAGTTCGACCCATCGAAAGGTTTCACACCCCGCGATGAGATGCCGACCGACATTTCGGATTCGTTTCGCGCACTCGATATTTGCCGACACGTTCGTTACCCGGCTCTCGACACGACACCCGACTTCCGCCTCGCGCCACGTGCGGATTGCGATCGCGCTCACTCGGCTTTTCGACAAATTTCGCAGTCAATCACTGACTGGGCCCATAACCTGATAAAGCAGGATTTTGTCGGGAAGGCACGAGTGAAATAAATGGTCCTTTACTTGCAGAGTAAAGAAATACTTGTAACTTTATTATAATACTTCTGAGATCGTACTTATGCGTAAAGACTCGCGCGACACTTGCGCTCGGCTCGGTTGTCGCGGTAGGAGAGAGAGAGCTCACCTGAGAGCGTATCTATGTACTCGCGATTCGTGTGACGCGTGCGGAACTGCCCGAGCAGTCCCGAATTTCGTTCGCCGTGTTTCTCGTCGTATCGCTTTCGGAACAAGACCGCGAGGATACAATCGAAGTAGAAATGCCGTGAGCCCTTTTTCTTAATATTCTCCACTCTGTCTTCAGGTGGGCAAGCGGCTGCGTCGCTGAATTCAGTATCCTCGAGTTGTGTTTCGCTGTTAGGATCTATGTACGTGGAAGGTTGTAGTTCTTGAGGGTTGACTTCGATGTTTACGTCTTCATCTCTGGTGTTGATTGCGTATATTTGGCACACTCCCGCCCGTTGGGTGACCAGCGCCTCCCCTAGGTATAGTTCATCAGCCATGTCTATGCGTGGTAGATACCCTTCTGTCAGATCGGTGTTGATGATCTCCAGCTCTATCTTTTGTCGAGTTCGGGCGCGCAGGGTGAATACTCTGGTTGATCTTACCTCGTTTGCGATCATTATCCTTTTTTCCGTTCCACCGTTGTAGTTCGGGTGATGTGGATTCGTGTCGATGAAAGGCTTGGGACTAATAGGATCACTGATGGTAACCAAGGTGTTGTGGTTGAAGGAGATTTCGGCTTTCTCTTCCCGGAAGTACGGTTTGCCGACGAGGGCATCGCTGTTGATGGGCAGATCGACAGTCACATTGAACTTGGTCGGTCTCGCGCTGAGGTGGATCATCACGGTACCGAGGGTTTGCACTCCCATTTCCGCGATCCCTGCGACGAAGATCTTCTGGGTAGTATCGATAGGGACCTGGTTGCTTAGTGCTTGTAGTTTGATTAAGCATGCTTCAGCGCCCGTATCGAGGAAGAATGTGCCCTTTCTTTGTCGAAGTTCCGGGGCAGCTAGTTCCACTACTGGTGATTCAACCGCGTGCTTAGTCCAGAGGATTGTGTAAGCCTCTGCCGGGCCTTGGCAGTACGTTGGTTGCACGAGATTGCACTTGCTGGAAGTGGCAGTGACTGCATTCGGAGTGGAGGCTTCGATGGCGCGCGTCGCTGTTTCGCCCGAGCGGCAGGTATCCGTTGCTCGGTTATTTGGACAGCAGCCGCAAGATTCCCCTCTGTAGCAGCAGGGACACCCGGTATAGATGCGGACGCAATTTCTTGTTCCCCATCCTATGGGTCCAGTACGGGGTGCGGTACCTTCGCCCGAGAGTGGCACTTTGACTACCCCGAATGGTCGTCGGCCGTCCTTGTAATTCTTCATTTCTCCCGCTGGTACTGCGGTGTAGTCTGGGCTCGTCCACTCTGGGTCAGGGTCTTGCCTGGGCTTGTTGTTATAGTCGCTCTGATTTCCGTACCGATTCAGGGAGTTGTCGCGGCGGTATTCTCCGCGGAAGTATGGACTGGCGTCGCGGTAATTTCCGCGCGAATGTGGAGACTGGTATCGTGGGCTTTTGTCCCGATACGTACCCCGTTCTTCTAGTCGGTCACGTGAGCGTGAGCGATCGTTCTCCCATCACCGGGACGGTTATTGGCTGGCCTCGGTGGCGTACATTACCTTGTCGTAGTCTAGCGTAGCTCGTTTTCTCCGCACCTCCTTTATCGCGAATTTTTCGGCAAATTCGAAGGCTTGGCTCAGCGTTGTAGGTTCACGCAGGTCCACTGCCTCGGCCATTGGTGTTGGTAACGCGTCGATGAAAGCGGCGAGAGCCCGTTTCTGTAGCGGGTCCCTCTCTACCTCCGGAGGGTTGACACCATATTCCGCTTTATAAGCTGACCTGGCGGCGTCAAGGAGTACCCGGAGCCTGTCGTAGAGTTCCCCGGGTGACTCATCCTGCTGCATCCTGATGTTCCCGATGGCATCGGTGAAAAAATCGTAATCGCGCCCCGTGGCTAACCATTTTTTCAAGTGTGAAATAAACGCTTTGACCGTGTTGACTCGTTCACCGTAAAACATGTCGCGTACTCGACCCTCCAGTCGAGCGATACATTGTTCTACGTATTGTGGTTCCGATCCGTCGGGAATAAAGGCAGCACCATTTTTTATGTCAATGATATAATTTCGCAGAGACATATTCTTCCCGTCAAATTGGAGAATCTGACTCAGCTTATTCTGCAGTGACATGTTTCCCATGGCTGCAGTGAAGCTTTCTACTAAACGCGTAGACACGTCTAGATCCGCAGTCGCGTTGGCTGGCATGGTAGTGCTGATTTTCTTATTTTTTTCTTGACGAAAATGCGAATCCCAGGATGGCGAAACTTGTTTAATTGATTTACGCGCGCTTTTATGGAAGGTGATTATCAGCTAGATTTTTGATAGCCAACTAGAAAACCTGCGCGCGCTGCCGCGCCCGAGGTTAAGCTAGTCGCGCTGCCGCGCGCCAATATAAATATATGGCGCTGCTGCGCACCAATTAAATCTGATCGCAATAAGGTGTGCAATTGAATTTTTATTGATGACGAGATGTGACGGATTACATTTTTGCGAAAATACTTATTTTTAAATCAAGTAGTAAGCCAGTTTACTGACAATAAAATACGATGAGGTTTCCTCAACAAGATAAGCATTTGAGTCGTTGTACATAGATAGTTGTGTAAAAAGTTTCAATTTCGGCGGTTCAAAGGCCTATGATATCTTTTACGGCGTTGAGATTCTATTGTTATTTATCGATATAATTCTTTGTAGACGTAATTTTTAACAATTCCGTCGGTTTGAGAGCCAAGGTATACTCTCAACGACTCCCAAGAACGTACACGGGAGAAAGCTACGTATAATTGGCCGTGATTAAAAACATCCCTACGAAGGTCAATACTAATGTTTTCGAATGTTTGTCCCTGCGACTTGTTGATGGTCATAGCAAATGCTACCTTAATTGAAAATTGACGTCGTTTGAACTTGAAGGGATACTCGTTTTCGCAGTAAAGAATGATACGATGCAAGAAAACTATTTCTCCTGTTTTATCACCGGATAGAATTTCATATCGTAAAATCGTGTTACCTAAATCCAAAACCAGCAATCTTGTGCCATTGCACAAACCTTCGTTGATGCTTAAACTTCGGATTAGCATGATGATACAGTACTAACGGAGACGCAGTTCGTGAGGCGGCAAACTTGGTGGCGATAGCGTATTTAAGTACTCAGGCAAGATCGTTTCGGTGATTTGGTCGTTGTCACCACAATTATCTGTGCTGTCAACGCTAGTGTAGAGGCATTCCGTAGCACTATCGTATAATTTCATAACTCTGGAGTTGATTTCTTCAACATCGACATTTCGAGCGGACAGTACGGCACACTTTGCCACGTGTTTGAACTTTCGAGCTCCCACCAATTGTCCGTAGGTATCTTCAACTATATCTCGACCTCCGGGGGCCAAGCAGCGCGCTGGGATTTGAAGATTGTCGTCTGGGTCATTAAGAAGTCCATTCCCAACGTCGAGTAAAAATTGTGCGAATTCCACTTTGTTGGGTAAAACTCTCATGTTTTCAGTTAACGCGTACTTGGAAAAGTGTTGCCACAATGCACTGTACTTGATTGAGAGGTTTACTGTTTCACTATGAGTTCCTCGTATCTTGACCGGAAGGAGTTGTCGAAAGTCTCCACCGAGAACGATAACTTTCCCACCAAAAGGTTTGTTATTGTTCATTATGTCTTGTAACGTTCGGTCCGCTACCTCGAGTGCGTAACGTGGAGCCATAGGTGCGTCATCCCAGATGAAAAGGTCGACGTTTTTTAAATACTCACCTTGTTTCGATTGTACCTTGATGCTCGATGTGGAATCAGAGTACAAAGGTACTGGAAGTCCGAACGTTTTGTGCACCGTTTTACCTTCTGGAAGCAATATTGCGGCAATTCCAGTAAAGGCCATTGCACTCACGCACTTGCCTCTACCGCGAACGAGGTTCGAAAGAGTCGTGTATATAAAGGTCTTACCGGATCCTCCGGGGCCATCGATATAGAAGCATGTTTGCTCGATTAAGTCGTTACCGAGTGCACTCAGAACGGCATCGACAAATATCGTTTGAGTATTGTTGAGTTGTTCATATTGTTGTGTGCCAATTTCGATAAATTCGAGAGGCAACGTCTCAGGCTCGTCCTGATCCAAGACTGTTACCTGTTCCATCGACGGGAATCGAGATAGATTTGAACCTTGCCTGTCGAGCATGCGAGCGATTTGTATATACGCTTTTCTTTGTGCTTGCTGCATACCCATGCGTCTCGCATAATCCTCCGATAATTTGGTTTGAAATTCTTCCCACAATGCTTCCGGATGAATCGGTTGACAATGGACCAGAATTCTAACGAATAGTCTTCGAAGGAGTCCGAGCATCATCCAAACAGCAGCTTCGTCTATTGCCCTTCGCCACTCATCGTCGTCTTCGATTAAACCGAGAGCCAAACACGTTGCTATAAAACTCTCGTACATTTGGCCATCCACGGTTCTCAAGTCTTCGAAACTTTTGGCGCCTTCAACCTTTAGTAGCAGTAAGCGAAGGTGAAACAGTTCAGTCTGAGCTGGATTTATCGAATACATTCGTCCGATTGCATGATGTCCACGTTGTCGTTTTTCCCATCTGGAAACGGTTCTTCCATCAACTCGCATCTTTTTAAACACATAATGTGTTGGGATATCTGGATAAACAAATTGTCTTGCAGAATGATCTCGAACATTCAAGGCAAAATAATCCATCAGCATGGTCACGCGACTAATGGCATTATCTATCCCTTCCTCATTCATATCTGCTGGAATTGTAATACTGTGTTCCTTTGGTAAATGTACGGGTAGACGTATTACAGGGTGGCTTTTTTCCTGCATCTTTTTGTCGGTGATTCGCCAAATTGCTTCATTTGGACCAACATAGCGAGCCTCAATGTGGTCCTTTATTTCATCGTGATTAATAACTCGTTCTTCCGATTCTCCGTTCTCATTGTTTGTTACTTCGATAGCGGCTGCATCATTTCCCTTGTAACAGTACTTGTATAAGTACTTTGGAGCAGTTACACTTGTAACAATTTCCACATTAATGTGGCAATTCAGTGCAAGCGATAATTGCGGACAGTATGGGACAACCCACCGATTATCGACGTTATGCCCTCCTCGACGTTCGTACAGAACGCCGGTGTCTCTTCGACGATAATGCGGATAAGAATCTGCATCTATTGTCGTTTCCTCGCGGAGTGGCTTTGGAAAGCGTTTCGAGCATTTTCTATTCACTTCACACCATGCTCCGCACGGTCTATGGATCATGTTGCCCATTACTATTCGGTGCAGTTCAGGATGTAACAGGGGGTCAGGGATTTCTGCACTGATAAAGTGGTCAACCATTTGTGGTGTCATAAGCTTGTTTTTTAGCGTTACCAATAGGTGGATATGTAACAAACCGCGCTTCTGCGATTCGATTGTATAAACGTATGCGACTGTTTCACCAAAGAACATTTTTCGCGTGATTAAGTTCAGTAAGTGTTAGTAGTAGTGTACAGGTATAGGGAGACAGGATTTACCCCCTCCATGCGGACACTGGCGCCATACCCCCTCCACGTCTACCCCCTCCCCCTTGTCTGGGGGGCCCCTAAGCCCCGCCCCCCGCGATTATAGGGACCAATGGGAGCGAGGGTGGGAGAATTCTCTGGGCTCTGATTGGTTGTGACGTGTTCGCCGACGTCTGGCAGACTCCCCCTCCCCCCACTGACTGGGGGGCCTCAAGTCTAGCGGCGCTGCATTATAGGGACCAATCAGAGAGAAGGTGGGAGAAATTCTCCGAGCTGTGATTGGTCGAATGATTTTTCCGTGGCGCCCTCTATAAATTTTCACAGCCTTTTCAGTACTAATATTAGTGTCCGATTTCCCGGCGATCTGATTGGCCCTGCTGGTTAGCGGTCAAGTTCTCATGGCGCCCTCTGTAAATTACCGATGTTTATTCTACAGTCGGTAATAAAGTTACCGTACTCTACAGTCGGTAATGAAGTTTTCGCTCTCTACAGGCGGTAATAAAGTTTCTCTCTATACTATTTTGATGGTAGCGTTGAACAGACAAAAAACACGTTTACAAAAGTACACGTTTTCGTTTATTCACATTTTGTATATATATATATAATTTACCCTGTATACAGTTTTATATATCGGTAATTAGTGGTATAGTTTCGAGAGTCGTGGTAGAGTCTGTTGACAGCAGTGGTGTGTCTTGCTCACGGTCAGGTTTGGTTGTAAGCGCCAAAGGTTCGGACTGAGTCGGCGGGACTGCGTTCGACTCTTCTTCTAAAGCCATCTCCTGCTGGCAGTCTGTGCATTCCCTCTGGAGTGGTGGATACCCTTCGAGTTGAGCTTGTAGATCCGCGGGGGCCCAATGTTTTTTACAATGTCTGTACGACGCGACTTCAGAGTCCTGACGGATGTGTTCCGGCAGTTTATCCCATATGATGTCGATGTATTCACCCCAGTGCCTCAGCAGCAAGGGTTTTGGTATATATTCGAGCTCCTCCGGGAGAAGTTCCCAAGGGTCCTTGCCACAATCGATTACGAGTATTCCGGTGATGATGTCCATTTTGTCGTGGGTTGCTGACGGTGCCACGAATCGTCAAGAAGTGTGGCTTCTCGAATGTGTGGCGCGGCTTTTATACTGCCCGAAGACGGGACCGAGCTTGTAGGTGGAGGGGAGCGTTGAAGATCGAGATGAGATCAAATTTTTTTCACCGCTGGTATTCTTTTATTCGTTATTTTTTACAGATGGCAGCCAAAACGGGCTGTACATGTTTGTATACAGTGTGTTGCACATCTATTACCGGCACCCTTTAACATTTGTGCTCGCCGTGTGTTTGGCGTGCCGCGTCTTTTACGTTGCACATAACGCAGATTTTTGTAGTAACGGCGCACAGTATTATCGTTCTTCACCTTATTATTCGAAAATAGCTGGCTAAAAGCACCCAAGCTGTAGCCCCGAGACATATAGTCAAGAAACATAACACAATATTCTCCACACACTCTAGACTTGATAGACTGCAGGGGCTTGGTGCTCCACTCGTAACTCGAGGTATTTCTTCGTAGTCGATTATGATGTTTGTTGACAAGTGGAGGCAGTCCGTAACTGTCGAAGAAGATGATGCTGATACTGATGCTGATGAGCGCCACGGGAGACTGTGGGCGTTTGTTGGCGCTTCGGTGGTGGCGGTGGTGAGAGTTGTTTATTACGGTAAAGGGCAACGATTTCACCCTCCGCAGGTACCGTGCCGTCGCAGGTGTTCGGCGTCGCACTGCTGTCTTTTGTCTTTGGTACCTTGGCTATATAGGTTCCCCCCTTAGGGTCGTGATCTGCATCGCTGGGAATATCGATAAGTATCGCTTTTCGGGGCGTATCGGTCGTCCGATCTTTCTTTACGGCGGCGCCCACTGGTTCCGAGTAAATGGGACTAACGTTATCCAAAATCTGAGTTTGAAGCCATCTTTTTATTTTTCCCACGTTGTTTAATGCACATTTTGCGGCATCCTCCTTTGAGACGCCGTGATAGATGCACCAGGTATCGTAGGCCGGCATGTTCTTGAAGCTCGGTCCCTCGTAATCTTCCAAGTTGACGATGTCGCGACCCAACACATCGCGTAGAATTTCCGCTTTTTGTACACCTCGTGTGTATATGCGGAGCGCGTATCGGCACATAGCCTTTAGAGCCACGTATACTTTTGACAATGGTGTATCGCCGTCTACCCACTCGATGCCGTGGTGGAAACACGTTAGGCGATTATTACTTGAGCGCACTTCTTTAGGTAATTCGCCAAAATCGTAGGGCGGATCGATGACCCAATGGCCGATATGTTCGCCCTGAAGCGTGGTAACAGCAATCTCCTTAGGAAGAAACTCTCCATGTTTACCGTATAGCGCTTGAATATCAACTATAGCGTCCATGCTGAAGGCGTGAGACGAAATGATGTCGAATGATCGCTGGTAGACGATCTTAAATACTGTTCCGGCTATACGTATAGCGCCCTCTCAGCGGGAGAATGCGTGATCATCTGTTACGCCGTGGTGGGAGGGATGTATGCTCAAGCACTAAAATCCGTGATAACTTGACGCGTTGAATCAATTTCAATAACATTGTCATACTCGGCGTAGACAATACAATTTATCGTGGATGCGAGGGGTTTTGCGAAACGGACTTCGATTCTCACGGTACCGTGTTTCACGAGATTCCAATGGGTGAAACAGTTGGCAGATAGATCAGGCGTGAAGTCGAAAGCGAATAGACAATAACCTTTTGCGTAACTGCTTCGTGAAATGTCTATACCTTCGTTTTGGAAGTGTATACCTGTGCCGGAAAAAAGGGTGTGGTAGCACTCGATCCAAGTTTTATTGGTGTCGAACTCTGGCTGTAGTGGCTTTCCAGGTATCTGCTGGCCGTCAACATAGAGCGATAGAAAATTTATCGAATAATTCTGGAAGTTGAAGGGATTTGCCGTTTTATTTCCGTTGAATGCTTTGTTGCTAACAAAACCAAGGATTATACGTTTTGGTAGTTGGCCGAGTATTACATTGTCCAGTGTATCGCCAGCAATGCCACTATGCATGGTAAATGCCTTAACCTCCACACGTGTTATAGGATATTTTGCGGTTGTTTTGGATAGCATTTTTGCATGGGCTATAAGCACTCCGGGGTTGATTTTCGCCCGTCTTATCATCAGTGTTGTATCGTGAATGATTATCTTGTGCGTGCAATCTTTTTCTGGTGATTCCATTAGACAAAAATCGTCTTTTGAGCGCACGAGACGTAGTCGTACTTCCACACCGTTTAGCAAAAATTTGTCTTGATTGAATACATCACAATGGAGATGACCAATCATATCCAGGGTCCGTGCTCCTTTGATATAACTCGCTCTAGCGTCTTGGCCATTGTTGCTCGGGCTCGCGCCAGGCAATAACTCGAAACCACCCGGTGTATCGGCATACCACAAAGCCGTAGTGAGATGCGATGCTTTTGCCGCAGGGCCATAGTTCAATAATGTTTCAATGTACGCACGATATGCGTAGGCATTATTGGGCGGTGCAACAAGTTTTTGATTAAAAAACACGTCTACTTGATTAAAGAGGCTGTGTAAGAAATTATTTACGGGTGCAACTTTGTACTCGTGGCCTCCACTGGCTACTACCTTAAGGCTTACAGCAAGCATCGTGTGCGCAAGGTCCAGGTATTCCTCGCCGTGGCCGGGTATCACAAATTCGATGGGACCGTCGTCCGTCAATGAAGAGACAGGCTTGTAGTGAACCCATTGCGATGCCTCTATAGACGTCTGCGTTGGTGGTATTGTGAATAAGTCGAGCTCCGACTTCATACACTCGCACGAGTGTGAATGTAGAAACGACATATCTAGGCACTACCGAAAATATCAACGCGGCGTCTCTTATTATTATTTTTTCGGGTCTTAGTCACTTTTCCCCGTGTCGTCCTTCTCTTCTTTCTTCGTGATGTTGCACTTGCAGTGGTTCTTTTCTTTCCCTGCTGCTTCTTCTTCTTATTCTTCGTGACGACAGATCTCTTTCTCTTGGAGGTGCGACGAGTTGCGCGACCAATCAACGACTGCATCGTTCTCGAGGCGATCGCCTTATTATAGCCAGAGCCGTTCATAAGTAGTGCAATTTTCTCGTCGGCTTTTCGTTTCAAATTTTCTCCGGATTCTCTGGCACGTCGCTTTAGTGACTCCTTGAAGGGTATATTGTTCCCGCTTACATCTTCAATGACATGCAAGCCAGTGCGCAAAGCCTCGCGTCCTATGGCTTTAGCGCCTTTCGTGAGGAGCGGTAGTACACTCCTGAAGAGTCCGCCGAGAAAGCGGCCAATCCCGTGGCCTCTTTGATAAGGTGCACCCACCAAAACATTGCTCATACGTCCACCGCCACCGGTTTGATTCTCGTAATATGCCGCGTAGTGGCTCGCCATTTCGTCTAAGAGAGCCGTTTGAAGTGAAGCGTCAGCGTTAACGTCCCGTACTCAAATGTGATTGGCCGTCCCAGCTTGTCTCTTATATCTATCTCTATCGTACGAAAGCAATTATTGAGCAACGGTATGTAATTTGCCGGTGAAAAATATTTCACTTGTGTCGAGCCAAATGTGTATTTGACAGTATTCAGATTTACTATACGCAATAGAGCGGCCTGTGTGTCGCCGACTGTGTAGGGTACGCACAAATCCGTATAGACAAAGAGTTCTTCGGGGAGAGCACGAGCTAGGCAAGCAGGCATCTGACCTTCGCGTTGCATTCCGCGCGTGAAGCTCACGTACGAGTTCCCGTCGCTTTCCCAATCTTTACCCGGCGTTAAGTTGAAACCAAGCACGTCGCGTAGCTTGTCGTTCATCTGCAGAAAATTCAGTGATTCTGCAATTTCTTTTCCGCACTTTTTACCCTCAATTGCCACGTAGCCGCTTGCGTTTTTCGCATTCACTATGCGTATACCGGCCTCGCTCATTCCTTGTAGACTATTTATACTTTTCATTAAATCCGCATGATTGTTATATACCCCGTACGGTATATGACTGATTTTCCTTTCTTCTCTGTCGCACTGCGTCCACTGAACCTCGGTCTCGTCACGCTGGATATGTATCATCGTACAAGGCACGTGGATTTCGGTTAAACCCACGACCCAATGGCCATTAAGGGTAATTTCACGGGAAAGATGCGTAGTGAAATTTGTCGTAGTGTTGTTCGGAAAATATTTCATACTACTATTACTCGGCAGCACGAGAAAAAAATTTTCGTCGTGGTACATGCTGACCGAGTGTATACACTACACTAGTCGTCAAGGATGTGGGCGTTAGACGCAGGTATCCACGAGTTGAATTTCGAAGGGTAACCGACCCAGCTTACAAAGAGCTGTTTCGAAGCCCCGCGTCCTTTTGTTCGTATTACACGGTCGATTTTGAATTCTTTATTTTCCGCAACACGTTTCTCGTGTACAGGTGTGATTTCTTGCGTATAAAAAAATCCGTCGATTAATTCACCCTCAAGATCGCTCAACTCGTAAACACGGATACCTTGACGAACCGTAACTCTTGTGATTCGGAAAATTTCTTCGCTCCAATTCCTCTCGTAACCCTTCTCGAAGGTGCCTTTTGTTCGACTAATCCTAACATAATCGCCGCACTTGTATTTAACGCCTGTGAAACGCCTTCTTTTGCGTTGTCTCAACGCGGCGCTTGTCATATTTTCGTACGCTACATCGGCATTGTGTAAAGTCACAGCGGCCGGCTGCATCTTAATTGACGAGTGTTTGGCATGATTGTAGGCGTAGACGAGTTGCTGTAGAATGTCGATGTAACGATGAGTATTTCGGTGTGTGAAGTAGCGCCACATTCGCTCTTTCAACGTTCGATTGAAGCGTTCGACAACCGCTGCTTTTATATCAGGGTTACGCGTGACTCTAAACGCTATATCGTTCTCCTTGAGAAAGGCTTGCAGCTCTTTTCCGACAAATTCCTTGCCTTTGTCGGTCTGTAGACAGATGGGTGAGCGGCCGGTGCTTCGCTCGAAAATACGTTTAAAGGCTTGCGTGACAGCATGAACTGTTTTGTCTTGTAACGGCTCGACCCATGCATATTTGCTCAACACATCGATGACTGTAAGCAGGTAGCAGGTATTATCGTTGTAACTCTTTAACGAGCGTAAATCGACAAGATCAGCCTCCCAAACATCGTCTATGTTGTCAACGTTGTAGCGAAGTCTTGGGAAACGTCGCTTGACGGGCTTGTGAATGGTGTATGCATCCTGTTGGGTCAGCCAGTCATAAACACCGGCTACTTTATTTTTTTTTAATTCGGCAAGCCGTCTTGCACCGGCGTAGCCAGCCGGGTGCGAAGGGTCATAATACACTTTGTCGTATGGCATCTCTCTCTCTCTCTCTCTCCCACTCTGTCTTTGACGGTCACGTTAGAACAGACAGCGGCAGTAAAGGCCATTCATAGTTTTAGCCAATGCGTAAACCCTCGAGGTGTTTCAGCGGCGGCGGCGTCTGAAGCCCGGGTCGCTGCGATTTCACCAGTGCTCGCACGCTTTGCAGGCAGACCGTCCTTCTTCTTCCTATTCCCCGCCTTGACGTTGTCTGTGTGTCTCGGCGAATAGTCGGCGTTTAACCCTCGCCGATCGTTGAAGGCTTCTTCACGGCTACTGTTGGCCCTGAAGCGGTCCGCACTTTTACCAGCAGGTCGTTTTCCTTTCGCCGCTGCAGCGGTATCTTCTTCTTCTTCTTCTTCTTCTTCTCCGGTGATGGAATCGTCGGTTTCGTCGTTACTCTCGTGAAGATTATTTTGCGTGCGCTTGCTCCCAAATCTCGTCTCTCCTAGTGCCCACAGCGGTGTGTTCCCGATAAATTCGCGCGGCACAGAGGTTTCTCGTAGACTTTGAATAAAATCACGTCGTCCCACGGCTTTAAATTCTTTTCTCGATCTTGCCGCATCGTTAATATGATCGACAATATTCGAATTGGGTACGAGCTTGCCGTCTATAGTGACGCGGCCGTCTCGGTCCCATCTGATGCGTTGTACTGCTGCCGGTGAATTGCGAAGATAAGACACGAGAGCTTTAGCTTTATGTCGATACGTTTGCGGAACACTGTCGATGATTACCGTATCATTCAAAGTTTCGTTTCCCAGTGGCGTTTGCTGCTCGTGCGGCATGGCAGAGTTCGCTCCAGGTAACGTTGAATCTAATGGACCCTTTCGCGCTTCGAGCAAAAATAAATACCTCTGCAGTACCTGTAGATATTGCTTCCACTTTTCCGAGTCATCGCGATACTTTTTCGAGTGTAAAATTTCCGAAAGTTCTTCGTCAAGTCTCGACAGAGGGTCGCCCGGTGTCTGTACACTCGGTGGACCGGCAGGCGGCTCGCGAGTTCCACCGCCGGTCATCGGCTCTTTCCATAACCCAGCCTCTTCCGCCGGCACTAAAATCATTTTCTTCGCGTGCTCCATTGTAGCTCGAAAGTTTGAATTAAGAGTCAGCACTACCGCCACCGTTGCCGCCAAACAGCCTACTGACTAAACTCGTGATGATCGGTGCCAATAAAAGAGGCAGAAACGCTCCACAGCCTTTTTGCATAATGAGCCGTTTTTTCGCTCTCCAGTTGAATTTCCGACATTTGCGCGCAGCACTACTGACTTTACTCTTACCGCCGCCGCCGCCGCTCTGTCTTGCTACCGGCCACGGCGCTAGTTGTCGTAATACCTTTTTATATTTTTTTAGACGATTTTTCACGCCGTTTTTGAGCGTTACGACACCGTGTAAAACGTTGAGAGCGCATTCACAGATACACTTGACGAGCGATTCGTCGGCCGTGCGTAAGAGTGCTCTTTGCTGCTCTTTACTAGCATGGCAAAGAGCATTCAGAAAAGCGGCGTGCCGTTTACCGATCGGCGATCGCGCAGAACACGGCGCTCTGTTCTTCTTCTTCTTCTTTATCGTCATGTTCAAACTCCTCGCCGAGATGTTCGCGTAACCACCGCTCGCGCGCTACTGTTGTCGCTGCTTTTCCGACATTCGCCTAAATACACCGAATCAATTCAATTGACGAAATCCTCGCTTATTTTTGGGTATATACACGTGCATTTGCGTGTCATCAGGGAATATATTGGTACGGCATCGGCACATATCAGGCGTGGATTGCTTGAGATCCAACAGTAGATAGCCATGCGGCTGCGCAGTCGCATCGTGATAGGCCTCCGTTAAGAATCGTGGATCCTCGGGATAAACTTGCCTCGCGAGATGTTGAATTTGTGCCCGATCTCGTGGATTTTTGAAAATAACAATATAATTGGCATTTAACGAGATGTCGCGTTGTCCGTGTCCTTGATGAAAGATATTTTGTGTTATAAAAATAACACTAATATTTTTATGATGACTGCCTTTTGTAAAGAGATCGACTATCGTATTGTTTGACGATTCTCTCATCAAATCGTCGATAATTACCAACTTCTTACAATCGTTGTCGTTGGAATAATCCTCCGGTTGTGGCAGTCCTTCGTAAAATTCAATCTTCGTATTTGCCATTGAGGAATTCTTAAAGGGAGCTGCAGTATCGGCGTCGAGATTGTCCCCATAATAAAATAAAATACGACCAAATATCGCATCGCTCATAGCCGCGAGATGGCGTAAGAATCTTCGCACAAAAACTGTTTTACCACAGGCTGTTGGACCGCAAATTAACGAAGTCCATGGATGTTTCCAGCGCACATCCATTTTACAAACTATTTTTTTTTGCTGCCTCGTACAAATTCACAATGCAACACTTCTTACGAGTGCACTCGTTTCTACGCGGCGATAAGCTTGACGCGGACTGCAGCGGCGGCGGCGGCGGCGGCGGCGCGCGGAGGACACACGTCGCGAGAAGCTTGTTCGACGTGTGCGCGGCGGTGGTTCAGCTAACACAGGCCCGTTCGCCCGCATCATCAGCTTAAGAGCGGGCGAGCGAGCGTTCCGATCAGCTTTTATTCCCACGGTCACATGTGCTCTCCAGGCTGTACGGCACATGTGGCGCCGCCTAGCTTAAAGCGAAGAAAATTCTCGAGAGGAAAAAAATGTTTTTCAATTTTTATTTATTACCAAGTTCCAAACAGGTTTACGTCATTCACAAAAATAAATCAAATTTTGGTGCGATGTTTTATTATTATTATCGATTGAAAATTATCTCACGTGTTGAGATAACGTAATCACATATTTTTTCTTTTTTACAATTTACAACAATCAGGGTTTCTTATTCATAAGAGCAATTTTCTATGTACAGGTTTATAAACTTACGACTAGTGAAAAACTACACCCTATTGTTAATATTTACATTTTCTTAGAGATATATACATACAGACAAACATACATATTACGTTAATTTTGTACTATCAAACTTATTTCTAATACATACAAATAACTTATATTAGTGATATTATTATCTAAAGGAACAGACAATGACTACAAGAATGACGACGACAACGACGATGACGACAACGACGAAATTAGGGTGTGTTTACCGAGGGCCTAATTTTTAAAGCCAAACGGAAGCGACAGTTTGTGTGTCACATGACGCCGTTTATGGCAAACGACTCGGCACGTTTTCGACATTTCCCGCGTTACGACTTCGTGTAGAGCTGTTCGCTGAATTGTCGAATAATTCAGTCGAATTGACTCTGCATTCCGCCGCGGTAAATCGGCTTCAATCATCTCCCTAATCGACGCGAAATTAATTTTCTTCGAATTCTGATAATTTAGGCTTAAACCCTTTACCTTACACTCAGTTTTCGTAATCGTTTCGGGGTCTTCGCTATTCACTACTTGGTAGCCGTAAAATTTCGGACCTCCCGAGACAAACGACTTTATGTAGTCGGTCGGCTTTTTCAACTCACTGGTCATGTCGCCGAGGAAGTTACCGAGCGGCGGTACCCATTCGCCCGGTTGACCTGTGCTGACATAAATCACCGAGTCCGTGTCGTAGTACAATACGCGCCTCCCTAACCTCTCGAGGTAGCTGTACAATTTCAAGCGTGCTTGCGCCGTTGTGTATGCCGCGGTGACGACACTCGTTTGCGAGGAAGGTACGACGGCCTCGTCTATCGATACCCAATTAGCGTATAGAACATCGTCGTTTACCGGTAGTAGGCGTTTCACCTCTTTATCGTTGTCCCCCAAAAGCAGCAATAGTTGTTCGCGATTATTGATCACCGTCGTTTGTGTTAAATTATCCCGTTGTCCGAATTTACCCCAAAACGAGTTGAGACAAAGCTTCGCGACAGATCGTAGACCCGAATTCTTTTCGATCTTTTGAGCCGTTAATTGGATACCTTCAGCGCGCTCGTAGTCTTCGATATACTTTGCCTTCGAGGCGTCATCGATGCATTCCGCGGGCCAGCCAGCTAGCCTCTTGCTTAATCTTCAAAAAGGTATTGATATAATTGACAAAGAGACCACCAGTGCGCGTTTCCGGATCGTATTGGGTCATCTCGTACGCCCAAATAATCGATATTTTAACGATTTGATACCCGACCTCGATTGCTTTCCGAACCTCATCGACCACCCATGTGCCGGTGAATACACGGTCGTTCACATCCTCGTGAGGGCACGAAGTCTGCGTTTTTTCCTCGGCACATGTGCGGCACAGTGCGAAAAGAAGTTTTTCGTGCATGCGCACGGGCAGAACCGGATGGAAAAGCTGCCTGGGTGGTAAAACCGTACACCGTATCAGCCCGTTAATCGACGTGCCCAGAGCCTCGTACGATCCGTTCAGCAGCGCATCGCATTCTGTGTCCACGTAAATCGTGGGATGTCCTTTAGGAAAACGGCCCGTTTTCGAAATATACGGATAGAGCGAGCAGATATCGATATAGTTGATTTTTTCGTTTTCCGCAACATCGTATACGGTGACGGTGTTACCCGTTCGACCGCCGAAGAATGCGTCGCGAGGATTTAGACTGATGGTCTTTAGGCGCGGATGATCACGCAAAAACGCGTTGATCGCCGGGTTGATCTTTCGCTCATCGTTAAATTCGCATTCCCACACGACCTCTAACACGTAGCCCTGCTTGCGAATCGTAGCGTCGGCTGCCAGAGTACGCTCGTAACGCTGCTCGTACGATTCAGCGTTAGCGCGCGACCGCTTGGTACGGTTCTCGGGGAAACAGCGAGGGCAGCCGTGCCAATAGCAACCGTGAAACTGGTAGACAAACCGATCTTCGTCTATCTCAGCGTACCCGTCGACGAGCAGTCCCTCGGGTAGCCTGAACTCACGACCTCTCGTAGCGTGCGTAATCTCGTGTCCTACGCGATGCTCCGTCCATAAAAGCCATTCATTGGCTTGCCTCGAATGACTGTCCGCGAGTCTGTAACCGCCGCTAGGTATAAGACCGATTGTCTCCGGTTCCAAAAAGTTGCGCCGAAACACTTTCGAGCAAGCCGACGCGATTGTTGCGGCCTCCGTGAATGGACATACATCGCCGACTTCGAGAAAAATATTTCCTTGCAAGCCCGTCTCAAAATATTGACATCCATTTTGCAATATTTCTCGATCTCGACTTGAAAATCGAAAATTTCGTTCGTTGCGGCTGTTTCGACGTACCACTCGTTGAACGCTTTGTAACCGTCGGGGCTCATAGTCTCGGGCGAATAGAACTCGGCGGCCGGTAGTTCACCTCTATACGCTTGATTCTCGAGCGTGTTAAACAAGTGTGGGAAGTAGCCCTTTCCCATTTTATCCTTGAAGCCGAAGGCCTCTGGGAGAGCACTGAGACGCATGTGAAAATAGTTCATGCTATCGATAAAAACAGTGCGGCCTATACGCATCGAGATTATCGAATTTCCCGTGAGAATAAGTTTCGGCATACCGATATCTTTGCATTGTTCGACAACGTGTCGCAAAATAAATTGTGCGTCGAACGCTTTCGCGTTGTGTGCGATGCAGACTATCTTCTTAAAGGCTGTTGCAGGACGTACCGCGAGTTCGATTAGTTCAGCGACGGGTGATCTTCGGAAAACATGTTGCCGCACGCCGCACCAGCCGCAGTCGTGTCCGACACTTAGATCGGCGTCGGCCGAGAAGCATCTTTCGCAAAGCTGTTGCGCGACACAAAGCGTGACAATATGTTCGCGAGTATCGTCACCGGGCGTTTTACTGTACAGCGTGTCTTGACGTGTCTCAAAGTCATAGAAAATAAAGAGCGTTCGCGGGTGCTCAGTCGCGGCCGCTATAGTACGCTCTGCCACCCGTTGCATGTAGCAAAACTCATTGTACCCGTGTACACTTCGGCATAACTGACAGAAAGATTTACCACACATATGGCCTTTTTGCGTAGCATCAAACAGTTTTAAGCATTTTTTACAAAAACGCACCGTCTCGCAAACAGATTTGCGATCAGCGCTTGGCGTTCTTAGACGATGTTCGCGAGCTTTGAGATGATTGTCAAAACACGCTGCGCTGTGAAAGAACCGATTACATTGCTCGCACGACCACTCGCCGCGGACCTCGGTATCATCATCGTTATCGTCGGCGGGTCTCACGAGACACGGTGGCGACGCATAGCAGCGCGGGCATTGACTCGTACACGTGTGTTGTTGCAGAAAACGGTAAGCCTTGTTACACGGAATACAATAGTTTCGATCACCGGCCGCGGCTAAAAGATTCGTGATCGGCGAGTAGTGATTATCGTTCGCGAAATAACCGATGTTCAAAACCGTGCGCGCCGGTGCGTCTTGAAAGCGCGATTGTCCATTGAAGATGGGTTCCGCACCGCTACCTAGAGAGGCCCAGTCGTGTACGACCACCGCTATACCGGCGGCCATAAAGTACCGCTGGAAAATTTCGATTTCCGCTACCGTACACCCCGTCACCGGTACTACGACACGAGCATCGTTCACGAGTTTTACGGCCTCGTCTCGTTGAAGCTTCGAGTTTTTGTGACGAATCTTGTCGTAAAAAAGCTTAGATTCGACGCTTCGATCTTGTTTATTACGCGTATTAGCAAGAGCTACAACGATCGATCGAGGGAAGCATAGATTATCAGAATTCCCGATTACGACGATGGAACGATTGCTAGCGATTTTACTGTCTAAACCGCCCGAGCCGCTAACCATATCGACGTATGTCACCGTGAATATTAGCGTATCGTATACCGAAAGGATTCTAGCGCTTTGATTGACGCTACAAAGGAGATCCCAAAGCTGCTCGTAATTGAAACGCCATAAGGGCCTCATGGATACGCCGGCGGATCCGTTAGTCATACCGGCGGCCTCAAACGCGATACCGATTCTGTCGTTTGGCGAACGACCCTCTACAAAATAGGCGTGGATATCGCGAATCGCGTTGCGAATCCAAGAAACGGGATTGATAGTGGGCGGCGGACTTGTTATTGAAAGCTCAGTTTGACGACTATTGATTTTAAATCTTTTTAATAAATGGTCCCTCGGTACACCAATTATGCGAAAACGATGACCCTCGGGCAAGAGCCGCTCGTCATCGTCATCCGCGACTTCTTCCCGACGGTCATCGCTCATCTCATCGCTGTCGTCGACATTTCGTGCCTCGCTACTATTTATAATATCTACATTGTTGATGTTTGGTCGCGCATGACCACCACCGCACTGTGTCGCAATATTAGGACCACTCACCAACTGGGCGACGGCCGCAGCTGTCTCGGCCTCCCACGATGCATATAGCGACGATGATGATGATGCTGATGTTGATGCTGATGATGATGCTGATGATGATGATGATGATGATGATGATGACGATGATGATGATGATGATGATGATGATGATGATGATGATGATGATGATGATGATGATGATGATGATGATGATGATGATGACGATGATGACGATGATGATGATGATGATACACACGTTGGGCGTGACGAGGCCGAGTCCGAACGGTCTGAGGAAGGATAAAAATATACGATATGATATCGTAAATATTTTATGGCTCTGGGAATCCGCTTGACGATTCCATAATCCCAACAATGACTAGATCATCGTAATCATCGTCATGACTGTCGGATCCTTGGCCCAGTTCACCGTACGAATCGTACCATGGCACTTGTTGCACCCGGTACGGTACGAGGTCGACGGAGCCAAATTCATCCGCGTCATAAACGGTGGATACGTCGTCGTCATTGTCGGAGGCAGGGTCGTAATGACGGGAGGAAATAGGGCTGTTTACGACCGCAGGGTCAGGTCTTCGGGTAACAGGTGAAATAGAGGGACCGTTCGGGTTGTACCCGTTGAGCCGCTCGTACTCTCGTGGCCCTTGGAGCCACTCCTCTACACCTATGGTTTAACAAGCAAAGTTAAACCAATTCCTGACCATCTCCTTAACGGAGAGGCAAAATATATATATATATATATATATATGTATATGTATTATAAAATATGCACTTACTCATAATAACGGACGGCTGACGCTCCATAATTACGTCCACCTCCATATCGAGTAGCGCCTCCGCCGATGGTTCGTTTTCCACCACGAACGTCTCAGCCGTGGAGATCGAGTCGTACTGCGGCTCGTTATCATCGGCGCCGTCGACGGTGTCTTCGAACTGCCGCCGGTCCACATCCATAGCGTCACCACTATCACTATCGTCACGTGTCATGTCAGCCCTGCTGCCACTATCCTCGGTGTCGTTGCCAGCGGTATCGTCAATGCTCTCGGCATCGTCACCGATATCATCGTTGTCGTCGTCGCCACCGTCATAACCAGCGTCATCGTCATCTTCGTCGTCGTCCTCGTCGTCCTCGTCGTCCTCGTCGTCCTCGTCGTCCTCGTCGTCCTCGTCGTCCTCGTCGTCCTCGTCGTCCTCGTCGTCCTCGTCGTCCTCGTCGTCCTCGTCGTCCTCGTCTTCCTCGTCTTCCTCGTCGTCCTCGTCGTCCTCGTCGTCCTCGTCGTCCTCGTCCTCGTTGTCCTCGCTGCCATCGTTGTCCTCGTTGTTCTCGTTGTCCTCGTTGTCGTATTGGACCCCGGTCTCATCGTCATCGTCGTCGTCGTCGTCGTCGTCGTCTGCCTCGGAGCTTTCGGTGTCCGAGGCAAGCATATCGAGATCGCATTGTGCGTTCTCGCTGCTGTAAACGAGATCGCGAACCACGTGCAGATGCGTACCGTTACGCTCTTGGACAACGCTCGCGGCGATTACGATCGCATCGAGCGACCCGTTAAACGCACTGTGATTGTGCAGCCGACCGATAACCCTCAACGGCAATTGTCGCAAGATCGAGCGGAACTCTCGTTGAGCCCGTTGGAGGGTCATACCGTCGAGTCGACTGGTCCATGGCCCCGTACAGCGTCTCGCGATAACAGCGCTCCTAATTCGCGCTAAGCTAACCGTCTTACGGAGCGACTTAATGTGAACGCGAGCACGGTGCGCTTCCATTTTTCAAATTTTTCACGAAAAACGAAAAAAATACACACACACACACACAGTCACAATCACCGTTTTCTCACGAAATATTGGTAGATGACACAAAATGTGTATCAGCAAAGATACACCTTTTCGCAGCACAATATTTTTTGCTTCGATGCTTCGTACAAACTTGCGCAGAGTCACGTCACGTAATGAATCGTTGAACACTCGAGAAATTGAGAGAAGCTTCACGAACGAGTTCTCACCAGAGAATTGCCAAAGATTTGAATTTCCAAACCTTTTATAGATTTCCCGTACACCCCTGCCACATTTTCTTGCTGAGGAAAATGCGTAAAACAGAGGATGCGACAGTACCACTGACAAACATTGCCTGGACTGTGGCGAACATTGTTCTTGCCGCCGTAATCTCCGATTTTCGAAACGGCCGATATTGCTCTCATTGTAGTGACCCGGCTTATTTTTTTCACCTCTTTTCGGTGTCTCAAAGCAATGCGTGACGGCAGTGAAAACATAGGACTCCCTGAAGCGAACCTATTCTATTGACTTTGCGCGCAACCTTGTGTTACGTCCAAATCAGCATTTCCTCGGTAATTACGGCCATGGGATAAATTCCCATTGAACACGTTTTTGTACCATTGAGGCGCTTTATTTGACTAAAATCCCCTTTTGAGACTGACCTTTCGGAGAGTTCCTCAGGATGGGGTACAGAGTGCGATTATTTAAGATACGAATTCCCGATCCAAAGACACTGATCTCTACTAACGTGCCAGTTCGAACAGTAGTACGAGTATAGTAAACCGTAGTAAATACAAGGCGGCGATGTTTACTATAAGCCCGCGCGATAAGACGCCGTACGCTCGATGCGTCTCGTAATGTTACTCAACCCCGTTGAAGTCCCTGACCGTCACTCGCGTTGTATCGAAACTCTAACACACTCGATATTACCTTGGTACTAGTTACCAAAGGCCGATGAACTCACTTTAATTTAAAGTCGACCGTCGATGTAATTTATTTAAAGAATTCCCGGATCATTCGCGTTTACAGTCAGCAGATAATAAACAAAATAAATTAAAAGGAAGAAAACTTACGTTGGTTTAAAATAGTTTAATTGTTGATTTATTGTTGATCCGCGATCGTTAATTTGTTTAGACTGGAATGCGGTTGCGATGATTTAATGATATCGGGCTTCCTTTCCTTCCTTCCTTCCTTCCTTCCAATGATGTTCAAGATGATCGTTTGGAATTTCACGTTATCGTAGCGATTATTCAATCGTTATGGAAATGATGTTCACTTCACGAATTATTGTTTAATATAATTGTTGGTATTTATTTATTTATTCAAGTTATAAGAACAACTTCAATTGTTGAATAATATGTTGATTGTGAGTTATAATATTCGGAATATTTGAATAATTCTCGTTTATAATAATTTAGATCGACTTATAGTTTTCGGTATTCTGAGAAGTCCCGAATTGTAACAAAGGATCTCGAGATATTCGGAGTAGTGGTCGTAATGCCCGTATTAGTCGTATTGTAGTAGTCGTATTGGTTGTAATTGTTGTACTTGTTGTAATGTAGTTAGTCGTATTCGTCGTAATGTAATGCCCGTTCGTTGCCGTGGGGCCTGACTTTATTAATTCCCGCGGGGTATCCCCTGGCCCATACTTCCCTCGTAGAAGCTTCTACTCCCACCTTTGTCAATTATCGATCGGTCTGTTGGTTTCGACTACTCAATTTTATGATTTGCCAATTTACGATTTAAACAATAGTTTTTATAATTAAATTTTGTTATAATTATCTTGTCCAATTGAAAATATTAATGGTCGAACTTTAAACAAATTTCTATGTTGATTACAACTAAAGATAACAATTTAACTTCGAAGATCTTATTTAAATAATATAATTATATTTTTATTTTTTTTTGTTTAATAACGATGTGACCCAAATTTTATTAATCATGCTAGATTTTAATGTAATTAACGTAGTTTAAAAGTTGTTTATTTATTCGCGGAATTTTTAGATTATTTGTTTATAATTTCTTGATGGAATGTTGACGACTCGGTTGATTGTTGATTATTACGTTGTTGCTCCCAAATTTATTGTTGATTAATTGTCCGAGAGGTGCTGCACTCGTTAACGATGACGATAATTTCTGGTATCGATCCCTTGGAAACAGTTACATCGATTCTCTGGCCGCACGCTTGTATATATCCGTGAAGTACTTCCCATAGTGTTGAAGCAATGAGAATTCGTTCTTTCTGATGTGCGTAGAAGAGTTTCGGA
Organism: Ischnus inquisitorius; assembly: GCA_963924025.1. Classification (NCBI taxonomy): domain Eukaryota; kingdom Metazoa; phylum Arthropoda; class Insecta; order Hymenoptera; family Ichneumonidae; genus Ischnus; species Ischnus inquisitorius. Next base: position 14,582,422 of record OZ001253.1, on the reverse strand, counting down.
TTGCCTTGGTTTAAACAATGCAAATCGATATTTCTGCTGGCGATACCTCCCCTTCTGTAATTCGAATACTCGCCAAATCGCGTCCAAGTATGACCACTAGCATGCCAATGATTGGATGTTTAGTTGTTGTCCATTATTGATTTTTATAGTTTCAAGGAGAATAATGGAATCATGTGCAATAATCACACTTCGGACTATCCATGGCTCTCTCTCTCTCTCTCTCTCGTTTCATTCTTCTTTCTTCTCTCTTCTCTCTTGATTTGTTATTGAATTTTTATAGAATCGTAGATTTTTCTAATTTGCGCTCGCGAATAAAGTTTTAAAATTCGCGGGACGTAACACCTCCCCCCCCAAACGAGTGCCGCTTCAAAGTACGAGCGTACGAAGAACGTGAGTGCAAAGAACGGCACTTGATTTCGTTAGATATAAAGATTTTAAATAAATGAATTTTCTTTGGGTCAACTCGCTAGTACATCATTTTCACATAAACGGAGATAAAAATTCAACTATTATTTATGAAAATATTCCTCTAAAATATGATCGCAAACGATTGTTATTTTCACTTGAAGATTCAAAGATTTTATAGGTATATAAGTTTCAAGCGCTGAAGAATATGGTATATGTTGATTATTTCTACCAAATTTTATCAACGGTCATCGGATTACGTTTGACGCGTATAAATATTAGGTCGTGATGTTTATGAATGGTTATCACCCTGGTGGAATTTTAAAACATCTCCAAACGCAAATGATACGTCTGTTCACGGCGCGAGTTACTCGAGTGAAATGATAACCATTTTCTAAACAAGTCTCTTGAACAAGTGGAGTTCGCAGCGAATTAATTCATTCTTCAATCACTCCTTGAACGAGTCACAACGATATTTTCAACGCTCACCGTCAATTATCCGAAACAGTAAGTAATATTTGCTATTTGCTATTTAACTATGTACATATATATGTTTTTCCTTAATCCTGAACAACATGTGTATTTTTATTAAATTGCAGAAATGTGTCACTTTCCTGTATGGATTGTGGACGAGAAAAGGGCTCGAGGACCACCTCGCAGATGGCGATGGTTGCGATTGGACCCGAGGGTTCGGCGATTGGCCTGGGAGGACCCGCGGTTCCACCGACTCATGCGGCCGCACGAGTATACGCCGCCTCCCTCATGTCCCGACTGTTGGCAGTTTTTAGAAGACTGTACGTGCCGTGGGCCTCCTCCCCGCGTTAATTATGATGTATAATGTTTTCAACACAAAATTTTTTTTTTTTTTTTTGTACAAACCCGATATATATATAAGTGCTTAATGCACTTATATAAATAAATTTAACTAACCCGAATTTTTGTTACAACCATTTACTGCGTTTACCTTCCCGTTTCCTATTGTACCTTATTTATTTTAGCTTTAATTTATTTTATTTTATTTTTTTTTCTTTTTATTATTATTATTATTATTTTTTTTCTTTTTGTTTTTGAAATATTTTTATTGATTTTTAAATTGTTTTATTTTACTTATTTTCTCTAATTTATTCTTTTTCAATCTTTGCGTTTCTTTACTTTTATTAAAATAGATATATATGCACCTGTAGGTGTAATAACCCTTCCTATACCCCTTTCCTTTATCCCCAAAACAAGTAAGCAAAATAAGGTAACTGAGGGTTACTAAGTCCTATCCCACTGGTTGTGGCGGCGCCTATGCTGCAACCATCCTTTACTATCGCACGCGGAGACTCTGCTCTACCAAGGGTACCATGCACGCCAACGCGAGGCTCGCGCGACACCCGTTCTCGGCCTCTCCTCTTTGTGCGGCTATTCGTCGGCCTCTCCTTCTTATTCCGATCTTCCCGTGTTCTTTTCCATTTCCACCCCGTTACTGCACTATACTACTCTCTGCCTGTACTGTCCTGCCCTTTTCTTTAATTTACTCATTTCTTTGCTTATGTTTACCAGGTTATTATTACTTTGTTATACCCCGAAAACGTACGCGAGTACGACCGAGGTTGCGACATAGCAACCACGGCGTACGAGCGCTAAGTTTCCTCATCAGACGCACGGTATCGGTTAGGCAACCGTCGCATCGGGCCTTCGGCGCTCGATCGCGGTCAACATGAATGCCGAGTCGGCAAATTGCATAGGCCGGCGCTCGGATCTCGCAATAACGCGAATCCGGAGCACCGAAAGATAAACATTAAATAAAGAAATTTGGAAACAATGTTTATCTTCCAAAGATGCTGCTGACACGCTCGCTCCACTTTATTGACTATAAAGTGTGATCGCGAGCTCACAGCAGCAGTCAGAAAAGTTATCCGACACCGTGCGACTGGTTGAGCGAGAGTACAGACCCGAGCAAAGGGTCTCGTAAGTAGTTTAAACCAAACAGGTCGGACACTAGTCCGACACACTGTATCAATTATACTTCTGGAAAGTGTTGAGCGTCTTGAACGCCAAATAAAGTTTACGTCTATTCCACAACCTTTCTCGTGTGTTATAACATTCACTAAGGGTTCCAACCCTTAACTGGTAATCCCGAACAACGTTCTGAGAAGAGCGTAATATCACCGGGCTCGGAGTAGCTACCCGAGATTCGGCGGTACAACATTGGTGGCAGCGGTGGGATGCCAGAGTGAGTGTTTAACCCGAGCGAAGGGAGGAAGCTTCGCTGGCTGATCACCAGTAAAGGGTGCGTTACAATCGAGCTGTGAGCACAAGATTGAGCGCGAGTTAGCCACGCTGTAATAGAGCGTGCCGCGAGCACAAGAGTGAGCGCGAGTTAGCCACGCTGAAATAGAGCGTGCTGTGAGAACCGTCACCAGGGGATCGACGGAGCAACCAGTCGCGTCGAGGGTTACTGCAGAACCCCATTGAATCGTCACCTAGGCAGAGGGGCGTGGAACGGTGTCAGAGAGGAAGCCGGAACGTTCACGGGAACTCAGAGGCAACCTAAGATGTGGCACATCGGCACACTGTAAGTGCAAGAAAATCCTATTGCGTCAAACTAACACCCCGGGAAACGAAGAGACCAGTAGACGCGCTACTAACCCAGGCGGGGTAGGGACAAGGGGGTTAGAACTTGAGGAAAGACCACATGAGTCAGAGGGGTTCCCCCAGCGGGCAGGGGGCTCCAGGAGCAGACCTATCGACGTCAGCGCAAGAGGACGGGCACGTAGCCGCAGGGCTTAGAGCAGCCTTGGCGGGAATCGCGCAGGTCGCAGACGACCTAGCAGTGCAGGTTCCAGGGGAATCATCCCCGAATCACCCTACGAACGGGGTGAACACACGGCGAGGAGCCGAGTTCGACGAATTGGAGGATATAGACCACAGTCTGTTCGAGCCTAGAGAGGCACACACGGCAGGGACAATGCTCTCCCCTCGGGCAGTGGACGCGGAGATCGAGCGTCTGAGGGCACAGCTCCTCAATACACGGGGTGAACGACATCCAAACATCCCGATGTTCGCTAGGGGGCGAAACTGGACGACCACCTTCGGCGAAGGGAGTCGGTTGTACCCAATGGGGGTGGATCTCCCCGGGGTACGACGAAATTTGAACCCCGAACTACAGGGAGAGGGGGAGGAGCACGCCCGGGATGAGTCGGAGGGTAACGATACCGCACGAGACGGGATCAGGATGGCCGAGCAGACGGCACGTGGGGAACAGGAACACGACGCGATGCAGGCGGGCATACGGGAGTACATCGCGGAGGAAGTCGAACGCGCGTTGGGCGAGGGGCGCCCTCCGCAGCGGCAACAGCAAGTAGCCACGGTCAGGGAGGATGGGGCTCCCTACATCGAACTGAGTTTGGCGATCCGGAGCATAGAGCCCTTCGATGGCAACAACCCCGGCAAGCTCGAGGAATTTTTATTGTCTTGCGAGACAGTATGGGACAGGGTGAAGCCCCTGGAACGGGGAACACTCCTGGCGTTGGTCCGCAGCAGCAAGCTAAAGGACAGGGCGGCCCGGGAGCTGCGGCATCGGGAAATGAGGGATTTGTCGGAGCTCCGGAAAGAGCTCGAAGCGCTGTACGGGAAGCGGAAGTCGCTTGCTGTACTGCAATACGAGTTTTGCCAACTGAAACAGGGTGCGAAGGAGTCGGTGGCTGCATACGGCGCCCGCGCGGAGCGCCTAACAGGCGAAGTAGCGGAAAAACTCGGCGAGAGTGAGGGGGCCGCCGACGCGCGGGTCATTGAGAGGGCTGTACGGCGATCCGGGCAAGCGAATTTCGAGAATGGATTGCAACGAGATGTACAGGTGATCGTACGTTCACGGAACTACGGGAGCCTGCGGGACGCTGTGGTAGGAGCAGCGGAAATCGAGAGGATGTTGGGCTCCCAGGGCGGTAAGGGTGGCGCGGAGGCGAGCCATCCCCGTCATAACCCCGACAAGGGGGGTGCAGGGTCCCGCAAATGTTTCAACTGCGGTTCAACAGGGCATATCGCACGGGACTGCACAAGGAAATCGGGGCGACACAGTCTCCCGGCGCCGGGTCCGGGCCGGGAGGTAAGCCAGGTGAAGGTAACCTGCAACCATTGCGGTAAATTTGGGCATCTCTGGAGAGAGTGCAAGAAGCGATTGCGGGACGAAGGCAAGAAATCCCGGCAGTCGGGTAAGGACAGCAGCGCCCCGCCGAAGCCGCAGGGGGGCACGAGAACATGGAAGGAGTTTTCGAGCAGTCAAACGAAGACTGAAGGGGAAGGACAAACCAGGGAGGTGTGTGTTGTCAACGCCACCTCCGAGGGAGTCGCCAGCGATTTTCACATCAAATCACCGATGTGCACGGGGGGTATGTTGACCCTAAAAGCGGATACGGGCGCTCAGGTGAGCATAATAAGCCCGGGGATACTCCGCGGGGATGCCGAGGTAGCGGACTCATCGGTGGTAATCGCCGGACTCGCAAGCCGGCCCATACAGGCCCAGTGCGCCGCGAAAATTAATTTAGAAACGCCTTCGGGCATCGTGACGCACTGGTTCCACGTGGTGCCACGCGAGGTGAACCTCGGGGTGCACGGGTTCCTCGGGATGGATTTCATCAGGAGGCATGAGGTGGATATACTCCGGGGACGAGTGCTGCGGATGTTCGGGCACGAGATGCCCTTAATCAACGGGCGATTGAAGTTGCGTTTGCCACCGCGGAGCGAGAATATCGCGTATGCGGCAACACACAGTCAGGGCACGGGGATCGTGAACAGGTGTGAAGTAATCGAGGGAATCACGCTCGGCGCTTGTATTACGACACCGCATGGAAACACCTGTGCGGTGTGTATAATTAACACGACCACCGAGGAGGTCGAGATCGAGCGCCCAGCTGTGACACTTGAGCCGTATGAGTCAGCAGAAAAATCAGGCGACGAGGTATGCGAGGTAAACGCAGCGAGCAACGAGAATACGGGCACGCGCCTCACGCGATTACGCGAGGCGATCGACGTGGGCCATCTTAATGAAGAGGAGACGGAAACCCTGCTCGAGGTGTGCGAGGATTTCGCCGAAATATTCCATCTCGAGGGGGACTGGCTCCCATGCACGAGCAAAATCGAGCACGAGATACCTCTCAGGAGCGGGGTAAAGCCGATAAAGGTACAGCCCTATCGGTTGCCGGAAACACATAAGCGAGAGGTGGCTCGTCAAACGGAACAAATGTTAAAGGACGGAATAATACAACCGAGCCGAAGTCAGTGGAATGCGCCTCTGCTCGTCGTGACAAAAAAGCCTGACGCAGCAGGAGTCGTGAAGCTACGAGTCGTCGTGGACTTTCGAAAACTCAACGAGGTCACAATCGGAGACTCATACCCACTACCCAATATTACTGAGATATTGGATCAGCTGGGGCGAGCAAATTATTTTACCACGCTCGATTTGGCTTCGGGTTTCCATCAAATACCGATGGCCGATGACGACAAGGAAAAGACGGCGTTCTCGACGCCGCAAGGGCATTACGAATATACGCGGATGCCCTTCGGGCTGAAAAACGCCCCTCCGACCTTTCAGAGGTTAATGAACACCGTGTTGGCGGGCCTGGACGGCATAAAATGCTATGTATATCTCGACGATATCGTGGTATTTGGAGCAACGCTGAAAGAGCATAATCAGCGTTTGCGTGAGGTGTTCGAGCGGTTACGGGAGGCGAACTTGTCGCTTCAACCGGGGAAATGCCGTTTCTTGCGAAAGGAAACGCAATATTTGGGTCACGTTATCTCGAGCGAGGGGGTACGACCGGACCCTTCAAAATTGGACGCTGTGAGGGATTTTCCCGTCCCTCGCAACGTAAAGGGAATTTTATCATTTCTTGGTCTCGCGGGATACTACCGGAAATTCATCGAGAATTTCTCGAAGATCGCAAAGCCGCTCACTGACCTAACGAAGAAGGATGTACCCTTCGTTTGGGCGGCGAAGCAGGAGCACGCTTTTGAGGAGTTAAAAAAAGCATTGACGACAGCACCGGTGTTGCAATACCCTGATTTCGAGAGACCATTCATCGTGACAACGGACGCTTCGGATAAAGCCGTCGGCGCGATATTATCGCAGGGTGAAATCGGAGAAGATTTGCCCATATGTTACGCGAGCCGTACGCTCAATAAAGCAGAGCAGAATTACACCACGACGGAAAAGGAATTGGTCGCGATCGTATGGGGTATCGCGCAATTTCGGCCATACGTATATGGTACAAGGTTCATCGTGGTAACGGATCATAAGCCCTTAACATGGCTTTTTGGCGTAAAGGATCCAGGATCGAGGCTCATGAGGTGGAAAATAAAATTATCGGAACATGAATTCGACATCGTTTACAAGGCAGGGAAGCGAAACACGAACGCCGATGCGCTGAGTCGCATATTTGTGACAACGCGGTCGCGTGCACGCCAAGCCACGAGCGAGGCGGCGGACGAACGCCGTGTGCCAGAGAGAGAGAGCGACAATGGAATGCATGCGGGGGCGCCATGCATACGCTTAGATGCAGCGAGGGAGACGGAGCGAGGCGACAGCGGCAGCGAGAGCGAGGCAGGTGATGAGTCAGCCATCGTGCCGAGCGAGGCAACGGAGTCCAGCGCGCTAGAGCGGGACAGAGAATGCGATAGCGACAGCCACTCCGGCGACGAAGATAACGGCGGCCATGCGAGTGGAAAAGATAACAGCCGTAGCGATGGCGATTATTTCAGCGAGGAGGAGAAGAAAAAGATATTACATGAATATCACGATGCACCGCTGGGCGGGCATCAGGGCGCAACACGTATGTTAAAGCGCATACGGCTCACGTACACCTGGCCGGGTATGCGAAAAGAAATAGAGGAATATGTGGCCACTTGTGATAAATGCCAACGAAATAAAATTCGCGCAACGCCAAGAGCGCCAATGGCAATCACGGATACGCCGGAACGGGCATTCGAAAAATGTGCACTGGACATCGTAGGGCCATTGACGGTAACGGAGACGGGGAATAAATACATCCTCACGTTCCAGGATTTGTTAACGAAATATAGCGTCGCGATTCCTCTCCCAACGCAGGCAGCGAACGACGTTGCACGGGCATTTACGGAGGAAATAGTATGCCGATTTGGTATACCTGAGGTGGTACTTACCGATCAGGGCACGAACTTCCTGAGCTCGGTATTTAAGGATGTTTGCAAATTGTTGCGCGTGGGGAAGGTGCAAACCACAGCGTATCATCCACAGTCAAATGGAGCGCTTGAGCGTTCTCATCGGACGTTAGCAGAATACCTGAAGAGCTACACCGATGAAGATCAGAGGAATTGGGATCAGTGGCTACCGTATGCGATGTTCCAGTACAATACAACACCGCATACGACCACAGGTTTCACTCCCCACAGCCTAGTGTTTGGAAGGGAGGCTGAGCTACCGAGCTCGATAAAAAAGCCTTCGGGTACGCTGTACGCGTACAATGATTATTCACAGGAGGCACGGGAACGGATGCGAGCCTCCTGGGCAATAGCACGAGCTAATTTAAAGGCAGCGAAAATACGTGCGAAAGAGCTTTACGACGGAAAGACGAAGGAGAGAAAATTCCAAATTGGGGAAAAAGTTTTGCTGCACGACGAGACCGTGCGCCAGGGAAGATCAGCAAAGCTCACGGCCAACTGGATTGGGCCGTTCATCGTCGTGGAGACTCATCCGCCCCTCAACTACACCATTCGGAAGGGACGAAGGTGTATCAAGGTTCATGTGAACCGGCTCCGCGAATATATCGAGAATTAGGAGCGCGGTTCAAAGGGGGGAGGGAAGGAGCGAGATTTGGTACATATTGTGTTTTCGTGGCGTGAAGTCGAGACTTTGCAGAGCTCGAGCTTCGGCACCGTAGGGGTTAGGGCGATGGGACCGATTGCATTCGGTGCTCCAACTCCCCAGGCGGGTAACATTTTCCGGAAATGTTCATGGGACGCATGGGAAAAATTTTATGGGGTTTTTGCGGTCACGAGAATTACGGAGAATCGTCGCTTACCTTATATTCGTTTTGCGCCGGATTAATTGTGGTGATGTTGACAGTGGGCAATGTTGCGAGGAAATTACGAAGGAAACATTGTTGCAGGACATTGTTGTTGAGTAGCATGGCGGCTACGGTCAATGCACGGGACAGGTTCGCGATCGAGGAATTTCGGAACGTGCCAGGGATCTATTTCGAGCACGTGGGCACAATGAGTCTGTACACAGACGAATGGACATTGGCCGTGCGTATGGATCTGGCAAATCTCGTGGCATTGGAGCAATCGGTCGAGTGGCATCTTGAGGGCTATCGAGCAAGCTGCAAGCTATCTGTGGGCCCCGGCAGTTACTGTGCCGAGATGTTGAAGCATTTAACGCGACTTTCCGCAAAGGTGGCCGAGGAGATCGGCGTGGTGCACGATCTCGTTGGGGGCGAACACCCTCGGAGCAAACGTGGGTTAATCGACGGGCTTGGCTCCGTGGTGAAGGCCATAACGGGAAATTTGGATGCGTCGGACGGGGAGCGGATTGATGAGGAATTGTCGACAGTGCGCGAGACACAGGAAGCAATAAAAGATGGGATGCGGAAACAGCTGCAAGTGGTCGAGTCAACGCTGGATATTTTCAATCGCTCGTCGCACGCGTCCGGGCGCAATTTCAACAAGCTTAACGCGATGCTGCGGGAGGTCAACGGCTATTTCCACAACAGCACGGGTCGTCTGACAACACGACAACAGTTCGACGAGAGCCTGGGGCTGATGGACGCCTACGTCGAAGCGTTCCTCCGAGATGTGAGGGACATTGCGAGGCTGTTCGCCGGGATCGCCTCCGGAACGATCGATCCCGCCATTCTTACGCCGGAAAGGGTTACCAGGTACCTTTCGGAGGCATTGCCGCACGTGCCGAAGGGACAAAGTTTCCCTCGGCCCGTTACTAGGGAAAATGCAGCAGGGCTGTTGCGACTGGCGACTACGCGAGCATATCGCAAGGGAGAAATAGTCACGGTGCTGGTCGGGATACCCCTCGTCGGGACGGCGGAATTTGGCGTGAGTCGGACATACCCCCTGCCAAGGAAGGGGGAAAACGGAACATATTATTACCTCGAGACCCCATCCGGGCCGGTAATCGTGGATCGAGCGAGCCGGAGCTATGTACGGATGTCGGAACAGGAGCTAAGTGAATGCAAAAAGGATGGCACGAGATTCTATTGCAATCCGCGCCATCCCACATTCCCGATCAACGAGGCGGCGCCGTGCAGCGTGCGAGTATACGCCGAAGGTGCGGTAGGTCGGGACCAGCAATGCCCAAAGCGCGTAGTCAGGTTGACTCACGCGCTCATCATCGGGTTACAGCGACCGGGACGATGGATATTTGTCGCGCCGCGACCCGAGACGGTAACCGTCGCCTGCGACGGAGTGCCGACGCAGCAGGCTATAATGCACGGCACGGGGTCATTGACGCTTGACGGTCGATGCACCGTAACCGCAGAAGATTTCCGCCTCGAGTCGTTGGGCCGACACCTGCAGCAGATAGCAAATGAAGATTTGGTGCCAACGTACAATCTCACGTTGACACCACGGGAAGCCGGTTACGTGCCACAGACGATTGAGCTGTGCGCGAACGCGACCCTTGAGCACGTGGTGAGCTCGCCCCGAGAGTTAAATGATCTCGGGGTACGCATAGGGCACCTCCAAACGGAGCTAGAGGCCACGATCACGCCCAGGCAACGCATTGTGGGCGCGATCAGGCAGCATATCGTTGGAACGATCTCGCTGTTGGCGGTGATGACCCTGGCCATCCTCGTGGCGTGGGGGCGATGCAGGCAGCAGCAACCAGCGATGGAAGCCCCCTGCACGAAGGGGGCACGACCACACGACGCAACGATGCCGATAGAGCGGCAGAACCAGGGAAGAGCGGCCCCGATGACCGAAATCTCGATCTTACACGAAGCGAGAGGACCGGGGGAGACCCGGGACGCCATAAGACTACATGAAGGAGAGACCGAGAGCCAGAGGTTACGGAGGAAAAGTTCTTTTATTAAAAGCCGCACGCAGATACAGGCGGAGATCGGGGGAGCGGCGCTTCAGCGCACAAACTCCCACTCATCGTCATCCTCGTCGCTTTCGCCGGCGGGCCGGATGCCCGAGGATCCCGCCGGAAGGGTACGAAGGTACCCTGGGCCCGAGAGGGCGCGCCCGTTGATCTGACGGGGCGTCAGAACCAGCAGACGGGAGGAGTTCCGGGCATATGGACGGTCGTCAAACACCGGAATCGACGGAGGCGGCGCGGTATCCGGCTCGGGTTTCGCGGGAGGTGCGAGACGTTCGAAAACAATAACGCACTCGTCATCATCCTGCGTGGTCGGGGACAAACGTGTCCTCTGTGGGAAAAATACACCAGGGTGAGCCCAAGCCACAAGGGTGAGGTGTAACAAAAAAAAAAAGAAAAGAATCCGCGAGGGAGGATAAGTACCTTGGCTGGAGGCGGCGACATCGTGGCGGAAGTAAAGTGCGTCGAAGTGACTTGACCGAAGAGCAGTGTAAGAGACAATAAAAACTTCCGCGTAACGAGGTGGCATATAAGCCAGACAAACCGCTCACGCAGCAAAAACAATCGGCCCCCCGGGGTCAACAGCCGCGGCGAGCGGTGTTGCGTTAGTACGTAAGAAGCATTGTAAAACTATATACGTTAAAGAAAAGAAACCTGTCGGTTTCTTTTCCTTAAGGGGGGAGGGATGTTATACCCCGAAAACGTACGCGAGTACGACCGAGGTTGCGACATAGCAACCACGGCGTACGAGCGCTAAGTTTCCTCATCAGACGCACGGTATCGGTTAGGCAACCGTCGCATCGGGCCTTCGGCGCTCGATCGCGGTCAACATGAATGCCGAGTCGGCAAATTGCATAGGCCGGCGCTCGGATCTCGCAATAACGCGAATCCGGAGCACCGAAAGATAAACATTAAATAAAGAAATTTGGAAACAATGTTTATCTTCCAAAGATGCTGCTGACACGCTCGCTCCACTTTATTGACTATAAAGTGTGATCGCGAGCTCACAGCAGCAGTCAGAAAAGTTATCCGACACCGTGCGACTGGTTGAGCGAGAGTACAGACCCGAGCAAAGGGTCTCGTAAGTAGTTTAAACCAAACAAGTCGGACACTAGTCCGACACACTGTATCAATTATACTTCTGGAAAGTGTTGAGCGTCTTGAACGCCAAATAAAGTTTACGTCTATTCCACAACCTTTCTCGTGTGTTATAACATTCACTAAGGGTTCCAACCCTTAACTGGTAATCCCGAACAACGTTCTGAGAAGAGCGTAATATCACCGGGCTCGGAGTAGCTACCCGAGATTCGGCGGTACAACAACTTATTGTTTATCCCTTTTCTTATTATTTATTAAACATTTTTATGATTATATTGTCAAGATAACTTATTGAAGAGCAAGTGGCTTTACCCAAGATTTCTTACGTAATTTAATTATTTTTATACCATTCACGTTTGATTGCCTGGTATACAATTCCAATTTTTTTTTGGTTATTGCCGCGCGTATACTTTTCTCTTAAACGAAAAACGTAAAACAGAAATTTATTATAAAAGAATTTGGACAAAACCATATGGGTCACAACACAAAACGACACAAACATGAAACATAAATGAATTTATGAAGTTATTTCTCGAGAAATTTATCTCATGATTACAGCAACAATTATTAAAATCTTTCAAACAAATTAATAATCATTGTGTAAGAATAGAATATTTTTCCAAAATAATCTCAGAAATTGTTAAGAATCGGCTGATGAACAAATTAAAAATCATTGTATAAGAATAGAATATTTTTCCAAAATAATCTCAGAAATTGTTAAGAATCGGCTGATAAACAAATTAAAAATCATTGTATAAGAATAGAATATTTTTCCAAAATAATCTCAGAAATTGTTAAGAATCGTTTATGTTTACTGATTCAATTTTGAAATATAAGAAGATAATTCAAATGTATGAACAAAAGATTTTAACTGTAAATTTACTACACATTTTTAAGGATTGTCATAATGTTGATAAATAAGTAATTATTCGTTAACGTTTGATTTTAATTTAATTAAATTTAAATTTTTCCTCCGAGTTGTTACCATTGTCCGACCCTGTAGGGTATATAGATCACTGTACTCATGTTCAACTTTTCATATACTCAGTGTCCTTGCTGATATTGTGGGCGAATTACACGCTTTCATGTCATCTACAAACGCAAACTCAATTAAAATATTGGTTTATTAGAATTTGATTATTATTAATATTTTTATCTATTTTAATAATGAAAAATATCCTTATATATCTCTATTGTTGAAACACCTTTATAAGAATTAACGCTTTCTATCCTGTTGCTACCAAGCCGTGTTTTACATATGTACCTCTAAATGTTATGGCTACAAGTGTTATCTCCGAAGATACCTATAGTATCGTGAAACCTAACGCGACTATGGCTCAACTCGCCTCGCGAAAAATAAAAAATATATTTATAACACCTCCGACGACTACCAAGAATTGCGCGTTGATTGTCATTTGACCAAAATGATAAATGATGTCTCTCCTTTTTTTTTTTCTTTTATTGCCTAGCTTGCCAAGATTTTCCTGTTATAGAATTAAGAACGTGTTTGAAGATCCCCGTATGTATAATGATACTTATGAATTATTTGTCCTTTTCTATCTTACGCAAAGACTCGACTCTCTAAATCGCGCTTTCGCTAACGCAATACTCACGCAAGGCCTATCTTCGGCCGTTCCGCTTTGTGCGGCTATTCGTATGCTATAGTAAACCTTCGTATATTCTGTATCCTGATCGTTTCTATATGCTATGTGTATCTCTTTCTGTTCTTCCTTTTACTCCGTATTTATTTTCTATTTTTCTTGATTTGTTTCGATTCGACCCTCAAATTTTTATTCAGAATTTCTGTTGTAAGTATCCATTTTCCTTGATTATTCACAATAATTATTTTCATTGGAGAATACCCATTTTTCCCATAGATAGTAAAAACATGCCCCTTTTTAATTTGAGAATACCCGTTTTTCTCTTAATCCTTCATTGTTTGACAAAAAAGAAACTATGCAATCATGTCAATAACGATAACCTCATTTTCTTTGTATCCTTTTAATCTTGTATTCCGTTATTCATTTCCCATTCAATTCACTCATTTTTACTTACATTCAACTGTAATTTTTAAGAATAAATAGATTAATTTATTTTATGAAATTAATACAAATAAACTTACAATCCTAACCCATTTTTGTAATGATACTATGTCTCCGTCACTTGTTTCACTTATATCGTTGGGAATATTGTCTGAAACGTTTTCTTTAGAACATGCAGAAGAATTGTTATGAGACTTTGATAATTTATTAACTTTGAATTTTTTTCTCGGTAGAGGAATCTTATTTTTATCGAAATACCGTATTTGTTTGAGTTTATACCCCATGGCAGTTCTATTTTTACATGCATCCGCGTATTTCTGTTGATGATATTTCTCTTTGAATTTAACTTTTTCTATATACTCCTTTTTGTAACTATTTTTGGACAGACTTTTACCCTTCTCATATCCTATTATTATTTTGTTCCTAATAAACTGAACTCCCAATTTGTCTTTAACCTTAGTCTTGGCCTTTTTCAACGTTTCCCATGCTGAATTTATATTTAGAAAGTATATCAAGAAACAGAAGATCCCATAAACTATTGACAAACCTTGCCTTTTAACATTTTCGTATAGAAGTTTCGCGTCATTGAATATCAATAATCCCTTTGAATTTCGTCTATTACTTATAAGATTTTTCTCGCATTCGTTTGTTTTATTGTAGTTTTTGATCCGTTCTCTTGCATAAACTCGATTTGAAAGATAATTTGCTGATACGATACCTTTTGGTTCAGTTTTCAATGGCTCCCTGATGTTATTATGTTCGAAAAATTCAACTTTTGTTGCCTCTAATTTTTCTACTCGTGAACAGAAACTATCGGATCGATTGTTAACGTGTTTTTGCACAATATTCGCTTCTGTTTTGTTTGGACTCGAGAGTCGAATAATTTCTAACTTTGTCGGATGGTTTATCTCAAGTTTCAATCTAATTTTAATCGGCAAATATTTTAATTCCTTAAGACTTTTATTTAATATGAAATTGTTCAAGACCACGTGCAATTTTGCATTCATTTTTACTTTCGGTTTTCCACTTTGTACATCAATATTTAGTCCCTTATTACTGTAATATTCTCGATCGCAAACCCTGACAATATCTGTGCTTTGACTTTCAATTTTTCTGTTTTTATTTGTTATTTCATTATTGGCAATTGCAATGGAAATTTTCGACTCTGACGGCACAATATTCGATGTTTTCTCACTGTCTCTATTGTCAATTGTTTTTATAGTATTTTTCTCGGTTGTTATGGAATTGTTGTCAACATTTTGCACACCATTGTTATTAGAATTGTGTTCAGGAGTTTCAAAACTGTTGTCTTTTTTGACTGTTATCGGGTTAATGAATGATTCACAATAATCTTGTTCCAAATCCAACTTGTTTTCTAAAACACTTATATATTCGCTCGAAGGATCTACTTTCCCATTAAAATACGATATTAATGTCGAATCATCACGTAATTTTTCTTTTGTCTCCTTGTTTACACCTCCAACGTTACTCTCATCCTTTTGCTTCATATCGCTTTCAAAATTGATTCGATTAACTTTTCTCTTGACTCTTTTTAGTGGTTTTATTTTTGCAAAAATGTTTTTAACAACTTTAGTTGACAATACTTTTATATGTTTTTTATATGACTTGTATCCATCACGTATTTTGCGAATGGAATCTCTCTGTTTTTGTGTATCCAATTTATGTTCGGAATAATTTTTAGAGTTTTCTATTGTGATTTTATTATTGACACCCAAAATGTTTATATTTTCAACCGAACTCGTAGCTTTCTCTGCTCCTACTGATTTATCCATTTTATTATGGTTGCTGCAATTAATATTTGACACCATTATCTCCTTTGAGTGACTTGAAGAATTATTTTCACTGCCGAATAATCCTAGCTCTGTATTACCCATCTCATAGTTACTTTGATTCCTTCCCGGAGCACTTTTTGTTCTTGGTTCTGAAGATTTTTCGCACAATTTTATCAATGATCGTTTCGTACTAGTTAAGATTGTATTTTGCGATTTGCACAATTTTGAAAGACAATTTGATGAAGTACCTATTCCTGTTTCAAATTGATCACTTGGTTCATAATTCTCTTTAGCTGACGATACGGACGAATAAGAATTTTCAAAACTATCAGTTGGATTTTTACTTATTCTTTCTACTATTCCATTTGTTTTCTCAATTGATGTTCCAATTTTTGCAATTTTCTTTTCCTTTAAGGTATTTTTAGTTGATGAATCACTTATGCAAAAAGTTCTCTTTGGCATATCTATTAACGATTTATTTCTAGTTTCTGGTTTTACTGAAAATTGCAACTGTTGATTCGCAGTGAATGGAGTTTCAGGGTCAATATTTTGATTTTGACAAACGTTTTGGTTTGAATAGAAACTTTGGGGATTGTTTTGATTGTAACTTCGATTTTTATAGGGCGTGCCATAGTGATACGAAGTATTATCGCAATCGGAAATATACTTTGAGTAATATGCTCCGTGATAAGCCTGACCTTGAAATTGATTATTGAAATTTTGTTCAGTAACTTGTTCGATATCTCGAATTTCTGTATCAATATATCGACAATTATCATGATTTTGTTTACTGTTTATGATTTTGGGACATTGTTTTGCAATATGACCTATTTTATGACAATATTGACAAGTAAGAACTGCCTGTGCAGCAATAGGCTTTGTAGTAACGTTGTTATTAGCCATGGTTTTATACATTGCAGCATTTTCCCTCAATTTGCGGCGGTCAGCAATATCTCGCTCGATAATTATAGCCTCTATTATTAGATCGTTGAGTGAATATTTTATTTTGCCGATTTTATTATGAATTTCCGGGTTTAATCCTCTTTTGAAACAACTAATGGCCATTTGTTCAATATTGTTTTTATTATTGTTATCCAAGTTGCCCTTCTGATATTTATATGCATATTTTAACTTTTCAACCAACACTTGAATTCTATGTCCGTATTGACGAACAGGTTCATCATCCAACTGAACAATATTTCCTAATTCTCCCTGTAATTGATAGAAATTTCCCGGTGGATCATATATAAGTCGAATGTAATCTGAATATTCTTTAATGCTGTTAAATTTATTTTGAGATACATGTTCCCATATTTCACCGACCAATTTATTTTGAGCTACCTTCAAAAGTTGTCGCTCATTGTCTGATCCAACAAAATATAAAGCTGTGTCTATGCCTGAAAGATAACGATTTACCGAGCTCCTTTCTCCATCAAACTCCGGAATAAAATCCAAAAAATCAAATAAATTTGTTGTTTTCTTAATCCCCATTTCTGAAATTCGTAATGTATCAATTCCACGAAACAATTACGTTCATTGATTTGATTTTAAACTTTACGTGACTTTCCATGGTGTCTCACAAGGATTTTCTCTTGACTTGAGATTACTTTCCATTTCTCACAAGGTTTTGAATTTGAATTCTTTTTTTTTTTTTTTTTTTTTTTTTCAAACAAATCACTTATTTATTTATTATATATATATTTTTTTTTTTATTTTTAACGCACTCTGCGAGAGATCCCGGACGAGCCCCCACTTTTTGTTACGTCCAAATCAGCATTTCCTCGGTAATTACGGCCATGGGATAAATTCCCATTGAACACGTTTTTGTACCATTGAGGCGCTTTATTTGACTAAAATCCCCTTTTGAGACTGACCTTTCGGAGAGTTCCTCAGGATGGGGTACAGAGTGCGATTATTTAAGATACGAATTCCCGATCCAAAGACACTGATCTCTACTAACGTGCCAGTTCGAACAGTAGTACGAGTATAGTAAACCGTAGTAAATACAAGGCGGCGATGTTTACTATAAGCCCGCGCGATAAGACGCCGTACGCTCGATGCGTCTCGTAATGTAACTCAACCCCGTTGAAGTCCCTGACCGTCACTCGCGTTGTATCGAAACTCTAACACACTCGATATTACCTTGGTACTAGTTACCAAAGGCCGATGAACTCACTTTAATTTAAAGTCGACCGTCGATGTAATTTATTTAAAGAATTCCCGGATCATTCGCGTTTACAGTCAGCAGATAATAAACAAAATAAATTAAAAGGAAGAAAACTTACGTTGGTTTAAAATAGTTTAATTGTTGATTTATTGTTGATCCGCGATCGTTAATTTGTTTAGACTGGAATGCGGTTGCGATGATTTAATGATATCGGGCTTCCTTTCCTTCCTTCCTTCCTTCCTTCCAATGATGTTCAAGATGATCGTTTGGAATTTCACGTTATCGTAGCGATTATTCAATCGTTATGGAAATGATGTTCACTTCACGAATTATTGTTTAATATAATTGTTGGTATTTATCTGTGAAAAACTACTTTTTTTTATAAAAAAAAGTAAAAAAACGTACGCCAAGTACATAAATGTTACAGAAATATTCAGATCTAGAAAACTGCATTTAAAAAAAAATCCAAAATAAAGGAAAATCACACGAGCCAAGTTTCAACAAATACTTTTGAATATCCAATGTCAATGATAATGATTAAAAAATTGTATGATAACTGAAAAATAAAATTAAAAAAATACTTGGCACGTCCTTTCTTTTATACATGAAGTGTTTCATTTGTATTTGAGGAACGTGCCAAGTATTTTGTTAATTTTATTTTTCAGTTATCATACAATTTTTTAATCATTATCATTGACATTGGATATTCAAAAGTATTTGTTGAAACTTGGCTCGTGTGATTTTCCTTTATTTTGGATTTTTTTTTAAATGCAGTTTTCTAGATCTGAATATTTCTGTAACATTTATGTACTTGGCGTACGTTTTTTTACTTTTTTTTATAAAAAAAAAGTAGTTTTTCACAGATTTGACTCATTTTTGAAAACCAGCTCGAAAACTAAAATTGGGATTGGCGGAAAGGGTCTATTGCTTCTTACTTTGACTCTCATAGCGAGACAACGAGACCGTCCGTTCCACCAATTCTCTCAACGAG
Organism: Ischnus inquisitorius; assembly: GCA_963924025.1. NCBI lineage: Eukaryota > Metazoa > Arthropoda > Insecta > Hymenoptera > Ichneumonidae > Ischnus > Ischnus inquisitorius. The sequence continues at coordinate 14,563,857 of OZ001253.1, read as the reverse complement.
AGAATTCTGCCACTCGTTACTTCAATATCTTCGACCGGAAGAAAAAAAAAATCCTTAATTCTTTTCTTCGATGCTCTTCGAAGAAGCACAGAAAAAATGAAAAATTTTCTCATCCGGAGAAGTGAAGCGAAAAATGGTAAAATCCTTCCGCTGCGAGAACCAAAGGAAGCGCTGGCGGAGTTGACTTATCATGGAAGTCAATGAAAGAGTTCTGTGTAATTCCTCTGTCAAGATAACCAAAGACAGAGTTATACAAATTTTTAGTCAAAGCGATGACATATTTTTTTAATACTATAACAGACCTGCCGAGGAATCTTGATTCCTACGCTATCAGCGTAGAAATGTCTGACAGCGCATCAAGAACACAACCACACCGATCTTCGACAAAAAGATACTCTTGATTTTGAAAACAGTGAAAAAAAAAACGAAACTGAAAAAAAAATGTTGTCTTGATTTTGTAAATCTTGATTCATAACATTTTTCTTGATTTTAGTTTTTATTGTAAGGTTATACATTTGCCGGCAATCACGAATCACTTAAAGAATTGAATTGAGACGAACGTGACGAGACGAGACGAGACGAGAGAACACTGTTTCGAAATCACTTTCAAACATTCACCACTTTTTAATTAATTTATTTATTTATTTAATCCCGGGCCCTTGCTTTGGTTACGTCGCCCGCTGTCAACCGCCGACGGGCCGGCACGGCCGACGGGCCGAGCGAGCACCGAACACGCACGACGCGCCACGATTTCACAATCTTCCGCGATGCCCGATGCTCCGCGATGTCCGACCCGATGTAGATGAGAAATAGACGGGCGTATCTGATACTATTCAACCCGTAAAATGGTGTGCGATACCGCCGTTCTGCTTCTCATCTACACATGTAGATGGGAAGCAGAAGGGCGTATATCCATGGCCGTAACCCGTTAAATGATAGGAGAGGATGCCCATCTGTTTCTCATCTACACATTTTTTCTTTCAAGTATCGCTGTTCGGATACCTTTCGGGTCACGGCATCGATATCTCAGCAACGGCTGCACCGATTCAATCGCACCTAGGCGCATTCGAAAGCTGATGGCCAAATTATATAATGAAAGACTTGCCAAAAATTTGTTTCGAAGTTAATCTTCCGAGAATTATCGAGCGAAAGTTTTACTTCCGGCATATTCGCGTATACTAAGAAGCGGCAGCGCCTCGGCCAGCCTCGTACGAAAAAAAATTTTTTTTTATGTACTTGGCGTCGAGACGCTACCGCGTCTCTTGATTCAAGTTATAAGAACAACTTCAATTGTTGAATAATATGTTGATTGTGAGTTATAATATTCGGAATATTTGAATAATTCTCGTTTATAATAATTTAGATCGACTGATAATTTTCGGTATTCTGAGAAGTCCCGAATTGTAACAAAGGATCTCGAGATATTCGGAGTAGTGGTCGTAATGCCCGTATTAGTCGTATTGTAGTAGTCGTATTGGTTGTAATTGTTGTACTTGTTGTAATGTAGTTAGTCGTATTCGTCGTAATGTAATGCCCGTTCGTTGCCGTGGGGCCTGACTTTATTAATTCCCGCGGGGTATCCCCTGGCCCATACTTCCCTCGTAGAAGCTTCTACTCCCACCTTTGTCAATTATCGATCGGTCTGTTGGTTTCGACTACTCAATTTTATGATTTGCCAATTTACGATTTAAACAATAGTTTTTATAATTAAATTTTGTTATAATTATCTTGTCCAATTGAAAATATTAATGGTCGAACTTTAAACAAATTTCTATGTTGATTACAACTAAAGATAACAATTTAACTTCGAAGATCTTATTTAAATAATATAATTATATTTTTATTTTTTTTTGTTTAATAACGATGTGACCCAAATTTTATTAATCATGCTAGATTTTAATGTAATTAACGTAGTTTAAAAGTTGTTTATTTATTCGCGGAATTTTTAGATTATTTGTTTATAATTTCTTGATGGAATGTTGACGACTCGGTTGATTGTTGATTATTACGTTGTTGCTCCCAAATTTATTGTTAATTAATTGTCCGAGAGGTGCTGCACTCGTTAACGATGACGATAATTTCTGGTATCGATCCCTTGGAAACAGTTACATCGATTCTCTGGCCGCACGCTTGTATATATCCGTGAAGTACTTCCCATAGTGTTGAAGCAATGAGAATTCGTTCTTTCTGATGTGCGTAGAAGAGTTTCGGATTGCCTTGGTTTAAACAATGCAAATCGATATTTCTGCTGGCGATACCTCCCCTTCTGTAATTCGAATACTCGCCAAATCGCGTCCAAGTATGACCACTAGCATGCCAATGATTGGATGTTTAGTTGTTGTCCATTATTGATTTTTATAGTTTCAAGGAGAATAATGGAATCATGTGCAATAATCACACTTCGGACTATCCATGGCTCTCTCTCTCTCTCTCTCTCGTTTCATTCTTCTTTCTTCTCTCTTCTCTCTTGATTTGTTATTGAATTTTTATAGAATCGTAGATTTTTCTAATTTGCGCTCGCGAATAAAGTTTTAAAATTCGCGGGACGTAACACTTGCACTATAATGCGGCCCGGGTCTTATACATAAAAACAATACTAGCTGTAACTAGTGCAGATTCTCGAACCGTCGAAAATCGGTTGAATACCCCTCTCGAGAAAAAGAAATCTGTTTCTCGAAGCTCAGCTTGAAGGGTTAGAACTTAGCAGTCATAAAAAAAAAGGACTACAGATACCCGCGGCCCAACTGTGACCTTTTAAAATAGATAGGGATCTATAGGCCGATTCAGCGCTAAACTCTCTTTTCCTCACACTAAACAATATGGAAACCCCGCCGCTACACATAACTGTTTATCTCAAAGATGCGACGCATTTCCTTTTCGTTTTTACGATCGAACAATTTTAACGGTCTAGATTGGTTTACGACCGTGACGATACGCTACAGGAGATCGCCGAATTTTCAATGTAAGGTAAACGCGTGTTGTGACCGGCAACTATTTTCCATTTTACGACTTTTCGAGGAACGAAAATCTCCACCTGTGCGGTCCAGGGATCGATATCTCAGATCTCTGGGACACCAAATTTATAGCTCCGGCGTTCCTTTGTATTATTCAAAGATCGATATCTTTTCCTCAAGTATATCGGCGTTTCTTTCACGTATGCAGGTGTTTGAATTAACGTATGCATCGCGATCTTACAACCGGTTCTCCCCTCCACAGGGGCGAATGTGAAATTTATACAGATACTAGCGCCATGGCGTCCTGCACCCACATATAAGCGCCACGATACACCAAACGTCGGCAGTACGGCCCGTGAGCTGCTAGAGAGACTTGACGTTCACCCTTTGGGTTTTTTTTGCATTTGTGTCACGGTTTTCGTGGTTCATTGTTCAAGATGAGCCAAGCTATCAGTGTTGAAGATCTACGGGACTACGGTTTACAATCTTCGACCATGGAACACGTATTACCGGAGGAAGAGAAAAAGCGTCTCGAATCACCGCTAATTCTCGGCGCAACGTATACCCTCAACCAGTCTGAGACAAAAAAAGTGAGCATTGGCCTGCAACTACGTGCCGACGGAAGTATACAACCCGTTGTCAAGCTCCAGAACAACAGCATGGCGGGTGGCATTGTCTTCGAGTCGGCGGCTTGGAGTTTATTGCAAACCCATCTACCTGCTATCTCGAAATACTTTGACGGCAGCCAGAAGATCGCCTGGGGATCGGGTTGGCGTACTCCATCATCCATTCGCGTCGGCGAGTGTGAAGTAGTGTTTACCTCGAGTTTCGGCGCAAAATCTGTCGCGTTTGATCACCGCGTTCAAGAAAACGCCGCTGAGAAGGACGAGGACGAGGGAATAGAATCACCATCAAAGAAGCGCAAAAAGTATTCACCGGCCGTTGTGATGCAAAAACCATCGTTCGAGGGTCTTATCAGCTTATTAGTATGCACGGACGAACGCTTCAGACGCCTACAGCGAAACGTCACACATGTTCAGACGTGTGCAGAAGTACTTTGTGCCGAGTTACTGATGCACATCCCACCAAAAGAGACGCCTGACAAGGTGGACGGGTCACGTGTCAAAGACTTGATAAAAGACAATTTCAAGTCTTTGAAAGAGGCCGTCAAACGACGATTAGAACCGTCGTTCATCGAGTTCACCTTCGGCATCGTATTCCTGGAATTGACGGTATTAGGCATACCATTCATCACAAACGAGTTGAAAAAAGCCCTCATCAAGAACAAGAAAAGTGCGCTTTGAATAGCCCACAATCGAATATATATCATTTTGCTGGTTAGGATATACTATTCATAAAACACAAGACCATGCGTAATGGAACATTTACCCACAGCTCTACCAGTAACTTTACCGATTATCAGCCAATTTCGTCGATTCAGTATTATTAATCGTATCTCGTTGTATTCATTATTATAAGTAGCGGTAAGGTTTTTTCTCGTCGGCCTCACTATAAAACTTCGCGTCACTTAGCCCTATTGATAAGATAACCATGTATTCAAACATATCCCAATTTTATGAACTGTGCATTGTAAACTTTACTTAACGGGGAAGGACACGGGATGGATTGTACAGAACGCTACTAAGATGCTAAATAATAATAAATAATCATGTATACCGAACATACCGATTTATTTCTTACCTGCTGCGACTGTGTTACCGTCAAAATAGTAGAGAAAGAGCGAAAACTTCATTACCGACTGTAGAGTACGGTAACTTTATTACCGACTGTAGAATAAACATCGGTAATTTACAGAGGGCGCCATGAGAACTTGACCGCTAACCAGCAGGGCCAATCAGATCGCCGGGAAATCGGACACTAATATTAGTACTGAAAAGGCTGTGAAAATTTATAGAGGGCGCCACGGAAAAATCATTCGACCAATCACAGCTCGGAGAATTTCTCCCACCTTCTCTCTGATTGGTCCCTATAATGCAGCGCCGCTAGACTTGAGGCCCCCCAGTCAGTGGGGGGAGGGGGAGTCTGCCAGACGTCGGCGAACACGTCACAACCAATCAGAACCCAGAGAATTCTCCCACCCTCGCTCCCATTGGTCCCTATAATCACGGGGGCGGGGCTTAGGGGCCCCCAGACAAGGGGGGAGGGGGTAGACGTGGAGGGGGTATGGCGCCAGTGTCCGCATGGAGGGGGTCAATGCTGTCTCCCTATACCTGTACACTACTACTAGTGTTTCTTCTTCATATCGAAAACGCGCGCTGTAAGATCCGGTCGGTCTGAGGGTTGTTGATCGGGGAATAAGTTTTCTCTTATTTCACGCCAATTCGGATTCTAAGTCATTGTTATGAAAAGATCTGGTTTGCCGAATTTGCGAACTATTCCCATTGCATCTTGATAGTGCTGCATCATATTTCTTGGCGAGCCGGTGAAACTCGAAGGTAAAATTACAATTCTTCCGACTCGGGCATCTGCGTCATGTGCTGTAGTGTTCAAGTAATCTATCAATCCAGTGTAGGTTTCCGCGCGAATCTGTGCTTGATAGGCTCTCAAAAATTCTGTGCGAGCTTTTTCGACTTTAACATAATGATCTACAACCCATTGCTGGAAAAGACGTCGTCCTGATAGGATAACGTTTCCGGGATCATTTAGCCGGATTGCCATTCGATGTCTTACATAAGCTTCTCTGGAAACACGTTTTCCATTGTCGCCTGTTTGTTTCAGTTCCCGATGCCAGCCACGAGTCCCAAATGGATAAAACAGTGGGTAGACCCAAGGCTCGACATTGGGGTCCATGGTACTGACGAATTGTGATTTCTTCGTGTTCTTGTCACATATAGTAACGTACGATTCCGGAATTTCGCCATCAGCAGTTGTAGAAAATACAGCAGCTACTCCATTGCTCCGTTGGAAGTTGAATCTGCGGCGATCCATTCCTGGCTTCAATGTAAACAGTAACTGTAATTCGCCGGGCGGTTGAGCATCGATGTGTGGGTTTCTTTGCTGTCGTTGAGCGTTCAACTCTTCGCTCATCATCTGATATGATTGAGCGAAGACGTTATTGTTTCGCATGATGCGATCAATTGCTCCCAGAAGTCCGCGATCGAGAGCAGTGTTTCGACGCTGCAAAGAATCAATCGCTTCATTCGAATCGACTATGAAAAGCTGGCCATAGCTCGGCAGTTCATTCGGAGGTGGATATAAAGCCGTGTTTATTTGATAGTAAATTTGGCCCTGTATTTTAAAACAATATGGCCCTGGCCTATTCCGTCAAAATTCATTAAATTGGCGTTGAAGGATGCAAACGAAATCGAAGCATTGTAGGTGCGAATACGTTCAAAAAATGCCTTCGATTTTTCGTGGCTCCCGTCGAATAACGAACTTAATTCGTCTGGCAAGGCCGGCAGTGGTTCAAGGTGAACTTTACCGTAGCTGCAGCAATCATGGAACGAATTTTGCATATTCGATACTTTTTCGCAGACGAAGTGTGCAGCATTGCAATGTCTACAGAACTCAGTCATGCCACCTCCATAATGTTCGTGAATATTCGGAGGACGTATAGCAACTGCGACTGGCTCCGGTTGACCCACTTGTGGTTCGACATGATGATATTGTTCAACAATCGGGAGTTCAACGTTTCACTCATCTTGGACTGCAACAGGTTCTCTTATTTGTGCCTCAGAACGATTCACATGTTGTCCACTATTCTGTGCGGATTTACTACGTCGCCGGCGTGCGTTTTTGGCACGTTTTTGTAGTTTGATCCGTTGACATTCAATTTCTTCTTCGGGCGTTCGATTAGCCTTTCGCCGACCCATTTCGAACTTTAATGTAAAGTAATAATCACCTTTTATCTTTTGTACATCATATAAACAGTCAATTTCGAGTATTATAGAAAGATAAGATATTTACAACGACAAATACTTTAGTCTACTTAATAATACTGCAACGTGTGCATCAACTGCAAGCGTCAACAAAAAACCTGACTATGGTGTAATATGAAACTCTTAGGAACACTATCGAGTTTGTTAAAAGAATAACAAATGATCTAACAGGTATTATAAATTGCAGGTGAATTTTTATTATCACTCATATGTTCATCGTTGGTATAACAATACAGTTAGTTAAAAAATATATTCAATGAGTTCAATTCAGTTCAATTCAATTCAATTTCAGTTCAGTTCAATTCAATAATCTTCTCTTCATCGTCGAAACTCTATTTACCTGAAACAGAAAAACAGATTTTTGGGATAATAAGCCTTAGAAACATTTTTAAAAATCAAACCGTTTGTCTAATATGCTAAATTATCAGCCTGAAAATATTTTGATAGCTTATATCGATAAGCGAAATCGTATTTTTGTAACTCGTGCATGAAAACGGCTCTTTCCGGGTCAGTTTTGCGGGACGAAAGTGGCTCTTTGAGTACCAGCATCAAGAAGTCAGTTTGCGCATGCGCGTCACGTTACTTTTTTTCCCTAGGGCAAAAAGTCCACTGCCCCTCAAAGCACCTTTATTCCTACACTCGTTACAAAAAGTATAGAGTGCAACGTGGGCCGAATTGGCGATGGCGATTCGCGTGATTGCGAGCCTCGCGTCGCTCGGCCAGCATACATCTCACGCGATGCAAACGCGTTGAGGGGATGTTGAACTTTCCTGTTTTACCGAAAATGTGTGATGGCACTCTATCTGCCATATTTTTTGGAATATTGGGCTAGAATTTGGTACGAAGTTGGTCTATTGTTAACCAATGATCGGTAATGAACTTTGTCAAAATCTATGCAAGCGTTCAGTTTTGGCATCATTTTGAATTTTTCGAATAAAGTTTGTTACAAAAAAATATCATCAGTAGCAAAAAATAAATTAAACTACTATGGAACTATTAAATAAGTATATTCAATAAATAAGTAAAATTAAATTAATAGACATGTGTGAAAATCTTGTCACAAAAGAAAGCTTCTTGAGGAAGCCAAAAATCTCAAACGTATTATCCTTAGCTCGATTGATTGTTAGTGTGTCGTACATGACGAAACAGGCTCTTCACCCATCCGATTATTGCTGAAACAGAAATAATATGCATATATATATTGTGACGGGCCGTTCTAACGCAATTCGGGAACGCTAAAACCACCACGACCAACAAGTAACGACGCCTGTATACTTTCTATGAAAATCGCGCCCTTGCGATTTTCCTCTGTTTTACCTCGTTAGGCGCCAGGTGTTTGTTTCGATCCCAAACACCAAGGATTCGATTTTTTTACCTTTTTGCTCTTACTCTCTCTTCCCGTTCCGGCTAGCGACGGGGGTGCAATTCGACGGGCTATAATTGTCTCCAAACTACCAAAAATGCCGACACAAATGCACACAACTTTCGATTTAACAAAATAATAAAGATAACAATTTATTCAATGAAATATAATATTAAATTTTACAAAAAGAAAATAAATGAAATTAAAGGAAATTAACGATAATTCCTCTTCGCGGAAAATACAATAATACGATATTAATTATTCTCTACGCGGCGCGCGAGATATTCGCCGGGGAAGCCGGCACGGCCGAGGATCGAAATCCACACGTTAAACTACTTACAACGAGAGACAATCCTCTCGGAAAATGTATGACAAGGAGAAACGGTCACGAGCCTACCTTTTACAATTTCTTTGAAGTGCACGCGGATCTCTACGCTGCGCTCAGCGTCCTCGGTTCCTTGCTGTACGGCCTCGCCTACGCTCGGCGATATATTCTTTTTCCCAAAGTCCCGTGTAACGGCACGGCCACTTTGGTATTCACGCTTTTTACTAATTATTACAAGATTAAATCCAAATCTCAACAACTCTTTAACTATTCGTACCAGAAACAAATTACAATAAGACTTCAGTGACTCTAAGTAGCAATTAGCCAAATTCTATCTATCAAGACCGAATGCTAATTCCTAACTCGCTCAAATCTAGCTGCTAACTGTCGTTATCGACGACGCTTCGTCGATCCACTGGACTCTTCTCGCCGGTGAGAAGGTGGAGCGCTCTCGCATCGAGCGTCGCGTACCGAGGATCCTCGGGTCCTCGCTATCGTACTCGTCGTCTCTCCTCGCACCGTTGCCGAACTGCCTGAAATATAATTCGAATTTCGGCAGCATTGCGTTCGCTATACACTATGACTATCGGCGAGAGCGACGAGCAACGATCCTTCTATATCTAGCCCCTTAACATTAGCACGTTGCGACGAGCGTACGCGAACCCTCACGAACGCCTCGTCACACCCCCCGCTAGGCTCTGCCTACGCGCGGTAACGCAAGGAGGCACGTGCCGATTTCTCTCTCAACGTGCTCAATAGAATCGCTCCTCGACCGTCTCAGCCGATAGATTATTTTCAATCAAATAATCCCAAAACCAATCCACAAAATATTGTCACACAACAATAGTCCTGATTATTCAATCTCACATAACAATTTTACTCAACACAAGAATCTCTTTCTTGGTCTTCGCCATCGCTCGGCGGTTCTACTATTACGTTCTTTTAACTCGTTTCTCGAGTACTTGTTTTTCGAAATAAAAATTATTACAATAATTTTTCCTACGCCCAGCCTCGGGCATTTTCGAAAAACTTTCCTGCCTCTACGGTCGCAGTTCTTTCCCGTCAACGAGAGTTCTTCGAGAATAATCTTTATCAACCCTTTTAACTCAAGCGATAGAGAAACAATAATATCCGCGATGTAGTACATTATCGATTTACAGCTTCGAGCGTCCTCGAGCATCGCTTGATCATTTTCGAAATGAATCTCAAAAATTCTTTATTTGTCTCGACTCCAATTTCTAATCTTCTATTAATTTTCTGAATCCTTTTCACCTTCGTTCAGTTATTAATTCTTAACTGACGCAGAAAATTTTTAGCCTCTACAGAAAATTATTATTTGTTTCTCATTCGCAATTTTTTCGCGGTATTCTCACTCCGTTCAATTGCTAATTCTCAATTGACGCTGAGAATTTCCCAAAAACTTATCTCAACTATTTTACCCGATTTTCTCATTCAAAATTTCTCGCGGTATTCTCACTCCGTGTAATTACTAATTCTTAACTAACGCCGAGAAATTCCCGAAAAATTAATTCAATCAGTTCAACCAATTTTCTCTTCGCGTATCTCGTCTCAAAAATTTTTCTCTCGATTCATTTATCGAGATATTTTCACCCTCGCTCGATTACTAATTCTTAATCAGCGCAGAAAATTTCGATCGTGAAAAATTATTACTACATTTTCTCTTGACATAGAAATTTTCTTTCACAAAAATTTAATTTTGTACGACAAGATTTTCGCGGTCTCGAGCGCACGCGCGTACTCTTTGCGAATCTCACTCGCAATTTCTCGCGGTATTCTCACTTCGATCAATTCCTAATTCTTAATTATCGCTGAGAAGTACCCGAGAATTTATCTCAAACATTTTTCCTATTTTTTTTTTTTATAATACGCGGTCGCGTCGATTTTTCCGTTCTACACGAGAATTATTATTTTATGCTACAACAATATATATTTTTTCGACCTCGCGGATTCTAGTTCTACGCGGTAACTACTCAAATTTTATTCTCGGAACGTATTTTTAATTTGACTAGGATCACAACGAATAGATCCACCAGTAATCAATCAACGATTTTTCTTTTAGTCGCCGTGTGAGCTACTTTTGCTCACCGAGCCACACTCGCTCCATACACCGTTTATTTTATATCTTAGTGGCTTTTTCTCGACAGCTGTAGCATTTGATTTTACCGGTTCGTTCGACGTGACCGCGCATTCTAGCTCGCGGTTTCCTACGCTCGTACGCTCAACGGTAATTGCACCCCCAGCCGGAGAAGAACAGGGAGTTCGCGACGGTTGTTCTCCTGTCGACGATCTTCGCTCCTGTTGACGATTCTCTTGGTGATACAATCTCGATACGATGCAGCCACAATCTCGAATCATGACGTCACGGCGTCCACATGCCGTGCATAGAATTCCTACTTCTCTAGGGCATTCTGCTACCTCGTGTCCGTACTTTTCACAATTGACACATTGCGGGGTGTATCGAGCGTTCGTACGCGAGGCTTCTCTCTTAGACCTCGATCTATTGCTTCGCTCGCTCGGCGTTCGGGTACCTCCATCGCTGCTCGTGGCGTCTCTCTTGGATCTCGCTCGATTGCTACGCTCGCTCGGCGTTCGGGTACCTCCGTCGCTGTTCGAGTCTCGCTGTGTCTTTGTTACTTTCGCGTTCGACGCTCTCTCTCTCGCTGGCGGTGGGGCTCGAGCCTGTGCCGCTGGTATAGTCGCCTCAGCGTTAGCTTCGTCGCTTCCCCCTCCGCTAGATTTGCGTCGTCGTCTACGCTTTCTCTTCTTCTTTCTCGTCTTCGCGGTACTGTCCGACTCTGTTTCTGTCGTTTCCCCACTTCCCGGCGAAGCACGAGCTGTCCATCGAGCTACCGGCTTCTTCGCACTATGCGGTCTGTCGGTTTTCCATGTTTGTCGAGACTGGCTTTTTCCCGTGACTTTTCTCGATGAATTTCCTTCACCGCTCGGCGGCGAGCTTCGAGCTTCGGCTCGAGCCCTGCGTCCTCCCGAGTTCGTCGTTCTTTTGGCCACTCCATCACACGATCGACAATTTCCTCGATTCATAAACTCCCACACTACTCGACGCACGATTTCTTCTATATCGCTCTGTCGCCATGGTCGCTGACATTCATGCTGCGTATCCCACGTGGCGATGTTTCGATTATCCTTTCGAGGTTTCCCGCGGTACGCGTCTCTCTCGTCTCTCTGTAGACGAATGCGCGTTCTCTGCTCCTCTACTCGGTTCGTTTGCGCGCTGCTCGTTGTCGCGCTCTCTCCCACCGATGCCGATCCTCCCGAGCTGTCACGAGTCTCGGACGTCTCTCCCGTGCTCTGTGACGATTCATTTTCCTTCGGGGTCGCTCGTTGGTCTTCTCTCTTTTTCCTTCGGCGCGGCCGTCTTCTTCGCTTTCTCTGGCTACTGACGGTTGCATTGCCATCGGTTTGTGTGGCAAATTCGCGACGTCTCGGCGTTGAATCTTCCACGGCGCGTGGCGTCACACAACCCTCTGCGCTATTTGACATCCCCCCTGGCTCGTCCTCCATGACTTATCTCGGGGCCTTGCCATCACGCAGGGTCACGTGCTCGCTCTTCACTCGGAATGTCTCGGACTTTCCGTTCAACAGCCAGTCCTCGCAATCCTCTATCGATGCCTTCGTTCCATCGCATCTTGTCATCTCGTTGTCATCTCTCAACTCGAGTTGCCGGGGTATCGTACACTGCGACACCTCGCTCGGCGTATCACTTGTCGAGTTGTCATAGTGCGACTCTTGGCTCGCGGAGCTACTGCAACGTTCTCGATCTGTTGCATAATCGCTGTATGAATCGGTAAACTCGAAGGTCTCGCGCACATTGTCCTTTGTACACGCGGTCATGTCAAACGATTCGTTCACCGGCTCGTGTAATAACACTTCGAGCATCTGTTTCGCTTCTTCAATCCGCAGCTCATCGTCGAGCAACAGACTCGGCCTCGACGAATTCTTTTCGTACCATCCCTCATCCACTTCGGTCCATTCCACACTATTATCACCGTGCTCACGGAGTTCTAAACGCACGTACCGATCACGTATTTCACTAGGATCCCCTTCTACACTCACGCCCTTTAGTTCTAGCTGATCTCGCACTACTGAATCAGGAACGAAGTTGAGCCATTTTACCGATTCTAAAATCTCCCTTCGATAATCAGCTGTCTCTACGATTGGCGTGGGCGGCTCTGTATTACCGACCTCAACGTCGGATTGGCATGGGGTACCTTTGCGCGACTTTTGAGCTTCAGCCATTGTCTCTACGCGCATTTACACACGCGAATTTCCAAACACTCAACTGTCAAAATTCACGCGGTATTCGACAACGAAAATTTTATTTTCGCGCACTTGACTGTCTTAGAGTCACGATAATATTCGTTCTAGAATATTCTCAGTCTATTTTTCACACACACTTTGTTTCACAGTCCGAGGTAGCTCAGCTCGATGTCAACACGAGGGTGTTTACGTTCCGCACTCGTGGTCACTCGAGCGGCTCGGCCTCGTCTCGATCACGATACACTGTCCAAAGTTTCTCAACCACGAACTTTTAATTTTCGCGACACTCGAATGTCGATCACGGATAAGCGTCACTGAAATATTCACGGGAGAATATTTTTCTATTACAAGTTTCTCACGAGAATTTCTTCGAGCTCGCTCGGCCCGTTGTCAACGCGAAATGTTTACGATTCGAACAATGTTTGCATTCGCGGTCACCCAAGCGACTCGGCCTTGACTCGATCGCGAAAACACTTTGTCTTTCTAACGAATAATGGACTGTCTCGATATATTCGCGCACTTTATTTCTGTACGAATTTTACACTTTCACAAAATTTTACACCGAAAATTTTTCTTGCAAAAATTTTTCACCAAAAATTTTTCCGAATTTTTGCCCAGCCCCACGTTGGGCGCCATTATTGTGACGGGCCGTTCTAACGCAATTCGGGAACGCTAAAACCACCACGACCAACAAGTAACGACGCCTGTATACTTTCTATGAAAATCGCGCCCTTGCGATTTTCCTCTGTTTTACCTCGTTAGGCGCCAGGTGTTTGTTTCGATCCCAAACACCAAGGATTCGATTTTTTTACCTTTTTGCTCTTACTCTCTCTTCCCGTTCCGGCTAGCGACGGGGGTGCAATTCGACGGGCTATAATTGTCTCCAAACTACCAAAAATGCCGACACAAATGCACACAACTTTCGATTTAACAAAGTAATAAAAATAACAATTTATTCAATGAAATATAATATTAAATTTTACAAAAAGAAAATAAATGAAATTAAAGGAAATTAACGATAATTCCTCTTCGCGGAAAATACAATAATACGATATTTATTACTCTCTACGCGGCGCGCGAGATATTCGCCGGGGAAGCCGGCACGGCCGAGGATCGAAATCCACACGTTAAACTACTTACAACGAGAGACAATCCTCTCGGAAAATGTATGACAAGGAGAAACGGTCACGAGCCTACCTTTTACAATTTCTTTGAAGTGCACGCGGATCTCTACGCTGCGCTCAGCGTCCTCGGTTCCTTGCTATACGGCCTCGCCTACGCTCGGCGATATATTCTTTTTCCCAAAGTCCCGTGTAACGGCACGGCCACTTTGGTATTCACGCTTTTTACTGATTATTACAAGATTAAATCCAAATCTCAACAACTCTTTAACTATTTGTACCAGAAACAAATTACAATAAGACTTCAGTGACTCTAAGTAGCAATTAGCCAAATTCTATCTATCAAGACCGAATGCTAATTCCTAACTCGCTCAAATCTAGCTGCTAACTGTCGTTATCGACGACGCTTCGTCGATCCACTGGACTCTTCTCGCCGGTGAGAAGGGGGAGCGCTCTCGCATCGAGCGTCGCGTACCGAGGATCCTCGGGTCCTCGCTATCGTACTCGTCGTCTCTCCTCGCACCGTTGCCGAACTGCCTGAAATATAATTCGAATTTCGGCAGCATTGCGTTCGCTATACACTATGACTATCGGCGAGAGCGACGAGCAACGATCCTTCTATATCTAGCCCCTTAACATTAGCACGTCGCGACGAGCGTACGCGAACCCTCACGAACGCCTCGTCACAATATATATATTGTTAATAATTATGAATCAATTTTTGTTAATATATTGTGAATAATGGTCGGTTATTTATTTATTTTATTTACTATTACTATTTCTTTTTTATGCATTTTATTTACCAATCGTTTCTCCTTCGAGATCGGCGATTTCATCCCACGATACCTCCCTGGCTGGAACAATTTCGGCGCTTCGTCGAGCTTGACGCTCGTGCGTTCCTTCCACGGTAATTCTAGTGAATTTGTTCATAGTCAGCTCATATGGGACGTTTCCGATGTTGTATTGAGCAGACTTCAATTTCGTCGCCTTGGCTCCTTCGATGAGCAATATCTGAAACAAAACAAGATTTAATTTATATATTAACGTAAAAAAATATTGTATATTGTAAATTGTAAATGTGTAAATAGAATTGTAAAGATTGTAAATAAAATTATAAAAATTATAAATTGTAAATATTTATTTTAAACGTTATAATAATTGTATATATATATTGTTGATATACTTCGTCCATCTGCACAAGGTCGACGACCCCTTCAACACAATCCTGCCACGCCAGACATTGAATTGTTTTTCCGGCGCCGTTGTTGATGGTAAATTTGAATAGGTTCAGGTTTCGAGCTCCGACGATATTCGGCCCGATCACCGCGTCCACAAACCCTCGTAGCGTTCTGGAAAAATGAATACGAAAAAGAAGTTTAAGCTCCTGTTCGGGTTCGGTTGAATAGTCAAAAAACTATAAAAATACTCACACGTTATCGTCGACCGGTCTGATTGCTTCGATAGCGCTGCTGCTGGAAAATCGTGCTCCGCCGCGTGCAGCCATCCCGATGGTTCGAAAATAAAGTTTGACTGATATTCGCGTGACCGCACTCGGTTGAATGTTTAGGCACGAATGAATAGAAGCCGAGAGCCTGTTGATTTCTCGTGTGTGTTTTCCCCATGACAACGCGCGATTCATCGCCTACCGACTCACTCATTCTATCTATACACATATACTTAACACACATATACATACTGTAACGATACGAAACGCGTCGAGCCAATTCCGCTCCGTTACAAAGGAGGTCCAATAGATCTGCGGGATCAGGAGAAAAGAAGGTGCGAAGAGTCACGAGAGCACACCAGGCGGCAACGTTAAGGCGACAAGGCCTCGCCCTTAGGATCGACGGCCGGAGGTCAATAACCCCGCCTCCTCACAAGGAGATCGATCAAACAAAATGACATGAGTGGGGATTCCGCTACCGATAAAGAAGGAAAACAGCCAGCAACGATAATCTTAGGAGCAAACAAGAACACCCCTAAACTCAAATGGTATCTTACCCGAAACACGGGGCCCAAGCAACCCGAGTAAAGGAACGAACATCGGCGCAGTAATTAAAGGCGACAAGACAAAGCCAAAGCGATATCACAAAAACAATACAAAAAAACAAGAAATGCCCGAAGAGAACGTCGAAGGACATAACAAACAAGCAATAACCACAAAATCAAAAACAAAATATAAAAACAGTAACAATATCCCAGGAAAAACAATCAGAATCACACCAAAATGTTTCTATTTTTACAAAACAATAATCAAATAAAACAGGATAAAACAATACCCTTCAAAAAACAATAAAAAAGATATAAAAACAAAACAATTATTCATAACTAATAACAAAAAGAAATGCCCGGGTGACAAAACTAACTGATACAGGAATGTAATCGCGTGATTGCAACCCTCCCACGAACAATTTCATCCCCTCTCGACGGGCAAGGTAATGTAACACCATGACGTAACATCGGGTGATTATTCCCCTTCCACGAGGTAAATCATCCCCACCAATATCATAGAGATGCAATCAAATGACGTCACATCACGCGACTTTTCCCCTTCCAGTACGAATTCCATCCCTACTCCAGTAAAAGTACCACGTGACATCGGATGATATTAACCCTTCCACCATAAAATTCATCCCTACCAACAAAAAGATGATGAAATATCACGCCACATAATTAACTCCGCCTACCTTTTAATACTATAAAAGCTCGCGCACGGACAAACAAGTCACTTCAGAAAATTCATCAAGTATTCGATTCAACGTTACGTTAAGCATACAAATTACTCCGTTATTTCTACGTGACAAAAGATAAATCAATTCCGTTCATCTTCGTCAAAAAGATTAGGAACCGTTGAGAGCTTTGGAATTCCGGGTTTGACTGCGCCCGCCGTTCCATACTCACAACGAGAAAACCGCGAGCACTGGCCTGGACACCTGCGTCCATTTAGTCAGTTGCTATTTCCGAGGAAGAGAATTGCAAATTAACGATTGATATATCAATCGCGTGAACTGCCAGCCGCACACAAGCGTAGAGAAACGAAACAATCGTGGAAAATTCCTGATTCTTGTGACTCCGCAGAAAGCGAGACTCGCAGTTCACTTTGCCATTTCTCCTCGTTCCCTGTTAGCTTAGAAATCGAATCAGAAGCACTTCTTGATGCCCATGCATGGGAAAGAACGATACTAAGAACTACATCGTTATTCTAATACTGTAGGCAGGTTGATTACGATACGTCCGGGTGCATAATTTCCAAGTTGAATTTCGACAAATTGAGTGTTAAGCTCCGCACGGTGGGAACGAAACCACCGGGCGAATTCAAAATTGATAGTAGAAGTCAATTTACAGTATCAGCTCTTCTGGCTGCTTAAAAGTTATTGAAATATCTCATTAGAGATCCGAATAAGTATTATTACTCATTATTGCGCCGAACGGCATCGCCGTCCCGTGAATCGACGAAATGAAGATAGATGAAGATTTTTATTATTTTTGTTTATTAGTAGGACGCGTTGGGAAATAACGTCTCTAATACCCAAATATCACCGTGCCGATGATGAGTGGGTCAGACACTCGAGTAGCGTGAAATACGTGAGTGAAACTGAACGCCTGAGGCCCTTAAAAACAGTAAAAAGAAAAATGATAATAATAATAATAATAATTTCAAAAATAAAGAAAAAAAAAATAATAAAAAACCTGAACATTCAGCTACCAAAATTTTGCCTGTCATCGAGTCCACAACGAGAACCCTTACACGCGAGCCGCGAGTAAAATAAAAATAAAAAAAAACAAATAAGTAGAGAGGAGTTTTGAGCGACGACAACCTCGATAGACCACGGAACTCTACCGGCAATCGTCAAAACTCGTAACGTTTCATTGGCGCCCGAACAGGGACTTGAAAAGCAACTAGGCAATTTCAAACTGGATAAGCACAGGTTATCACGTCGAAAACTCAAGGAACTTCTTCTATCTCAAGACAAGCGCGAAAAAAGAAAAAGTAGACAAAGGAAAAACATCGAGCGCACAATGGAAAAGGAAAATAAAAATCAAGAGGATCGGAACCCATCCTCGAAAGACAACGAAATAAATCAAGAAGAAGAAAAGGAAGTAATCATCGATGGAACAAAAAAGAAGACGTACCTGAGTTCACTCACACAGGAGAAAGGAGACGGGGCGCAGAAGCTTCCCACGATAGAACAACGCTGCATTCGTCAACTCGAAAAAACACGGAAAAAGCTGAGCCTAAATAACGCGAACAGCACCACAATCCTCGATGACGATTCAAGCGAATTTAGTGAGCCTATGGACATGCACATGCAACAATTGCAAATGCAATCACTAAATGAAATATTAAAACAGATGCAGAGACAAAGGGCCGTCGATGAGGAAGTGCAAATACTAAGAAGTCAAGAACTAAACGCGACGTTTTCTAAACGAATCGACGTACTATTGAAATTCATCACTTCGAATATCAATACGCTGTTCCTCGAAATAGGCAATATATCGCAGAAAATCGACGAAAAACAAAAAAACAAACCAGGAAAAGATGAGATATTCTCACGCGCGATAAATGTAAGCACCGATCCCGGTCTGACAGATACACACAATTATAGCTGGCCGCTATACACGCAACCCGTGGGCGCCTTAACACAGGCAGCCCGCCCGACAGCCACGTACACTGGTCCACAACCGCTAGGGGCCAGACAAGCCACTACGGGATCCGCGGTGTGGAGCCTACCCAGCGACATTCGACGGGCAAAGAACGGACGAAGGAATGCAATCATCTATGTTAAATAATACGATGATGGCAGGCCCAACAAACGCCAACATGACGTGCGGGAATATGAAACTCGAACCGCCCATATTTAATGGAAAATCTTACGAGCAACCAATGCAGTTCCTCGCAAGACTCAAATCATACCGCGATATATACTGTAACGCGGCAAAATTCTAGCCCATTATTTTCAGCTCGCTCCAGCACTCACGAGGCGATTCCTCAGGGCCCATTAGGAAATTAGGATTATTTTTAATTATTTTTGTAAAAACTATTTCATGTAACCGCGCCTCGGGCGAGAGAGCGAGCTACCGAGACCGGACAGCGAGGGAGAGCATCGATTCACATCGCGGGATCATCGCCAATGCTACCGTCGATGGAGAAAGATCTCTGGTAACGGGGATTCTCTCGCAACAACTCGCGAAACATCTGGACGAGCCTCTACCCCGGACCACATCCTATTCGCCGGACGATGATCTCATCGTGGGGAAAAGAACACCGCTTTTCCCAGTGACGTCGGCCCAGAAATTGCAGCTCTCGAGAGGACTCGAGTGGCAGAGGAAAAATCATCTTTTCGGTTCTCGTACGCGGGGACTGAGTACCGCTGAGAGACCGTATCATCTGTCTCGCTCTCGCGCGTTAATCAGCGCTACGACGTCGCGAGAGCGTCCGAGGAAATACTCACACCGAAAAAGGCCGAACGTTCGCGAATTTTCAAATTGGTCGCGAATAGGTAGGGGGTAGGGGTGTCGCTAACGAGAGCGTGAGAGACGCGTTACTCGGGGCACTTCCCGTTGAGTTTTGGAGCGAGCCGGATCGTCGATCGATATTTGGGTTACCGCGGAGAGATTTTTGGGCGAGGCGAACATCGGCATCGTCACGATCGAGGAAGAATAAAATCTTTCGGTGAGCTCTTTCGTCCGAGGGACTTATATGACATCGGTAGTTCGCGTTATCGAGTTGTAGAGTCTGTTCGTTGTTTTGTTTCTCGCGTCAATGTTACCGTCGCGTAAATAAAATTTTTAATTTTGTCGGCGTGCTCCGTAATCGACCGTTCCCGAGAGAACGGGGCCGTTTCTTCGAGGTCGGCGAATAGTGTTTGCTACCGTGTAAAAGCCGCGAGACGGGCCCGATTTTCCGGTTGAGTTGTCGTAGGCCGGGGCCGTGATAAATTTTCCAAATTTAGTTTTGTATTGGCCGCGAACGTGCCTTGGGGAAAATTCCCATGGGAAGTCGCCTCGTGTTACCGTCGTTCGCGGGAGGCTATCGAGCAGGGCGTAATGAGTGTGTGAGAGATCCGGGGGGGGGGGGGGGGGGGGAAGAAAAGTGTTGAATTAGAATAGGGTTTTCTTTTTGGTCAAATTGGTTTTTTTTCCTTGTATCGTTTCCTCCCCGGGAAATAAGCGTTATCGTGTGTGTGAGAGTGTGTTAAGGAACGCGGGTACGAGAGCCTTCCCGCGACGCGTTGATACTGTGTGCGTGAGTGCGTGTGGGTGTGAGAGCGAGAGCGAGCTCCCGAGCGAGAAAGTATTTGTTACCGAGAGCAAAGGAAATTAACTATTTGAAATTTATTTGTTTCGGGACGAGAGGTTTCCTCCGAGATCTTCGGTTTTCCCTCTCTTTGCGATTTTCATTTGAAATTAAAATAAATTTATTTTGGCTCCCGCAGAAATTGTAATGTTCCGTTTGAGTGTTTTTTTGTGGTTGTGATCCGATACCGACGTAAGTTCTACCCAGCCCCTCTCCGGTTCTCGGAAAGCTGCAGCTAGCCGGCTGCTAATCAGCCTCGTCGAATTTTCTCCGGCGCGTCCCGCGCCTGGCGCCCATCCCGTGAGGGAGAATCAAAAAGAGAAAATTATTTGGACGGTAGTGCGTCGAGGCTGAGGGTTCTCGAGTGGGTAGATTCTCGCGTTGAGAATTTACGCTACAATACAGTCCGAAATATCACTTCAAAATTATTATCGGCCAATGTATGGAAGGGCTCGCGAGGACCTGGTGGGACATCACGAGGGACGAGATCGCCAACTGGGGGGACTTTGAGCAGCAATTCAAGCGCCGCTTTGGGAACGAAGATATCCAGAACAACATCAAAATGAAGCTGGACTACGAATGGTACGATCCCAGCAAGAAACAATCGCGGCTGGGTTATGCAATGAAAACCATAGGACTCGCACGAGACTTGATTCCTCCACTCTCCGACGAAATGATTATTCACAAAATCAAACGTCATTTCACGGAAGATGTAAGAGCCACAATTCGAACACTAGGGATAAAAACAATACCTCAACTACTCGATCTCTTATCCTCCTACGATGAGGAAGGGCCAGGGAATAGAGAACGAGCGCGACCACCTCAACGAGAGCGCTATAACATGCCAGGGGTCAACACTGAGAGCAAACAGAAAACATCGGAAACTCCGAAAAAGGAAGAGACGAGAACAGCTGGAAAAAATGACGGCAAAAATTATGGAGACAAAGAACCTTACGTGAAGGGCAAAGAAACCAAGCAGATACGTGCGATCGAAGAAAACAAAGAGATCGAGGAGCCACTGGAGATTGGAACGGAAGAATCTGAAGACTCGGGAAACGAGGAGGCGTCACCCAAAGAAGAGTCGCAATAGACACGGTGACGCTAGGATTCGGCGAAGACACGCGACAAAAACTTCTCGAAGAAAAAGACTGTGAGCCGCGGAAAAGAGTGAAATGCCCGGCACTTATAGTTCTCATCAATGGAATCGAGCTCCGAGCATTAATCGACACCGGGAGCGAGATAAGCGCAATATCACAGCAATTCTTTGACAAACACGAAGAAGCGCTAAGAAGATGTCGGATATTACCGATCACAAATCTCTCAGTGCGAGGGGCAACATCAGGAAGGGCCGTAAAAGTTACAAGACAGTTATTCGCGAACATCCACCTAGAGGATAAAAAGGAAAGCAACACCCTAATAATAGTACCCAATCTCTCAAATGATTGCATACTCGGAATCGACTTTCTGACAAAGATTGGCTCAAAGATCGACTTAGTAAAAGGAGAAATATCATTTAGTGTATCGCCCAAAGCCACTGAAAGGTTCAAACTCCAATTCACGCGAGAGGAAGAAAAACAAAACACAACAGCACAAATCTGCGAAATTACGGAAGAGGACAAGGAAATCTATGCTATTTCCGATGAGGAAATTAAAGAAAAAATTAAGGGCACAGAGGGCTTGAAGCCAGGAGAGTCCAAGATCTTTCACGAACTGATAACGAAGCACCGAGCGGCATTTTTCAAACGCCCAGGGTGGCTAAACTCATATGCACACCAGCTCAAGGTAATCCCACATGAACCCTTCAAGGCAATGAATTATCCCGTACCGTTGGCATATCGAGAGAAGGTCGATGAGGAAATCGAAAAACTTATTAAGCAAGGCGTAATACAAAAATCGACCAGCCCTTACAACAGTCCTCTGGTGATAGTAGCTAAAAAAGATGGAGGTGTGAGATTATGTCTGAACGCGCGTCGAATAAATAACATCCTCCAAACTGACAACGAGAGAATGCAAACAGCCGATGAACTCTTTCAAGAGTGTCGAACGGTACGCTATATAACAACTTTTGATCTGCGCACGAGCTTTTGGCAAGTCCCGCTCACGCCAGACTCACGAAAATACACAGCATTCATGCACCGAGGTCGTTGCTATGAATTTCGAGTAACGCCCTTTGGGCTAAGCGCCAGCACAGCGAGCCTGGTCAGAGGACTGGAAAAAGTGTTACAGGGGCTAGGCAATGTCATTAACTTTGTTGATGATCTCTTATGCACCTCTGAGACATTTGAAGAACACATACAAAATCTCGACGAACTACTGACAAGATTCCAAGAGCATGGATTAACGTTAAACTTGGAAAAATCACAGTTCTTCCGCAAACAAACACAATTCCTAGGACACATTCTCACACAGGAAGGAATTTGTCCCGATCCAAAAAAAATAGAAGCTATCCGCAATTTTCCCGCATCAAGCAACGTAAAACAGTTGCGGGGTTTTCTCGGACTAATCAACTATTACAGCAAGTTCACGAGAGAACACGGCTAAGCAACAGTACCGTTGCTCCACTTACTACAAAAAGGAGTGAAGTGGCATTGGAAAGAAAATGAACAACTTGCTTCCGAAAATATCAAGACAAAATTCTGCGAAAGCGTCATACTGCACTACCCGCTTAAAAACAAACCCTTTTATGTACAAACAGACGCGAGCGACGTCGCGCTCGGCGCCGTATTATACCAGAAGGATGATAACGAAGAACATCAAGTATTGTACTTTGCAAGCCGCACGCTGCGAGGGGCAGAAAGAGGATACTGTACCACAGAAAAAGAATTGCTAGCCATCGTCCGGGCGCTCGGGAAATTTCGAACATATTTACTGGGATCACAAGCAATCATCGTCACTGACCACGCGGCACTAACTTTTTTGAGGGAGTGTCGACTGTCACACGCGCGACTCACCCGTTGGTCGTTAGCAATACAAGATTATCAAGCAACAATACAACATTGTCAAGGCAAAAACAACACAATCGCTGACATTTTGAGCAGACCAGAGCGAGAGACAACGGAAGAAGAACTTATTATCGCGCGACTAGCACGTGAAGTAAGCGAAGAATTCGCCCAATTATTAAAAGACTTCGGAAAGCAGCAGGATGAAGATAAATTCTGCCGACTCATTAAAGACACCATTGAGGGTGGGCACGAAGCAAGAGACTACAGCATTCGAGAGGGCATACTCTACAAAGGAAGGGCGGGACTAGATCGCGCAGTAGTCCCCGCCTCTCACGCGGCTATACTCGTGAAAGAGTGTCATGAGATTTATGGGCACGCAGGAGCGAAGAAGTGCTATCTCCTACTACGCGACGACTTCTGCTTTCCCAATCTATACCGCTTTATTAGGAAGCAATTAAAACACTGCGACTCATGTCAGAGGAATAAAATTTATACGCAAGGCATACATGCAGAAATGAAGAACATCATTCCCAATGGGCCAAACGAGCTCGTGTCGCTCGACTATTATGGACCACTGCCCACAACGAGCTATGGCAATAAATTCATACTCGTAGCCATAGACGTATTCTCAAAACTCACAATAATCTTTCCTCTCCGAGCGGCCACGGCAGAAAGCACATGGAGGTGTCTCGAGAACAATTATTTTCCCACGTACGGAAAGCCAAAAGCAATCTTAAGCGATCAAGGGACACAATTCACGGGGAAACGATGGGAACAATTACTCGCCGATAACAACATCAAAAAGATTATGACGTCGATCCGACATCCCCAAGCTAACCCGGTCGAACGCACAAACAGAGAACTTTCTCGATTCTTCCGCACTTTCCTCCAGGACAAACACAATTCCTGGTATCAATGGGTGGAAATAATAGAAAGCTGTATAAATGAGACACACCACGAATCCACGGGGCAGGCACCTCTGCTCTTGCATACAGGAAAACGCCCTGAGAAGCCATGGCAAACTGCTCTCGGTTTAAAAAACGATAACGTGGAAGAGCATGATAATTTAATCTTAGCCGCGAAAGAAGGCTTAATAAAGAATCGAGGGAAGCAAAGCAAGAAATTCAACAACGCACACAACCACACGGAATTCAAAGAGAACGATCTCGTGCTGGTAAAAGCGCTGAATGTCTCAAACCCGTCGTTAAAAAGAATCGCAAAATTCTTACCTCTATATGAGGGACCCTACAGAATAAAAACAAAAATTGGCAACACATCATACGTTCTCGCTTATTGTACCGGCAAGAAAGAAAGGGGGATGTATCATGTGAGCGACCTTAGAACGTATTACCAGGCATAACAGTAGCCACGGTGTAACGAAAAGCGACAAACAAGAGTTAAGCGACGATGAAAGGCGTCAACATCGAGGGGCACCCTAATACACGAACCCGTCTCAGTTCAAAATTTCGGAATTAGAAATAAATTTGGTAGGCACCACTGTAGAGTAGCCACAAGAGAGATTCCGAGTTCCAAGATATTCAGTATTGAATCAGCAACGTTCAAAGATATGCCGACGACAAGTACCAGTGTCCAGACCGGGGATCCCTACGTCGGGATAGTGATATCGCCGCGCCCTTACGTCCCGTGGCGTACATTCGACCGAAACCGACCACCGCGTGGTAATACGTCGAAAAAGGAAACTCGTGTGGAACCTCTGTATCTGCAATTCCTCAAAGACGACATCGAGATGCAGCGAGAGCTTCTTGGATGGGCACCAGATGCCAGGATCTGGTACAAGAAAGGAACCACGCGCATGAAGATCTCATTCATCAAACCGGGCGTAATTACAAAGTGTCCTCTAAAAGAGACACCTAAGATACGAGAAATCCAATCGCTTGCACCAAAGAAGGGTCCGCTTAAAGCTGTGATAAAAGAGCATCAAGTATACCTCATCGCAAAACCGGAACAAAAGGTAAAAAAAAAAAGGGGGATAAACTTACGATAATTTAGACACCGGAGATTGAAACCCCAGTAAAAAAAAAAAAAAAAGAAAACCCTTCAAAACATATAATATTCCGTTCGTCTAAACACACTATAGGAGCTCAAAAGGAAAAACACCACCGAATTGAAGCACGAGGCCGAGGTGGAGAAAGCTACGCAGCGGAAATACTCACACACACGAGTACAGACGGGAACACCGCGCCCAGCACGAAGCATCCCTGAGCCGACGCTAGAAGAACTAACGAAGAAAAAAGCACGTCTACAAAAAAGACTCGAGGAATTGTTCGGTCCCGAGTAAAAGAATTTTTTTTATAGATTAGCATAAACATCGATGTTTAAAAAAATTCCTTTGTATTGTTTTTCTTTATTTAAAGAAAAACAATACAAAGGAATTTTTTTATTATATCGCGCCCTATGATATTCGCCACTAACGAGAAGATACGCTAGACACCAAGAAACCTTAATAAAAAAAAAAAAAAAAAAAAAAAAATAAAACCATAATCTCTCGCACCACACGGGCACTCAAGTAAATATTTTTTTTGGAAGGGCGTTGTAACGAGACGAAACGCGTCGAGCCAATTCCGCTCCGTTACAAAGGAGGTCCAATAGATCTGCGGGATCAGGAGAAAAGAAGGTGCGAAGAGTCACGAGAGCACACCGGGCGGCAACGTTAAGGCGACAAGGCCACGCTCTTAGGATCGACGGCCGGAGGTCAATAACCCCGCCTCCTCACAAGGAGATCGATCAAACAAAATGACATGAGTGGGGATTCCGCTACCGATAAAAAAGGAAAACAGCCAGCAACGATAATCTTAGGAGCAAACAAGAACACCCCTAAACTCAAATGGTATCTTACCCGAAACACGGGGCCCAAGCAACCCGAGTAAAGGAACGAACATCGGCGCAGTAATTAAAGGCGACAAGACAAAGCCAAAGCGATATCACAAAAACAATAAAAAAAAAACAAGAAATACCCGAAGAGAACGTCGAAGGACATAACAAACAAGCAATAACCACAAAATCAAAAACAAAATATAAAAACAGTAATAATATCCCAGGAAAAACAATCAGAATCACACCAAAATGTTTCTATTTTTACAAAACAATAATCAAATAAAACAGGATAAAACAATACGCTTCAAAAAACAATAAAAAAGATATAAAAACGAAACAATTATTCATAACTAATAACAAAAAGAAATGCCCGGGTGACAAAACTAACTGATACAGGAATGTTATCGCGTGATTGCAACCCTTCCACGAACAATTTCATCCCCTCTCGACGGGCAAGGTTATGTAACACCATGACGTAACATCGGGTGATTATTCCCCTTCCACGAGGTAAATCATCCCCACCAATATCATAGGGATGCAATCAAATGACGTCACATCACGCGACTTTTCCCCTTCCAGTACGAATTCCATCCCTACTCCAGTAAAAGTACCACGTGACATCGGATGATATTAACCCTTCCACCATAAAATTCATCCCTACCAACAAAAAGATGATGAAATATCACGCCACATAATTAACTCCGCCTACCTTTTAATACTATAAAAGCTCGCGCACGGACAAACAAGTCACTTCAGAAAATGCATCAATTATTCGATTTAACGTTACGTTAAGCATACAAATTACTCCGTTATTTCTTCGTGACAAAAGAGGCAATTATTCCGTTATTTCTTCGTGACAAAAGAAGCAAATAGATTCCGTTACATCTTCGTGACAAAAGATAAATCAATTCCGTTCATCTTCGTGAAAAAAGATTAGGGACCGTTGAGAGCTTTGGAATTCCGGGTTTGACTGCGCCCGCCGTTCCATACTCACAACGAGAAAACCGCGAGCACTGGCCTGGACACCTGCGTCCATTTAGTCAGTTGCTATTTCCGAGGAAGAGAATTGCAGATTAACAATTGATTTATCAATCGCGTGAACTGCCAGACGCACACAAGCGTAGAGAAACGAAACAATCGTGGAAAATTCCTGATTCTCGTGACTCCGCAGAAAGCGAGACTCGCAGTTCACTTTGCCATTTCTCCTCGTTCCCTGTTAGCTTAGAAATCGAATCAGAAGCACTTCTTGATGTCCATGCAAGGGAAAGAACGATACTAAGAACTACATCGTTATTCTAATACTGTAGGCAGGTTGATTACGATACGTCCGGGTGCATAATTTCCAAGTTAAATTTCGACAAATTGAGTGTTAAGCTCCGCACGGTGGGAACGAAACCACCGGGCGAATTCAAAATTGATAGTAGAAGTCAATTTACAGTATCAGCCCTTCTGGCTGCTTAAAAGTTATTGAAATATCTCATTAGAGATCCGAATAAGTATTATTACTCATTATTGCGCCGAACGGCATCGCCGTCCCGTGAATCGACGAAATGAAGATAGATAAAGATTTTTATTATTTTTGTTTATTAGTAGGACGCGTTGGGAAATAACGTCTCTAATACCCAAATATCACCGTGCCGATGATGAGTGGGTCAGACACTCGAGTAGCGTGAAATACGTGAGTGAAACTGAACGCCTGAGGCCCTTAAAAACAGTAAAAAGAAAAATAATAATAATAATTTCAAAAATAAAGAAAAAAAAATAATAATAAAAAACCTGAACATTCAGCTACCAAAATTTTGCCTGTCATCGAGTCTACGACGAGAACCCTTACACGCGAGCCGCGAGTAAAATAAAAAAAAAAAAACAAATAAATAGAGAGGAGTTTTGAGCGACGACAACCTCGATAGACCACGAAACTCTACCGGCAAGATCGTCAAAACTCGTAACGTTTCAATACATTTGACGTTTCGTATTTATCTTCGTAAGGATAACGAACGCACAAACGTCGAGCGGAACGAGACACCGGCGACTGTGCGATTCCAGTAAATGTACACACAACCGCAACACGAATCGCACACAACCGAAGACAAAACTCGAGACAAGAAAAAACAAAAAAGAGGAAAACTCGTACTCTCCGATTCATCGACTGACGATAATTCGCGTTTATATTGTATATAATATTGCCACTGTCGGTTATGAACGTTTTTCTCGATTTAATCGAACGGTCGTATCGTTTGATGAGTTACGAAGAAAAAAAAACGTTTTGTGGGTCTCCGCGGTTAAACGATTCGTGTGTCCGCGTAGCGATGGAGAGACTGGGGCCCAGCCACTTAAATTTTCCCCACACGCGGTGAAAGACGAGACAGGGCCGTCTCGCCCCATTTCCATTCTCGGTACGATCGCGTCGTTCGTATCGCCCTCGGGCTATCTTACTTTGTAATCCGGCGATTAGAATTGCCGTAACAATCCTCGCGGCTCCGTTATATCGAAAGTTCGAACTTTCGGATACGAAATTCTCGCGATTTTCGTCGTGTTATCAGCGTCAATTCATCTTCCCTTTTTTTTGCACTTTCGGCTTACGCGTGCTTCCGTCGAGCTCCCGTGAGTGAGTAACTGATTGAGTTTGAGTAACTGATTTTCATAGACGATGTAACGGCCGGGCGAAGGCTATACACGCTTGACGTTCTCCTATGAAAATATAGAACGCGAGAGACGTCCACGCCCGTTCTCTCGAAAAATTCAAGTGGTTCAAGCGTATGTGGATCTCACGCAACGCGCAGCCACGTGAAAACTGCAGATGAAAATGAAAAAAATTATTTAACGTTAACCGCGACATGGCGTACGATTTCAGTGGGCTATTATCATTATTATCCGTAATAGACGCAAGTAAGCTAGATAAATATCTTATGAACTGACGTTCGAAATTTGAAATTTCGACCGAAACATTACTTGACGTGAAATTTTCAGTAATTACGTTTCGCCTGCACGCTCGAATCCCCTTTTCCGTTTCTCCGTATGCATATTGTTAGTTTCACTAACGCGAACAGCGGGGCGAAGCTTCTAGCTTCTTTCTGCACGAATGAAAAGTTTTTTCGTGACAAATTTCGAAAACCAATCAGCTGTCAAAGAAAAAACTCAATGACAGGCATACCGAACGAACTTTATTTTGCCGAAAAAAAAAGAAAAATCGCGTATCGAATTTTTCGACCAATCACGTCGCGAATAAAAAGGTTACAATGGACTTCGATAATTTCGATATTTCGATCTCACCAACTTTTTAGGGGTGGACCGTGACTTTAGGGAAAATTTTTCGAGCCGTAATTTTGAATAGCTGATTGAATTTTTAATTTTTCTTGTCAATTGTACCCGAAAATTCACTCTCGATTTCTAAGGGTCGTTAAGGAAGTATCCCACTTCTGACACCATTTAGCTTGTGACGTGCGGGGGCGTCTCGTACGGTCACACGCTAACCCTCACGAGAATCGCGAGGTTTATTTTTATTATTGGATTCGTTCTTAACTCCGTCCTCTACAGGCACGGTCCTTTAAAATCACGAGGATTGGGTTTCGATGAAGGAGTTGGAATTGAATAGAGTTTGAATTCCCTTCGAACATAAATGATAAATTGTTACAATCTTGTTTGTCAGAATTTACCGAATTACTCGTTCCTTGATTATTATAGATTTAATGATTGATTTAATACACAGCGAAATCAGCCTGTACTGTGCGGCCGGTGGATTTCTCGCGGAGGCGCTCGGCCGTTATCAGCGTGTGCTCGGGTTACAAGATACCAGAGCCACGCTTCTACCGGCACAGTCACAGCTGTTTAGAACGTTCACCTTGTTTGACTGTCTTATACACTACACAAGCGTTTCGCTTGAGGCGAGAATACACTTAATGTTTCTATAATTTTTGCACACACGAACTTCACGGTTCTCTTTACTTCCCGGTCGATTTACGCACGACGACCTGTTCGTGGGAAACTAAACGAACCCGAAGATTTACCGCGACGTTTATTCGCAAATACGCGAGTTGTTTAGAGGAATTTTTAAATGATATTAAATAACCCCAAATCTAATATTAATTGAACTAACAGTAACACGCGACCCGATTGACACTACAATTACTATCCCGCAAAACATACGGAGATTAGATAATTCGGTGGATACTTATCGCGGAGTTCCAACCCGATCTATACCGATGCTGAGTGGATTGGAGACTGCCCGCGAGTTGGAGGAATTAGGTATTTATGCCCGATCGATCGCAGTGCGTGCATCGTGAGGGCGGTGGTGGAATCGTCAGGGCCAGCAATTATCGTTGAGGGATTTTGTGCGCACCGTGGGATCGGCGACGCGCGATTTATCGCGCGCCTCCGTAAGTGCGTTGAACGTTGCTGACGCTGCAGATTCCGACCCGTGGCGCGTGGCGCGGGCTCGCTGCGATGCGAGACGTTTCGTTAAAACTTTACGGGACGTAACAACCGTTTGAAAAAAAAAATGTTATATGCCGTTATTGTCACGATAAATTTGTTGCGAATACGATGCCACCATCATGTATCGCTAATGATCTCTATGTACGAACAGTGCCACCAGAACTGCAAACGTTGAATGATTACGAAAAAATGCTTATTCAAAGAGCCAAAGCTTTTCGAACGATTCAAAAATTAGGTACCTTCCTTGACACATATGTCGGAATCTGATGGATATTATGAAAAATTCACCCAATTCATGAGAAGAGGGTTAATAGGACTTCAACGGAACTCTATCAAATGCTTAAAGTTCAGGAATGTCTTTTAAATAATAGTGATGATTATTTGGATATCAAGTGTTTTCCCGATTTATTTCCGTATGGAGAGAATGGACAGGGCGAACAAAGATCAGTACACCTTACCGCTTTCGAATTGATAAAATCTAGGCTCATGTCGAAACATTCACAGTTTCGATTAAACATTCAGTATCTATTTTATCTTTTGAATGACAACAACATCCGACAATTAAACGCCGGGATTTTCCACAAGTTGCATGTCACTAATCCCCGTGAAAAATATACTGCAGGTACTTACCTAGAACAAATGGCGAAGGGACAGCTTGAATCAAATTTAAATACAATATTTTCTAGATTACGCAATACGGAACAATATTGGATAATTCCGCGGAGTAATTTATCATGCATGACTCGAATATATGACTCTGCTACGTGGTTTTTAACGTTCAGTCCGAGTGAATGGCTTTGGATGGATTTTAATCGAATATCTTCGAGATTTGCATGAAATTCCCAGCACTCAGAAAATTTATCCGATGGAACTAATTGTTTCCGATCCAGTTTCAACTTCTCGTTTTATCGAAAATAAATTTAGAGCAATGTTGGACTTCATTTGCTCGAAATATCATCCAATCGGACAAGTTGAACACTATTTCTGGCGGCGAGAGTATTAATCCAGGGGTGCTCAACATTTCCATCTATTGATTTGGATTAAGAATGCGCCGATAATTGGCAAATCTTCAGATGAAGATATCGCCTCGTTTATATTGAAATATGCCACTTGCAGAATGCCGAATAAAACTATTTCACCGCAATTATATTGACGAGTTAACGCTCATCAGCAACACAAGCATAATACCTATTGCTTAAGAAACATAAAAACGAAGACTGGCTTCAAACTAGGGCTGTACGGTTAGGCCGGCTAGGCCGGCCAGGTCGGCTAAGCCGGCCAATGATACATGGAATTGGCAGGCCAAGCCGGCTTAGCCGGCTAAATATTAGCCGCGGAAAAGCCAGCTGAGCCAGCTAAGAATTAGCCGCGCCTAGCCGGCTTAGCCGGTCAAAAAATTAGCCGTGGCTAAGAATTAGCCGCGCCTAGCCGGCTTAGCCGGTCAAAAAATTAGCCGTGGCTAAAACGGCTAATTCGTCTAATGCTCTATATTTCGATGGAAATTGCTTTTTTTTTCGTTTCAATATTCAAAGTATAACAATACCCACCGATTATATCATTTATAATGCTTGATTCTACGACGCGACTATTTTATTTTAATTTCCTTGAAACTGTGAACGTTCCTTGAATTCGTACAGCCGTATCAGTTGTTTTGATGCTTCTAGTACTATGCCTCTAGTTCATATATGCTCAGTATTTGTATATGTACGATCGTGAGTCTTGACTGGTGAAGGGGAGCTGGGGGGACGGAGGTGTACTTCTCAAGACTTTCGATAGATGTAGTTATTAGGTTCTATATTTTTTTTTTCCCACACCAGTACAGCAGTACAACTAGGACCCCTTGCCCTTGACTACTGCGCGGCTCATCTACACTTAGTATATTTGAAAAATTGCGAGAACCGTCAGTACAGCGAGTTGCTCCGAAACGACCGCACGCATTTGATGCGATCAGCGATGCCACAAAGTAAGCTGTGGAAGTTTTTTCGAAAGCTGGATAATGGCAACGCTGCGTGCACCATTTGTTCTGCGGAATATAAAATAAAAAATACGCGGGCGTCAATGTTTTATCATGTGAAAAACGTGCACTCAAGTCAATGGAACGGCGCGTCACCTCAAAGAGAGAACAATAATGATCAAACGGCAAGGTAAGCATAATCAAATTTATATCAATCGAGTGATTGTAAAATGAATGTGTCATTAACAGACAAGAAAACGTCATTCTTTTATGATCATACTAAATGAATAAATTATTGAGCTATAATTACTAATGAAAATTATTATTATTGACTGATCCTAATAATGATAATAATTTCATAAAGCGTAAAAAAAATCGCATAAAGCAGACGTAATACTATAAATATTAATTCCATTATTGGTTAATAATTAACAATAATAATTATAATTATAATAGTTATTATTATTCATTGAAGTAATATTCGTCGATAATTATCGATTAATATTATTTTTATAATTCGGATGATTTTTCACAAGACCGGTGAAAAGAATAGATTTTACTCCAAAATAACATCGACAACAAAATCGTGGATAATAATAACTATTATAATTATAATTATTATTGTTAATTATTAACCAATAATGGAATTAATATTTATAGTATTACGTCTGCTTTATGCGATTTTTTTTACGCTTTATGAAATTATTATCATTATTAGGATCAGTCAATGATAATAATTTTCATTAGTAATTATAGCTCAATAATTAATTCATTTAGTATGATCATAAAAGGATGACGTTTTCTTGTCTGTTAATGACACATTCATTTTACAATCACTCGATTGATATAAATTTGATTATGCTTACCTTGCCGTTTGATCATTATTGTTCTCTCTTTGAGGTGACGCGCCGTTCCATTGACTTGAGTGCACGTTTTTCACATGATGAAACATTGACGACCGCGTATTTTTTATTTTATATTCCGCAGAACAAATGGTGCACGCAGCGTTGCCATTATCCAGCTTTCGAAAAAACTTCCACAGCTTACTTTGTGGCATCGCTGATCGCATCAAATGCGTGCGGTCGTTTCGGAGCAACTCGCTGTACTGACGGTTCTCGCAATTTTTCAAATATACTAAGTGTAGATGAGCCGCGCAGTAGTCAAGGGCAAGGGGTCCTAGTTGTACTGCTGTACTGGTGTGGGAAAAAAAAAATATAGAACCTAATAACTACATCTATCGAAAGTCTTGAGAAGTACACCTCCGTCCCCCCAGCTCCCCTTCACCAGTCAAGACTCACGATCGTACATATACAAATACTGAGCATATATGAACTAGAGGCATAGTACTAGAAGCATCAAAACAACTGATACGGCTGTACGAATTCAAGGAACGTTCACAGTTTCAAGGAAATTAAAATAAAATAGTCGCGTCGTAGAATCAAGCATTATAAATGATATAATCGGTGGGTATTGTTATACTTTGAATATTGAAACGAAAAAAATGCAATTTCCATCGAAATATAGAGCATTAGACGAATTAGCCGTTTTAGCCACGGCTAATTTTTTGACCGGCTAAGCCGGCTAGGCGCGGCTAATTCTTAGCCACGGCTAATTTTTTGACCGGCTAAGCCGGCTAGGCGCGGCTAATTCTTAGCTGGCTCAGCTGGCTTTTCCGCGGCTAATATTTAGCCGGCTAAGCCGGCTTGGCCTGCCAATTCCATGTATCATTGGCCGGCTTAGCCGACCTGGCCGGCCTAGCCGGCCTAACCGTACAGCCCTACAATGAGCCACTTTTGTCCCGCAAAACTGACCGAAATTACCGACCAAGTGTCGGTAATTGCCCATTCTAGAATTGAACGAATGACATCAATTTTACTATAAAGCCGCTTAGTAAAGGAAAATTTATTGATCTGATGTCGATTTATGTAAATTTGAGAGATTTTCAATGGTTTATCAGGAATCCTAACCAAAAAACTAATTTTTACTAACTGGGATATTTTAGTTGACTTTAATCTGAATGAATGGTGTAAGACGAATTTTCGCAGGAAAACTATTCCCCCCCCCCCCCCGCCATCCGGCGGCTATTCCGCCGTGCCCACGAGATATACGAACACGGATAGTTGGATACTCGGGGATATTATTTGGATATGATGATTCTTCTTCGTTTTATTCTCAATGCCTATAAAGGAGCAGATGTAACAAAAAACAGAAGCATGTGCGATGAAGTTTGAGGTTGAATGAAAAAAAATTTTCGAAAACTTTTTCGAGAAATAATTAAAAAAAAAGATATCGCCGAACGAATTACTCAATGCGATACGGAAACGAATTTCAAACGAATCATGCAGCGTAATGAACGAAAGAATAAAATTACCGATCACATTAACCGTCCACATCTCTTCCCTCGGGCTTTACGCGGTTCGTCCGGTGATTGACTCTTCGCAGCCGGCCGCTGCGAATGAATATTATGGACTTGAAATTGAAATTCTGTCGATATTTATCGTTGTTTAAAAAAATTCCTCTCTCGAGATTGAAACATGGTATCGCCTTGGTTCTTGTCTTCTATTAAAGAGGAACTACTACATTACTCAAATAATACTGTGCAGCTTTTTGGAAGCCTCCCAGATATTTTTTAAAATTTGTTAAAATTATTGAAAATTTCGACTGCAAAGACTCTGACAGTGGTTATAATTTAAAAAATATTTTCTTACGTTTTATGCGTTTTTTTTCATTCTTAATAATACATAGAATCAGTTCGTCATTGTCTCCGTACATAAACGAACTATTGGAGCCGAGAAATTCGACAAATTGCATTTTATTCCCCGATTTTCATTGAAATTTTGTCGATATTTATCGTTGTTTATGAAAAATCCTATCTCGAGGACGAAACATGATATCGTCTCGGTTCTTGTCCTGTCTTAAAGAGAACGTACTACATTGCTGAAATAATTATTTGTAGCTTTTTGGAAGCCTCCCAAATATTAAAAACATTTTTTTGAAATTCTTTTAAATTTCGACTGCGAAGACTGACATAACCTGGAATTAACCACTGTTATAATGTAAACATTTTTTAACAAAAAATAGTTAGAGATGTTCAAATGCCTTGAAATTTGCTAGGCATAGTGTTTTTTAAGAAACAAAATGATGCTGCGAAGGAGGAAAAAATTGGTTCGTAGGATTCATAATTACAGCACCGTACGGACAGCAGATGCGAGGAAATTTTTTTTTCATGGAAAATTCTGAACCAAAAATAGTTAGAGATGTTCAAATGCTTTGAAATTTGGCAGGCATAATGTTTTTCAACAAACAAAATGATGCTGCGAAGGAGAAAAAAATTGGTTCGTAGAATTCATAATTACTGCACCGTACGGACAGTCGACGGAGGAACAATTCAAATTTTGAGCAATAATTTATTCGAAAAAATATTTTTATGTCTCAAATTGGTTTCAAAAGTGATGTGCATACTTGTGATAACGTGATGAAACAATCCTGCAAAGATGAGCGAAATTGGTTCGCAGGATCCAAAGTTACAGTATGATACGGACGTCCGAGGACATTCTTTTTATGAAAAACCTATTTCTACTGCACCGCAAGCTAAAAAAAGTATTTCTAGTCATCGCAGTCACTTGAAACTGACTACGCATCATGTCAGAAGTACATTAAAGTTAATCCTAAAAAATAAAAAATTTTGGAGCAGGCTCTGCGGAGTAACCTCATCGAAAGCTCTGAAAACGGGCCTCGAAGGTCATTGCAATAGGCACTCTTTGCCTATTCCTTATAGTGAGTGCCTAAAAAATGAAGAATTAAATCACACGAGCCAAGTTTCAGTAAATATTTTTGGATATCCAATGTTTATGTTAATAATTAAAAAATTGTATGATAACGGGAAAATAAAATGTAAAAAATACTTGGCACGTCCTTTCTTTAATGCAGTAAGTAACGTTTATTTGTATTCGAGAGACCACCCAAGTTTTTTTTAATTTTATTTTTCAATTATTATACTTTTTTTTCATCAATTAACATTGATTTTTAAAGATCTAAATATCTATAGGACTTGGCCCATGATTTGATTTTTTTTATTTTCTGTTTTTGAGGGATTTTTTTTCAAATAAACTACTTATGTATCATTTTTGTACTTGGCGTACAGTTTTTACTTTTTTGAAAAAAAAGTTTTTGTTTTGAGATTTCACTCATTTTTTACAGTGTACATTACGTGAAAAAATTTTGTAAAAAGAAGAACTTCGTCGACAACTTTTTGTCGAGACACGACCGATGCGAAAGAGTCAACGGAGTTCTTCTTGTCTAGACACAACCGATGCGAAAGAGTCAACGGAGTCCTTCTTATACGGAGTTCTTACTCGGTCGATTCTTTCGCATTGGACACGACGGAGTCCTTCTTGTCCGGAGCCCTTCTTGTCCGGAGTCCTTACTCCGTTGACTCTTTCGCATTGGAGAAAACGGAGTCCTTCTTGTCCGGAGTCCTTCTTGTCCGAAGTCCTTACTCCGTTGACTCTTTCGCATCAGTCGTATCTCAAAAGAGTTGACGGAGCCCTTCTTGTCGGAGTCCTTACTCCGTCGACTCTTTTGCATCGGTCGTGTGTCCACAAGAAGGACTCCGTCGACTCGTTCGCATCGGTCGTATCTCGATAAGAAAGGTCCGTCGACCACTAAACGGCCACTAAACGCGCACATGTACGAGAGCACGTAGGCACGCACGTCGTTCGCGTTACCGTGAGAGTTTTCACGAGAACTCATGAACTGCACCGTCGGGGGAAAAATACTTTTCACCAGGCCCTTCAATCGTCGGACATAACCCGTGTGTTCTTCACACCGATGTATTTTCGATGTTCACACTGATTTGTTTTCATAATTTTCTTCACTTCAAAGAACATTATTAACGGCATTCACAATTCACGTAAAACAGGTAATCGCATAAACATTGAGCGAAAACCTTTCAATCGAACGAGGGTTATCAAGAGACACGGTAGTGTCTCGACGCCAATAATTATCTCGATAGATTGTGATCGAGCAGACGACGACACACGGGTGAGTCGCTCGGAGATACTTCATGTGTGCGTCGCCCAATCGCAGTTACAATTTTGTTTGCCTGTGTGAGCGCTTAATGTTACCCATGTGCGAACGGTTCACAGTGGTCACAAGGAACAACTTCACAGAGGTAACAAGAGACAACTTCACAGAGGTAACAAGAGACAACTTCACGGTGATAACAAGGGACAAATTCACGGTGGTAACAGGCAACGGGTAAAGGTTGCCTGAACGAAAAAATCTGGAAAACCGAAAAACGCTTAATACGATATCTCGACAGCGGCTGAACGGATTTAATCGCGACTAGGCGCGTTTGAAAGCTGATGTCGAATATATGTAATAAAAATTGTGTCAAAAATTAGATCTGATGCGTAGTTTTATAGAAACGATCGATTTAATTTCAAAATCGAGCCCACTTCCGGCATATTCGCGTAGACTTATCCGGTAGCGTCGCGCGCAAACATTTTTTTTTTGTACGTGGCGTCGAGACACTACCGTGTCTCTTGATGAGTGATATTTTTTTCTTATCCTGCTGTATGAGATTTGAATCACGTACCCTCAAATGCGTTGTTAAATTCGACGTCGAGCGCAACGAAGTTTTCAAAATATTTTCGGGAGTGCAGTTGTTGCACACGGTCAGAATGGTTCCGCCAACCGTTGAGCCCTCTTTGGACTGTTCGAAAAACGTCCCGTCGAGTAAAGGCCGTTTGGCACACTCAATCTCCAACGTGTCCGCCGGCACATCGATATCAGGCGACGAGTGTGCCTCATCGTCGCGATCCTGCTGACTGAGACGTCCTAATCGCTCAACGAGTTCGTCATTGACAGCAAAAGAATCTAAAACGCGAGTGAGCGACATTACGAAAAATAAATGAATATGAACTCACTCACTCTCTCACACTTTCGCTTGACGTATCTTTCATTCTGCTTGGCCGAATCACCCGGAGACGATTCGAAGGATATTTGTACAGGACTCGTTTATGCTGAATTATATCGAAACTCAAAAGGTTTCTGAGAAAAACGAACGCAAAATGTTCTATCATCTTTACAAATAATTAACGGTCTAGCGTTTGGAGTAAAAAGACAGACGAGCCTCGGATATCCAATATGCGTAGATATACGTATATTGACATATCCGATATACATACGTAAACATATGTATTGTGATTTTCCAAACAGTAGCCCTTTGTTGCCGCAACGTGATATCGCTGTTTTTGGAAAATTCTATATTTTGCCGACTAGGGTTCGGCTCGGAGCCCGCACGCGTAACTTAATTTTTATACAACAAAGCTTCAGATTTGCTGTTCTCACTTGGTCTAGTGACCGAGATCATTATTTCATCACCAGCTTGTTTGTGTTATTGAATTGATTATCGAAACTTATTGTATAACTACCTGCTACGTTAATCGTGACAAAACGTTCCTTTCCACTTAACTGGAGTTTACTATTATTGATCATCCGTATTCGTAGCGGATGTGTGCGCGACGGTAGCTTAGTGCTGTGTTTTGCAACTGTCCGTCGACGAATTGGGAATTGTGAAGACGAAAGATAATCCTTTTAGATTCAGCTGCGGCAATCGCTCGTGTATCGCGGGATTTTATACTCTCGTCTTCTGCGAAATTAACTCGTCTCCTTGAAATACGGATTCCGTTCCAAGAAGTTTAAATGTTCTCCTGAGGTGAGGGATTCCCTATCCTGGCCATTTAAACTTTCTTTGCTTCGGCACCGCACAAATTCCGTGCAGGATTATCGGTTGCGCAATAGCCGCTTGGACGCACGAGGAAGTCGAGGCTTCGAGCCTATCGAAGCGCTTTGTTGACAAAATTCGCTTGTAGGTGCCGAGTATAATCGCGTATCGTGCCGTTTGTTGTCGTACGTGAATCTCGAAATAGTTTTTAGAGTTAATAACTGGAGTTCGTAATAATCTCGTTACTTTGCGGAAATTACTTTATTAATTTGTTCTGCTCCGAGAGCCAGACTCATTCGAGATGTAATTCCTCAACAGCTACAGCTAATAAATCAGTTGTTCAAGATCGATTGCTAATTTCCGATATTCGGTTATTTCAATGCCGTTCCGCGTCGCCGGGGATTGTCGTTCTCGATTCCGAGATAATCCGTCTATTGTCGACGCGAAATCTTCGGTGGAATACACACGGAGAAAAATTTCTTCGTTGCGATAACTCACCCCAAGTTATGGCAACAGATTTCTTATGTCAATATAGTGACCACAAATGCTTGAGTCACAGTGACAAAAAAACATTTGTTATCGCTTGATAGTTCTAGCAGCAAATAACTTTCGTTAAAACAACGTTTGCTTATTTGCTGCAGTAACAAACAAAGTTACGTTATGAGAACACTTTTTTTGCTGGAATAGCTTTTTCTACCTTGCTAAGACGAAAAAAAAATTACGTTATGAAAACAAACAATTAGCTGATATAACGTTTGCGAATTTGTTACAGCCAGTTTGAATATCGCTTCGCGAGAATGAATTATTAGTTAGAGCGACGAACGCCATATATTGTTTAGCGCAGCAATAATAATCGATTTCGGCTCGGTTTGCACGTAGGATTAGGTCTGTTTTGAAATGAGATGTATGAAAGGTTTACAGGTTTCACGTAGAAATATATTTGAAAATACATACAGGCTGTAGTTATAATTTTTAACATAAGTTACGTTTTTTCACACTAACGTAAAACTATATATTGTTCGCCATTGGCCATCATGTGAGCGTAGAGAGGGAATGGGTCGAGCAATTCCGTTGCTTTAACACAGACCCGTTCACTCGTAGACTCAACTTGATATGCAACTACATGGTCATTTAAACCTAAAGTTGTGTAGTACTCGCAAACAAAAATTAAACGATCGGGCGATTTATCGAACACTAAAATTTTCATTATTTTGCCGAATGTTGGGATCAAATCCTCTGTCTTTATAAACAAAGCCATATTGGGTTTAAACGTGATTCCGTTATAGTCGACCCAATTTGCCAATAAACATTCTCGTCTGTCGCACGCCTCCGTTGGAAGAATCGCGTAAAAATCGACGGATTCATCTATCTCGATGCAATTGTTAGGGCCAACAACCAACGTAGGCATTATTGACTCATTAGCTAAGAGTCTGTAGCACATTGCTAATTGATGTTTTACAGCGACGGAGCGACAAATATTTACGCGCGACATGTTCACAGACGCGGGCCCTGTTAGATCCCGATGTTTCGCTTCCGGCCGTATCGACGATAAATTCGCTAGCGGGCCGCTTTGTAATAATACGTCAGGACTATGCTCCCAAATGTGATACTTGGGTTTGAGATTTTCACCGGTCAATTCGAGGTACAATTTATGATGTTCTTTGATGAGAACGCGAAGATATGGAGCCATATCTTTTGACAGTTTTTTGGCAAGAGCGATGTCGAGCATTTGACGTAACAAAATATATAATTTCCAGAAAGGGTTTGTAGAACATACTAAATCGCCGATAATTAACCCGAGAAGTTTAATAAAACATAGCATTTCCGCTGCAGTCATTTTCAACTTTTTGTTTTTCCAAAAGTCGTTCTTTATCAATGGCGGCTTGTTTGAACTATAGAGCGGACCGTATTCGAACATTAGCATCCTATTATTCAACGCCTCTAATTCGAATTCTTTGTATTTACCCGTCGTGAGTCCTCGAATGATCGGTATAATATCGTAATGGCAAATTCCTTCTCGGAGATCGTGCATTTCATCGACTGCGTAGTTTGTATAAACGTGAAAGGACGGGATATCGTTCAGTTTACATCGCGCTTTCACTCCTGTTTTGCTCGCATCATCTAGCGACAAGTCAGTTTCGTAGCTCGCCCTATCTCTCAATAATCCGTCTGATATCGACGTTGCGCGATGACTCTCAGTTTTTGATATTTTGCACAATCTGCAGAAATATGTTGCCGAAAACGATTCTACAAAATCGAGAATTCCGTTTAGTCCGAGATTGTCGCCTAGAATTAAACCGGTCACGAAAAACACCTTTTTTAAACCTTGCGTGGTCACGATTTCGAGGCCGTCTTTTTCTAAGGATTTCAACTCTTCAATCATCGGTTTAAGAACGCTCGCGTTTGAATACGTAGCTCTTGTGTGGCTTTCGAATAAAAGAACAAGGAATTAGTTTTTTAATGCCGAACGACATTCGGGAGGAAGCGACGCAACGGAAACATAGACCGCTCCGAGCTTACCGCTGTGCGGCCCGAGAGGGTTGTTAACCTCGACATCGTCGTACGAAATGAAAAGCGGGAGAACAGTATCGTCTTTGTTATATCGAGATATTTTACTAGTCCACAATTCGCCTTGTATAAAATTTTCGAGAATCGAAGAATCCGAACGAAGAGACTGCATGTATGACAAAGTATCGTGGAGAGCATTCGGCAACTCGAAGAAGCTTTTAAGTGTCGCCCGTAACGGCACGAATTGTCCGGTTACCGAAAGATCCATTTCACGAACCCCACTCGAAGTTTCCCGCGGTACTTTCATCTGACCTATTACGTAAGGTACCGGGGGAATGTATTTCCCTGATTTTTCAAAATATTTGAATCTGAAATGCTCCGTTTTTAGATGTTTAAAGGGGTCTCCGAGTTCGTCGAACAACGATACTATCCCATTTACAGAATCCGCGCAGCTTTCCGACAAAGAGAAGGCGTTCAGAACTTTGATTTTTAAAATTTTTAGGAAACCGCCGTCAAAAAATGCACCCAAGTCATCGATGATTTTTTGGACTAAATTGCGTGGAAGACGCGGATTGGCGTATAATTTGGCGACAAATTGATCTGCGCACAGTCGTAGCGTCGAGGAGAACTCAACGGGAGTAACATTTAAAAATGCCTCAGACTGGCTATCATCAACAGTGACATTTATGTCTTCGTCGAAAGCGCTATTATTAGAAGTGGGATGTAATTTCAATTTTGCAGTCGATGGCTCGCAATGTAAGGGAGAATTATGGACAGTTTGGTGGTGCTTCCGGAATGAATTTTTCGAACGAAAAACGCGGCTACACGAATCTTCTGCGCACGTATACGAGTATGAATTGTTTATACGATGTACGGCAGTGAGATGCACGAGCAAACTACGAACGGACGCAAGAACTTTTCCGCATTCCTTACACTTCGGCATATCGGCAAATAAAAATTTCTTAAAATCTTAAATATTGTAATAGTCTTTAGTTTTAGCGTTTTGGAATGCTACTATCACAGTAATATATCTCTAATCTAAAAAGCGCTGCGTCTTTTTCTTATCTTACTGCGTATTCGTTAGTTCGTTTAGCAACTTCTCCACGTCCGTGAAGTGCGGATCGACCTTGTTACGCGGAATCCCGTAGACACCTCGCTGAATAAACTGCCAAACGTGAGTGGCTTCTGCAGGGTACTGCGCGTCCAGAGCAAAGAGACATTTGAAAACGACGTCGATCGCTCGCAGCGGTGTTTCCACCTCAAAACGAGAATCGCAGTCCAAGATCACGAAAGTTTGGCTGATTTTTTCGAATGACGTCCCGACGACGGCAACTAGAGGTTGCAATTGACAACCAAATCGGGTTAGCCGCGCTCGGCGTTCTTGCAGTTTGAGATCTAAGTCTCCGATAACCTGCAAACCATTGACAATAATTACTAAGATTTTATACGGGAGGAAAACTGCGGATTATAAACAGAATGTAACAGAAACGGCTCAATACATGAGTGTTGCTTGAGTCAATGCGCTATGACGAAATTTGATTACATTTAATTTCTTCTATTCAACAAGAAACGACGAAAAAATAAAAATTGAAAAACAGAAACTTACTTTGGCGTGTAAAACGAAAGCTTCTTGAACTTCGGTTTTCGATGGACGCCACTCTTTTATGTTCTTCTTTTGCTTTCGAGCAACAATTACTCGGAAGATGAGGCTCAAATTCATCAGCAGGAAGTTTGTTTGTGCTGCTGTAATTATACGCAACGACGTTTAAATATTAATCCCTCGTTCACACTCGTCTGATCGATAAATTAAAAAATACTTACTCGGATCTTGAATAGAAGTCGCAGATACACCGTCAACCTTTGGCATTTTCTTTAACAACAGATTTCTCAACCTCGGCCAGCATGCGAACAACGCTTTGCTTTTGTCCGGGTACAAGACATCGAAGTCGATCTCCAACTGAAATGAACGCATATTAGTTATTCGGCAAAGAAATCAATAGTAACATTTAATGCTGAACAAGAATAAATGTTTTTTTCGTACCAACAAATATCCTCTTGGATCTTTCAGTGCGGGATATTCTTTCAAATAATCGAATATCGCCGTTTGATCGCTAATGATAATGCGTCTCCTTGCGGCTGAAGTTTCAGTCCAGTTTTTCTCGACGGTAACCCACGGAGTCCCGTTGTTTTTTAGCCAAAGAATTGTGTCTGCCACTGACTGATCGGGCGCTGTGATTTCAGACATAGTCTTGTCGAATTCGCCATGATTTGGGACCTGTGTCGTCGCAGCAACCGTCGCGCGTCCTCTCCTCG
The DNA here is from genome assembly GCA_963924025.1 of Ischnus inquisitorius. Taxonomy (NCBI): domain Eukaryota; kingdom Metazoa; phylum Arthropoda; class Insecta; order Hymenoptera; family Ichneumonidae; genus Ischnus; species Ischnus inquisitorius. Next base: position 14,519,882 of record OZ001253.1, on the reverse strand, counting down.
AACGAGGAATAAGTTGAAGCTTCATGTACTTCCTTCGCACATTCGACCAACGTGAATACAACTTCCCTTTTCCCGTAATAAAGCGTCCGCCCTTCTCAATCAGTGCCCATACGCTCTACGAGAAATAGATATGTATTAAGATCAACATATTAACTGCGATAATGAAAGTCCGACCAGGATAAACAAATCTTAATGCGAATAATTTGCTTTTTTTTGTATAATTATTACTTTCGTGAATTAAGCCTGACGAATTTTACGTTGACAACGACAAAGTAATGCAATTTACCAGAGTTTCAGTCGGAAAAGTTTTCACAACTTGTCGTGCGAGGTATACAAAACGGCCTGCTGATATACTAGAAGGAAAAAATATGTTAAATATCAATTGCAGCTTTGGGTTGAAGTGGTTAAAGCGTTATTCACAATTAGAGCCTTAGCTCTGCGTCGTGATTAAAAATGAACGTTTGTCACAATAATACCTTCGATTTAGATCAAACTGCAGCTCGTGATCAATAATAGCTGCCGCGATAGCATCTCTGTCCGTATCTCTTAGTTCTTTATTGATTTGATACAGGTTCCAAATAGCCGTACCTCCCGTTGCTTTTTTTATAATTTGCTCCAAATCCTTTCAAGGTATAAAACGATGATTTAATTTTTTTTTAATCGCTCATGTTTGCTTGTTACGAGAAGTCATTTTTTGTCGATTTTTCGCACCAAACGACGCATAATATCGGAACAAATATCTAACTAATGAAAACACAATACTTACCACTTCCTCTGTATCGCTCCAGCAACGCTCGACGGACGTTTCCACTCTTTGACTTCCAGACGTTTCCGCTACGGTTATATCTTGATTGGGCGTGGTAGATTCTTCCACTTCCTTCTGTTTTTCTGCGTTTACTTGTCTGTCCTCGGCGTCGAGATCGGAGTGGTTCAACGATGTCGTGATCAATTCAACGGCGAGACTTTGGGAATTCTGATTAATTGTCACGACGCCGTCGCAATCTGCGGAAACAAGATACACTTATGCAAATAAAATTGAATTCTTATGTAAATAGAAATTATGAAAACGAAACGTATTTATCTCACCGGCTTGTGCAATTATTTTCGGTTGATTTAGTTCGAATTCCTTGCTGCGGTGTACTTTGAACCGCACTAGCTCCAATGTAGATGGTATCAAATCTTTCAAAATATCGTCATCCAGGATGAGCAACTCGTCGTCGGAGATGTTAATATCTAAAAACGAAAGACAATTCAATTCCGAATGTGAAAGAAGCAAGAATTCTATACATTGCGCAATCTTGGAATAATGTACATGACGGCTAACCGTGTTGACTAACGAAAGACACAAAAACTAACAATATTTGAATATACATTATCTCGTCTTTTGCAGCGTTTCTTTTTTTATTCCTATTTTATTTATACCGAGTCGCGGTCGCATCAGTTATCGTCCCGGGTTCATTTGTCATACAATGCGCTGTTTCCGATCACATAACGTTTAATGTGTCAACATTTTAAGATTCACACGAAAATTCGTTCCGACTGTGCCATAATTTTTATTATCGAGAAGTCAATTCACCCGACAATATGATGAAAACGAGAAACAAATATGTTAGGAATGGTGAAACGCACACTTTTCTTTACGACGACGCACTGTTTCGTTCGCGACAGGCAGCAAGAGAGCGTCGCCAATCGTGAATACAAAAAATAATAATATACATTTACATTTGACCGCGACGAAATTTTAGTTAGTGAAGCGTCACTTAAACGTCGTCTACGAAGAAATCGCGGGATAGATATTCACAAGCACACAAGCAATATTTACTATAATGGCGCTGACCCGTTCGCGACAGGCAACGAACGAGGGAGTATTGACGGCAAAAAAAACAGCTACTATCGTGTTGTAAAAATGTATTCTCACGCTCTCGTTCGCTTCATATAACATCTCGAAATCGTTCTAAGCGCACTCCGCGGTTTTTCGATCGCACTGACAATTGCGATAAGTAACGAGTGAGGTTCTATGGCCGGAAACTAAGAATTTATTCATACATTGTCTCGATTTTCACAGCAGCGTTGCTGTACTTACACTGTTGCGTTCGCGTCGGTAGCGTGGCGGTTCGTTTGTCACTCACTACGGAATTATTTCTGATCGTCGCGAGAGTTCGAATATCGGATCGTCACTAACACGTCGACTACGAAGAAAGCGCGTTAGATGTTCAGCAGACACACACGCAATGTTTATTATGATCGCGCTCGCCCGCTCGAGGAAGGTTACGCTAATCTCCACACATACACTACGGCAACGAGGCAACGAGCGAGCGTTGAGGCGAAAAAACAACTACTGCCGTGTTGCTGTATCCAATCGCTCTCGTTCATTTCGTATTACGCCCGGGAATTGTGAAATTTCTATCAACGGAGTGAGAGAACGAGCTGAATGCTAATATATGAATAATTTCCACTTACCTTCGAATCTTTTGATTGTCTCCTCACAAATACCCCATCGGCGAAGTCGATCGGCTGTTCTTTCCGCCATTTTCGACACTTCACACGGAAAAACACAATGCGCCAAAAAAATCGCAACACAACCGTCGCGTGCTGCTGCCGCTCACGGACTGCAGCTCACTCAGCCCCCTCTCCCCGTCTCACTCGTTCGCGTTCTTTCTCGGAACACGCTCGTTCGCGTCCTTTCTCGGAATACGCTCGTTCGCGTCTCCGCCATAACAACAAAGTAAGCGCGTGTATTTTTGGGTCCGCGACACGAAGATTTGTTGCATTCACGAATTATATATCCATCCGTGCAACAAAAGTCCGTTGGTTGATCGTGCCATACCGCTGTTATTTACACTGGCAAAGAATAAGATCGTGCTGACTAATTTTTTGTTGGATCAACAAATCATACGCAACGTAAATTTATGAGTTTCCCTGACAAATATTCCTTTGCTCGTCGTACAACTTGATTGTTATATCGACATTAAATATTGCTACTGCAACTGAAAAACGGCCAGCAAATTGAATTTTGTTGTGATAACGTGAAAATTTTTCTCCGTGCAAAGTTTGACACGAAGGTCGTTGACGATTCGAGATTTTTATTTAGACGTTACTCCTTTGTAAATATGCGACAAACGAAACTCGCGGTTTGAGAATGATCTCTATTTCGTGAATTCCTTAAATCGGAATTCGCTTTAATTATCGTTGCGTCCGGCAATCGATAATTCTTGAGAAGTAAACGTAAACCAAAAAGAATCTATTGAATTTACAGCGCGTTGATGCGTCGATGCGAGTATAATTATTTAATTAAGGATTTGATTTGCGCTTTTGGCTCAATTCTCAGTAATACAGAAAAATAAATTATAATAATTAAACAACGAAATTATATTCGAAGAGGCCGGGGAATGCCTAGCAAAGAAAGTAGGCCGGGGATTGCCTAGCAGAGAGTGTGGCTTGGACAGCGCTATGCCGTATGCCAGACACGATCTCGTGGATCTGTATAACAGAGGATTTTTGTGCAGAGCACGACTATCAAATCTAAGTGCTAAGCACAAGAAGGCGTTAAGCGTTCTAATAATTGTAAGAAGTGATCTAAGTGTGGGTCATGATTCCTCGGAGTTCGAGCTTTTATACCCTCGAGGAAGGTTATCACGTGATGCAATTCTGGAAGGGGGAAAATTCATCACGTGGCCGAAATATATTTTCAATTCATAAATAAGCTTAAAACGTTTAACGATGAATCGCTCTTAAGTAGCGTCACCGTTTGCTGCGGGAGATCCCCAGATCGGCGAGTGGGCAGGCGTTCGAACGCCAACGGATATTTGCTCTTAACTCGCGCTAGAATTAGCGCGGGTGATTAGACGCTAGGGCGTATCCTAATTTGATATCACTCGGCGTTGGTTCGGCCGTATGACTTATATCGGTTGTTGTTCACACCGTTCCGCTCGAGTGATATAACGGACGTTTGCTCTTAACTCTCAATGACGAGTCGAGGAAAAAAACGTCCCGTCACAGTATATTGGTTCAACTAGAATCAGGCTATTCTTGTAACTGTAAGCGGCGCAATGCACGTGATACTCCAAAAATTAGATTGTCAATAATTTGTGAAAATGATAGAACATTTTTTAGTACTTTTTTGATCATAGTGCTATTCGCACATTCATGAAAGATTTATTAAGGCAAACTATGTTATATAAGTGTCCAGTAAGAATTTACTCTATTAGAGAAAACAGGCAAAACGTTGTAGCATATGCAAGATGCAGTTATAAAAGCCACGATCAAAAATTTAAATTCGAATTCCAGAACATGAGTCAAGAAAATGCGACTGTATTCGTATATATAGAGGACGACGAAAAGTTTACCCTGCCAATAGTTCATTCTGGAAAACCAATGATGGAACAGTTACGAGATGAGGAACGCGTAAATGTTAAACAAGTATTAGCAAATGTAGACCCACAAACATTTTACGATGGCGTATCCAAAACTATCGACAAAGATCTTGCGAATGAAGGGAATTATCAAAATTTAAGGAACGAAGCTACATATCGAAAGGCACGTAATGAAAACACAACGGAACAGCGAAAAAGAATAACGTCCAGCGATGTCTCCGATATCGTGCAAAAATGTAGGGATGATTATAAACTGAGAGATTCTTACGTTAAACTTGCCGGAGAACCTTTTCGGATTCGTCTGTATTCACGACAGGAACTTAACACTGTGAGAAAAAATGACAAAATCGTATACTTTGACGCCACGGGTGGTATCGTACGTAAGCCAGAAATTCAACTTAACGCCAATCAAAGCGATTCAATCTTACATAAAGTAATATTGTATTATGCAATGGTGATAAGAAAAACATTTTTCGATAATAGTAATGACAATGCAGGTGAAGAAAGTAATAACAAAATAAAAAAGGGCGAAAACAAAGAAAAGGACCTAATAATTAATGAGAAATCTAGAAAAGAACGAGGTATAACAGTTCTATTAATGGAAATGGTAACATGTGAACTCGCCCGTGTCGGGTTGCTGGTCCCGCATCGGGCGCCTCCCCAGGTGGCGGATAGGGGGACGCCTTCCAGATATGGATGGTAACGAAACGATCGGGGTGGACCAAAACCTGGCTACACACACACACACACACAGTCGCAAACACTAACACAAACACGCCCGAGTGACATGCCAGTGATGCAAATGTCCAGGCACCCTATAAACGGGTCACCCTGGGAGAACGAATGCTCGGGGCCCCCTATAAACGGGGACTCCCGGAGTGAATGGACTGGCAAATGTCACGTGAACAGGCACTCAGATCACGCACACTTAACACTAGGTGATGGTGCTGGAGCTCTTCCGCCGCTCTCCGCTGCAGGCGGCCCCAGCGCGAAGCGCTAGAGGGTACTAGGGCTGTACGGTTAGGCCGGCTAGGCCGGCCAGGTCGGCTAAGCCGGCCAATGATACATGGAATTGGCAGGCCAAGCCGGCTTAGCCGGCTAAATATTAGCCGCGGAAAAGCCAGCTGAGCCAGCTAAGAATTAGCCGCGCCTAGCCGGCTTAGCCGGTCAGAAAATTAGCCGTGGCTAAGAATTAGCCGCGCCTAGCCGGCTTAGCCGGTCAAAAAATTAGCCGTGGCTAAAACGGCTAATTCGTCTAATGCTCTATATTTCGATGGAAATTGCTTTTTTTTCGTTTCAATATTCAAAGTATAACAATACCCACCGATTATATCATTTATAATGCTTGATTCTACGACGCGACTATTTTATTTTAATTTCCTTGAAACTGTGAACGTTCCTTGAATTCGTACAGCCGTATCAGTTGTTTTGATGCTTCTAGTACTATGCCTCTAGTTCATATATGCTCAGTATTTGTATATGTACGATCGTGAGTCTTGACTGGTGAAGGGGAGCTGGGGGGACGGAGGTGTACTTCTCAAGACTTTCGATAGATGTAGTTATTAGGTTCTATATTTTTTTTTTCCCACACCAGTACAGCAGTACAACTAGGACCCCTTGCCCTTGACTACTGCGCGGCTCATCTACACTTAGTATATTTGAAAAATTGCGAGAACCGTCAGTACAGCGAGTTGCTCCGAAACGACCGCACGCATTTGATGCGATCAGCGATGCCACAAAGTAAGCTGTGGAAGTTTTTTCGAAAGCTGGATAATGGCAACGCTGCGTGCACCATTTGTTCTGCGGAATATAAAATAAAAAATACGCGGTCGTCAATGTTTCATCATGTGAAAAACGTGCACTCAAGTCAATGGAACGGCGCGTCACCTCAAAGAGAGAACAATAATGATCAAACGGCAAGGTAAGCATAATCAAATTTATATCAATCGAGTGATTGTAAAATGAATGTGTCATTAACAGACAAGAAAACGTCATCCTTTTATGATCATACTAAATGAATTAATTATTGAGCTATAATTACTAATGAAAATTATTATCATTGACTGATCCTAATAATGATAATAATTTCATAAAGCGTAAAAAAAATCGCATAAAGCAGACGTAATACTATAAATATTAATTCCATTATTGGTTAATAATTAACAATAATAATTATAATTATAATAGTTATTATTATCCACGATTTTGTTGTCGATGTTATTTTGGAGTAAAATCTATTCTTTTCACCGGTCTTGTGAAAAATCATCCGAATTATAAAAATAATATTAATCGATAATTATCGACGAATATTACTTCAATGAATAATAATAACTATTATAATTATAATTATTATTGTTAATTATTAACCAATAATGGAATTAATATTTATAGTATTACGTCTGCTTTATGCGATTTTTTTTACGCTTTATGAAATTATTATCATTATTAGGATCAGTCAATAATAATAATTTTCATTAGTAATTATAGCTCAATAATTTATTCATTTAGTATGATCATAAAAGAATGACGTTTTCTTGTCTGTTAATGACACATTCATTTTACAATCACTCGATTGATATAAATTTGATTATGCTTACCTTGCCGTTTGATCATTATTGTTCTCTCTTTGAGGTGACGCGCCGTTCCATTGACTTGAGTGCACGTTTTTCACATGATAAAACATTGACGCCCGCGTATTTTTTATTTTATATTCCGCAGAACAAATGGTGCACGCAGCGTTGCCATTATCCAGCTTTCGAAAAAACTTCCACAGCTTACTTTGTGGCATCGCTGATCGCATCAAATGCGTGCGGTCGTTTCGGAGCAACTCGCTGTACTGACGGTTCTCGCAATTTTTCAAATATACTAAGTGTAGATGAGCCGCGCAGTAGTCAAGGGCAAGGGGTCCTAGTTGTACTGCTGTACTGGTGTGGGAAAAAAAAAAATATAGAACCTAATAACTACATCTATCGAAAGTCTTGAGAAGTACACCTCCGTCCCCCCAGCTCCCCTTCACCAGTCAAGACTCACGATCGTACATATACAAATACTGAGCATATATGAACTAGAGGCATAGTACTAGAAGCATCAAAACAACTGATACGGCTGTACGAATTCAAGGAACGTTCACAGTTTCAAGGAAATTAAAATAAAATAGTCGCGTCGTAGAATCAAGCATTATAAATGATATAATCGGTGGGTATTGTTATACTTTGAATATTGAAACGAAAAAAAAGCAATTTCCATCGAAATATAGAGCATTAGACGAATTAGCCGTTTTAGCCACGGCTAATTTTTTGACCGGCTAAGCCGGCTAGGCGCGGCTAATTCTTAGCCACGGCTAATATTTTGACCGGCTAAGCCGGCTAGGCGCGGCTAATTCTTAGCTGGCTCAGCTGGCTTTTCCGCGGCTAATATTTAGCCGGCTAAGCCGGCTTGGCCTGCCAATTCCATGTATCATTGGCCGGCTTAGCCGACCTGGCCGGCCTAGCCGGCCTAACCGTACAGCCCTAGTCTCTACCAGTTCTACGGGTTGTCGATAGTACGAAACGACTTTGTTTTGTGCGTCATCAATTAGTTTCGGGTGTTTCCGTTTTCTAAGTTTTCCTGCGCACGACAGCAATTTTCCCAAGGTTGAAATTTTGCCAAACAATGAGAATTTCCAAGCAAAGCCTAGTATTGCCAAGACTGCGCCGATGGAGATTCCGCCGGATTTAAGTATCGATTCCAAAGTTGAAACTCTATAATTCAAGTAATGGGCTTTTGACAGCTCCTTAGCTTTGGTTATTACAGTTTTTAGCGCTACCTCGTTCTGAGTTAAATCATCGCGAAATGAATCTAAATTTGAGAGTCCTGTGAGTGTTTCTGTTTCGGCTAGAATTTCTGTTATGTTAACATTCGCTATGTTTGTTATCGATTTTTCGATCATCCCGGTAATATTCAGTACGGGAGTGTGTGGAAAATCTAGATCGATTGATGACGTTATCTCCATCGTCGGTGTTAACATAGTAGATCGTGTTTTGACTTGGCATGATGATTCGATTTGGACAATTCCGGAATTGCGTACTGTTTGTATTACTGAGTCCTGATTATTGCAGAGGAAATACAGTGTTTCGGGTCTCGGTGCAGCAAACAGCCATGCGTTGGCGTTGCGCAGTTTTACCCAGTAAGTTTGTTTTAGGGACTTTAGTCGAATGTCACACGTCTCGAAGTTATCAAACTGAGGATTGATTAGTAATTGGACCTCGCACTCAGATTCGTCGTTGATCTGTCTTATCGGATATGTTCGCTTACAAATATATTGATTTCGAGTGAGTATGCATTCGTTTAGGCTTTCCATGTTGAAATATTTGTCGAAGTTTTTGGAAATTGCTGTAAATTGAGTTGCCGGTTTGATATATGCGAATTTCGAATTGTTAGTAGTTGAGATCTGGCGAGTTGGTAACGATAGATGTTGATATAGTTTATACGTCGTCAGGTCTAACAACGGGATCTTGATAACGTATACCAGCCTTTCGCCGTTATGGAATACACTCAACTTGGTTGTTTCCATCAATTCGGGTGTATGTTCCGCGTTAATTGGAACCGGAAATTCCGTGTTCGGGGAAGATTTTTTGATTGCTTCGGCACTCAATAAGATTTTCTTTGTTGTTAATAATTTTGGATGGATTTGACCAATTTTTGCGAAAAGAATTGCGTTTGTAATGTTTCTATATCGAGTTCTAGTTCGGTCAAATTCTCTTCGATTTGTGTTATGTACTGAGTAGCCCTTTGGTTCATTTCGATGACATGAACTTCTTCTCCGAGTGCAATGACTACTGTGTTTAATTTACGTGTTTCTGTTTTTAACGATTGGGAAAGAGAGTTGATGTTTTTCTCTACTATTTCGAAACCTGATTTTATTATGTGAGTTTGATTTTGCAGTATCTCTGTGATTTCCAGAGTCGTGTTTCCTAGAGTTTCGATTTGTGAGTTTATTCTGTCAGCATCTTCACTGTCCATTGTTCCGAAAAGAATTTTGTTGATTTTAGCTACGACCTCGAAAGGTGCTCGTTTTTCGCGGTTAACCGTTTGAGTTTGCGAAGAAGGGATTAATTCCTCCAAAATTGTTTCGGTACTTTCGAGAGTGTCCATTCGCGAGAGCATGGATGATAATTGTCCTTTTATGTGGCATCGCGTTCCTAGCGCGGAGCAGAACTGAGCTGCTGCCAATATGTTCTCTCGAATTTGTAGACGCCTAGTTGAGAGTCCGTGTGTGTTGATGTACGTTACTAGTGTCCATGTTGTATGATATGAACGGAGTCTACCCAATGGTTCCGAGTATAGGCCGGCACTTTCCGTAAATGGGGTGATCCTGAAAGCATCGTTCGGGATCGCCCTCACGATAGTGGCGTGACATCTGCAACATATGCCATTTTGATCTTATCTACATGAACTGTCTTACGTTTTTTACCGATTTGCAGTGTGACATTACGGTTGTTTTCATGTATATCTATGATTTTGTATGGGCCTAACCAGTCTTTATCGAATTTACCTTCTTTGTGCTCGTTTTGTATGAATACAAGCTGGCCTATCTCGTAAGTAGGTTCCGTAACCCGTTTATCGTAATATTTTTTGTTACGTTCTTTCGCTTTTATAGCTTTTTCGAAAGCTAGTTGACTCGCGTCTTTCATGTTTCAATTTAGATCGATCATGTAGTCGTCGTATGTTATGGTTTTCTCGAGTGGTGGGAACTCTGATGGTGTGCGAGCTTTCCTACCAAAAACGAGTTCGTACGGAGTAAATCCTGTACTTTCGTGAACGCTTGTGTTTTATGAGAATGTTGCGAGAGCTATTACCTCGTCCCATTCTCGGTTTGTTGTTACGAAGTGTTTTATGTACTCTTTGAGCGTGTGATGGCTACGTTCAATGGCACCATTAGATTGCGGGTGATACGCAGTTGTTCTCTGTTGTTCGATTTGGAAGAGCTGTGCGACGTTTTTAATGGTATCTGACATAAAGTTAGTACCTTGATCCGTCAGTATAGCGCGCGGTGCACCGAATGTTGATATTAGTGATGATGTAAGCGCTTTAGCTACGTCTACGGATGTTTGATGTTTTAGCGGAACTGCGATACTGAATTTACTGAACAAATCGATCATTGTTAGTAAATATACGTTTTCGTTTTTCGTAGGATGCAGCGGTCCTACTACGTCGATAGCTACCTTGTCGAACGGCATCGCGGGTGTGTCCGTGATGATCATTGGTGCTTTGTTCCTTACTCTAACGAGTTTGTCCCTTTGGCAAACGATACAGTACTTGATATGGTCTTTCACCTCATTTCTCAATCCTCGCCAGAAGTATTGTGTTAGTTTGCGTTTGTATGTTTTTGTTACACCCATGTGACCTCCTACTGCTGATCCGTGGAGTTCTTTTATGATATGCTTTCGCTGATCGATTGGCGGGACTGCCACCGTACCTTCGCATAGAGTGATTGTTATATCGGAATTGAATGTTAATGAACGTATGTATGTTTTGATGCTGCTCCATTGGAGTGCATCGATGATTCCTGGATCCTTCGAGATCGTGCAGGATTTTATTTTCCGCTGTTGCAGAATTTTTATGAGTGCTTTCAAACACTTCGCGATCATGTTCGCATTTGTCGCGTCCGAATGTTTCTGTTTGCAAAACATGGTAATACAGCATTCCGCTCCGATTTCGGATACTAATATGTTTCCGACACGCGGTTGTTGTTGCAGAAACATATTTTCGTTGATTTTGTTCTGTTCGACCAGTATTTTGGCAACCATTGTGTCCATAGCGCAGTCGGCTGACAAGAAATGTGCCAAAGTATCCTTTCTTGCCATGATGTTATCCTGTGTTACTGAGATGTTGTTTTCCAGTAGTATGTCTTCTGTTATTATCGGGCCTCTACCTTTTGATGTTAATTGCTTCCTGTAATACCCTGATGGTTGATACGCTGAATCGCTGTCAGATTCTGAATCGAAAGACTTTGACGAGTCGCTGCTTCGTACGTCTAAAGGTTGAGTATTTTGAGCAATCGGCGGGCATCCAAAGTCGTAGAACTCCTGAGTATTGTCAGGCAAGGTTTGAGCGACGGGCGGTTGACTTACCGGAATCGTCGGCTCAATTACTTGCTCTGAAACGTCTACTGCAGGTGGTGGATTTTTTTGTTTGCAGATTTCTTGTCGTATTTTCGATTTTTTGTTTTGGCTTGCGCGTTGCTGTTTTGGACGTTTTGCAATTTTTGATTTATTACCTTTGGAGGTTGAAGCTAAAGGTGGTTTTTTCGATTCGGACTTTGATGTTTTTACTGCGGGATTTTGATCTGGAATTATTACGGTTTCGATCGGAGGATTTGTGACCGTTCTCGAAGTTTCCGAATCCGAAATTACTAAGATTTCGGGTCCCGTTTTTTCCGATGTTTTTTCTGCAATTCTCTTGCTGCGTCTAGTTGGTTCGCAATGTACCTTCGGTTTCCTGGTACGTTTAACGATTTTTTGTGGAGTGTTTTTTGTTGGAGATCTGAACGTTGGAGTCACTTCGTCGTTTTTACTTGCTCTTCCTGCTATCTCCGATGTTTGCGGTTGAGCAACCTCGCGAAAACCCGATGTTGATGGTTGAGGACTTTGTTGTCGATCCTGTTGAGAACGTGAAGGTGATCTGAACGTTGGTTCCGGTGGCGGTTCACCATCGTCCTCGTTGTCGGTTGAGTTTTGAATGCTCATTGGCAACGGTTCAGCTTCGCGTTCCATCGGAGTTTCGTCGTTTGTTTCCATTTCGATAATCAATTCGTTTTCCGTAATTTGTTCCATTTCGTTATCTTTTTTATCGAGATCGATGTGCCTTTTCGGGCTACCATCTTTATGTTGCCTGCTTGGGCTATTTTCCTTATGTTGCCTGCTTGGGCTATTTTCCTTATGTTGCCTGCTTGGGCTATTTTCCTTGTGTTGCCTACTTGGGCTATCTTTATGTTGCCTGCTTGGGCTATTTTCCTTATGTTGCCTACTTGGGCTATCTTTATGTTGCCTGCTTGGGCTATTTTCCTTATGTTGCCTACTTGGGCTATCTTTATGTTGCCTATTTTGGCGATCGCTAGCTTTTTCGTCCTCTTCTAGCTCCGTCGAGCTATCCTCTTCCACCGTTAGGAAATATCGGCCAGTTATTCCCTCGGTCTTCCAAGTGCGTTTTTTGGTCTTATCGTTCTTGGATGCACTTTTGGTCTGTTCTTTAGTGAGCCTGTCCTTTGGTCGCAATCTTCGCGTCCAAAGTTCCAGTTTTTGCGTTTTACAAAACTTTTGAGTCCTTGCCCTATGTCGTTGTCGGTTGTTTCTGATGTTGGTGAGTCGTCATCGATGGATGAGTCAATTAAAGGTTCGCTCCCCTTTATTTCTATGTCTGTCGGTACTTGTTCGGTTTCCTGTGTAGTTTCTTCCGGTTGTTGCAAAGTCTCTTTCAGCTCAGTCTCCGTCGGAACAGTTTTTGGTTGTTCTGGAGTTTCTGACCGTTCTGTCTGTTGATGTGTGGCTTGATTGCCATCTGAGTTGTCTAAAGTCTCCTGTGTAGTTGTTTTTTTTCGAGGAGCTGGATTGCCAGAACCTTCGTCCGTCGATGAACGATATCTCGGCTGATGTGTTTTGTCCGCTATGATCTTTGGTTTTTTCGAGTCAGGCTTTTCGCAGTCTTCCGACTAATTTTCACGAGGTCTGATCGGCATTATGTCAGTGGGGTTTCTCGACAATGCGTCGGCGACTACGTTTTGTTTGCCAGCTTTGTGACGAACTTCGAAGTCGTACCCACTGAGCCTGATCAGCCATCGCTGCAGTTGTTGCGGCGGATTTGGTTTGTTGACGACATATGTTAAGGCTCTATTGTCCGTTACTAGCGTAAAACGTTTTCCGTATAGATACGTGTTGAAGTGCTCTATGGCGTCGACTATCGCGAGCAGTTCCTTTTTCATCGTATCGTATGCGATTTCGGTACGTCTAAGGGCTCTCGAGAAAAATCCTACTGGGTGGTCGTAACCGTTTTTGTTTTGGCTAAGGACCGCGCCTATCGCGTAATCCGAGGCATCGGTCGTCAGCGTGTAAGGTTTTTCGAAATCTGGATAAACGAGGATTGGACGTTCTGCGATTTTTTGTTGTAAAGTCTCGAACGCGTGTTGGCATTCGTCTGTCCAGCTGAACTCCTCATTCATCCGTAGCTGCTTCGTTAGTGGAATCGCGATTTTCGCGAAGTCGCGAATAAATCGGCGATAATAACCCGCAAGCGCTACGAACTGCTTTATTGCTTTTTTGTTTTTTGGTTGCGGAAACCATAGCACTGCGGTTACGTTCTTTTGATTTGGTCGTATTCCGTCTTCGGAAATTATGTGACCTAAGTACGTCACTTCTCGGTTGAGGAAGTGGCACTTTTCGGTTTGAAGTGTTAGTCCGGCCGCGGTAAATCGCTTCGCTAAGCCACTGAATTTTTTACGATGGTCCTCGATATCAGTAGCGTAGATCACTATATCGTCTAAGTAAACGAATAGATCTGTGCCTTGGAGTCCAGAAAGCACTACGTCCATTAATCGCTGGAACGTTGCTGGTGCGTTTCGGAGTCCAAAAGGCATACGCTGATACTCATAGTGCCCGTGAGGTGTAGAAAAAGCTGTTTTGTGTTGATCTTCCGGGTGCATTGGTATTTGATGGAAACCAGATGCTAGATCGAAAGTCGAGAAGTATTTCGCGTTGCCCAACTGGTCCAGAATATCTATGATGTTCGGCAGTGGGTACGCGTCTGGCGTCGTTTTTTCATTCAGTTTCCTGAAATCGATAACCATGCGCCATTGTTTATTGCCTTTAGCGTCTTCTCTCTTCGGTACTATCCAAACTGGGGAATTGTACGGGGAGAGAGACGGTTTGATTATGCCCTTGTCGAGCAAGTTTCGAACTTGTTTTTGAATTTCGAGTTTGTGAGGTTGAGGGAAGCGATATTGCTTCGTATTTACCGGTCTATCATCTGCTGTGGGAATTCTGTGTGAAACTACCGTTGTGGATCCAAGGGTGTTTCCTGGAAGACAGAACAGATGTTGGTATTCCTCTATCAACTGATGTACGTGTTCTCTCTCTGCATCGTTAAGGTGGTCGAGTTGTAGCAGTTTTTTCAACTCCTCGATCCTACCTTTGCTGTCGATTTCGACAGAGCAGATTTCTGCGCTGTGAATTTCCGAGGCGATGTCGTATGGGAAATCTGAGATTTCCTCAAACGGATGTAAGTGTAGTGGTTGGAGGATGAGATTAACCTCTTTTACGTTTGAATTTATTACGCAGAGGTACGCTAGACCGTTGTTATTTCGGACTACTGCGTTTCCCATGTATATGTTTTTTCCTGCATCGATTTGGGATATGTACCCTTCCTCGAGATCTGTCGGCCTTAACCGAATCGGTATGACGACTCTTGATCGAGGGGGTAGCGTTACTCGTTCGAAAGTTTCGAACGGTACCGTGTGATTTGCGAATTTTATACATGCCTCGCTATAGAGGAGATCCGCGGGAGTGTCTCTAAAGAACACATCACCGAGGATTGAATTATTGCCTTAATGGCAAAAATAATTTTTTTGTAAATTTTTTAATTATTGCCTAAATGGCAAAAATAATTTTTTGTAAAAATTTTAAGTTATTGCCTTAATGGCAAAAATAATTTTTGATAAATTTTAAATTATTGCCTTAATGGCAAAAATAATTTTTTTGTAAATTTTTTAATTGTTGCCTAAATGGCAAAAATAATTTTGTATAATATTTGAATTATTGCCTAAATGGCAAAATATAATTTTTGTAAAGTTTTATATTATTGCCTTAATGGCAAAAATAATTTTTTATAAATTTTGAATTATTGCCTAAGTGGCAAAAAATAATTTTTGTAAAATTTTAAATTGTTGCCTTAATGGCAAAAATAATTTTGTATAAATTTTGAATTATTGCCTAAATGGCAAAAAATAATTTTTGTAAAGTTTTATATTATTGCCTTAATGGCAAAAATAATTTTTTATAAATTTTGAATTATTGCCTAAGTGGCAAAAAATAATTTTTGTAAAATTTTGAATTATTGCCTTAATGGCAAAAATAATTTTTTATAAATTTTGAATTATTGCCTAAGTGGCAAAAAATAATTTTTGTAAAATTTTAAATTGTTGCCTTAATGGCAAAAATAATTTTTTATAAATTTTGAATTATTGCCTAAATGGCAAAAAATAATTTTTGTAAAATTTTAAATTATTGCCTTAATGGCAAAAATAATTTTTTATAAATTTTGAATTATTGCCTAAGTGGCAAAAAATAATTTTTGTAACATTTTAAATTGTTGCCTTAATGGCAAAAATAATTTTTTATAAATTTTGAATTATTGCCTAAATGGCAAAAAATAATTTTTGTAAAATTTTAAATTATTGCCTTAATGGCAAAAATAATTTTTTATAAATTGTGAATTATTGTCTAAAAATATTTAGAAACTCCATTCGTTTTCGCAAAGAGGCGAAATCGTGCCAAGAAAAGAAAACTTGGTGGACGAAACGAGCGAAAAAGCAAAGCGTACCTGTCGCGTGCACGGTCGTACGTTTCCGACAAAGGCGCCTCTATACGCCCATGCGGAACACGCTCGGTTCCCGTTTTTTCGAAGCTCGTTTTTTTTTTTTACTTACAGGGAATTAAATTTGAAGGTACTTACGTTGTCACGATGAGGAGGAAAACGAATTTTTGCATGTAATTGCGGGTTTTTGTTGTTTTAAATGGTTCTTCCTTCCTTCCTGTCGTTTGGTTTCGCTTGGATTTTTTTTCTCTCTCTCTCTCTCGTCCTTCCTTCGTTTGGGGCTTCGCTTTCTTCTCGACGTTATCCTCTTTTTTTTGCACTTCGGCGCTGATGATTTTTTTTTTTTTTTCACGCTTTCACTGTTTTTTTTTGTTTTCACGCTTTCACTGTTTTTTTTTTTTCACGTTTTTCACTGTGTTGTTCACTGTTTTTTTTTGTGTCGCGATGATCGCGTCGATTGAGGAGTCTAAATTTTTTTTCGAGAAAGAGCGCCGGATTTCGAGTAACTATTATTTTTTTTTTAAATCTAGAACACAATAAAAAAACGATTTTAATCAAACTTCGCGGACGCGGCTTTTAGTTCGGAACTTCTGACACCATGTAACAGGTAGCCAGTCGCGGAAATAAATGAATTCGTTTTATTTATCGGGTTAAAAAAGGAGTTAAGTTTATTAGTCGCAGCGATAATTAATGAATTGACGGGGAGCGTACCGTCTTACAATTGGGGCTGGTGGTCGTAGACTGATCGTTCGGAGCGTCGAGGCAAAGGGTCTCGACGCTCTTTGTTACGCGCGAGAGGTAATCCTCCGCGCTGATAACGGCCACCGCGCGGATGCTGGGCGCGCGGCGGCTTGACCGTTGCCGTGAGACGACGGTAACATCGTCGCTCTCACGGCAAATTTTGCTGAATGTGCACAAGTTCTCAGAACGAGAACTTGATGCACAATAAAACATTTGAAACATTAAAAAAGACTATGGGACCGTTACAATTCCTTAAATCCCAGAAACTCAAATCTTATTAAATTTCTGCGGTTCTACCGATCTTCCCCAAATTCACTACCATCAATAGTGGCTTCAAAATAATCGGCCAATAATAGTCCACTCGTATACCAATTTTTACACCGATATCTTAAAAATTGTGGGAGCTAGAGCGCGAACAGACATTTTTCGAAAAATATTGAAATCGTGTAAAAACAAAACTTTTGTTTTGACGCAGGAATTTCATGACAAAATGAAATTTCATCACTTCTACAACCGATTAAAAAAATTCTTTGTTTCAGTCTTAATATGATACATTTTCTTCTGATTCATCAGCTGGATAGAATTTAAAATATAGCATATAAAAGATCTTCGTTTTTTTGCTGTTTCGACGCCCTTAATGAATTTATTTCAAAATTAATCCCAAGCAATATTCAATAACAATCTACGTGTGGTTTAAATTTGAGTCCGAGATATACAGAATTGCGATCGCTATCGTGCTAACAACAATCCGAATATACAACATTCAGATATTTCCTATAATTCACTTTTCTCGACGTTTTAGAGCATTTTGAGCATTGATCAAAATCTGGAAAAAAATTGTTTCACGAAAACAAAGCTTCTTGAGGAAGCAAAATTATGATTACCAAGATTGTAACAGAATTTTTTTCATAATTGTATCACATCGTTTACGTTCGTCTCGACAATCTGGCGATCAGCCAGATTAGCGTAAACGGATAAAGTCTTACTTACCTTTTCACGTAGGAACAGCAGAGATGATCACTTGAAGCGACCGTAGGACGCACTGGCGAAAAAATCGGGAATACTTACGTCGCGCCGGTGTGTAAGGAGAGGCCAGGCACTGTTTACGTTTCGTACAAAACACTCCGCAGACACTGTTTACACTGTGAATGTACCTTAATACAACGTATGTTGTTCACAGACAAAACCGTCAGCATAGAGAGAGTGTATTATTCAAAATATTATCGGCTGTCAATTTTTTCTGAAGATTTCGGCGTCAGCTATTCGCCCATTCTACTTCACATTTTACATGAACTTTTTCCACTATTCAAAAATTGTCCCGAATATAGATAGGGGCAAAAAATACAAAAATACTGAAAAGTATTTTGTATTTTGTATTTTATGACAGAAAAAGTACTTAAAATACTTGAAAAGTATTTTTGTATTTCAAATATGTATTTTAAATACTCAAAATACATTATGTATTTTAAATACTGCCCAGCTCTGCGTGAAATATGTCTAGCATTTTTTTTTTTTCAATCTAATATAAGCTATATATAGATATGCCGTATAATTTACGACCGCGGAGCGTTGCGGCCGCGCTTCTGGAGAAGGAGCCGGAAAATAATGATTTTGGCGGAGCAACATTCGAAAAAAGAGTTCGATGCAGTCTCTGTACTCGATCCATGGACCACAAGACGAAATTAAAATGTCCTTCTTGCTGTCGACCGATATGCGATGACCATCACGCATATTTATGTATCGACTGCGGCGCAACAGAATAAAAAATTTTATATTTAAGAATATTTTCAATAAAAAATAAACATATTTTTTTTTTCATGAATAAAACCGATTTAAGAATATCGAAAAATGGCCAACTTCAACTTTCAAAATAAATATACTTTTTAAAACGGTTGCAAAGCGGACTTTATTTTCGTTAAAGCATGAACCCTTATCTGTAAAACCCAAAGAGATTTTTTTTCAAAACTCAAAATTGAAATTTTTACACGATTTTTTTAAGAAACAGTCCTTTTTTTGCGTACCATCAACTTTGACCACGTTTTTGAATTACTATAAATGGTTTTTTTGGAAATCTAACTTCACGGTCTTAAAGTTCGATTGATTCACTGCAAAAATTGTCTTAATCTTTTTTTCCGAAAAATGCATAGTTACCGAGATATTCGAGGTCAAAAATGACCTGGGGTCAATTTGACCCCATGTGCACGAAATGATTCGCTGTGAAGGTGTGCACACTAAGGGTTATGTTTGTGGAGGATTTTTTTTTCATTAGGAATATTTTTCGTGAAACAAATTAGGGTAGACGCAAAAAATCAGTTTTTACTTTTCGATGAAACTAATTTCAGAATGCCATTCGGTGCCGGAGAAAAAAAAGAAATGCGAAAATTGTATGCTCGGTTCTAGAATGTCCATAAAAGGTAAGATTTTGCACAAGCTGGCCCGAGTAAAAATATTTTTTCTAGCATCACTGCAAAAGCGATTGTACACTGAAGTTACAATCACTGATCGATGATGCACGCGCGTAAATCTATTATGAAGAAAAAAAAAAGGTGTCCGACAACGCATGCTCAACAAATTCAAAAAAAATTTCAGAACAAGAAAAAAAACAAGAAAAAAAGTAAAGATGAACAAAAAATAAAAATAATTCTCCAGGATTTTCGGCATTTCCACGGGTCACGATTAGTACCCGTATAATTGTAGCCTGAAATCTTTATCAAGGGATTACTTCCTTTAAGTTGAATTGTTAGCTGTTTCCGCCGGATTTCAAAACGACGGGAAGTAAGCCTATATTTTGGTCCAATAGTGGCACAGCAAATTTGCTCATAATTTACCAATTTCGAGCCTTGGAAGCTGAAAGACTTGAAAAAGAAACAATACGAACATACTAAAAATTGGAAAATCAAAGAAAACAAAATGATGGAAATTGAAAGAAAGTGCTTATTTTTGTTGCGATTACCCTAATAATTTTACAAATGAATGAAAACTAGAAATTATATGTATAACGAAACGTTTTTTATTTTTGATTTAATTAACAAAATGATATGTGGAGAAAAAAAATAGAAATTATATTTACCACTAAACTTTGTATTATTAGAGTTAAGAAATAAGTGAAAATGAGTTGGTTTTTTGCACCAACCTGTGAAACCAAATGTTGAACTTCCTGTTCGACTTTGTTGATCTGGGCGTGGTCCTCCTTGTCGGCATCGTCCAGCGTTATGTTCTCGTCGAATTCGGCGAGATCGGCGACGGCCGCGGTCTTCGCACCTGACGTCAGGTTTCGTATTTGTGTTGCCAGAAGTGATCTTCAAAATTTCAAGTTCAATTTGCTTTTCGTTTTCGAATTTCAACTCAATTAAAAAAAAATCATAATTCAATTTTCTTTCCCTTCGTATAAAATATTGTTAATTAAATCTTTCTCAATTAATAAATGAAAGAAAAATGAAATCGAATTTGTAAATTGCAAGATTAACGATGTGCTCTTTTTTTTAGGAGGCTTTATGTGCTCCTATTTTTTAGCACGCATATTAGCGCACATCTGCGTAACGCAACGCATAAACTCGATCGTAGTAATCCTCGCCTCCTTCGCAACGTTCGTGAACATAAATTCTGAAAGAAATTCCATTAATGGTATCCATCGATAAATAAATAACACTTTCCAATACGCAAGATGCGGCGGCTCATCGCGCGCGCGTTATTTTGCCACGTACGCTTTATATTAAACAGATCGAATTCGGAAATGAAAACGGCGCTTCCTACAACTAACTCGACCTGAAACCGCAGAAGATACGATGATGTGATTCAATAATATACGGATACGCATGGGTATATAATATACAACGTACCTTGTTTTCTTGCGCGTGGTCCGTGACATTTTCGACCGTGTCAGAGTCGTTTTCCACAACGTTTTCGTTTTCGTTAGCACTTCCGGCCGCGTTTTCAGCTACGTCTTCGACTCCCCCTCGGACAGCATTATCCTCTCCACTCTCTGCGATGCAACCATTTTCGTCGACGTGCAACGACTCCAGATACGATCTATTCGCTGTTATGAGAATACAAAATAAAATAGGAATAAAATAAGGTAATATTTTTATATCTACTTTTGCCGCAGTTTTTTACAATAACAGATTACTTCTTGATGAGATACAAATCTTAAGAAAATCAAGTATATATGGAATGTTTTTGCACAATAATAATCCCAAAATGTTATTAACAAATTACTGAAATAAAAAATTGTGTAAGACATTAGCCGGCAATCTAATCCTTTTTTCGTGAAAATGGTTTGTTACTTTTTTTTGGAATACGTATGATTTTTTTCAGAATTTTATGTAAGGCGTATTGTATGAATTGCGTTATCTGTTTGTTGAAATTTATTAAAAATCGCAAATTTCAAATATTACATAAAATTCTGAAAAAATTCATACGTATTCAGAAACATTAACAAATAATATTCGTAACGAAAAAAATTGGGTTGACGGGTAATTTATTGCAAATTTTTTTTCGGTAATTTGTTAATAACATTTTGGAATTATTGTTATGCAAAAACAATCTTTGTAGCACCTTCTATATGCTCAATTTTTTTTAGATTTCAATTTGATCGAAAAGTGTTTGTAATTCCCACTTAGTCTCTCTCGAACTTAGGTGACGCCACTCAAAATATCAAGAGACGCGGTAGCGTCTCGACGCCAAGTACATAAAAAAATTTTTTTTTTCGTACGAGGCTGGCCGAGGCGCTGCCGCTTCTTAGTATACGCGAATATGCCGGAAGTAAAACTTTGGCTCGATAATTCTCGGAAGATTAACTTCGAATCAAATTTTTGGCAAGTCTTTCATTATATAATTTGGCCATCAGCTTTCGAATGCGCCTAGGTGCGATTGAATCGGTGCAGCCGTTGCTGAGATATCGATGCCGTGACCCGAAAGGTATCCGAACAGCGATACTTGAAAGAAAAAATCTGTAGATGAGAAACAGATGGGCATCCTCTCCTATCATTTAACGGGTTACGGCCATGGATATACGCCCTTCTGCTTCCCATCTACATGTGTAGATGAGAAGCAGAACGGCGGTATCGCACACCGTTTTACGGGTTGAATAGTATCAGATACGCCCGTCTATTTCTCATCTACATCGGGTCGGACATCGCGGAGCATCGGGCATCGCGGAAGATTGTGAAATCGTGGCGCGTCGTGCGTGTTCGGTGCTCGCTCGGCCCGTCGGTCGTGCCGGCCCGTCGGCGGTTGACAGCGGGCGACGTAACCAAAGCAAGGGCCCGGGATTAAATAAATAAATGAATAAATTAAAAAGTGGTGAATGTTTGAAAGTGATTTCAAAACAGTGTTCTCTCGTCTCGTCGCGTCTCGTCACGTTCGTCTCAATTCAATTTTTTAAGTGATTCGTGATTGCCGGCAAATGTATAACCTTACAATACAAACTAAAATCAAGAAAAATGTTATGAATCAAGATTTACAAAATCGAGACAACATTTTTTTTTCAGTTTCGTTTTTTTTTTCACTGTTTTCAAAATCAAGAGTATCTTTTTGTCGAAGATCGGTGTGGTTGTGTTCTTGATGCGCTGTCAGACATTTCTACGCTGATAGCGTAGGAATCAAGATTCCTCGGCAGGTCTGTTATAGTATTAAAAAAATATGTCATCGCTTTGACTAAAAAATTTTATAACTCTGTCTTTGGTTATCTTGACAGAGGAATTACACAGAACTCTTTCATTGACTTCCATGATAAGTCAACTCCGCCAGCGCTTCCTTTGGTTCTCGCAGCGGAAGGATTTTACCATTTTTCGCTTCACTTCTCCGGATGAGAAAATTTTTCATTTTTTCTGTGCTTCTTCGAAGAGCATCGAAGAAAAGAATTAAGGATTTTTTTTTTCTTCCGGTCGAAGATATTGAAGTAACGAGTGGCAGAATTCTCTCGTTGAGAGAATTGGTGGAACGGACGGTCTCGTTGTCTCGCTGTGAGAGTCAAAGTAAGAAGCAATAGACCCTTTCCGCCAATCCCAATTTTAGTTTTCGAGCTGGTTTTCAAAAATGAGTCAAATCTGTGAAAAACTACTTTTTTTTATAAAAAAAAGTAAAAAAACGTACGCCAAGTACATAAATGTTACAGAAATATTCAGATCTAGAAAACTGCATTTAAAAAAAAATCCAAAATAAAGGAAAATCACACGAGCCAAGTTTCAACAAATACTTTTGAATATCCAATGTCAATGATAATGATTAAAAAATTGTATGATAACTGAAAAATAAAATTAACAAAATACTTGGCACGTTCCTCGAATACAAATGAAACACTTCATGTATAAAAGAAAGGACGTGCCAAGTATTTTTTTAATTTTATTTTTCAGTTATCATACAATTTTTTAATCATTATCATTGACATTGGATATTCAAAAGTATTTGTTGAAACTTGGCTCGTGTGATTTTCCTTTATTTTGGATTTTTTTTTAAATGCAGTTTTCTAGATCTGAATATTTCTGTAACATTTATGTACTTGGCGTACGTTTTTTTACTTTTTTTTATAAAAAAAAGTAGTTTTTCACATTCATACTACTTTAAGCATCTTGACATGAGAATCTCGAATAATAAAAAAAATCCCGAAAACAAAATTTCGAGAAGGCGTGCGTCCATAAAAAAATGATCCGAATATTGAAATGAATGGTAATAGCCATAGGGCGTATGAACAGAAGATACGCCTTTGTGACTTTACGCATATGAGCTCCATTATACATGGAGTTGTATACACGTACGCCCCTTTGCCACTGCTAATTGCAAAAGGGCGCATTTAGGCGTATGCGCCAAATAGCCTTCAGTAAAGCGATATGTTGGTAAAAAGAAAACAAGCGCCTCAGCGCCCTGCGGTCGCAGAGGCTCTTGTTGGTGGGCTCCGCCCTCCAAACCCCCCGAAAAATGTCCCTTCGGGACATTTTTTAAGGCACTCACAGGGGTACATGTCGCACTACGCGCTCCGTATCGAGTGTATTTGTATTTCGCGCTATGCGCTACGGATGTACGGTGTATGTTTATACGTCGCGCTCTGCGTTTCATTTCGAAAGTACGTATGACGGAAAAACATTTATCAGTTATGTAAATTGATTCATAGTATTGAACGTTCGTCGAATAAAAATATTTCTTTTTTATACAAATTGATTGTCGGCGAGTATAGCGCTCCCGTGAGAGATTTGGCGAGCTCAGCGCTCGAGCGGAGAAATTGAGAGTTAATAAAGATGGCGAAAGGGAAATGTACGCGTTAATAAACGCTCCGTCGAAATTATAAGTTTTTTGTTGAAATACATCATTCCCAAACATAATTTGGCGCCCAACAGCAACATAAACCCACCCGTGATGAGTCGTGGGCATTGGAAAATCAAAAATCATCGATAATTTGCGAAAAGTGTCGTCGACGCTACGAGAGTGCCGGGACGCCACGAGCCTTCGAGAAGCCTCGCCATGGCGAGTATCCAGTGACGGTGCCGGCGTCGCCCGACCAAGTGAATTATTCGAAGAAAAAACAAACATTCGTATTCAGTGGATTGCATCAGCATACCTGAAAATAATAGCATAAATTCATAAAGTAAGAGTGTCGACGCGAAGTATCTCGAACAAGAGAGAACGTGATAGATAATGAAATCGAGTGAAACACGCGCGCCGAGTTCCGCGCGAATGTGAGAGAGACAGAGATAGACAATCGGCAACGATCGTGGCAGAGTGGTGCGCGCGCGCGAGGCATCTCGAGAAAATTTCGAGCGCGATCGAGCAACGACTTTCGCGAGCCGAGAAGTTTCGTTGACGTCCCGTGCGCACGAAAAGACAAAGGCGCGACGCGTAGCTAGCCACGAGGCGACGAGACAACGCGACTGCGCGTCACTATCGATATATCGGATCTCGAAAAACATCGCGAGTCGTGCGTCGTCGCTCGGAACGCCATTACACAGACAATTCTCGCGTTGTGAACTCGTTGAGAAAAAAAAAAAAATCCTGTTTTCTCACGACGTGCACGCATCGAAAACGAGAAGAATATTCGTCGGGATATTCTCGCCACGTGCACGCATCGAAAACGAGGAGAATATTCGTCGGGATATTCTCACGACGTGCACGCATCAAAAACGAGAAGAATAGTCGTCGGGATATTCTCGCGACGCGCACGCATCGAAAACGAGAAGAATACTCGTCGGAATCTCGCGACGTGTATGCAAAGATTTTCGCAATCGCATAATTTCGGACAATTTCACAACGATCACATCGAGTAAGCTCGCACACGTCGAGTAAAATCAAAAAGTTTATACGTCATTGTATCGAGACGCTCGCATTCGACGACACATCGTCAGTGTTTCTCACAATACGAGAAGCGTTTCGTCGGTAAAGAGAACAAATAAAACGTTCTCATCGAAGCATCGCAATCATCGAGCAACGAAGTTTCTTCTGAAACATCGATCGGACCGGAGAGTCATCCGCAACGTGGGGCTTGATACCGAGAATCGACGGCAGTTCGATCGACAGCAGCAACGAGTAGCAGCCACCGCACATTCATCGAGCCGACAACAGTCGTCGTAGTCAAGAGGGTCAACAGCGAGGTGCCAGACATCAGTCGCAGCACAGCATTCGCAGGTTAGTGAGTCTCTTACGTTCCCTTCCGTATTTATCCTTGATTCGAAAAAAAAAAAAACGACGATGTCGGGGCTCAAGGATCTTATGCAAAAACGAGCGATAACGAAGGGTCAGATGACTCGCATAAGAAATAGTCTCGAAGAGCCAATAACAATGGCCGAAGCACAAGTTCGAGCCACAAAAATCGAGGAATTGTATCGACAGTTTGACGACATTCAAACCTCAATCGACGCAATCAAATTGAAGGGCATAAAAGCGGAAGCGGAAGAGGAAGCAGCACTCGTAGCAGTAATCGAAAGTGACTCAAATGCGGAAAGGGTAATTTTCGAGGAAAGTTATTACGCAGCGGCTACGAAAGTTCAAGGGTACATTAACGCAGGACTGCAGCAGCAGCAGCAGCAGCTAATGCCGAAACAACAAAACATAGTTTATAGAGACGCACCGGATCGGTGTTTGGAAATTAAACTTCCAACACTCAAACTGCCCGAATTCAAGGGAGACTACGACGAGTGGCTTCTATTCAAAGATACGTTTACGACGATGATCCATGGTCGTGCTGGTCTCACACCGATTCACAAATTTCAATATTTGCGAAGCGCTCTTGTAGGTGAAGCCTTGCAAGTCATCGGTGGACTAGAAATCTCAGCGGAGAATTACGACAACGCGTGGGAATTATTGACGAAAAACTACGAGAATACGAAGCTTCTCATCAACACTCACCTCAATCAACTGCTTGATTTCCCAGTAGTAGCATGGGATAAACCAGCTACAATCAAGCAACTGATCGTTCACATCCGAACTCATTTGAAAGCGTTGAAAACGCTCAAGCTTCCCGTTGACAAATGGGACGAAATACTCATCCATCTTGTGAAAGGCAAAATGGACTACAACACGCAGAAGGATTGGGAGGAAGAAACCAATCTCGACAAGACGAAGCGACGAAACGAGTTTCTTACGTTCTTGGGCGAGCGATGTCGAACGCTCGAAATGATCGACAAAGGAAAAAACAAGACAGATACGAAACCTCCGGCGGCAAAAAAGCAAGAAAAAAAGGTTTCGTTGGCATTGGTGTCTCCGAGAGCATGCACAATTTGCAACGAAGGACATGCTGTGTACCAGTGTCCCCGATTTTTGCAGCTATCAGTATCGGATAGAATCAACGAAGCAAAGTCGAAGAAGTTATGCCTAAACTGCCTCGGAAAAGGACATTTCGCCGTCGCGTGTAAAGCATCGACATGTAAGAAATGTCAAAAGAAGCACAATACGTTGGTGCATCTTGAACAAGAAACGAATCTGCCACCGGAACGAAAGACGAACGAAGATTCTTCAAAAAAGACAGTAGTATCGAGCTGCACAAAAGAAGAAAATCCATCGCGATCGGAGGAGGCATCCTCGATGATTAGCTTCGTTCGAAAACCGACGTCGCATGTAATATTATCAACAGCTCGGGTCAACATAGAAGATGCAGACGGTAATCAGCAGACTTGCCGTGTGCTGTTGGATCCGGGTTCCCAATCGAATTTGATTTCGGAAGAACTCGTGCGAGGGCTCAAGTTGAAATGCAAACAACGAGGTGAGCTCATCAGCGGCGTAAACAGAGCGCAAACGAGTATCACACAAACAGCGAAAGCCAAGATAAAATCCAGATGCGTAGATTACGAAACAGTCATCGAATGGTTGGTGTTACCGAGCATTACAGAGAAATTGCCTCAAGTAAAAATCAACACGACGTTGATATGCATTCCGGAAGGAATACAGCAAGCTGATCCAAACCTTCACGAGCCCGGTACGGTTGATCTACTGGTAGGAGCAGGGTTGTTTTGGCAGCTGATATGTGCAGATTCAATCAGACAAGAAAAGGGTATTCCGAGACTGCAAAATACTCTACTGGGATGGATTGTTGGAGGTGAATTGATCGACACAACGTCAAAGACTCCGCAATTCTGCGGTCTCATCACAAACGCGACATTACAAGCGCAAATGGAACGCTTCTGGACTCAAGAAGAGACGTACGAGACACGACGACTCACCAGCGATGAAGCTGATTGTGAACGACAGTTCTCCGAATCGGTCACGCGAGATAGTACAGGTCGATTCATCGTCGCATTGCCCAAAAGGTCAGATGTGATTTTGGGAGATTCCGAGAATCAAGACATTCGACGACTGTACTCGCTCGAACGACGCTTTCGAGCGAATCCCGAAATCAAGGACGAATACGTCAAGTTTATGCAAGACTACGCGGATCAAGGACACATGTCGCCTGTATCCGATGGTTCATCCATGAAATCGAAGGACTCGTACGTTATATCACATCAGCCGGTTATTCGACCAGACAGTATGACGACGAAATTGAGAGTCGTATTCGATGCCTCGGCGAAGACTTCGAACGGAACTTCCTTAAACGAGAAGTTGATGGTCGGACCGAATCTGCAAAACGACTTATACGATATAATACTCAGATTTAGGTCCCACGAGTTTGTCGTAACCGCAGACATTGCAGCAATGTTCCGGCAAATAGTAATTCGAGAAGAGGATCGCGATCTTCAAAGAATCCTATGGAGATCGGATCAATCGCAACCAATTCAGATGTATCGCTTGAATACGGTCACGTACGGTACAGCTCCCGCGCCGCATCTCGCGATCAGGTGTCTCAGACAGTTAGCAGAAGAGGACAAAAGATTCCCACTAGCAGCTAAAGTACTTCGCGAAGATTTTTATATGGACGATGTATTGACAGGCGCGAGTACAGTGGAGACCGCAAGGACTTTGCAAGAACAATTGTCTCGGCTACTTCAGGACGGTCAATTTCAGTTGCGAAAATGGCGTTCGAACGATCCAAACGTTCTGGAAAATCTGTCGAGCAAAAGCGAGGGCGACGGCCTACTAAAAATAGACAAAGAAGGAGCGTTGAAGACGCTAGGCCTTCTTTGGGACGCGAAATCAGACACTATGCAATATAGTGTTCAAGTCGAAGCAGCATCAAAGATCAAAAAAAGGCTCGTGCTATCAAAGATTGCACAGATTTTCGATCCGTTGGGTTTGCTTGGACCTGTAATAATCAACGCGAAATGCATCATGCAACAGATGTGGCAAGCAAAGACGGGATGGGACGAGCTATTACCTCAAGAGTTGCAGGTAACGTGGAATGAGTACTACGGATCTTTGCCGAACATAAACGAGGTTCGGATTCCACGAAATATCAATCGAGAAAACGTCGAGGGAAAATTCGATCTCATCGGATTCGGGGATGCTTCGGAGAAGGCATATGGAGCATGTCTCTATGCAGTGTCTCGGGACAAGAACGGAAAGCTTATATCGCATTTAATCAGCTCGAAGAGTAGAGTGGCCCCGCTCAAGGTCGTTTCATTACCGAGACTCGAGTTAAGCGCAGCTCTTTTGCTTGCGAAGCTTTGCAACAGGGCAAGAACGGCATACGGTGACAAAATCCGAAGTACACATCTCTGGAGTGACTCTACGATCGCTCTCAGCTGGATAGCCACATCACCGAATATACGAAAAACGTACGTAGCGAACAGAGTCTCGAAAATTCAGGATCTCTCCAAGGATGCAATCTGGCGTCACGTTGCATCAAAAGACAATCCAGCGGACCTATTATCTCGAGGAATTACGGTCGATCATTGGACGCACAACGAGTTGTGGTGGCACGGCCCCAAGTGACTAACCACTGGCGAGTGGCCTCAACGAGAGGAATTCGAAGTCGATACATCGGAGATGAAATCATCAACGGTGCTCATAAACACGACCACGACGTGCGACGTTCTGCGGAGATTTTCTTCATACGAAAGGTTGCAGCGAGTAATCGCTTATTTGCTACGGTTCAAGGTCAACGCATTAGGAAGAACGCAGAAAGGTCCTCTATCAGTCGAAGAACTTGCAAAGGCTGAGAAGACTATATTAAAAATGACACAACGAGAAGCCTTTTCACTGGAACTTCAAGTTTTGAAACGCGAGAAGCAAGTCCCCAAGGGTAGCAAACTTGCAAATCTCGGTCCCTTTCTAGACGAAGAAGGGTTGATTCGCGTCGGAGGGCGATTAATTCGAGCAGATATACCGGAAGCTCAGAAGCATCCAGTAATCCTACCCGCGAGACATCACATCACGAAATTGATCGCGAAGAAGGAGCATCTTCGACTGCACTATTGTGGTCCCGAACAGTTATTATGTTCGCTTCGACAAAGCTATTGGCCTTTAAGCGGCCGTCGCGAGGCGCGAAAAGTAACCGGAAACTGTCTCGAATGTTTCCGCAGGAATCCGACGGTTCCGGACGTATTAATGGGCGATTTACCCAGTGAGCGAGTGCGCGGTTACGTAAAACCATTCACAAATGCAGGAGTGGATTATGCAGGACCGCTTCAAGTACGAGAAAGCCGTCGACGAGGACGCGTGCACACGTCAAAAGCCTGGATAGCAGTCTTCACTTGCCTTTCAACAAAAGCGATACACTTAGAGCTCGTCACAGAGCTAACTACGGAGTCATTCCTAGCTGCATTGCGAAGATTCGTAGCAAGAAGAGGCATTTGCGCGCAAATGAATTCGGACAACGGCACGAATTTCGTCGGAGCAGCAAGAGAGTTGAAGGAAGTTTACGAATTTCTTAACAAAGAACAGAACGCGATATCGGACCACTTGGCACGTCAGAAAACCGACTGGAAATTCATTCCACCCAAAGCCCCACATTTTGGCGGTCTTTGGGAAGCTGCCGTTAAGGCAACGAAACGTCACCTCAACACGGTGACGAAGGGCTTGGTCTGCACGTTCGACGAATATTATACTTTGCTCGTAGAGATCGAATCAATCCTAAATTCCCGACCTCTTACCCCATTGTCCAGCGACCCAAACGACATGTCAGTCTTGACCCCAGCTCACTTTCTCGTAGGAGACTCACTATTATTACCTGCTGAACACAGCTTCGTAGAGGTCGCCGATAGCCGACTGTCTCGTTGGCAGCACCTCCAAAAAGTGCGACAGCACTTTTGGGCACGATGGCATCGAGAATATTTACAGGAGTTGCAGAAACGGCAAAAATGGTGCGAGAAGGGCAAGAACCTCGAGATCGGCGCGCTAGTACTATTGAAGGAGGATCGTGTATCGCCGCTTCATTGGGTCATCGGTAGAGTTGTGGAAGTTCATCCTGGCGCAGATAACACGATCCGCGTCGCGACCGTCCGCACGCCGATAGGACTGTTCAAACGAGCAGTAAAATATCTGTGTCCGCTTCCGGTCGAGGAGCCGAACTAACTGCTACGATCACTTTGTACTTCATCATATAATTTGTTAACAGTTTCGAGCTTTACTACTTGAGTTTATTCATATCGTTCAATATTTTATTACGTTATCACTTGTCATATGCTTATAAGAATCGGTCATAGTCAATCAAAGAGACGAAAAGACAGAACTATATAGCAAATTAATATTTATCTTATTTTCGATTTCGTATGTATTCAATTTACGTTTGTTTTATAATCAACATTATGTTTAATTCACAATTACTTAATTGAAACTTTGTAGTAGAAGTTTAGTCATTGAAAGGGAGCCTTTCAAGGGCGGCGGGATGTCGGCGAGTATAGCGCTCCCGTGAGAGATTTGGCGAGCTCAGCGCTCGAGCGGAGAAATTGAGAGTTAATAAAGATGGCGAAAGGGAAATGTACGCGCTAATAAACGCTCCGTCGAAATTACAAGTTTTTTGTTGAAATACATCATTCCCAAACGTTGATTATTATTATTCACGACGGATATTTCTTTTATGTTTGACGATAAATTGTCAAATATTGAGACATGAGACAGATATAACGAATTGCGTCGCGTAGAACTTGATCAAATTAATTGAACGATTCAAGTCATGTCTAGTAAAGTTGTTTTTATTGGCTTAAGACTTATGACCAGATTGATTGAGTATAAAACAAACACACAAAAAATGTACCAACACCAACACGATCACCGTTTAGCATTCAAATCAAATATATCCTTCAAATCCTTCCCCTTTAATGTTTTTTTTTCTTCCCCATAATAGATGGAATCAGTTCGTTATTGTCTCTGTAGAAGACGGAAGTATTAGAGAAGAGTAGGGATGTGCATGAGCTCGTTTGATCACGCTCGAGCAGTACACCCGTGTCTTGAACGCGCTCGAGCCAAAGAATGAGCGCTCATATGGCTCAGGCACTAATTCAGTTCAGACGCTTAATCTGTTCAAGCGCTCATACAGCTCAAAAGCTCATTTGGCTCAGACGCTCATTCGGCTCAAACGCTCAGTGTACCCGAGCGCTCATTCGGCGCATGCGCTCATCCAGTTCACGCGCTCATTTGCTCCGAAAGTATTATTATTAATGCGATGTTGGTCGATGATGCTGCTTTTTCAAACTGTTTCGAAAATTATAATAAAATGTCGATGAAAGTTTATGATAGTTATATAGTATAACTCTATATATGATATATATAGTTATATATTTGAGGTTACAGCTACCTAATGACAATGTTTCAAGTCGCGAACACGTATTTTATTAAAGTTAGCCGTCCGCACAGTGCGGACGAACGTGAGAGTAGAAGATTCAGTCGGATAAAAATCTAACAAAAACGAGGCATACGGAAAATGCTAAAAAGATAGATTTTGCACAACAATAATACAAAAATGTTATAAACAAATTAATGGAAAAAGTAATTTTTCATCAAATCATGAGGCTGTCTAACTTTTTTTTTGTTTTAAAGAAAATTATTAGTTAGTTTTTCTGAAAGCGTATTAATTTTTTCATTTTTTTTTCGTTTTGTCAGCAGCTATACCTGATGTTTTAAAGATTTTTATCGTATTGAAAAGTGTTTAACATTCTCTTTGAATCTCACATTCGGCCAAACCGTACGAAATCACTATCGTAAATTGTTTTTCTTTACATTCGTTTCCGAAAGTCTCAATTTAATTTGGAGAGATTTCACGTCTTTTTGTGTTTTTGTATATGCGTGTATATCTAGCATAGAAACGGAGTATCGGAAGGCTTTTCATCGATGTTAACAGTTGACGCACGTCGACTGGCGGCCGAAGGTCACTACTACATAGTGGTCTCTGCCCACGAAATGTTTTCTTTTCATACAAAGGAAAATGTGCTATCGTGAATTTTTGTCTGTGTACACTTTCATAGTTCGCCGTTCTGTAATTTATGGTGTGTGTAGAGTTTTTTCTACTAACATGAATGTGTGTTGTACAGTCGTGTAAAAGCCGTGCAACAAGTTACATCGAGAGCGTTTGCGTACAATCCATGATCGAGAGGTAAGAGTTTCTAATAATTATTTAAAATAACAAAACAACAAATAAAATCTTAGGATGTCAAATATTATTTTTATATAATTTAAGGAAGGTGTATCGTGACATGTCTAGCCAAAGGTGAGATTCAGAGAGAACTTGAAAAACCTTCCTATTGGATAGAAATCAGAAAAAAGAGTCAGCTACATAAAAGGGGCGAAGAACATAAATTTTGTGTGATAAAAATGTCAAAATATCTTTCACAAAATAGAAACAATGTTTATTGTTAAACGATTTATTCGTCAATGTAACTACTGTTTTAGCAGGATTTAATTCATTACTCGTTAGTTCGTTCGATCGTTAGTTATTCTTTCGTTAATTCTTGAATTCGTTTGTCATTTTATTTGGCACAAACAAGTCAATATGGGATTTTTTGAAGAGATTAATTCGTAACTTTTCTTAGAACGACTAATTCGTAGCTTTTCTGAACAAAAAAAACTGCATTTTATATATTTTTCATTCGCGAATGTAGCGATACATCCTCCTTGAGTTCATTAAGAGCAAAAAAATTACGACAGGCGTTATAAAAATGGCCACCGCGTGAATATCACGAGGCAAGAAATAAAAATAAATAATGCAATTTTTTTTTAGTGTTTCGACCAATCTACGAAGCATTACGGGAAGGTTGGTTGGGTATGGACGAAAATTCTTGCGATGGGTTTCCTGTACCCAGAACAATGGAGGCTTCGGACGAAAATCCCTCGAATAGCAGCAGTGTAGCTAGTACCGCATCGGAGATCTCACGGCGGAGTATTGTATGGCAATACTTTTCGAGCATCCATCGGTACAATTCGAAATGCAATTATTGCGGCAAAGTACTGAAGTCCTTATCGGGTGCAACGACTTCGATGTTGCGACATGCTCGAACCTATCCCGGTTTTGTTGCGATGGAAGGTAAGTTTGTTGAATATTATTTTATGCAATGAATATTTCAGTTACCGCCATCGAACGGAAATTCCAACGTGATATGACAAAGGACTTACTTGATTGCGTTCGATTGTATGTTTTGAATAATGTTCTATGATATTTTTTGCGTTATTTTAACCTTAGAAAGGAAAAATGGATCAGATACGGTGATGAATCGTAATTCGCCGCGGGCCGAAGAGTTGACGAACGCAATTGCCAAATTGACGATTTGGGACTTAGAGCCGTACAGTCTAGTCGACCGCAAAGGCTTTCGGTTTCTGATGTCAAAACTGGAACCGACGTTTAGATTGCCGTCAAGAACAACGTTTTCTCGAGAAATTATTCCGAGCTTATACGAAACCGAAGTTAAGCGAATCAGACGAATCATCGCAAACGATGTCAAAGAAGGTACGCATTTAATGGCCTAAATTTATAACATTTCGTTAGATATTTTATTTTGGACAGTATAATAACCTTTCATAAACGTAGAATTTAATTTTTTTTCGTTGAGATTCTTCTAATGATTCACTATTGTGTGGCATCTCAGGTGTTTCGTTGATAGCTTTCACCACGGACGAGTGGACTTCTCGAGCGGTCGAGAATTATATTTCTCTCCGGGAGGTCATACCATTGCGTTGGAGATTTGAATAGGAAAACCATAGGCTTTAGGCCATATTTGAGCGGTATCGTAGCGAGTTCCTTGAGGACAAAGTCGTTTACGGGCTGCTGGAACCCTTGCATGTCCATCACGTACTCCATGGTAAATGATTGTGATTCTGCTTCGCGCTCGACTTTTATAGTCGTCTTCTCACATCCCCACTTACTGGATTATAATCTACAATTCGATCGTGCAAGATCAAACAGCAGGCCGTAGTTCCGGGGGGGAAATTTGTTTCAGCCTCCAATTCCAGCCGAACATCGACTGCAGCCTGTTTGAGCGACTCGTTCTGTTTCGAGCAATCAATCACGATTAGTGGCGCATGCGCAAGGAAATCTTTCTTCGCCAGCATGGGTTCCGATTCCTTGCCGTAGTATACATTCTGGAAGTTGGCGTACATCTCGTACAAAATGCGTACTGATTGCGACTCACAGAGAGGTTGAGGTTACTGTACGGATAACACTGAGAGTTGAGAAAAAGTTTCACATTGGTAATTTGGCAATGATCAAAGCGGCTGGCGTTTGCTGTTTTGACCGTTCTTCGATTTGTTTGGAAACCCACAATAACGAAGCGTGGTTTCTCCAGTTGATTGGACGTTTTCACCGTCCAAACGTGTTTCGTTGTGTTTGGAAGCATGGGATATTCGTACAACTCCCAGGTACGAAAACTCATGCTAACGTCTTTTTCGATATGGCTGAGTAGACGTATTTTGCGTTTATCCGAGACTCCCACTTCATGATACGGGAAATCGCAACAGCCTTCGAGGGTCGCATCGAAATTATGCCACTGACGAAGGAAAAATACATCTCCTTCACGAAGCACATTGACGGAAGTGACATGAATTTCCGTTTCATTGACTCGTTCCGCTTCATGGCTTCGTCTCTGGAGAAACTAGCGTCATACCTGACGGAATTGAAGATCCTCAGAAGCGAGTTTCCTAACCTCTCCGACGCCAAGTTTGAGCTGCTCACGACGAAAGGGGTATTTCCGTACGAATACGTCGATTCATTGGCGAAGCTCGATCAGACGAATCTTCCGTCAAGAGATGATTTCTACAGCTCGCTGTATGACAGCAACATCTCGGACGACGACTACGATCATGCCAGGAGAGTGTGGGAAGAATTCAACATCGCAGACCT
Organism: Ischnus inquisitorius; assembly: GCA_963924025.1. NCBI lineage: Eukaryota > Metazoa > Arthropoda > Insecta > Hymenoptera > Ichneumonidae > Ischnus > Ischnus inquisitorius. The sequence continues at coordinate 14,484,578 of OZ001253.1, read as the reverse complement.
GGGCTAATACTCGGACCTCTATCTGAAAACCGATGTTCTCCTCTTGGCGGATGTCTTTGAAAATTTCCGAGACAACCGCATAGAAGCCTACGGTCTTGATCCAGCTCACTATTACACAACACCAGGTTTCACGTGGGACGCCATGCTCATATACACGAAGGTCGAGTTGGAACTCCTCACGGACGTGGATGTGCACATGTTCATCGAGCGCGGCATCAGGGGCGGAGTGAGTCAGTGCTGCAATCGTTATGCCCACGCCAACAACAGGTATGTACATGAGCGATTACGTTCCAAACGAGGAGACCAAGTACCTGATGTACTTTGACGTCAATAACCTCTATGGCTGGGCAATGATGGAGTATCTTCCGTACGGCGGATTCAAATGGGTGGAGAATCCCGAAAGCATCGATTTCCGCAACGTTTCGGACATCTCCTCTGACGGCTACATCCTCGAAGTCGACCTCGTGTACCCCGACAGTCTCCACGATGCGCACAGAGACCTGCCTCTGTGCCCCGAACACAAGTATGCCCCAGGCTCTAAACAAACCAAACTGATGACGACACAGGATTCAAAGAACCTATACATAATCCACTACAGAAATCTGAAGCAGGCTCTCAAATATGGATTGGAGCTGAAACGTATTCATCGCGTGCTGCAATTCCACCAAAGTCCGTGGCTCAAGTCGTACATCGATCTCAACAGCGATATGAGGAAGCAAGCGAAAAACGACTTCGAGAAAAACCTGTTTAAGCTGATGAATAACGCGGTGTTCGGGAAGATGATGGAGAATGTCCGAAACCACGTCGAAGTTAAACTCGTCACTCACTGTTAAGGTCGTTACGGAGCTGAGGCACTCATCGCCAAGCCCAACTTCCACAGTCGCTCCATCTTCGACGAAAACCTCGTAGCCGTGCAACTGAAGAAAACCGAGGTTTATCTGAATAAACCAATCTACGTTGGACTCTGCATCCTGGACTTGTCAAAGATTCTCGTCTACGAATTCCACTACGACTACATGAAGTCCGAGTTCGATGATCGCTGCAAGTTCTTGTACACGGATACTGACAGCTTGCTGTACGAAATACGCTGCCCCGATATCTACGATATCATAAAGCGGGATATCGACAGGTTTGACACGTCCGATTATCCGGCTCAGAACCAATTTGACATCCCGCGAGTGAACAAGAAGGTATCATGACGGAATTCGTTGGAGTAGTGTAGCTAGGCCGTTTCTAAATCACCTCACTTTTGAGGTTATACATGGTGCTTAAATGGGTAATCACCCAGCCTCGTAAAATGTTTCCCGAAGTCAAAAAGTGAGGTTATACATGGGTTCTTCATAAGAAAAAAAATTTCGATTTGCGAAATTTCGTGAGTTTTTTTTCGACGTAGTAGGTTGAAAAAAGTGAGGTTATGTACGCGGTTCGGCTCATAGTCGGTAAGCAGATTCATCGAAATTTGTTGGTAAATTATCGACTAATGTAGATGTTGATTTTATCCACCGATGATGTGTTGTCGATAAATTAGATTATATGTTGATCACACGTCGATAAAATAGTTATCGATAAAAATGATCGATTTATTGATTTGACAATGAATACATTATGTTTACAGTACAGATTGATTATTAATATTTTTTTTGAACATTATTCATATGTGACATAAATTTTTTTTTTTTTTAGACTCACTTGAAGTTTATAAAAATTGAACACACACACACACACACCTGAATCTTCATTAGGCTCGAGCTATTTAGCAGCTCGGTCCCCAGCACCAGCTGCCGGGGGTAGAAGCTCCGGAACTCTGTTGGAGTTTCGGAGAGATCCAACCAGTTATTCAATAATTGGACTTTAATGGCCGCGCACTGCATGTACGATCCTCGGAAGTCGGTGTAACGAACGGTGTGACGATTGCAGTGCGGTTGGGTAATCCATTTGAACCTGATGTCAGTTATCAGATGCTCCATTTCAGGACATCCCAAATCTTCGAAACTGATATTTGGAATTCCGGCATTATCGAGGATGACTTTTTCAACGCAACCATTGGCATAGCCGAAAACAATATCGGTGACGATATTTTCACTCCTCAAATACCCCTCGATAATGAAGTCGATGTCTTTTTGCCCATAATAATCCCGCGGGTTATTTACGAAGTGCATCCCGTGAACGTAGAAAAACAGCTGATCGCAAGCTCTGCGATCGCGGTCATGCAGGTGCCTGTACTCTTGGTTGGTGCCGATTTGAATCCCTGTGAGGAATATCTGGCGCGTTTTACAGATGATGATAGCTAATTCCTTATTAACGAATTTTCCATCGACAAAGAATCCCTCGATATCGATAATGTGAGTGATTTTCTGTTCCATGTTGAGAGTGGTGTTGATTGGATTTTTTTTCTGTAATGCAGAATAAAAAAGTTGATATTCGAGTTGTTATTTTTAATTTTGAAATTATTTGTTTAATTTAACACACTTACCGAATTATCTTTGATTCAATTATTTTAAAAATCAGCTCCTCCCTTGATGGTGCGTCGATCTTGATCGATTCAGCTTCGTTGAGTATATTTTGTTGATTGATTGATTAATTGACTGGATCTTTATTCGATTTTTAACAGAATCACGCGTTGTTATATTCAAAAACACGTTTGTTCGTTCAGCGAGTTTGCTTGATGACTGATTTTTTTCTTCTGGTTGCGATTCGTTAATTACAATCACGCGTTGTTATATTCAAAAACACGTCTGTTCGCTCAGAGAGTTTGCTGATTTCTTTCTTCCAGTCGCGATTCGTTAATCGTAGGGTAGTTGTTTTAATTAGAGGAAAAAGGAAGTGCAGCGGTTTGATATATCCGGATCCGGTAGGAGGGTGTGATTACATTTCTATTTCACATGAGTTTTTTAACGGTACTTGATAGAGTTTTATATTCAACGAGTCGATCATGTATAATGAGACAAAATGCACTCGTATTTTCAGGCACATGTTCCGAAAATTCAAGTTTGACATCAACAGTACCGCTTTTGATTCATTCGTTCTGGTGCGAACAATCGATCACGGTGATAGTCCCAATTGCCAAAAAGCTTGATAGATTTAACATAGGTGTTAATTCTGAATTATTATAGTATGAACCGATAAATCTTAGATACATATCGTAAAGAACGCTATAGCGCTTATCATCGATATCAAAATTCAAATTGAGAGCATCATATGGATAAAATTCCGAATTTAAATATAGCTTAATATTACGCAGTTTACAATGATCAAACTTCGATGCAGTAGACGTAAGCTCATTTTTACGATTCGTTTGAAAAGCGACTATCACGTATCGCGGTTTCTCTGTTTGAGTGGATGTTTTCACAGACCACGTATGTTGCTGTGTTAGTGGAAGTACGGAATATTCGTTGTAACGATTTTTCTAAGCGAAAAAGCGTCACAATTTTCCCCAATACTCGGCCCGAGTCCACCGCTCACCACGGCCGAACACAACGCGTAGAATAGGTGCGAGTTAGCTATAGCGCGGTCCCCCCCCGTCCTCCCCGCCGCGCGAGGCCCAGCAACACGACAACGCACGACGAGCCAGCACGAGTGAGAGAGCGCGCGGCAAAGCCGAGGGAGATAGAAGAGCCCGGCGAGGGGACGCGAAGTCCCTGGCCCACGATTGTCTCGCCTCGCTCAGGTGACTCGTCCCCACCGCCCGCCTCAGCCGTCTCGCCTCGCACCGCCAAACTATATCGATCGGCGATCTATGAGCCTCCCGTCGCCATCTAACGCCACACCCGCCGGTGAGCCCAATTATCGACCAAAGTTGCGTTGCAAACTCTCTCACTCGCCACCGAGACCCCCCGCGGCGCAAGGATCAAGAAGAAAGCGGAAACCGGTGAAAATGACTCACTCTTGGCCCGAGCGATACCCCGTGTGCACGTGTGCGAGCATTACATTTTAAGTGATTATTCTTCTGTAAGTCGAGTCGCGAAAGATCGATCGCCTGATTTTGTGAGTGACATTATAAGAGTGTACGAGTGTTTTCCCCTCCGTCCCGGCCCCGTTCTGAAGGATTTTGCGAAGTTTTGGCGTACTAGATCGTGAAGAACTTGTCACGGCATCGGCGCTAGCCCGTACAGGTAGCGAGCACGTGGTGAGTGGTGTTAGTCAATAATTATCCAGTGAGATTCCCGAGCCTCCCCCGCGTTGAAAATAACCGTCTCCCCGATTATTGTTGCCCTGCGAAATTATTGTTTGTGAACCGCGATTAATTTGTGAGCCGAAAGTATCGGAATTTTCACCCTCCCCTGAGCCCTCTCCTCTCTCCCGCGACTAGCCGGCCCACCATAGTAGAGACGCGTGTCACAGTACGAGTTTGGTTTCCTTTTGGTTTTCTTTTATGTTCTTTTTCACGCAACGGTGTTACGCCGACTCGTAACTGGCGCCCAGTTATTATTTCATTTTGGTGTATTTTTATTTGACAGTTTTTAGTGTGATAACCGCCCAGTCGCTCCCCCCTTGCCTCGTGAATTATTCGCTCCCTTTCCCCTTCGACATTATGGTCACTCGTGAGTCCCGTTTCCCCCGAATCGCCGCCATTTTCGCCCACGTTACCCCGCGTCCCTGATACCGTCTTTTCCCCTTTATTTTAAAATTTTTCCGTGCCACCAAGAGCCGGATTGTCATCTAAGTTTTTGGTTATTGTTATTATTTTTTGCGTTCTTTCTCTTTTCTTTTATTATTATTCCGTTAGTGCGATTTAGTTTATTTTTCATTCCTTATTTTTTCCCAGTTATTATTTTTATTTTATATCGAGTCTTCCCGTTCACAATTATTTTTGTATTATTTTTATTTTCTCCATTTTCTCCCCACACTTATATTCTTCGATTGTATTGAGCCATCCCACATTTTCTCGTCTTTGTTTATTAAATTCTATATTACCGTATTTTGCGCTATTTCGTTCGACCCTTCCCTCCCCGGCGGTTATCGGTATTTCGGAATAAGCCGCATCACATCGTATAAGTCCCATGATCGGAACGGCATTACGATAGAGCGTTCTTCATTAAGAATGCGTAGATATTGTAATTTTGAATGATCGTCCAGAGTAATATGCGGCATTTTCCACAAAATTTTATTTAATTGAATTGTTGAACGCTTTATTCTGTTTGATAACGTAAATAATGAATTTTTATCGTCACGCGCTCTAATCAGTATCAATTCATGTCGTGCGTTTGCAATAACACGCTGATAATCTTCAAAGAAACCCATTAACATACTCATGGGTATACAAAAATTGAATTCAGAATATTTCATGGATTCAAAAGTGTTCCAACCGGCATTTTGCAATTTTTGATTTTTTTCCACAGTCAAAGAAATGAGATTTTTGAGCGTAGTAGTTATACCAACATTTTTACACCGATCAATTTCTACACCGTTTAATTCATATCGTATTTCACTGAACATAAACGCTATCGCATTGGTATCCATAGAAATTGTATCGTCAGCAGTAGCATCAGCTTCTTTTGGACCTACGATCACTTTTCCCTCAAAATACAAATAACTTTCATGCGGTAGAACAATGAGATCTTGTTGCTGTATTGGTATGCGTATTTCGTCGTTATAGTCATAAGATGAATTTGCATATGGATTATAGCTATGCAGTTGAATACACCTGATGCGATTATCATATCTCGGTTTTTCCGTTATATTTAATGGATCCATGTTTTTCACTTTATCTTTTACTTTTTCACTTGAATTTTTTATTTACGACAAAGCCCAACGAGTGTAAAAATTGAATGTTTTTTCGATTGATTCGAATTTTTTTTTTTTTGTTAAACACCGATGGTGTTGACAATGACGATAGAGTTCGTTGACTAACTTGATTGTCTTTCAATTTGCTGTTTTTATCGTTATTAATATGACTAATACCACTACAGTTATTATCATCACTATCGCCACCATCACCCCCTACCTCACTATCATCACTACCACTACTATTACCATTAGATATATTTTTCCAATGATTAATGTTGTTATAGATTAACATTTTTTCAAATGAAGTCGCACAGTAATTTCTTCATCACCGAAATCAACGATATTATTATCTTGGTCTACTATTCGTAAAGTGAGAGGATCAATGATTTTCGCGATGACTGGCAAGTAAATGACGTTCGAGGGAGTCTCAGAGATCTTATATCCTGGCTCAACATTTGGAAAAAATTCATGAATCACATGAACGATTCTTCCATTGCTATACGCTCCTGAGGTAATTTGACTGAGGAATTACATTCAATGCGTAATATATTAATTTTAATTATTTTAATAGGTATATCTGATTCATGCCATATATTTGGTTCGAGAATTCGGTTTGAAAATCCGAGAATATTACCTACATTGTTCACTTGACTAAAATCAATCATATATTTGCATTTAATTTCACTTTTCAATGTGTTTGTGTTAGCGCGTAAAAAAATTACATCTTCAGGTTCTTCTTTTGGGTTTTGTAAGTTAAATGATTTTTTTTTATTGACTTTCGATTCAGAGTGATTTTTTTTTTTTTTTTTAACGCAACTCGTGTACTAATATTCGTTGTGACCCATATAAATAACATAGATACGCGCTCGATCGGTCAACGAGTAATAACAGGCACATCGAAAATACATAACACTCAAACCATCGCACTCATACGTCCGTACATTGACCACAATTTTAAAACACCTAATAATTCTCGTCGCGAATCTTGTATTTGACGGTACACTGGAGAGAGAATGTACTTATCGGGATATACGACGAATTGATCCCTCGGTGGCTCTTTCATCTGTTCTGGGGCTCGCTGGTGTCGGTACTCGGAGATTCCGGGAAATTGTACAATGCTCGTCGGCTGGCCAGGCACGATTCGACTGCAGGATGTCGAGTTTTGTTTGAATCTCCTCCGGGGTAATGAGTCCAAGTAGATGCGTCCATCCGTCGCGACGTTCCCAGAACGAAAGAGACTGAGTCTTCGCTCGTTTCTCGCTCGCCGATTCTCTCTCTCCCTACTCCTTTATTTTTCGGAGCCGTGTCGTCGTTTGCTCGCGATTTCGGCAGAGTTTTCACACGTCGTCAATTTCTCCTTCGTTCTCGTTCTCAACAGACGTGTATTTCGCTTACATTCTCCCCCTTTTTTGTTATATCGGAAGGAACTTTCGTATCACAAAAATGTTGCCTTTTCTACTGTTCATTTAGCTAAGATCTCTCACACTCGTCCATACATTCATCCAGTACATTTCGTTTTAGCTACTGATTTTTTTTTTTTTTTTTTTTTTTTTTTTTTTTTTAAATATATATATATGTCGAATTGACTCTCGTCATTTTATGTACATTCGTTGTTTCTATTTTATTCGTCCTTTATCTTATTATCTACTTTATCTTATTTCTTTTCTTTTTAGTCTAGCCTACTCTAGTCAGCTTCCGAGAGAGAGTCTGGAGAGTCATTTGCGAGAGCTCATACGTGTATTTTATTGCATGTTTTTTTTTTTTTTTTTTTTTTTTTTTTTGAGATTCCTCGACTTCACGATGTGACCTTCTTTTACTCCGGTTTATGATACTTTCTGAGATTAAGGCGATTATAAGTGCCGTGCTCTTTCGTTAGATCCTCGGGATCCGCAATTACAAATGCGTTTTCACCGATTCGTTTTTTTATTACGTAGGGCCCCTCATACAAGTGAAAGAACTTTTTTATTACCTTGTCAAGAGCGTTCGATAAGTGTTTTACTCGCAAGAGGACCAAATCGTTCTCTAGTAGAACTATTTTCGAGCCTTGTTTTTGTACTTTTTTGCGATTTTCAAAGCTTCTTATTAAATTTTCCCGGGCTAATGTTACCATTTGTTCTTTGGGGCATTGCTGCCTCTCTGGAAAACGAACGAGTTTGAGGATTTCGTCGTCAACCGGTCTGCCAAAGTGGAGCTCCTCCGGAGAGAAACCCGTACTTTGATGGACTACGCGATTCAGGATCTTTTCGATATCTGGGACGAATTCCACCCACTTAGTGTGCTTGTCTGCGCACAACGTTCGAAACAGCCGCCCTAGTTCGCGCATAACTCTTTCGGTGGGGTTCGACTGTGGGTGTCTGATCGAGCTGTAAAGTACCCTGATATTTTCCGCTTCTAATTGAGTCTTCCATGCCAACGCGGTGAATTGCGTTCCATGGTCAGAGAGTATTTTCCTCGGCTTGCCGAACTTTGGTATAAAGTTATTGAGAATTTTCTTCAGAGTCATTCGAGTTGTAGCTTTCTTCATGGGATACAGAGTAACATATTTTGTGAATGCGTCGAGCATCACAAATATATATTGTGTTCCTCCTCTTGCCATCGGAAGAGGCCCATAGAAGTCCACTGTAACTAGCTCGTTTGGCTCCTTCGGTGATATAAAATTCCACTCTCCTTCCATCGATTGTGATAAATATTTCACCCTCTGACATAGATCGCAACTTACCACGTATTTCTTTACTTGCGACGACATTCCCTTCCAATGATAAAACTTTTTGAGGTGTTCGACCGTTTTAAAGACACCCGGATGCCCGAGTTTAATGTGTATCGCTTCGATTATCGCTCTTTGCAATTTTTTTGGTATCACTATTCTCCAATTATCGCTTACTTTATCTCGTTGGAAGAGAATGTCGTTATGCACGAGAATCAGAGATTCCGGGGATGCGTTCTGATTCTGCTCAAACTTTTCTCTGAGATTCGCGTCTTCTTTTTGTCGTTCGGCTAGTTTTTTTAGATTTTTCGCGAGATCCCTATCGTATTCCATCGCCGCGATTGTAAGCAATGAAGTTGCTTCGCGCGCGTTTTCTCCGGGTAGAAAGCATTGATGCAACGATGATATTACGAGCTTGTCGGTGTTGTCCTCGACGAATTTACTCTCGGGGTTTCGACTAAAAAAGTCCGCGACTATGTTGTCGACCCCTCTGCAATATTCTACCGTAAATGAGTATTGTTGAAGCAAAAGAATCCATCGGGTGACCCTCGAACTCCGAAAATTAGCCGACGTCAGGAATGTTAGACTCTTGTGATCCGTCACTATTACGAACGGTTCCCCGATGAGATACACCCTGAATTTCGTGATCGCATACACAATCGCCAACAGTTCCTGTTCTGTCGTCGTATAATTTATCTCGGTTTTGGCCAGACATCTGCTAACAATACCTACTACGTTATGGAATCCATTCTCGTCGATTTGATATAATACCCCGCTGATCCCTCGGTCGCTCGCGTCAGTTTGAAGACGATAGGGGGATCCCGGAATCACGTGCTTTAGCGCGATGCATTGGCTAAAATCTTTTTTCAACGTTCGAAACGCGTCTGCGTGTTCTCTTGTCCATTCCCATAGTTTATCTTTTTTCAACAAATCGCGGAGTTTATCGACCGATCTACTATAGTTCACGTTGAACTGACGATAGTAGTTGAAAACTCCCAGAACTTGTTGCAATTGCGTTTTGTTCCGCGGTTCTTCGAAATTCCTAATCACCTCGAGTTTCGCCGGTTCCGGCAATAATCCGCCACCCGAAATTTCGAAACCCACGAACGATACTCGCTTTTGCAGAAACACGCATTTCGATAGTTTTATTGTGAAGTTATACTCTTGTAATTTTTTTAATATTCCCTCGATCACGGTCATGTGGCTCTCGTATGTCGGTGTGCCAATAAGAATATCGTCGATGTAGCAGGACGTATACGCGTCGAACTCGTTTCCAAGGGCCATTCCGAGGGCTCGGATGAAACCACTACCCGCTGTTTTTAAGCCGAAGGGTATGCGGCAAAATTGATATAGTTTTGACCCTACTAAGAACGCGGTATACTGTCTTGACGATTTCGCGAGAGGAACTTGCCAATACCCTTGAGTAAGATCCATTTTCGAAAACCATTGTGCCCCGTGGAATTTTTGCATGAGTTCGTTAATTAGAGGCGGAGATTCCTGATCGTCTTCGATTACCTTATTAATAAATCTTGCGTCTAGGCAAATTCGCACGTTCCCGTCATCTTTTTTCACGATTCTGAGCGGGTTACAGAATTGACTTATTGCTCTCTCAACAACTCCGTTTCTTATCATGTCGTCAATCGCGCGATTCGTCGGTTCCCGGAGGTGAAACGGAATCGGATAGCTATGTCTAATCTTCGGATTTTTTACTGTTAGTTTTATTTCATGCTCATACCCCACGGCGCAGCCTGGTTTGTCCGAGAACACGTGCCTATATTTTTTTAGAACATTCGTGAATTGTCCCCTCTCGAGCTCGTTGAGCGAGGTTAGTTTACACGCGACAGTTCGGAGGTCATCGGAGAACCCTTTTTCGCTGCCCGCTCCGTCGTTTTCTACTTGATCGTTATATTTGTTACCATTACTATCGGTTTTCGCACTCGATTCGATTAACATTTGCTTTATTTCGGCTAGCTGTTCGCCAATTTCGCTTTCGCGATTATTGATACTTTCGCTCATCTCGGCAGGATTCGCGAATATAATTCCCTCTCCCCCTATTTCCGAACTTTCGCGAAATTCCGTTATCGAATTTTGAGATTTTTCAATAGCCCTTAGATTGAACTCTTGGATATTATTATTTTGATTCTGTGTTTCATGCAGATTGATTACAAACACGAACATATCGCGATCTTTTTTCGAGCAAATCAGGGTCTCCGATGCTCCCCGATCAAACCTCACCCACGGACTCGAGAGGAGCCTTCCCCCGATCTCAATGGTGTGATTTTTATAATTTAGGATCACTTCGTGTCTCGACATCCAATCCGTGCCTATTATAATCGTCGATGTTAAGTAGGGAATAACCAAAAACGGATATTCTAATTTGCTCCCGCCTACCCCTATCTCTAAATACGCTTGATATTTTATCGTCGTAGATTTCTTTCCGATTGCCGTCGTTACGAATACGTTTGAAACCGGCATTATATCAAGACGCTTTTGGGTTATTATTTCCTTATAAAAATCTTCCGAAATTGCGGAGACCTGGCTACCCGAATCCATTAAAATAAAAATGTCTTTTCCCCCGACCGACGCTTTAATATGTGGACAGCTCGTGAGCGATCTTATTTTGTTTTCCTCGTTACGGACCTCGTTATTCTCGATTCCGACGGATAAATCTTCGATGAAATCGAAATCTTGGCGACACGTTGGCGGACCGCTGTACAACGCGTCGACCTTTAGTTTAAAGGGCGCGACGAGGGCTGATTTTGAGAAGCGTTACTGTGCTGATTCGTCTCCCGCCTTATGTTTGGGGGCGGAAACCGCGTATCCGGAAGTTGTATTCGATTTGAGTCATAATATTCCGATCGATTCGAGTTCGATTCGTCGTTTCGAAATCGCCTATCTCGTCGACGGCGTCGTGACCCGTACCCACTGTTATAGGGTTGATAGCCCTGATTATTCGACGAATAATAATTGTCGCGATTATTAAAATCTCGCGGTTCTCCGCGATTATTCGATTCGCGAACTTCGATCAGTCTGACCTGTGGGGCCGCGTATCTCGAATTATTATTGTTGTACTGTTGATTCTCTGTTTCTTGTTCGCGTGACCTACACATCGCGTCGAGACTACCTAATGTTTGGCCAATAATCGCGCTGTTATTATAATCTACCGCGATAAGCTTTTCCCGTATCCACGCGGGATACTGTTGCACGATATTATAATTTACCTCGTAATCTGTCAACCTTGGTTGGAAATAACGAGCTTCTTTGATTTGCCGGTAATAGTACGTTTGCAGAGATTCTTTTTGTTCCTCAAACCGACGATCCATCCACGCGTTTTTAAAGTGTACGCGCGCCGGAATGTTGTAAAACTCCGCGAGAAAGCGTTCTTTAAATTGATCATATGTCGCGATGTCAGCTTGCAACTCGATCCACAAACCCGCTCTACCCTCTAACGCGTGTTGTACAATCATCATTTTTTTTTCATCTCTTACGCTCTTGACTTTAAAAAACCTCTCTAACTCCTCGAGGAACTCTATCGGATTACGTTCCGATTCGTCTACGAATTTCGGCATTTTAATTTCAATTTGGAAATTCTGTACGCCTCTTATTATCGCCGTAATCTCTTCTGTATTTACCCTGCTTCGCTGGTCTTCATTATTTTCGTTTCGAGGAATCTCGGGTCGCTGTGCCGCTTGTTGTTGCCGTATCTCAGCTTGTTGTGCCTCTATATCGCGTCGCATACGCTCGAGCTCTTGCCTCTGCCTTTCCAAACTCTCTCTCTCCGCGTCGATTTCTTGCCTCAGCTGCGCGTGTGAGGCAGCGGGCCGCTCGTCCGGTAACACAGGCATTTTTTTTGTTTTCCGACTCCTGTCCACAAAGCTATAGTTAGTATATTTTTGTTTTGATTGACGACCTGAACTCGTAACGTAAATTGATTTTCGATCTTCTGCCATACGCCGTTACGCTTTTACAATTTCCAACATTTTATATTCAGCTCGTATTATTTCTCATATTATCCTCCTTCAACTTCTTATTATATATTAAAATCAATTTTCAAATTTGTTCTTTTCACGATAACAGCTACTCGACAAATAAAAAAAATAACAAAAATCTCGTATTTTATAGTAGCTATCGTGCTCCTTTGTTGGGCGCCAAATTGTAAGTTAAATGATTTTTTTTTATTGACTTTCGATTCAGAGTGATTTTTTTTTTTTTTTTTAACGCAACTCGTGTACTAATATTCGTTGTGACCCATATAAATAACATAGATACGCGTTCGATCGGTCAACGAGTAATAACAGGCACATCGAAAATACATAACACTCAAACCATCGCACTCATACGTCCGTACATTGACCACAATTTTAAAACACCTAATAATTCTCGTCGCGAATCTTGTATTTGACGGTACACTGGAGAGAGAATGTACTTATCGGGATATACGACGAATTGATCCCTCGGTGGCTCTTTCATCTGTTCTGGGGCTCGCTGGTGTCGGTACTCGGAGATTCCGGGAAATTGTACAATGCTCGTCGGCTGGCCAGGCACGATTCGACTGCAGGATGTCGAGTTTTGTTTGAATCTCCTCCGGGGTAATGAGTCCAAGTAGATGCGTCCATCCGTCGCGACGTCCCCAGAACGAAAGAGACTGAGTCTTCGCTCGTTTCTCGCTCGCCGATTCTCTCTCTCCCTACTCCTTTATTTTTCGGAGCCGTGTCGTCGTTTGCTCGCGATTTCGGCAGAGTTTTCACACGTCGTCAATTTCTCCTTCGTTCTCGTTCTCAACAGACGTGTATTTCGCTTACAGTTTCGAATAATATTATCTTGAAGATATTTGTTTATTGCCATTAGTTCGTAAGATCCTTTAGGTATAATTATTTTTTTATCGTCATAATAGAACGTATTGTTAGTATGGTCCACATTTGGAATAACGTGAAAAGTTTGAAAATCCACTAAACCGAGCTCGTAATTCCCATCACTTAAATCGATCGGTGCGAAAAAATCAGATGATCGATTTGGATATGTACCGGACAATGTTATGGAGAGTGAAGACGATATTAGATTAGCCATGTGTGTGTGCGAGTATGTATGTGTATGTATTTCTCGACGTTTCCACACCGCAGCTCGAAAATTCCAACGTTAATCACAACTTCCTTTCCCTTTAGTAAAAAGGATTTATGTGGTAAGAAACGCTACGCATAACTGACCACAATTGGTAGTGTTATCGGCTTGTATACGTTGATAATTATATGATACAGTGTTGTCGATACCAAAATATTTACGTAATTCTCATGGTGGTCTTAGATTTCTAAAGGAATCGAAATATTCAATATGACGTCCACGTTTTTTGTACGCAACCCAATGCGTACCCGGTCCTTGGGTAGTATCCAAATTAACAATCCCTGATTCATTACATTTAACGATAGATGGCAGAGTATCCCGCATAAAAACTCCTCGGAAATATGGAATTTTTTGACATTCATGACTCAACTCAATATTAGTCATTGGTCGATTACCATATATGGGCTTTAACTTCTTTTCGCTGAGCAACGTTTTTTTTTCCGACTGTTTCCACTTAACCCTCGACCGGAATAGTGCGGTTTTAAATATAGACCACGTCCTTCCATTGCACGATTATGACGTTGAAATTCTTCAATCTGTTTCCGTGCTGCCTTGGCTCTATTTACTGTGTTTGCAACACTTGCTGTTCCTCCTATCAAAGATCCTAATGCTCCTAGTATTGGAAATATTGGTAGAAATCCACCTCGTTTGGCTATCATTCATTTTCGCTCTTTTTTCGTTTTATTTTTTCTTTTTTTTCTTTTATCACCGACACCCATACCAACTTTACGTTTTACATTCGTGGTTGCCCACGTTGCAGTAGCCGCTGCTCGTTCACCGACCGTAGCGTTTTTAGCAATAATTCGTTGCTTTGCACGTTGAGCTAATATTTTATCGGCTTTATGGCGATTAGTAAGATCTTTATGTCGTGAATATGCAATGTCGTGCTCACGACACGCAGCATCCAAGGGATTGATCCCGAGCTCACCGCGTGCTAATCTTTTTTCCAAATGTGTTCCAGGTCCACAAAATTGATAACCCGGTATATGTAGTTCAAAGGAAAGAGAATTTATTGCTCTATTTATTAATCCACCGCCTCGATGATGAATCGATTTTTTTTTACGTATTTCATCAGACGGAAATCACACTATTTTGTAAATGCTTGTCTCATCGATGAAAGAGACATACTAAATATTTTTGCGACATACATTAATTTTTTATTATAGTATAATACAGAAATTCGTCATTATTGGAGTATAATACAGAAGTTAATCACTATGGGTTAAATTATTTTCGTCAATAGAATAATGCCCCCACGGTAGAGTGCTTATCGAATCAGATTGAACATATCGTTTATCATCGTGTGGATGTAGAGAATTTTTTTTTTCGCGAACAGTATATACTTTGTGAAGCTTTGATTGAACTAAATTTTGCGTACACATTTGATATTCTTCGTTGAATAGACAATTTCGATAATCTTCGAAGTTTATTTTATGTTGTATGACATTTTTTTTTATACCTTTGATTTTTTTTACTTCAGACGACTTTTCTTCGAAAAATTTGAGAGCATACATTTTTGATCGCAAACCGATGAATTCGCTTACAATGATTCCATTATTTTCATCTTTCATTAATCCAATTACTTTTTTGTTTTTTCGCGGCATATTATAACTATTCGATTCTGAATAATCACTTGTATCGAAGAGATTTATATTATTTTTCGTCATTTTATAAATGTCATAGTCTTTAATTTCATAGAGTAGACTATCGGTATCGGTGTATAAAATTTTACATTTTTCGTCAAACAGCGGTTTCATGAAAGAATAATGAAAATCGTATAAGCATGTTTTCGAAATATCCAACACTGATAGACCTACGTATATTGGTTTACACATGCTAATTTCCAATTGACGCATATAAAAACCGACAAAATTTTCGTTTAACAATACTCTTGTATGAAAATTGGGGTTTGCAATGCACGCAGCAGCTCCGTATCGTCCTTCCCATTGAGTAGCTAACTTTACGTCCGTGTATTTACGCGGATTTTCCATTGTTTTCCCAAAAACAGCGTTATTCATCAGTTTCCGTAGGTTTGCTTCAAAGTTAGATTTTGCGGTTTTACGAAGATTTGTGTTTAGATCAATATAATTTTCTAACCAGGGCGATTGATCGAAATATCATATGCGGTGAATTTTACGTAGTCGTAAACCTTCTTGCAAACATTGCTGTAGTGCACGGTAATGAACTACGTATTTGTTTTTATTATACAACGTAGCAAGCAATTTTGATGGAGCGTTTTTTTTCGCATTTGGTGGTTGACTGTTATGTACGCAAAACGGAAGATCTGCATGAAAGTCATGAATATCTGACGGATATTCTAAGTCTACTTCCAATATGAAACTGACAGCTGAATCATGAGGGATTGCTTCAACGTTAAAATTATAAATATTTTCCATCCAGTGAAAGTTTCGATCCGGTAATGCCTGCGACATAGCCCATCCATATAAATTGTTTACATCGAAATATATTAAATACGATGTTTCTTTTGATTGATCATATTTATCATTCAAATGTTTATTGTTGGCACAAGCGTATCGATGCGAGCATTGACTGAGTCCACCACGAATACCTCTTTCAATAAACATCAACATACCGATATCAGATAATAATTGTAATTCCACTTTGGTGTATTTCAACATAGCGTCCCACGAATAGCCGGGAAGAGTGTAATAATAAAGAGGATCAAGATCATAACTTTCGAGACAATTCAATCGAAATGCTTCGAACACATCAGCTAATAAAAGAACGTCTATTTTCAAATACAAATCGCTATATTCACCGATCGTTTTTATGTAAAAATTTTGCCATACTTTTTGAGCGGGTACGTAATTTTCAGATGAAATATTACAACCATTCAATTTACTGAAAAAGGCTTCGTATGGTGGTAATTGTGCTTCGTTCAGTTTACTCATTGTATTGATGTATTCATATGGAAATACACCTTTACGAGATAACAAATTGAATTGATCACTATTGACGTTAAAATTCGGTCGAAGAATTTTCAGATCATTTTTATTTAATGTTTGAACTAAATTTTCTAATCCGGTGTTTAAAAATCGATACGAGTCGATAAATTTAATTTGTAACTTCGTTCGTGTTTTGACATTTCGGTTTAGATTCCCAATTGGTACAGATTTAATAATCGTAATATATTTTTCAATCGTGGTTGCCAATACTTTAATTGTTCCATTAATTTTATTAGCTACTTCTTCGATTAAGAAATGAGCATCATAATTGGATAAATTATGAAATATTATTGGGAGGATTCTCAAATCTTTATACTCCAAATTACATCTCGCATGTGCGACTCCGTTAAATTTACCGGTAAAATGACAATGATCGCGTACTATCACTTCATTACGACTGAATTGTTTTTGACAAATATGACAAGTCGTTGCATCCATTATATGTTTTTTATCTTGATCAGTCAATATCATGTTTCTTGGACGAACAAAAAAGTGTTCAACCTTTGAAATAATTTTTTTTAGTTCATCAACGAACCATTCGGAGCTTTTTGTTCCGCGATATGAGCGATATGTACACAGCGTTTCATCGAAATTACAATGCAAATAATAACCGACACTGTGTGGTATGTGTTGCTGATAAGCCTGAGTCGATACATCGATATCGTTGTTCACAATGTCTTTTAGAATACATTCGAAATCAGCGTAGATCACAAACGGTACCGGTTTTTTTCTATTTATGTTGTTGAAACTTATCCATTCCTTTGCGGTTCCTTCTTCAGGTGTATTGATTTTGCAATTATTCATTTCATTGCAATATTCTTGATGCGAAAGAAGCTGCTGCACAGTTTTGAAAAAATGTAAACATCTGAAACAAAATTCACACATTTTTGGATTTTAAAAATATTTATAAATAAAAGAATGTTTTTCATAAATTAAAAAAATTATTACCTTTTACAGATGTGTTTCATGTGTTTATGTTTACTGCATTGCGATGATACTAATCGTGACAGATTTCGAATCCCACAGTAATGTCTTTCTTCAGTCTTCGGATCGATGTATAGCAGTAAATTTATGTGCTTATCATAGAGATCCGTTTGATTACTCAATCGAAGAGGTTACAACGTAACTACGTTTTCGCACCAATGTGTATACGTTAATCGATAGTCGATTGTTTTTTTCAAAAATCGATATATCTTTCAATGACACCGGAAATGAAATTCCATCCAAATTGAGAACACTTGCATAGGGAGGATACGATGTGACTCGGTTCGCGTTCGTTGATGTTGGATATAAAGCGGATACGACGGCAACCGCAAAGCAATCATCGTATTCGTCACTCCACACGTTCACTACAGCGCGTTTCACTTGTATTGTTTTGGGTAGACGGATATGGTGTGATGCAGTCAACAGTTCGCATTTATTAATATTGATTAAAATATTTAGAATTCGCGATAATGCCCAGCCGCTGTCGCGTTCTTGAAAATCTTCGAGTGAGGATAGAGTTGGTGCGCTGATTTTTTCGTCGTACCATTCATCGAGATTTGATGATGATTTTAGTATAACATTAGATGTCGTAAAACTTTTGATATCAGTCTCGTCTTCAATAACCCTATCGTTGTTTTCATTTGTTGATGTTCGACAAATGGTAAATTCAGCGTTGAAAATTGTGTTGACTTTGATACATGTGTGATCTTCGATATGTTGTCGAATATTTTCCAAAATCAATGATTTACAGTCACGGAAAAATGACTCGGCTCAATATGCTGAATGTTTACGATTAAACCTGTTGTTATCCGACACTTAAATGCTGATTCAAGCAATTGCCACCACAGAAACGATTGAGCAGATTTCAACGACTCTTTGAGTCCACTACCACTCCTGACATTCCACGTTTGATATCGCCCATTTTCTAGGTAACTTTTGAGTTGAGCGATAATTGCGAGAATTCGTTGTTTATAACCAATTGAATAGTATTTTTTTTTATATCGTTTAGGTGTGATGTGAAAAGTTCAATTGTGGCTTTACAATTATTCAACCATTTCTGTCGTTTTTCCTGATCGTCAATAAATTGTAACTGATCATTTAAATTTTTTTCAATCGCATTTGATAAACTCTTCGTTATAATATGACGTGTATAATTTTTTTTTTTTTTGTTTTTCGTCTTCACAGTTTTCTTCGAATTTCGAGGTGGCATGATCAAACATTTTTTTTAACATACTATACGACAGCAAGAGCAGTCGGTGTCTTATATATTTCATCCGAGCAGAAAAAGAGGGGACACTAGTAAGATTTTTTTCTTTCCCCCATTCTTGTGATATATCGAAAGAGGTTACGGAAGTGACACATACTTAGTCGGTACCCCCACAATTCTTTCACATATTCTTTCAATTCAGATAACGATTGAAACGACTTTGATAATTCATTGTTTTGTAATTGAAGTGCTGACGTATTATTTTATGATTTTTATCATAAAAATATAATAATTTTGTAGTTAGATGTTCTAATTTTGTTATAGTATCTTCCATTGGACATTCGATTCCGAATATAGATAGATCAAAAGGTCCCGATTTTATCAGAACGTCTAAAAATTCATCGTACTCATGATAAATCGTATTCGATATGATATATATTGTGACGGGCCACTCCGAGCCGTCGGAAACTCGGCTCGGGGTCACCAAAACATCCAACAAATAATGACGCCCGTAGTTTTCTTTCGTCCTTTCGACTCGGCGAAAGGGAATCCTCTTGTGTGTCCGTTAGGCGCCAGGTAGTGAACTCGTACCCCACTACCAGGGTTTGATACTTTCTTACCTTGTCCTTTATAATTCTCCAAAAAATTATGGGTGCAGTTCGGGTCGAGCGTAATTACAAAATAATCAACACAAATCTTGCAAATAACAAAAATAACAAAAGAATATATTTTACTAAAAAAATCAGTGAATTTGCAGAACAACAATAATACTAATGCTACTTGAGCGAAGGAATTAAACAATAAATGTAATAGTAAATAATAACCCGATTCGTTACGCGGATCTTAAGCGCGGAAAATACATCGCCTCTTAACTCTACGCGTACGTAATCTTCACGATAGAAACAGCCGTATTACCGGGGAAGCCGGCACGGCCGAGGATATCAGCACGAGAAAATTATACCACGCGGCGAGAGATCCGTCTCTCGCTCAGCGTAAGAATCAAAGGAGAGAATAACACGGCGTGCGCCTACCTGTACAATATCCTATTGTCGTCGACGACGCGCGAACTCGGTCCCCGAATTCTCTCAGATCCCCTCGATCGGCCTCAACCCGTTCGCTCAGCGGAATCTCCCGTCTCGGTAGTCTCGTGCGTCCAATGCCGATAATCGTCTCGACGAATTATGCACGGACTCGACCAACGGAACGACTCTACTCTCCGATACTTCCTAATGTACTCGAGAAAACCTCACAACGCTTGAGCTACGCGCTAACTATCGTTACTCTCTTTTTCTATCGCTTGGCCACGGTGGCTAATCTGCAAGCTCTTTACTATCCGAAAGCCAAAAGCGATCTCTACTCTATAAAAGCCCAAAGCGCTCTCTACTCTACAAAATCCCAAAGCGCTCTCTCTTCTCTCGCCGGTAACCGGCGTCACTCGGCTCCTGTCCACGCGCGTCAAGCAGGAGTGGGGGGAGGTTCGTCGCAAGCTATCGACGGACGACGCCGTCGATCCATCTCGTCGCGTCTACCTCACGCTGTTGCCATCTCCTTTTGCCGCGGGGTTGCCGAATATCCACTGAAATGATATAATTTTCGCGCACGGCAGTTACTCGGCCTTTTGTATTCTCTCGCATCGACCTTTGGCTCGAGCAGCGATCCCTAGCTATAACCGACACGCTAGCACGAGGCTGCGAGGCTCGCAGTGCCTCGTTACAATATACGTCCAATGGAATATTTGAAAACTGAAAAATCACCACCTGTTTGAATACCGACGCCTTTAAAAAGATCATTGAAAAAAATATATTTTCGAGGCGTGAAATTGCAGTCATTCATCTCAACCACATAAAAACGATCATGAAAAATGTACATTTTTCCCGTATTCGTTAAAACTGCTGAATTCACTGAATTATACGTAAAAGGCTTTCCAAATACCTCCTGATACGTTTTCGGCCATCCGTTTTTTAGTGTCAGTGTATCTCGATCAACTTGATAAATATTATTATCTACAAATAACATAATATCACCTGATGGTTTCTCAAATACCGCAGAAATTTTTGTGAGATTTGTTGGTAAAAAAGGCAGCCAATCTGTAATTAATTGAGGTTTTTCATATTTTTTCTTCTCTAAGCTTGATGGCCAAGCCCATTTTTTATATAAAATATACATTCGTTTGCGTGAAATGAAAAATTGCAAATCTGTCGGAGATATTCGACAAATATCATCTTCCGTAGGAGTTATATCATTGTCGTTATTGATACTTTTTTCGGATACGGGTGGCACTGTTGGCGATTCCGTTACCGATGGAACGTTTCGCGAATCAAAGAAAGTAGTCGATTTTGGTTCGTACAAAAATTCGATTGCCTTAATATCATCTTCACCGAACGGCGATTCCCAAGTATTATTATGAGATCAATAAAAAGGATTCATTATATTGTTTTCGATAAATGAATGTTGAATTCCTAATATGTGTCCAATTTCATGTAATAATACCCAATACAGACTGATTTTATCAGAATTCAATACTCCGGTGTTGTAATCCCAATTTTCGTTTTTAATTAAATGAACTTCTCTAGCTGTTGAATTTTTCGTTGGATAGAATGCGTGACCTAATACACTTTTTTCCAAACTATAACGACAAAATTTGGATGTTGAAACATATCGATGTAATGAATATTGAAAGGAGATCACTACATCCGCATTTTTATCGGATACATACGAAAAATTCAATCCTGATACTTTCGACCACTGATTAAAAACTTCGCTTGCTGTATGGATTTGTGTTGACGTTGCTGCGTAAAAATACCACGTTAGTTTCTTTTTTTTCCATTTTTCTTGAGATACGTTATAATCACTTTCATGATCAGGCATTCCATATCGTGATTTTTGCATTAATTTTTCGGTCAATTTATTGAAAGTACCGTCAACTGGTAAATTCCAATATTCTTGAAATATTCGTAGTCCTTCGCGATATTTATCATAGTTCTCTATTGACGAATTATTAATATTGTTTAAGTAACCATATCGCTCCAAATATCGAATCGGAGAAAACGTTGAATAAGTTACCGATATCATGAAGAGAAAAAAAAAATGAATAATGAATATTCATATTCGTAATTCTTTTGAGACACTCACTAATAACTAAACAAACGAAACGGAGTATTTCAATCTCAACGCACTGTCACGCTCGCCTCGACTCAATCACTAAAATGAAAGAACTTCGCGACTCTTCTAAGACTCAATCAGTGAAATGAAAAATGGAATTTGCGTGTTAGAGACCAACACGATGCTTGCCGCAGTACATTGCATACTAAACGAACGAAACGGAGTGTGTTAGAGACCTGCCACCAACCTCGCCTCTTCCGCCTACTTACTCGCGCTTGCCCCGCTCCAATCATCTTGCCTATGCGTATTCGTTTCTCTCTCGCCTACACGCACCTTCCCCGATCGTCTCCCACCTCTCGCTGCACCAATGCACACTCGGCTCTCGCTTCGCCGCCTCTCGCTCTATATATTTGGTGATTCTTTTTTCCGATGCGAAGAAAATACACAAATTTCGACATGTTATTTTATTGATAAAGCACATGATCGTTTAAGTGTTGATATTGTATACAATTGTTTGTTCATTACAATATAGATGTCAAACAATTATTTTTTGAGAATATTTTTTGTATTCATTTTTTCTTTATTCTTCGGTATTCACTTCATTCGTCTCCACCTTCGGGAACTACATCAATGATGTCATTTTCGTGAGATCTAAACACACAGAAAAAAAAAATTAAACATATGGAAATATATCCGTTAATTGATACTATTGCAGCATACTTACCGGATAATTCTTTTCTTCAACGACAGCGGTCCGCGACGAGGAGTATCCATCAAACGTTTTTTCAGAGCCATCTCCGCTGGTGAATTTTTTTTTTTTTTTCTGGAGTGGATGTAGCTTTAAGATGCTTCACTATTTCCTCATCATCGAAGATGCCGTCGTCTTCGTCAAGTAGATTCGCCGCCATCGAATTTTTCTTCAATTGTGCTCCGAACAAACGAACTGTGAAAACGAACAAGCGAGTCATTCGAACCATGATACCTGAGGCGATTTATCTGCGATTTCAAGACAGATTCATTGAATTTCCATGGGCATTTTTGCAAGAGTTAAATGACGAAGTACTCGACCTTCTCTTAGAAGCGGTTAATCGTGCGGTTGAGTACGAACTGCGTGATAATATACTGATCAATGTACCAAGCGGTCAGTACAAGTTTATACATCGAAACGTTATCGGAAAAATCGCCGAACGAAAATGTGGTCCGATATGTGTTGTACTCGAAGACGAAGATCTACGCATTGTGATGAAAATGGAAACACTACCCGAATCAACATGGAAAACACAACTGTCGAACATGAGAAAAGAATCCTGCTCACAGGTATACCATCATGATTTATCGACTCATAAAATCGGAGAGAAAGCTATATTTTATAAACTGGTAAAGGAGGCAGCGGAGGAAGTAGCAGCAGCCGGGGAGCAGGTGGAAGGGGCAGATTATATCTATATCGAAATGAAAAGAAAACTGCCGAAGCAACAGAAGGAAAACGAGGACAACAAACAGAAGCAGCCGGAAGGTAAAAAATATTCAATTAAAAAATAGTCAACAGTAAAAACAAATGTTGATGAAACAATTTTTTTAGCTCAAAAAACCGAGAATCCACAGGTGGAGGAAGAGGAGGAGGAGGAGGAGGAGGAGGAGGAGGAGGAGGAGGAGGAGGAGGAGGAGGAGGAGGAGGAGGAGGAGGAGGAGGAGGAGGAGGAGGAGGAGGACGAGGAGGACGAGGAGGAGGAGGAGGAGGAGGAGGAGGACGAGGAGGACGAGGAGGACGAGGAGGAGGAGGAGGAGGAGGAGGAGGACGAGGAGGACGAGGAGGAGGAGGACGAGGAGGACGAGGTAGTGGTGTTCGAATTGAAGAAAAAAGGAAAAAAGTCGAGCGACAAACAGAAGAAGAAGAAAAACGAAGAAGAGGAGAAAATTCATACTGCACCGGAAATTCGTACTGTACCGGATCCTCCGGAAGGTAAAAAAATATTCGATATAAAAAAAAAATGAAATACTCAAAAATAAATACGAATAATGAGGAAACAATTTTTTTTCAGTTCAAAAAACCGAGGATCAACGTCAGAAGAAAAACGAGAAACAATCAAAATAAATATAACTACAGAAGTGAATCTATATTACAAGGGTGACAAAGTGTAACCCAAATGTAAAATCA
Organism: Ischnus inquisitorius; assembly: GCA_963924025.1. Taxonomy (NCBI): domain Eukaryota; kingdom Metazoa; phylum Arthropoda; class Insecta; order Hymenoptera; family Ichneumonidae; genus Ischnus; species Ischnus inquisitorius. The sequence goes on along the minus strand of OZ001253.1, from coordinate 14,460,615 downwards.
CTCAATACAATCGAAAAAGATTTGTAAAATCAATAAAAAATGATCATTTAATCGAACTACGAATTCATCCTCTCCCTCTTTTCATGAAAAAGTTATATATCATTTTAATTAATTGAAAAAAAATCTCAGTTCAATTATTCTATCGATATCATAATTAACGGAGCGCTCTTTCTCTTTTCTTGCTACAATATGCGATTTATTAAGCAACCGATATCTATTAACGTGTGTAATAAGGAAAGATCGTTAAAAAAAAAAAAATCACCGTCATGGTAAACTGTTGCCATCAACCATACGAGCTATAATTTGTGGACCGTCGAATTGTGGAAAAACTAATTTAATTATCAGTCTAATTGAAAGTCCGCATGGAGTTCGATTTGAAAAATATATGTCTACTCAAAATCGCTTCAACAACCGAAATATCAATATCTTCAGAATCTATTGTCATCGATTGCAGAAATTGGCTATTTCACATTTTCGAATAATTCAGACGTCATTCATCCCGATGATGCATTGATTAATTCAATATTTATTTTTGATGATGTAGCTTGCGATAAACAAGATGTGATCAGAGAATATTTTTCAATGGGTAGACATTTTGAAATTGATTGTTTCTATCTTTGTCAAACTTATGCAAAAATTCCGAAACATCTTATACGTGATAATGCAAATCTTCTAATAATTTTCAAACAAGATAACATGAATCTGCGTCATGTATATAATGATCACGTGAATACAGATATGTCATACGATGATTTTTTCGAACTATGCTCTATATGTTGGGAACAAAAATATGAATTTTTGGTGATAGATAAAGATAGTGCTATACGTAACGGTCGATATCGAAAAGGATTTAACGAGTTTGCAATTATCTGATTCAGTCAGTCGATAATCAGTCACGGTTGACTACGGTCGTCTTTTAATTTCTATAATAGACGAAAGAGTATTCCTACGTCACGTTAGATCATGGAGAAAAATAATAATAAAAAAATGAAATTGTTAAAGGCAAGTGTGTTAAAAAAAATTGCGCGAACAAGTGACATTATACGTGAAAAACATAAGGCATTGAAAATGGGGAAAATTATCAATCAAGAACTAATGGAAGAATCATATAAACCGATAACTGAACCGTTGAAACACTTGGTTCAAGACAATGTATTAAAGAAAAAACGTAAAATCGATACTGATAAAAGTAATCAAAAAAATATATAAAAAAAATGAAATCAGCGAGAATGATAATGATGATGATAACGATGATATCGATGATGATATTAACGATATTATCGATTATAACGAAAAAACCTCTGAAGACCAGGATAAAACATTGGAACATTCTTCAATCACATCAGCAACTCCAACAAACTCAATAGCGACGAAAAAAAAGAGAGTGTTGCATAGTACATCGTTAAACGATCAATCAGCCTCAAGCAGACAAATTTTTTTTTCACCAATTTCACCTCATGAACAATCTATTCGGGAAGTAATCAATCGCCCTGACGTTTCACGATCAATAAGCGAGCAATTGGGGCCTTTAGCGCAAAAATATATCAGTATATTTTTTGGAACGGATTCAAAAAAACAAATCGATTATACATATGGTATACGAAATATCAATATCTTCAGAATCTATTGTCATCGATTGCAGAAATTGGCTATTTCACATTTTCGAATAATTCAGACGTCATTCATCCCGATGATGCATTGATTAATTCAATATTTATTTTTGATGATGTAGCTTGCGATAAACAAGATGTGATCAGAGAATATTTTTCAATGGGTAGACATTTTGAAATTGATTGTTTCTATCTTTGTCATTTTCGAAACGATTCGATGATGATTGGCAATTCGGTGTTTGAAGTGGACAAGGATGATAACCTGCTGATTAATGGAATCCGTTATAAAGGAACACCGGGTATCTTTGAATTGATTTTCATGAGAATACCTGATAACGACATTATCACGACTATGGATATGGAAAAATATAAACAGATATTGATTGCAACCAATGCACATCGTCGAAATTATTCATCGGACCAACAGCTTAGTGGAAATAAAGGGTATAAATATAGAAAAATAATTGCTCCTATGTTTCCTACGCTAACGTCGACGGGAAGTGGTTATACGCCGCATGCAGCAGCCTCTCTACATACAGAAAGCGACGCGAAGCTACCGATGTTCATGTACGACAAACCCTATTCCGTAACAGACTACATTTACTGGAATAATATTAACGAGCTCATCGATAGACTGCGTTTATTGATGGCATCTAAAGATGCCGGACATACTGGCCATGATAACGAAATAATGTCGATACTTGAAGAATTACGTGAAGAAAATATCATTCTATAAATACATTAATCACAGATGCGGAGAATTTAGTATTCGTCTATATTGAGAGCGAGTTGCTTCGTTCGTGAAAAAAAATGTTTATCAATAAATTCGGAAATAATAATAGTGAACCGAAATATCTTATTTCTCGTATTACGACATATGACTCACTCAAATGGAGTAGAGACGATTCAGCATACGATGCGGATTTTGCTTCAATTATCCATTTAGCCGATCAAACGGTTGAGGATAGTGCAGTGAATAAAAATTATTTAGATCATCGTTTAATGAAAATTGATCAAGATTTGCAAAAAAAAAATTTTCCTACTTTTCTAACAAAAACAGAAAGTGAACAAGCTAATGAGCAAATAAAAAAATAATACAGGAAAAAGATAAGATAACGAATGAGGCAAACAATGAATTTCGACAAATATGCCAAAATTTAACGGAAAAAATCGAAAACTTGATTCAAAATCAGAATAAAGTGAATCAACAAGTCATCGACCTTGATCAAGCAATCCAAAAAAATATAAATGAATATGTCAATCAGTTTCGAGAAGAGCGTACTCAAATTGAAAATAACATTGCGAAAATATTCGCAATGAAAACCCAAGAGATTGAAAAAATTCAAAAAGATCTAACAGAACAAAAAAAAAAGATCACTAAAATCGAATCAAATAATTAACTAATCAAGATAATATCAAAACGGATCTACTGAAAACCATGAAAACAGTAGTAAAACATGAAACTTCAATCGACGATTTACGTAATCGGAGTAAAACAGGTAAATACAGATCGAACATAATTCAATCATGAGGAAAAGAAAAGAGGAAGCATCACTTCAAGAATCGAAAAAAATCGTCAACGAACGAAGACAAATAAACGAGGAACTTCATTCATCTCCGCGAAAGAATTTTCGTCGTCGGCGTGTAATCACAAAAGGATACGACGATTTGTGGCAAGCCGACTTGGTCGACATGCGAGCTCATTACCGAGTAAACTCCGGGAACCAGTATATCCTTACTGTTATTGACACGTTCTCGAAGTTTGCTTGGGCGCGTCCGTTAAAGATGAAAAGTTCTGAAAACGTCGTAGAAGCGTTCAACAGCATAATCGCTACATTGCAACGAAAACCGAAAAATATTCAAACAGACGATGGAAAAGAATTTTTTTAATAAAGACTTCAAAAAATTTACGCAAGCAAATAATATTAACCATTATTCTACGTATAGTGTTATGGAAGCCTCAATTGTCGAACGCTGGAATCGAACTCTCAAGAATAATATGTGGAAAGAATTTACCTTTAATGGAAATTATAAATGGATAAATATATTACCAAAACTCGTAGATGACTATAATAAAAAAATGCATAGAACAATCAAAATGAGACCAGCTGATGTGACACCTAAACATAATAAAAAGTTATTATCAACGGTCTATAGCAACGTTAAAATTGCTGCACCTGCTAAGTACAAAATAGATGATTTTGTTCGAATTAGCAAATATAAAATACTATTTAGCAAAGGACATACACCTAATTGGACAACTGAAATTTTTCAAATCACGCGTATTCAAAAAACAAATCCAGTTACATATTTATTACGAGATGCGAATGGAAATGATATTAAAGGTGGTTTTTATGAGCAAGAACTTCAATCAACAAAACAATCGAATATTTATCTGATTGAAAAAATTTTACGAAAAAAAGGTAATAAAATATATGTAAAATGGTTGGGTTTGGATTCATCGCATAATTCATGGATTAACAAAACAGATATTTTATAATTGTGTGAACTGTTTTTGTATCCTCCCTTCACGGTTGACGGACGTAGCATTGAAGGTCAGCGTAACTCGCATTAGCACAGCATAGCTTAAGTCTGGCGAGAGCAACAGCAGCTGCAGCGCATCGAATATAGTCAGCGTGACTCACATTAGCACAGCATAGCTTGAGCCTAGCGACAGCAGTAGCCACTGCAGCTTAACGGTGTAGCGTGAATGCGTGATAAGCAATGTCTCGGTGAGGAGAAGGAAGAGGCAGGCGCCGGCGAGGAGGTAGCGTGCGAGCAGGCAGACATTTACGCTACCGTAAAGCATTGAAAATTAACATGCGTCTGTAGTGTGGAACATCGAAGGTCAGCATGAATCACACTAACGAGGAATGACTTGAGTCTAGTGAAGAGGGGAGTATACAGTTTGCAACGCCTCGAGAAGGCGGGCATTTACTCTACCACCACCACCACCTGATCCGATTAATGAGAAGGGGATAAACGAATAAAACGAATAACGTATCGGTATAGTCATCTCTGTCTTAATGCTACAGTTTACAACAAAAAAAAAAAAAATACGTATCACGAACTTCAAACGAATCAGACAACAGTGTCGAAAGCATTCCGAATAATCGTATAGTCTCTCGTTAGAAAATATCTGTACGATAAATTATTCCGTGTGAATTGATCAAAGCACTGACAAATAATGTATGAAGACAATGAATTTATTCGTGTTGTGTATAATAAAAATATAGATAAAAATGATCGTGGAAGACAGTTTCGTTATCGATATCTGATGCGGAGATGTTTTGTTTCTGTTTTGCGAAGAATCACCTCACTATTGGGATGTGAGGATGATTCAAAAAATAATTTCTTCGTTGAAACAGCTATAACTGAAGACGAATCCCAAAGAGCTATATCCGACGGTGAAATTATGGATATCATCGTTAACGAAGATGATATTCCATTGAATACGGAAATTTGCGACGCACTATGGATGACAATGGTCCGATCATCGCATAAAAAAGTGTTCCACCCGATTTTGAGTGAAATCAATCACATTCTGAAAAATCGAACGCCGACATCTATAAGTCAGTTTCCAATGAAACATGTCCTCGAAATCATCCATCATGACCAGGAAAATTTGAAGAAAAACATCAAGTCAATAACGTATATCGACAAGAAGAATCCGAACGTACTTTTTGGAAGTGACGTCACTATTCACGTCCTCGATCAATGCCAAATGTCCTGGAGTAATTCATGTACCGCACTTTACCTGAATCCAACGTCATTCAAAACGTTGCGTTTAATGTGAGAAAAGTTGAGCATAAATGGTCTCGGAGATGGTGGTGGATATTTACTTTACCCCACCAATCGATCGGATTAATGAGAGGAGGGGGATATGTCGCAGTTTTGTAACAAGAAATATAAAGTATATATCGCGAACTTCAAACGAACAGACAACAGTGTGGAAACCATTGTGAACGATTGCATAGTATCACGTAATATAATATCTGTGCGATTCATTATTCCGTGCGAATTGATTAAAACAATAAGGAATAATGGACGAGGATAACCTTAATGAAGAAAATTAACTTATTGCTGTTGTGTATAAAAAGAAGATGAACCGAAATAAACGTGAAGACCACATTCGATATCGATATCTGATGCCGAGGAAATCCATCAGGCTTGGGACGATTTAACGGAGAATATATTCTTTGAAACGGACGTACTCGAAGAGGAAACCCAAAGAGCTACGTACGATGGCGAGATTACAGATATCATACTCAACGAAGCCGATATTCCATTGAATAAAAAAATTTGCGACGAACTGTGGATGACGATGGTTCAATCGTCGCATCAAAACGTGTTCAAACCGATTTTGAATGAACTCAATCACGTGCTGAAAAATCAAACACCGACATCTATAAAACAATTCAGCGCAATCGATCATATCACGGAGATCCTGTACCATGAAACAGACAACGCGAAGAAAAACATCAAGTCAATAATGTATATTGACGAAAAGAATCCAAACGTATTTTTCGGTAGTGACATCACTATCCACGTTCTCCAACGCAGTCGAGTGTTCTTGGCTCATTCTCCTACACCACTTTATCTGAATCCAACGTCATTCAAAATCATGGAATGAATAAGAAAAAAATATAATATGTAAACACATGCACACACATACATGAAAAAAAAACTCAATTATAAATCTGTATTGACAACATAATGTATACATTGTCGAATCAATAAATCGATTATCACGTCGTTGTGAAACTGAATATATATTACGTATTATCACGTTATCGATCCCAAGCGTATGGAATCAGTCTTATTTATCGACATACCATCAACATATAATCTATTTTATCGACAGTTGTAACAGAAATATTACATGTTACTACTTCATTGATCGCATGAAGTATAGATCATTTTTATCGATAACTATTTTATCGACGTGTGATCAACATATAATCTAATTTATCGACAACACATCATCGGTGGATAAAATCAACATCTACATTAGTCGATAATTTACCAACAAAGTTCGATGAATCTGCTTACCGACTATGAGCCGAACCGCGTACATAACCTCACTCTTTTCAACCTACTACGTCGAAAAAAAAACTCACGAAATTTCGCAAATCGAAATTTTTTTTCTTATAGAGAACCCATGTATAACCTCACTTTTTGACTTCGGGAAACATTTTACGAGGCTGGGTGATTACCCATTTAAACACCATGTATAACCTCAAAAGTGAGGTGATTTAGAAACGCCCTAGCTACACTACTCGTTGGATTGCGAAGCAAAATGTACAGCGTACGAGTCGACGGTCAGGATCGTATGAAGAAGGCAAAGGGGGTGAAAACGGGGGTGGTGGAAGCGACGATCACGTTCGATGATTTCCTGCAGTGTCTCCGTGAGAAGATCATACAGCGTCGAGAACAGCGAGTCATCAAATCTCGTTTGCACAAAGTCTATACGGAGAAGCAAGTCAAGATCGCCCTTAGCCCTCACGACGACAAACGATATTTGCTACCTGACAGCACGGATACGCTCCCATGGGGTCATTGCAGGATACCCCCGGAAATCATGATTGAATGAAAACCCCCATCTTCACCACCAGTGGAGGGTATATAAGTAGCGCCTCGAAGTTATTCGTATCATTGCAGACATGGCGAATATACGCAACGAGTTCAAAGATCGAATCGAATTATTTCTGCAAAATATTCAACAAGTGAAAAATTTGATTGAAACGAGATCAGACTTGCATCTCATCACGCAAACGTTTCAACGTCTCGGCCTATCAGAGCTCTCAGACCCCCACCTTCTTCCCGCTGGTAGAGGGGATACGGGTATATCAACGGTGAACTCGCAGCCTTTCACATCAGACACTCGTCATGGACATTGCGAAGCTCAACAAAATCGCTCTTCTGGAGGATTTCCTCCCGACGAAGCAACTCAGCGCGTTGAAAATCAACGAGACCTACAAGGTCACTGATTTGCGACAAGTCACAACAAAGTATGGACTGAAAGCCGTTGCCAGCCTCGATAACAACTGCCAAGTCTTCCTGCCAAAACGCATCTCGGAGGCATTCGAGAAAGACCAGATCATGTTTGATCAGATGATACACATGGTAGCTCAAGGAGAATTGTTCCTGAAGTACCTGGGCGGTGAAACTTACAAGCATCAAATTCAATTCAGCATCGGCAATAAATAACTTTGTATATTTTTTTATTGAAAATAAATCATCGTTTTATAATAATACAAAAAAGGTGTTTTACAAATCAGACTTATTTATCCAACTATTGTGTGCGGCGTCGAATCCTAGCCACTTGACATGAAGTTGATCTCCATGTTTCTTGAGTACTTTCTCCACAAGATAGACATCAGGGTACTTAGCCTTCAGAAGCTCTTGTTCATAAAAACCACCGGCGATGGGCTCGTCTTGATAGTCCTTTAGTTTGTACGTCACTGGTAGCGTCGGCATCACTCGATTCACAGTAAAAATTTCAGTTGTCCAATTGGGGGTTTTCGTTTCTCCAAAACGTGTTTATTCTTGCTCACTCGTACCTTGTCACCAACTCGAAATCTGGGTACCTTTCGTCTCTGGTGATCGCGAAAAAAACTCAATTTACTAGATGCTGTGACTTCTTTCGGTTTCATTCCGATGGTGCGGTGTTTGGTGTCGTTGTATGCTTTTACAAGATCCGGCAAAATGTCGAGCCACTTGTACGTGCCGCGCAAACTAAATTTTGGCCACATTTTGTTTTTCAGTGTTCGATTGAAACGTTCCACAATGGACGCCTTGAGGTTGCTATGTGTTGAGTAGTGATTGATCCGGTATCGTTCCATGAGACTCTGGAAATGCGCATTGAAGAATTCTTTGCCTTTGTCCGTTTGAAGGTTCAACGGTACTCGTCCTTGTCGGAGCACAGATTCCATGGCTGCAGTGACATCTTGCGCTGTTTTACGCTTCACGGGAACAGCCCAAGCGAACTTGGACATAACATCGATGATTGTTAGCAAGTATTTGGTGTCATTGTTTTCACGAGCATAAGGTTGCATCTCGACAAGATCAGCTTGCCATGTCTCATCGAAACCTCGCACATCGAATTTGCGTCGAGGATAATTGCGGCGAGCTGGTTTATGTAACTCTTCCACTACTCTCCGGTGTTCCATGCTGTGTCCAATGCAGCCAGGGATTTGGAATTGCGAATCGCCAACTCTAGATTAGTTTCGACGTTTATCTAGATTATCTTTAATCTCTTCTCCACCTGTTCTTCCAGAATTTAGATCTTCAGTTGGAGATCATCCAAATCCTGTCGTTGTCTAGTTGTGATACTAAAAATGACACCCAATTCTTGTTGTATCAAGCGTTTTACGAGACTTAAATTTGTAGCATCGAGTGGCTCTCGTGACTCGGCAACGTTGCACAATCTCTTGCCCTCAATGTCGTATTGGTTATCAGCGGTGAACTTGAATCCGAAACCCGGAAGGCCACGTGTACCTTCTATTCGTCCTAATTGTCGTCCGAACACGTCAACGCTCATTGTTGAATTGAGGTGTTTGTCACTCGTTCACCTCTATTAAGGGGGATGAGTCACCTAAAAATAAAAAAAAATCGATTTTTTTTTTTAATTTTTTTCTTTAAGTACATACTGTTTACTACCTACATACTAATTTTCAGATCAAAATTCCAAAAATTACCAAAGTTAGAAGCACTTTAGTAAGATAACGAATAATTATTGAGTGAATTATTGAAAAATTATTTTCTCGATGGTAAAAAAATCTGAAAAAAATCATACATATTACAGATACTCAAAAGATTCATTTTGCACAATAATAATTCCAAAATGTTATTAACAAATTGATTTAAAAAAAAATTGTTTAACAATTTTTCTGGTAAGTCATCTTTTTTTTTATAAAAATGATTCGTTCATTCTTTTGAATACGTATGAATTTTCTAGATTTGTAAATTCACTTTGAATTTCATGGTTTTTGACAATTTTTTTCAAATAAACAAAATTAAACTCAATTTAGAAATCCGAAAAAATTCATACGTATTCAGAAAAATAAATGGATCATTTTCATAAAAAAAAAAGTTGGGTTCCCGGGAAATTTGTTGTGTTTTACGAAAACGCTATTGGTCGGTAACGATTTACCGACCCTGCGGTCGTTACTTCCAATCGATGCGAGTTAGATCGCCGCCGCTACCGCGCTCCGTCGAGTCTACGCTGCACCGGCGTCCTGCGGCAGCCATGATTGTTTTTACTCGATGTGTCAACCGCGTAAAGAACCGGCATCCGGAAAATTGCAATTATTCATGTGCGAAGTGGTTATAGTTTTCGTGAACGAATGACATAGATTCTATATTTTTCAGTGATATTATGAGAATAATATTTGTGCCGTGACAGCGTCGGAAAGCACCAAATACTGAATCAATAACCTATTGTTGAAACGTCAATGGCGCGACGGTATTTTTTTCCGAATTTCACGATATTTTATTTTGTAATAAAAATATGTACGAGCTTATCGGATGGCCAAGTAACATTTTTTTTTTCAATTATTTTTATGTCATTTTTTTGACAGTGCTTTCCTTGACAGTTGTGAAAAATCGCTCGGGCGATTCGCGGATCGCGGAACTTTTTATTGAACGTCATTCGCCTCGACAGTTTTTTTTTCTAATTATTTTTACGATTTTTTTTGCGTTAAAACAATTTTTTGGTGAAATAAATCATTTTTTTTGTGTGAACGAAAAAAAAACTTTAGTTTTTCATGCGACAAATTAAAAAAAAAAATTTTGAGTCATCAAAGTTGATTACCTTCACCAAACTTTGAAAATCATTTCCCGACAAGTATATTTCTCTTCGCTTGTCGTAGCTTTCGGACCAGACGAGTCAACGGATCTTGGCATTTGACGTCTCATTTTATTCGCAACAGTAGTCATTCCGGTCCGAATGTGGGATTTTAGGATGCGAGGTAAAGTTAAGTTGTTGCGAGCTGTTTTATAACTTTTTTTTCAAGAAATTAAAAAACATTGTTTTTTTTTTCACATTATAGCTTACCATTTCTTCCGGAGAGCATTTAAAGAAAAATCCCACATTCGGACCGGAATGACTACCGGTGCGAACAAAATGAGACGTCCGAAGCCAAGAGCCATTGATTTTTGTGGCCCGAAAGCTACGACAAGCGATTTTTTTTAAACTTGGTCTCACAACGTTACAATTCGCTGAAAGACTCCAAAAAAATTCAAGAAGATAGTTAAGTATATGTATTTCAGGTGGGTGGAATCCCGCTTGAATTTACATTTGAAATCAAGCCGAAAAAAATTAACAATAAAAAATTTTTTTAGGTGACTCAGCCCCCTTAATACACTATTCCAGCTTCACGCAATTCCTCAATGATCGAGACAATCTCGTTGACGTGACTTGGATTGCCAGCCGATCGCTCAGCAATCAGCAGATGTAGTCTATCAACGAGTTCGTTAGGGTCGTCCCAGTACACGTAATCCATGCGCGTACTACTTCTCGCAATCTTGTATCGCGGTAGTCCTGAACCAACTCTCTTTCGAGACGGTGTGCCACCGATTAATGGAGCTATATACATTTTATACTTGTTGGTGTTTTGCTTGTGTACGACTTCATCCGGGCTGTAGTGTTTCCTGTAGGCATTCGTCTTTTGCAGGATTTTTCCATAAGTATTTTTATCTTCGTCGCTAATGAGATCCGCATCGGGTTGTTTTCTAAAGAGCAACTTGAACAAGCCAACATTCGAATGATACTTTTCGTTAACCACAATCACATTTTTGTTCGCAAACGTTATCGGTGAATCTCCAATCATCAGTGTACCGTCTGCTAGCTTCCGAACTCCATAAGTCGTATCGAGAAATTTTTTTCGATTCATATTGAGAAGGTGAAGATATTTATTGATAATTGAATTGCCTCTTTCCGTTGAATCTTCTATTTCCATTGATTCGTTAGTACCGTCGTCGTCGTCGTCGTCATCGTATGCCGTCTTGAATGGAGAAGCTTCCCAGTCTGGATTCTCTTCCTCCTTCTTCAAGCTTTGAATTTCATTCTTAATTTCGCGTCTGTTAGTGTCGGTTGCGGTGACGAGTCGTTCCAATGGATTAACGATTGGTTTGAATGTGCCACCCCACGCTTTATCCATTGTCTGCTTGCCCTCCTTGAGCAATTTGTATTTGCGCCTAACTGCATCTCTCGCTTTGTCGATCTGACGGAGTATTTTTTTCTCTCGACGGAACTCCGTCGCGATATCATTGCTTTGACCTTTCATGATATACTGAGAGTTTTACTTCGTACGCGATATATTTCTAGCAAAGCAGTCGAAGCCTTTTCTGTATCGGCCGTGGTCGAGTCCTCTAAGATCTTTGTCGATTACCAGGAAACCGTGATCATCATTGTTCCAGCAGGTGGCGCACAATTCTTTGAACTGTGCGTAGGACATGTCCGTATTCACGTGGTCGTCATAGACGTGCTTGAGATTTACATCGTCTTGTCGAAAAATCACCAGCAGATTAACGTTGTCGCGTACGAGATGTTTAGGAATCTGCGCGTAAGACTGACACAGGTAGAAGCAATCAATATTCATGTGTCTACCCATACAGTAGAAAGCCCTGACATTGTCTTGTTTCTCGCAGGCTATATCGTCGAAAATCATGATAGAATTGGGGTTAGCGTCTGCGGGCGAAACAACTTGATCGTGTTCACCGAATGCAAAGTACTCGATACCCTCTACGGGTCTGAGGAGTTTTTCGAAAAACTTGTACTTTGATTGACTCAGAGACTTTGAATAAACGTACACATTTTCGAATCTCAATCCATTGGGATGAGTGATGAGAGCGAGTAGTGCGTTCGTTTTGCCACAATTCGATGGGCCGCAAAACACTGCACGTATACTGTCAGGCAGCAATTCGCCATGACGCGTCCGAATACTTTTTTGCTCTGTAAGAGCATCGAAGTTTGTCACCGGCAGCTTGTGTGATTGCTCTCTGAACTCCATGATGACTGAGCTGTCAGGGTATAAATAGCGCGCTTATATACCGTCGCTTTCATTCGTCGACCAGACACGCTAGTGGAATGATCATACACAAGGCTCAAGGCGTCCTTAACAAGATTATCAACAACCTACCTTTCGAACTTCATGTACCGGGCTATCAATACTGTGGACCAGGCACGAAGCTAGCGAAACGTATCGCTCGCGGTGATCCTGGTATAAATCCTCTGGACGCAGCCTGCAAGGAGCACGATATTGCGTACTCGAAGAATCGTGAGAACGTCGAAGCGCGCAACGCAGCTGACAAAGTTCTGGCAGAAAAAGCCTGGCAGCGTGTCCATTCAACTGACGCTAGATTAGGCGAAATGGTTGCCGCATACGCTATATCAAAAACCATGAAAGCGAAATCCAGTCTTGGTATAGGGCTGAAGAAGAAGAAGAAGAGGCAGGTCATGTTCTCCAAGTTCGTGAAAGCTGTTTCCGAATCATCGGGGAATAACTCTCGTGAGGTGATTCGATCGGCGTTGGAGAAGGCTCGCGACGCCGTGAAAAAAGCGGGTGGAAGAAAAAATATCCGTGTACCACGTGTACTACCTATTCCCCAAAAAGTTTGCCGGTTTGAGTGCAACGGGAGCGTTGGCAGGTGGCGCTGCAGAAGTGGCGAAAGCTGTAAACGATGCTAGTGCAGCCAAGCAGCAGTTGGCCGAGAGTCAGCGACACGATCAAGCGATGGAAGCCATCGCTCTCGGCAAAGGTCTCTATCTCAAACCGCACAAGACGGGATTCGGTCTGCGCCTACGAACAGAAAAAAAAACTCCGTCTGCCCAAACGAGCTCTAACGGACGCTGATCTTCTCAAGCATGCGCGCGGGATTCTCCATTTCCGCGGTGTATTCATGAGGAATGCGTTACCGCCTGATGGGCCTCCTTATCGCGAGTCTGCTATAATTAACCTTGACGACAAAGATGGACCTGGAACTCACTGGGTGGCATATCGAAAAAATGGCAGTAAAGTCGTGTACTTTGACAGTTTCGGAGATCTTCAACCACCGCAAGAACTGATGGAGTATCTCGGAGTCGATGAGGTTCAATACAATCACGCAAGATATCAGGATTACGACACTTACGAGTGTGGCCACCTTTGTCTGAAATTCTTATATAAGAGTTTGTAGAGTGTATATCAAGACAGTTGAATACGATCTATCATGGAAGAAGCATTGACGCTCAATCTAACTGGAACATCGTCTACACTAGAAGCACAATACTTTTCACCAATCGAACTTTCGCCGTGCAAGCACTACGTTCTTGGTCTAGTGGAATTGCTAACCTTCAACTCCATACCAAACATCGATGTTGGTAAAAACAAGTTTTACGTGGGCAACGAGGTGATCGTTCTGCCGACTGGAAGTTACGAGATCGAAGATATAGAAAAATATTTGGAGGAGGCGCTTAAACCGAAAGGCATGTCTATCAATCTCAGGCCCAACAACAATACACTGCGCATTGTGATAAAGTGCAGCCATAACATTGATTTTCGACCGCAAGACTCGATAGCCCGTCTTTAGGGATTCACTCGACGCGAGCTATCGCGAAATCAGAGTCACAGCTCAGATTTACCAGCAGCCATTCTCAAGGTCAACGCATTGCGGGTCGAGTGCAATATAACTACGGGGGCGTACATCAACGAACACAAAGTTCATACGATACACGAATTCTTCCCAGCAGTGCCGCCAGGATATAAGATCATTGAAGTTCCATCGCAAGCCACCTCGACAAAGTTGGTAAACAATGCAATTACTCATCTATTCGAGGAAATTCGGTACGAGATTAATGCCATAGAGATCGACTGAAAAAAGAATGTTGGCTTGACATGTCTCATGAAAGGTTATGCGTCGTTGAGTCCTGGTCAGAGCGCCATCATTGAAAACGCCGGCTGGCTCGATGTCGAAGAGACTAAACAACTCACAGATGACAGAGGGTACTTTAATGTATGCATACCGTTCGCTATGATTCTCGGATTTGCCGTGGGCTATCAGAAAATTGTCGTCAACACGAAGCATGAGCTCATTCTCACGAGATCGAGGAGCAACACGAACGCCGTTGTACAAACGGCTGATGAGGACTTCAAAATTGAACTTACCAGAATTAAGTGGCTGATGCCGTACGTGACGCTCTCGGATAAACGCAAAATACGTCTACTCAGCCATATCGAAAAAGCCGTTAGCATGAGTTTTCGTACCTGGGAGTTGTACGAATATCCCATGCTTCCAAACACGACGAAACACGTTTGGACGGTGAAAACGTCCGATCAACTGGAGAAACCACGCTTCGTTATTGTGGGTTTCCAGACAAATCGAAGAACGGTCAAAACAGCAAACGCCAGCCGCTTTGATCATTGCCGAATTACCAATGTGGAACTTTTTCTCAACTCTCAGTGTTATCCGTACAGTAGCCTCAACCTCTCTGTGAGTCGCAATCAGTACGCCATGTTGTACGAGATGTACGCCAACTTCCAGAATGTATACTACGGCAAAGAATCGGAACCCATGCTGGCGAAGAAAGATTTCCTTGCGCATGCGCCACTAATCGTGATTGATTGCTCGAAACAGAACGAGTCGCTCAAACAGGCTGCAGTCGATGTTCGGCTGGAATTGGGGGCTGAAACAAATTTCCCCCCAGGAACTACGGCCTACTGTTTGATCTTGCACGATCGAATTGTAGATTACAATCCAGTAAGTGGGGATGTGAAAAGACGACTATAAAAGTCGAGTGCGAAGCAGAATTACAATCATTTGCCATGGAGTACGTGGTGGACATGCAAGGGTTCCAGCAGCCCGTAAACAACTTTGTCCTCAAGGAACTCGCTACGATACCGCTCAAATATGACCTAAAGCCTATGGTTTTCCTATTCAAATCTCCAACGCAATGGTATGACCTCCCGGCTAAGTACAAGAGTGTCAATGTTTGGTTGGAACGCAACTACCATCATCTGCCCTGGAGCTCGGGAGAGTTGCCTTACAACGAAGTTGAAAACGTGCTTCGATCCGTCTCGCACAACGCTAGCACCCTCTACGTGAAAGGAGACCAGAAGAAAAAATGGCTCGAACAGTTCGGGTTCAATGTACGAGATGTCCCGGATTGCCCGTCTCTCAAGAGACTACACCCTAAAAGAGTAGAGACATCTTGCCCCCTCATAATGATCTGGCAGTTAAAACCCAATGCGCACTCCGCAACGCGCAACTGCTGAAGAAATTTCTTCGGGCCAATGATCCATCGCTCGAAAGATCGCTCAAGCTGTTCCATCGCATCGGACTACAATCGTTCATGGAACCTAGAGACATTGCCCAGCTGCCCAAAGAATTCATCATTACCTTCGCCGCGAATAGCGTCGAGCTTGCGTGGGATAGATTGCCCGAGCACCTCAAGCAAGACCCCGAAGTTGCGGAGTGTCGGCGATGCCAAGAACACTTCCCAATGGAAAATGAATTGTTTGCCCCAATGAAGAGGGAGTGTATTCAATGTATCAATATGTAAAGAGAGCATTATTTTTTGAATAAACGAAGATTTTTAAGTGAATTTATGTATCTCGACAATTCAGTTCAAACTTCCCGCCACGATTGCTTTCGACCCTCATACAAATGTGATGATCTGGTAACCCGATCGATGAGGTTAGGTATCTTGATCCATTAAGGTAGGTATCACGATCGATGCTATCAGCCATCCCGATTGAGCCTATTGTTACGTCACGCACTTTCGGGATGTCTTTGCGGATTTTCGCGCGGCTCCTCGACCGAACCGAGAAAGGAGCTCAGCTGCACACTCGCAGAAAGGAAAAAGAAGACTGAGGAAAAATGTCTCATAATGCTGTGTGGGCGGGGGAAATTTCGAGGGAGACTCGAAAATCGAGAATTGTTTAAAATTCTTCGAGACCCGCCCCACCGAAGCCATTAAAATAATTCTGTCATCGTTCGACAAGACCGAGAAAAATCAACAGCATCCACCCGCTCGAGTTGCTCGAGCATTCAAAGAGGCCCTTATCTGAGAGCGAGAAACCACGGCTCGATCATGAACACCGAGCGCGTGGCAATAATGCAAAGAAAGAAAGGCACCAACACTATCAAGAAGTGCCGGCTCACGTACAAGGGGCCAGCCGACTACCAAGGGATGCGACTGTTGCTAAGGCTCGGCGCGCTTGTGTCCGCCGGAGCCCACCAATACTACGAGGCGTCGACGCTCATATACACGAGCGCCCGATGACTTCGCAGCGAGAAAATCAACACCCCGAGCGACGATACTGTTGAAGTTACATTCACGATACGTGGACGAGCTGTGGATGTATTCAATTTGATATGTTTTTGTTATACGAACGTTTGTCAATTCTTTAAAAGAAAAGCTGTCCTCAGTTCATCTTGATATCTAGTTAAATAAAGACATACGTCACTTCGTTAATATTATTTTCACCGTTACTCTTAATTTACTCCGTCAGCAGGTTATGGGCCCAGTAAATCGGAAGGAGAGTAAATGGTTGAGAATATTCGAAGGAAGACTCTACTAAGTCAAATGTCGGTTTAACATTTTCGTCGAGCATATACAAAAAAAAAAAAAAATGTCCGGGACAGTGAGAATTGAGCTACTGAACAAGGAAAATTTTGACACTTGGAAGATCCAAATGGAAGCTCTACTCATCAAGAACGATTTATGGGGATATGTGAGCGGTGAAACGGAGGAACCGATTCTCCGTGAAAACAACGCAGCCGAAATAAGGGCATGGGAAATCAACAATAAGAAAGCGAAGTCGGATATTGTTCTAGCGATAAAGCCTTCTGAGCTTAAACAGATAAATGGATGCACCACATCGAAAGCCGTGTGGGAAAAGCTGCGAGCGATCTATCAATCGAAAGGACCGGCACGAAAGGCCACGCTCTTGAAGAAATTAATGCTACATCAGATGGACGACGGCGGAGACGTACGAGAACATCTCAACATTTTTTTCGATAATATCGATAAATTAAGCGAAATGGACTTCGCGATCAATAAAGATCTTTTGACTGTCATGCTTTTATACAGTCTTCCGCCGAGCTTCGAAAATTTTCGTTGCGCAATCGAATCTCGAGATAATTTGCCAGAACCGGAAAGTTTGTGAGTGACAATCGTTGAAGAGTACGACGCGAGGAAGAATGATACACGTAACGTAACACCGAATGCGATGATCGTGAAAAAAACAATTCGGGAAACGAGAAAAAAATACGAACAGCAAGAGCAATGGAAGCGTGCAGAAGAGCGGAAATTTCAAATACAAATGTCATCGTTGCCGGAAAGTCGGACATATGGCAAAAGATTGCACCGAAAACGTGAAGAAAGACGATAAGGCAAATAATGCTGAAAAAGATTTGAGTTTCTACGTATCGGAAAATGAGTCGGAAAAACAAAAGGCATTCAGCGGAAGTTTGACATCTGAACGAAATGCTTGGTATTTGGATAGCGGATGCACGACTCACTTGTGCAAAGATTCGGAAGACTTTGTAGAAATCGTAGATACGAGGCCCGGGAAACTAAATCTAGCGAGTAGCGCATCAACGCAAATTACGGCGAGGGGGGTTGTATCGATTGAAACAGAACTTGATGGACAAACAAAGAATGTTAAGCTACACGATGTATCGCACGTTCCCGATCTACGAACGAATTTGTTATTTTCGGAAAGATCACAGATCAAGGATTCACGGTGGTTTTCGATCGCGATTCTGCTGAAATAAAAAATAAAAACGGAAATACGGTTCTTCAAGCCAATCGAAACAACGGACTATATTTTTTACGCGAAAGAACTAGTCAATGCAACTCTACGTCTGAAGCGAATGCGACAGGAACAGAACCGACTGTAACAGAAACTTGGCATCGTAAAATGGGGCATTTGAATATAAGAGACCTTCAAGAGAGCCATCGAAGAGGAACAGTACAAGGGATGAATTTGGACGATACGTGCGAAAATTTCGACTGCGAAGTTTGTATTCGCGGAAGAATGACGAGGAGCCCGTTTCCAACGAGAGCAGATCGATCGTCGGAATTATTGGAGATCGTTCACTCCGACGTATGTGGGCTGATGAGAGTCGAATCGAACGGAAAGTCACGATATTTCGTAACGTTTATCGACGATTATTCCGGCTGATGCGAGGTTCGTTTTCTAAAAGAAAAAGGTCAAGTTCTCCAAGCGTTCAAGGACTACAAAGCGTTCGCTGACAATCAAATCGGGAAAAGAATAAAATATCTGCAATCCGATAACGGAAAGGAATACGTCAATAATTTCTTTAACGAATTTTCGAAAACGAACGGAATCGGACGAAGGTTAACCGTTACGCATACTCCGGAACAAAACGGTGTCGCGGAAAGAAGAAACCGTACACTTGTGGAAATGGCACGATGTATGGTCATTCAGTCGGAACTTCCATCATCCTTCTGGGAAGAGGCGATAAATACCGCGGATTACACACGACACAGATGCCCTTCGAGAAGTCTGAACGGAAAAACCGCATTCGAAATATGGACTGGAAAAGTACCAAACGTACGATACTTTCGAGAATTCGGATGCGAAGTTTTCACTTTGAATCGGGGGCCGAATAAGGGAAAATTCTAATCTCGATCCGAAAAGGGCATTTTCGTCGGATACTCAGAAGAATCGAAGGCTTATCGCGTATGGATTCCTGAAGAAAGAAAAGTGGATATCACGCGCGACGTAAAATTCATTCGGAAAACACAAAACGCATCCAAAAAACATTACGAGGATTTTATGCAAAAAAAAAACCGTGGAGCGAAAATCAGTCGATTTTCCCATCCTCCTCTCGTAAATGTGGAAGAGGATCAAAATGACGATTGGTTCGATGCAGAAGAAAACGACGCTGGGAACGACGAACGAGAAGAAAATAACGACGATCGAAACGACGATCGAGACGGTGGAACTAACCGTCGAAACAGCGAAAACGAAACGGACGACGACGTTACCGATATTGGCAACAGCCAGGAAGCAAGCGGATCACACAATCAGCAAAGAAGAGGCCGAGGCCGACCGCGAAAGATTATGACTGGACTCAGGGGAAGACCGGAGAAACAATATCACATTGTCAACGACGTCGACGAAATCGAAGAATTCGTGGGCCTGGCAGAAATCCCTATACACGATGCTATACAAGGACCTGATCGCGACGAATGATTCGAAGCAATGGCAACGGAACTGCGCTCGATTTTAAAAAACGATACTTGGACGTTGGTCCATCGTCCGGAAAATCAGAAAATTATCGGCAGTCGCGTCGTATTGAGAAATAAATACAACGCCGATAGTAATCTGGAGAGACGAAAAGCCAGAATAGTAGCAAGGGGATTTTCTCAGCGTCCCGGAATAGATTTTGACGAGACATTTGCTCCGGTAGCTCGTATCGGTTCGATCATGATCACATCTCTGGCGGCGCAATATGGGATGAAAATGAAACAATTCGATGTGACAACCGCGTACTTGAACGGCGTCCTCGACGAACAAATTGTCATGCAAGTACCCGATTACACAGAACAAACATTACAGAAAATTATTACATCCAAACCACGAAACAGCGAAATCAAGAAAAAGGCCGAGAAGATGATACTGGAATTGCAAGAAGGGAACAAAGTGTGTCACATGAAAAAAGCCCTCTACGGTTTGCGTCAGGCTGGACGTCGCTGGCATATCAGATTATGCGAAGAACTCGATAAATTCGGACTCACGCAGTCTGACTCGGACCCATGCATATTCTATTCGGGACGAGGGGAAGATGTTTTCCTGGTGGCGATCTACGTAGACGATATTCTGGCAATTTCAAGAAACGAAAACATGGTAAAAAGATTCGAGAAACACTTATCGAAGGCTTTCGAAATCAAAAGCCTAGGAAACGCAAAATATTGTCTAGGTATCGAATTCTCCGAAAACGGAGACGGTATTACCATGACTCAAAAGGGATACGTGAAAGACATCCTAGAACGTTTTGGGATGCTTGACTCAAAGCCGGTAATTAATCCATTGGATCTCGGTGCGAGATTGAAGAGAAACGACAAGAACTCCGATACCGAAAATACTAATAAGATGCCGTACAAGTAGTTGATCGGAAGTTTAATGTACTTGGCTATATGCACAAGACCGGACATCTCTCACGTAGTTAGCTACTTGAGCCAGTTTAGTTCCTGTTACGATTCTACGCATTGGACCGCAGCAAAACGTGTACTTAGGTATTTGAAAGGAACCGAGAACGTCGTAATTCGTTACCAAGCGACCCTTCAGCCCTTGAAAGGATACGTTGACGCGGATTGGGCAAATTGTGTCGACGATTGACGATCGTACACTGGCTACGTTTTCATATTGGGAGGATGTCCGATCTCTTGGGAGTCAAGGAAACAGCGCACCGTAGCTCTTTCATCGACCGAAGCCGAATATATGGCGTTGACAGAAGCAGCAAAGGAGACGCTATATTTACGACGATTTTTAATGGAACTCGGTTTTGAACCGTTGGGATCCGTAAATCTACTAAGCGATAACAACGGTGCTCAAAAGTCGGCGAAAAATCCCGTTTTCCATAATCGAACAAAACATATAGATGTTAGGCATCATTTCGTTCGAGACATCTTGAAGAATGAAGATCGTTTCAAGATCGATTACGTTTCGAATAACGATATGGCTGCCGACGTTTTGACGAAGGGTTTGTCGGGACCCAAACATCGTAAATGTCTCGAGCTGTTGGGAATTGGTAATATCAAATGAATGAAGAGTTAAACCGTCCACATCTCGAGGGGAAGTGTTGAAGTTGAATTCACGATACGTGGACGAGCTGTGGATGTATTCAATTTGATATGTTTTTGTTATACGAACGTTTGTCAATTCTTTGAAAGAAAAGCTGTCCTCAGTTCATCTTGATATCTAGTTAAATAAAGACATACGTCACTTCGTTAATATTATTTTCACCGTTACTCTGAATTTACTGCGTCATCAGATACCGACGCCTCGGGTCAACTATATGCTTCAGGCCCATTGATGCCGAAAAACTTCCGATTTCCTCCGACGAGTGCAGCACCTCCTGGACAACCCTTACAGCCCCGAAAAACGTCCGTTTAAAGAGATTCCCAATAGCTCGCGAATTAACTGATTAACGTAGAATCACGTATGTACGAAAATCTTGGGTCAGGTCATCCTTTACACTATTTTTAGTTATATTTTTTATATTTTTCCGCGTAATTTCCCATTTGCACTTTATAGCCAAAAATGGCCGGTACCTGCGAACTACCTGGGTATTATCCGAGAACCCTTCTGGTCTTTTCCCCTCATAAAAATTACAATTTGAAAAATCGAATCGCAAGGCATATTGTTCAGTAAAAATTTATCTACGTATTACTCATAGACTAAAAATCTAGCCAAAAGATCTCACGCCTCGGAAGATTCGATTTCTTTTAAACATTGAGCTCCAAGAAGTCATTGAGCAGTTAGGATAAACAGGAGATGATAAAATTTTAGCGTTCAAAAAGAATATCGCATTGCACAGGAAATTTTCGCCCAAACTAGCTCGGAGAGACTCTTCTAAACATTTGAGTTGGAATAAATAAAGTCAAGCGGTCTCCGGGTCAAAACAGAGAGAGATCGTATTGCGCCGCCGATTCATGGCTGACGAAATCGCTACGCTGAGAAAAAGAACAGAGGAGTGCACGTGGTTGCTATTCAGCAACGACGGAGGGAACCTTTGTATCAGCATAGTCTTCTTGGTAAAGAGAAAGAGAACAAGACAGAGAAAGGCGATCGTGTGCGTGTGGCCCACGAGAACAAGGAACGCCAAGAGTCACCCCTGGAGGGGTAGCGGATGGCTTGGGCTTGGGCTCGCGGGTCAGTGCGGCGCACGTGATCACGCCAGGCGAGTAGGAAAGGGACCCGCCACCCACTTGACGCCCGAGGCGACCGGGAAGGCCCACCCTGTGGCAATAAATGAATTATCTAGACCAATAGGAGGCAAGCCGAAAAAACCAAGAGGCACGAAGATACTCTCCCAGCTAGGGTAGGGATAGAGGAAGAACAAAGCTCGAACATCTAAAAATTATTAAATAATCCGGAAATCATTATAAAATCAGTAACAACAATACTAAAACGTTATGAATGTTGAAAAACTATAGCTCGAAGTTTGAAAGTTCTCTGTCAAATGGAAAGGCTTGTATCAATTAATTACTTAATTAATTAATTAAATTCGGAAATTATTAGGAAAGATTTAAAAACACCAACAAAAATCAATTATCAAAGAAATCGGTAAATTTTCTGTTATTTTATGCGAAATTTAAATTCATTTATATATCGATCTGTCAAGATCGACAGCAATCAAGAATCAACAATTATGTTGAAAAATCAGTTGGGAATGCAAGAATAAGAACGTCAATATACAGTGAGGTTTTCTTGGAACTAGACAGGGCTCGAGCGCGCGAGCCGCAGAGTTCGAATCTGATTGGCTGCCGCCGTCCGATGGCAGTGCGGCTCAACTCGAAGGCGACCGCGTACTAACCTGGCGTTAGAGGACATGAGGGGGGGAAGGTAAGGGGAGACCGTGGTCGGGACTAGGGACGCGACGACAACGTAAGCAGCTTGATGGGCCGCGTGTAAACGTTTCGGAGTAGATACAACTTGGCGGAACTTTGTCAAGTCAATACGCATGTTGAAAATCCATTGCTACAGTATCACGCATGCTGATAAGATATTGCATCTACTAAAAAGGTCCATAAGGTTTTTATAGTTCAAATTGTTGCACGTAAGTTGTAAAAAAAATTGCGAATAAACAAATTAATGTTATACAATAAAAGAATTGTAAAATTTTTAAAAATTGAAAAATAATAATATCCAATTTTTTACTATGATAATGATGCTTGATGAGATGCACCATTTGCATCATCGAAAGGAATAATATTGTTTTGCATTTTAACACTATCATTGATGAACATGACTCGTGAGTGACTCATTCACACAAATTACCCCAAAAGTTGTGCTCCTGAGAAAATGTTGGAGACTTTTATTCGCAACTATTTAGAAAACAGACGAACAGACGTAAAAGTTCCACAATTTATGAATTGCACATATTAAACCACAATTTGTTAGTTAGTTTCGACAGTTGTAAATTGTTTTGAACTATTGATTACTTTTATCAATTTATAATTGCAAAATTGGATTTTTCCATTTGGCATTATTTTTCATTAATTACTTGCAAGAACTAGCGTAATGAAGCTTGAATGGAACTTTTTAAAGAATGCAATCTACTTATCGGTATGAGCTGTGGCAAGGTGGCAATGCATTCCCACAATGCGGATCTGACAAATTACACGAAAATCGAATAGAACATTTTTGGTTCGATTAAAAGAATTGCGAAAAAGTAGTGAGAAAGCTAAATTCTTATTTTTTATATGTTAAAATGGTTTTGTAATTCTTTACTTGCAAAAATGGATTTTTGTATTCGGGACTATTTTTCTCCAATTCCTTGCAATATTGGATAAAGTCATAACATTTTAATGGAACATTTTATTACATGCAATCCTCTTATCAGTACGCACTGTGACAAAGTCGCAATACATTTTTAGCACGCGTATTTGACGAAGTTTTCCTTTTGCGAGAAAATCGATCGTGACCTTTTCGATTCGAATCGATGAACAGAAAAAAAAATTATACGAGATGTTCTTTTTGAATCGGTTAAATATTTTTTTGAACCTCTAATTGCAAAAATAAATTTTTGCATTCTCAACTACTTTTTCGAAATTAAGTGCAACAATTTGGAAGATAAAGTTCCTATGGCACTGTTAATTTGCTTTAATCCTCTTATTGAATAGAATCTTTTCTATTCGAATTTATGAGTTTTATTCGAAAACAATATTGAAAATTCCAATTTTTTTTTATGCTTTTAATTTTATTTAAATTTTTTTATTGCAAAGAGTAATTTTTTCCTTCGCAATTTTTTTCCTGTATTGACCGCAATCATTTGCGCGTGAAGCTCTTGTCATCATTTAATACAATCTCCTTATCAGTAAGCCCTGCATTAAGGCATGCTTACTACGGGTATTTGACAAAGTTTTGATTTACTTTCGAATCTTTTATATTCGAATCGACGAGCTATATTGGAAAAAACACGAGAAAATTTGAGATTGTAATTTTGCAATTGTTTAAATATTTGAATAATTTGTTTATTGCAATAACTACTTTTTTAATTCGCAACTATTTTTTCCGATTTAAGAGCAAGAATTTGGACAGTAAACCCCCTACGAAACTTTTCATTTTCGCCGATCCCCTTATCAATACGCGCTGTGATAAGGTTGCTATGCCTGTTTTCTATGCATATTTTACGAAAATTTGATTTGACAAGAAAAGTGGAAAGCATCTTTTATATTCGAATTAATGAACAATTTCGAAAAATCAAGTAAAAAATCGAAATTGTTATTTTTCTATTGTTTGAATATTTTGACGATTTCCTTATTGAAAATATTATGATTCTCATTCGCGACTATGTTTTCTGAATTAAGAGCAAAACTTTGGAAGACAAAGTTCCTATGGCACTTTTCATTTGCTTTAATAGCCTTATCACTAGGCGCTCTGATATGGTTGTATTGCATGCTCACTACGCGTATTTGACAAAGTTTCAATTTGACAAGAAAAGTGAATATGATCTTTTATATTCGAATCAATGAACTATATTCGAAAAATCAAGTAAAAAATCGAAACTGTTATTTTTTTACTGTTTAAACCTTTTTATAATCTTCTTATTGCAAATATTAATATTTGCATCCGCGACTATTTTTTCTGAATTAAGGTCAATTCTTTGGACGATGAATCCTCTATGGAACTTTTCATTTTTTTCACTCGCCTTATTAGTACGCATTTTGATAATTTCGCAATGCGAGTTTTCTACGCATATTGTACAAAGTTTTGATGTTACAAAGAAATTGAATAGAATCTTTTTTATTCGAATCTATAAACTATATTCGAAAAAACAAGTGAACGATCGAAATTGTTATTTTTTAATTGTTTAAATATTTTTGGAATTTTCATATTGCAAAAATTGATTTTTTTATTCGAAACTATTTTTTTAGAATGGAGTGCAGTAATTTGAACGATAAAGTTCTGTGACAATTTTCATTTGATGCAACTCGCTTATCAGTACGCGCTCTGATAAGGTTGCAATGCGTAAACACTACGCGTAACTGCCACAGTTTCGATTTTACAAAAAAATTGAATAGAGTCTTTTCTATTGGAATTTATAAACTATATTCGAAAAAACAATTGAAAGTTCGAAACTGTTATTTTTTAATTGTTTAAATATTTTTGTAATTTTCATAGCGCAAAAATTGATTGTTTTATTCGAAACCATTTTTTTAGAATTGAGTGCAGTAATTTGGACGATAAAGCTTCTATGACACTTTTCATTTGATGCAACTCGGTTATCAGTACGCGCTTTGATAAGATTGTAATGCGTAAACACTACGCGTAACTGCCACCGTTTTGATTTCACAAAAAAATTGAAGAGAATCTTTTCTACTCGACTCTATAAACTGTATTCCAAAAAACAAGTGAGAATACGACATTGTTATTTTTTAATTGTTTCAACTTTTGAATAATTTTCTTATTGAAGAAATTAGTTTTTTCATTCGCAACTATTTTTTCTGGATCAAGTGCAACAGTATGGACGATAAAGCTCCTATGGTATTTTTCATTGTCTTCAATCTCCGTATCAGCACGGGCGATAATAAAGTCACAAAGATATTATTCAATACCCTTGTAGATGCAAAACTTTGTCAGAAACCCTAATGAGAATGCAATGCGCCCTTATTACAACGCCAACTGGTAAGGGGAGTACATCAAAAGAAAAATGCCATAGTAACTTTACGTCCAAGTTATTGCACTGTATTCGGGAAAAATAGTTGCGAATCGAATAATTAAATTATGCAAAAAGAAAATTATTTACAAAACTAGAAAATTGAAAATTGACAATTTAGAAACTTCACTCGTTTTTTCGAATATAATTTATAAATTCGAATAGAAAAGATTCTATTAAATTTTGTGGTCAAATCAAACCTGTAGGAGTTACGCGTAGTGTTTACGCATTACAACCTTATCAGAGCGCGTACTGATAAGCGAGTTGCATCAAATGAAAAGTGTCATAGAACTTGATCGTTCAAATTACTGCACTCAATTCTAAAAAAATGGTTTCGAATCAAACAATCAATTTTTGCATTATGAAAATTATAAAAATATTGAAACAATTAAAAAATAACAATTACATATTTTCACTTGTTTTTTCGAATATAGTTTATAGATTCGAATAAAAAAGAGTCTATTCCATTTTTTTATAAAATCGGAACTGTGGCAGTTACGCGTTCTGTTTACGCATTACAACCTTATCAGAGCGCGTACTGATAAGCGAGTTGCATCAAATGGAAAGTGTCATAGAACTTTATCGTCCAAATTACTGCACTCAATTCTAAAAAAATGGTTTCGAATCAAACAATCAATTTTTGCATTATGAAAAGTACAAAAATATTTAAACAATTAAAAAATAACAATTTCAAATTTTCACGTGTTTTTTCGAATATAGTATTTACATTGGAATGGAAAAGATTCTCTTCAATTTTCGTATAAAACTAAAAATTTGTCGAATACGCGTAGAAAATGTGCATTGCGCCCATATCACAGCGCGTTCTGATAAGAGGATGGGAGCCAATGAAAACTGTCATAGAAGGTTTATCGTCCAAATTTTAGTACTTAATTGGGAAAAAACAATGGCGCATGAAAAAATAAATTTTTTTAATAAAATGTTTATAGAAATATTTAAACAATTAAGAAATAGTAACTTTGCATTTCCTTTAACTTTTCACAATCCTTTTAATCGATTCGAATCCGGAAGGTTCTATTCTATTTTTATGTTAAATCAAAACTTTATGCTGTGAAAAGGCATTACCACCGCATCGCAGCGCATACTAAAAAGGAGATTGCATAAAATGAAATGTGTCAGAACCTCTGTCTTGTAAAATTGTTGTCTATAATAGTTAAAAAAATGGAAATGAAAAAATTATTTTTCTTTAATTAGAAATTCGTGAAAATATTTAAACAATTGAGATATAACAATTTCGCATTCACACTAACTGTTTCTACAGAGTTCTGTATTATTTGCACCGTTGCGATAGTGGAAAGCCCTTTGGTACTTTTCGCTAGAAGTAACCGTCTCGCTGATCCACACGTTGCATAGGCGACTGTGGAACACGCAGATTACGGTCAAAGTATCGCTCATACAAGAACAAAAAAGGACCTTTTTCGCTCGTAAAAAAGCAAGAAAGCGTGGCATAGAAATTCTAAATTTGTAATTGGTTAGTTGTATTTATGAAACAACAATTTGTTAGTTACTTTGAATAATGCAATCAAATTGCAATTAGTTTTTGTGTTCCACTTGCACCGTTTTGATGATACGTGCAGGTCCGTTGAAACTTTCGTTAACTTGTCTTATTTAAGGTGCAAGAAAAAATGAAAAAACTATCGCGCGCCAATTAAATAAATGCAATAGATCAATGTGTCAGCACAGTAAAATACTATTCTTCTTGCAACTATGGTCGAGGTTAAACAATTGTAATTTCATTCGTTATGATAATTGGCTTGCCGCAAACTTGCAGGATTTACGATGCGATTGACGGTACGCGATCGAGTTTTCGTACTCGCTCGGTCCCTCCCGATCTCCCCCTCCCCGTCGGCGCTCTTTCGCCAACAGCACTGCGCCGGTCTACCTGCTCTCGCCAGTGTACGATGCAGCGAAGAGCCACTGCTTTGACGCGCATGCGCCTGAGCCCTGTCTAGTTTCAAGAAAACCTCACTGTATAGTACAATAATGATAAGATTATTTTTATAATTATTTTTGGTTTTGTTAATTAATTATTATTTTCCCAAGAATATTTTTACTAATTAAAATTCTAATTTGCGTAAATTTGCACTTAGAGACTCCATTCAAATTCGAGAAACCTTAAAATCGATCAAGGAAACACATTATTAACTAACAAACCAAAAATTCGCACCGAGATCATTAAATAAAAAAATGTAATGAAAATCGATGGATCGATAGGGAGAACAAGGGAGGCGGGGAAAATCACGCCTAGACTAAGACGCTGCCCCCTCCCATGCCCCATGTGTCATCTTAAGTCAAAGGTATAAAAAGGAGTCCTCTCGGTGCTGGTTATGCACAGTACTCAACATTTTTTCCGGTCAGGGTTATTACCTCTCCGGGGTTCACCGACGACAAACCTTCGACAGTTTTCCCGATTTTTTATAGTTTGTCTTCGAAAATTTATTTTTTGTGAAGTTTGAACTTTTGTTCAATTTTTTGTATTGAACTTTGGGTGTGTGTGCTTTTTAATAAAAGCCAATTATTGTGAAAGTTCGTGTGTTCTTCGAAAATTTTTGCCGAGGGTAGTATCGACCAGCGATCCACCGACCAGCCGCAACACCAGCAACCTCTTCGTTTCTCATATTCTCCGGATACTTATTTCTTTTCGGTAAGTCGAATATTTTGTTTTTCCGCATTAATTGCAATTTCCTTCTTCTGTGCAAGTGATCCTTATTCTATTTTGACATGTACGGATATCTCTTTATCCTTTTCACCCTCGTGTTCGGTATAATTTTCTCTACAATCATTAGCCGAGTTACGCGTTCCCTCCAATCGTTTCGGATTATCGCGAGTGTCCAAGCTATCGACAGCCCAATTCGGTGCGATCTATGCCGTCGATCCCATTAATTTTTCCCGGGGGAAAATTTAATTAATCGCGATTGAGCTATTTCCCGTGTTTGATTAATTTTCCTGTGCGTGTTAATTAAAATGTTCGAGTCACCGGATTTAAGCAAAAAAGTTGCGATCATCGTGTTTCTCAATTTTTGTTTGTTCGCGATTGTTGTAATTCTTTTTATTCGAATTTCGGAATATCACGTCCGAACGTTGAACAATAGATCGATCTCGGTAGTCCCGAATATCGTAACGCGCGTTGAAGTACCCCTTTCGCGTTCGGGACCCCGACGAGTATAAGTAGATTACAATCGGCTTAAAAAATGAATAGTCTTATGATCGTTTTGATTTTTCTCGTGTTTTGTCTCATAGTCTGGTTCCTAGTTGCTATCATTTTATACATTCAATTCTTGAACGTTTTCCGCCGTGTAAACCTTCCGTCGATTCCGGTGCTCGAATCCGAAAGTCCAATCGAGCCAACGGAATATTTTTGTCCCTATTGTCAAGACACCCACCCACTCGGTGAGGATGCGTGAATTTGTATAATTTCAATACGCGAATGTGCTCTAGCCTCTTCCCGAGCAGTTTCCGCGAGGTTAGGCTCAAAACGAGGCATCCGCGAATCGTAGCTGTTTCGATAACGAGTAAATTCTTTAAATTGATTGACCGAGATGAGGCGGCTCCTCATGTAAATTCACGATTCGCGACGTAACAGGTTGCATTTCCATTTACGAATATTTGTACCCTATACAGAATACTACAAGAAAATCAATGCTCCCTTGATTTTCTTATGTTTCAAACTCATAATTCAACTAATGAAGAAACTTGACATATTCATTCCAAGCCAGACCAAAAAGAGTCAATCCTTTCACCGTAATATAATCAACTAACAAATATGAGTCGCCCAAATCAAGATCAAACCGTGTCATCGTCTACGACTTCTGTGAGTCTAAGTTGCTTACAAAATTCCCTAACGAAGGGTAAACTTTTTCCATCAATTATATTATGGTTGGACGTTTGCAGAGTCCAAGAAAGGAAAATCGAGCTTGCGAGCGTTGCGATCAGGTTCGAAGGTCGTTAACTGATTTGAAAAATTTAGTGGAAGGCTGCATCGACATTACTGAGCGCGATGGCTCAGATATCGATATTCACAATTTTGTGCTTGATCCTTTGACCCATAATCGACATGATAATTAGGCTTCGCAATGATATTTGAAATATCCCACTTTTACAGTTTTCTCAGTTCGTCGGTTCAAAAGAAATTCCATTAGCATCATATGTGATCAATTTATTATTCTTTTATATTATAAACTTTCATGCACAACACGTACCGAGCTTTGTGGAATATCTCCATCGAAATGCTCTCGTTCAAAAAGTGAGATAGTCGCATTTATTTGACGATACTTCGTTCAATTTCATTAGCAAACTCACGTTAATCTTCCTAACTTTCAGCTATGCTTGACTCTGAGTCATCTAGCATTTCGCACACATGTATCGGATCTACAATCTGAACTCACATGAAGCATTTACACGTATGTACGTACCGTATAAATAATTCGTTTCTCCATTGTCGAGTATCTCCATTGTCGTTGATAAAAGTCTCTTACAATACTCGCAGGAAGAAGCCCGAAAAAGCCGGTGATCTCGTTGAAGCGGGAATGCATATGCAAAAACTCAGTGAGACCGCCCCGAGAGCAGAGGAGAGAGTAACCGCAAAGAGATTGACCACTTTTTCTTCAATCGCTTCCTGCGTTTTTTGGCTGTCGTTTACTCGGCCTGCGATCTCTTCTGTTCGAGTTTTCTGTGATACTCTTCGTTGAGAGTTTCGTAGAAAATAATAACTTGTTGACATCAAAATTAAAAAATAAAAACGATTTTTACGGAAACAAACTTTTTGAAGAAACAAAATAATTTTTTTTAGATGAACCTCTTTTTATAATAGTAGCGAAAATAAATGATAAAATAATTAGTATACTTTGGTATATATGAATTAATTTTTATTTATTTCTGGAATCGTGATCGTGAGCAATCTCTGCAAAGCGTATGCAATATACAATGATACTTGAAAACATGAAATGAATTTAAAAATTTGACGTTATGTAAAAGAATGTTCTGAGAGAAATTGTTAAGTATTCAAAGATAAAAAATCTGTGAACATCCAGTGCGCAAGTATCTTCCGTTAATACATTGAATTGAATCGAAAGAATTTATTTTTAAACTTTTTGAGCTACAACCCTCGAGCGGTTTTGTTGGCGAATGTTTACCTTTCGTCGCTGTTCCTAAATAAATTTTTGACGAGAATACTTCTTTCATCTCAGGTGCATGTAGACGTGAAACTCTCCGCTGCCCACGGCCGCGCTGCTGCCCATAGCGTTTCTAAAAAATTCCAGTATCGACGGTGAATTCTTCGATTTCGGACGATCGGGCAACATTACCGGTATCTCCTGCACATGAAAAAATCATCGTCGTTCATTGCGCCAATTGTTGTTTTTATTTTTTTTGTACAAAACAGAAACAATTGTCGAGAAGATACAAAAGGTTTACTCACTGTATTTTTCATGAGTTTCATGAGCTTCAGTCGTTAAAATTTGTACGCAGTTTTGGCGACGATGGGTTTCACGATTTCCTTGTCATCGTTTTTCTCGCTTCTTTCTTTCTTCGATCTAATGCGCGCGTAGTCGCGCGATCACCTCTATCGTCTCGTGGTTAGGCGGAATAAATGGCCGACACTCGGGGTAGGTCGAACGGAGCGATGAAGTTTATTAACGAAATTATATGACCGATCGAATGATCTCGGACGCGAACAAATATGAGAACAACAGTCTTGAGTGAACCTCGGTAGCGAATAGACGTGTTTATAAACTGTCCGCAAGTGATTATACACAGTGATGGAGCAGTGAGTAGTTAACGATGGCAACGTCTACGCTTGCTATGGATACTGATGTGACAGAGCGAGAGGAATCCGACAATTCCACGACCTCAGGGTTTACGCCCGCTAAGGCAAGAGGTAGGCCGAAAAAACGGAAAAAAGATCCACCCTCTTCTTCATCGGACTCTCAAGTTATGCGCGCACCCGGAGCGATCCCGAAACACCCGCCGAGCACAGTGCAAGTCAACAACGCCAACGGGATTAACCCCCGCAAAAAAACCAAGGAACCGGAAAATTACAACATGTTCTTTTTCATCAACGCAGCAAATATCAAAACAAGAGTCGAAATGGCCAAACACTGGGCTCGTGTTTCCCTTATCTCGAAGGATATAATCCTACAAACGGCCAAAGGATTCCTCCTAAAATCGAACACCGCAAAAGAGCGACTAAACTACCTGCTGAATAAGCTGAAAAACGAAAAAATTATCGAAAGCTTCGCCGAAACGGCAGGGCGCACGAACGACAGGCCACCCGCCTCACCTCCCGAGACATTCGCGGCAGTCATCACCCAAGTGGACTTTGAGATCGATGACGAAACAGTGAGTCAGGCACTGTCAAACAATAACATTACGCACCGCTACTGTAAACGGATAATATCACGAGCCACATCGAAACCCACGACGCTGATAAGAGTGATTACAGGCGATGCCAATGCCTTTCACAAACTAATGAACGAAGGAGTCTTTCTATTAAGTAAACACTTCCGCGTCTCGCCGAGTACTCCCCCCCCCCGCCGCTACCTCAACAGTGCACCAAATGCGCCCAATTCACGCACACCACAGACAAATGCCCAAACAACGCACTCTGCAGCAAATGCGATGGAGATCACCGTACAGAAAAGTGTACTAAAAACCTTCCGATGAAGTGCACAGCGTGTAACACCACGGAGCATGTCTCATGGTCGATTAAATGCCCGAAACGACCCACCAGGCCAATCGAAGGTATCCCGAATACTCAGATCAAACCTCTAAACAAAAGGAGCAGAGAAATAGACAATATTCTGACTAAGAACACACGTATTCACCAACCTATCACAACACATGACTTTATAATCAACACCTACGCAAGAAAAATCAACAAACCAAAAACGGTCAACAGAGAAGAATTAATTCTGAAGCTCAAGAAAAGGTTCATCGTAGAATTCAACATCGAAACAACAGTGGTATTTACGGGTAATTGGATGTACATCCTGATGATTGATCTCGACAATCCAGAGACTCCTTCCCCTACTCAACCGATTAAGGGCGCGTGCTACGCTACAGGTAATAATGGCTCTTAAACTTCTATACGCAAACGTTAACTGCTACCAAAACAAGAGCCACCTAATCAAACATGTCATAGAGGAATACCAAATCAACTGCACAGCATTCGTTGAAACGAAAAGTAATCTATCCACAAATATCAACTATAGAGACTGGACGGTAGTGTACCACTGCGGCAATATTATTAATACCAACACAAGAGGAGGCTCGTTGTTCCAATTCAGTCCTGCTACCGGAGTAAGAAAAGAAAATCCTCCAAGAATTAACAATCCATACAACGATGCTCTTCACGTCTCTATCCCATTCTTGGAAGACAGACTTCATATAATACTAATATACTCACACAACAATAGCCCAATCGAAAACTCCGTATTTATCAAATGTAAGCTATTTAAATATGTGATCCTTTTGGGAGACTTTAACCCGAATAGAAGAAAACATGCACAAATCACAGACTTTTTACAAACCTCGAATTTCATTAAAATGAGTACACCACCAACCTTTATAATGCCAAACAATAGAGATACCACCCCGGATCTTATTTTCTGTACGCAAAACATTAGAAACAATATCACAAGCATAGAGGTCATCCCCGACATCGGATCGGACCACCTCTCGATAATTCTAACGTTTGATACGCAGAAGTCGTTAACCCCAGGACCTCCAGTTGAAAAACTCAATTTCGCTCAAGCAGACATCGACCAGATAAACCAAGATATCAAACAGCACTTAAATACGCACCTAAACACTCCCATAAACGAAGAACGCATCGAAGAATTCAATAATAAACTCGCCGAGTCAATAGCTGCTAATACCCCAAAATTCACCAAACAGTTTTTCCTGCACAAACTTCCACCATTCATAATGAGGCAAATAAAAATTAAAAGACAGTTGTACAGAGAATACCGGAGGAACCAAAGTAACGAATTTAAAGCTAAAATTAACGGGTTTAATAAAAATATTCAAAATATGATCCTGCAATTCAAAACGCACTCCTGGGTACAAGCTTGCGACGAAATCCGGAAAGCAAAGGGGAGGAACTACTGGCAAGTAGT
The DNA here is from genome assembly GCA_963924025.1 of Ischnus inquisitorius. Lineage (NCBI taxonomy): Eukaryota > Metazoa > Arthropoda > Insecta > Hymenoptera > Ichneumonidae > Ischnus > Ischnus inquisitorius. Next base: position 14,425,973 of record OZ001253.1, on the reverse strand, counting down.
CAAAAAGCTCACCAGATACAACCAAGCTCGCAACTCAACGGCCAATGTCACGTATAACGGTCATACTCTCACCACTAGCCTCGAGAAAGCCAGAGCTTTTGCCGAATACTTTGAAAAATCGTACAGTACAGACGCTGACCCCAACTTTGATGACGAAAACTTCAGGAAGGTAACCAACTGGTACGAAGATTTCTTCACTCGCCCACACCCCCAAGAGGAACCAATAAACTTAATAACCAATAGTGAATACACACAAATGCTAAAACACTGTAAGAACACGTCTCCGGGCATCGACAATGTTCCAATTTTAATAATCAAAAAACTAGACCAGAGTGTTCATCAGTTCATCATTAAGGCGTTCAACTTCTGTCTGACCAACACGCACTTCCCACGACTCTGGAAAACCGGTATAATTATAACAATTCCTAAACCAAACCAAGACCATAGTTTAATAAGTAACTATAGACCAATCACACTCCTACCCACTATCGGCAAGCTGTTCGAGAGAACAGTTAAATCCAGGTTAGAAAAAGCAATAGGTAATCATATCCCTAAATATCAGTTCGGTTTCAAGAATGGCATCTCTACGCTAAACGCACTCACGATTCTAACCTCGAATGTAGAAGCCCACAAAATATCAAACATGAAATCTACCGCACTTTTTCTAGACATAGCGAAAGCCTTCGATAGTGTATGGCACAAAGGCCTGTTATACAAACTAGAGTCACTCCAGTGCCCATTGTACTTAATTTTATTGATAAAAAACTTCCTGGAAACACGCTCACTAAGAGTCAGAATAAACTCAGCAACATCTACTGCGTTCGTACCAGAGCAGGGAGTTCCGCAAGGCTCGCCGCTCTCGCCATTACTTTACAATATTTACTGCAGCGATATGTATAACTACAACATAGTCAATAAGGAATCGGTGGACCCAACGCAATATATTTTACAATTTGCCGACGACACAGTACTAATAACGCATAAAAACAATGTAAACAAAAGCATAGAAGCACTTCAACACTCCGTAGGAAACATTATAACCTGGTTCAATAACTGGAGACTCAAACCAAACCCAGAAAAATCACAGTTGCTAATCTTCAATCATAAAATCAATCCGCACTCTCCCAAAATCAACATGCTTAACGTGGAAATCCCTGCTCGACAACACGCCAAATATCTAGGCATAAACCTTGATCATAAATTAAATTTCAACTTCCATCTCCAACAATGTAAAACTAAGACATTAACTAGAGCCGCACACTTCAGAAGCATCACATTTAGAAACCGTAACCTCCGGATAAAACAAATAACTAATATATACAAGAGCATTTGCCGACCTATAATCGAATATGGCCACCCAATTTTCCTCAACTGCAAAGACAATGCACTAAAAAAAAGAAGAACTGCGGAAACGTGCACACTCCGGCGACTAACACGCATTCGTCATCCCGCTAACCCTATCTATAATCCGCGCAACACCCTTCTTTATGAGACAACAGGCATCGAACCCATAGCAGATAGATGTCAATTACTCACCAAACGATTCGCAGTTAACCAACTAAATAACCTTGAGCCATTATGCACGCAGCCGCAACAACAGATTACACGCAAATACAAATCACCAACTCACACTATCTTCCAACAACTCCAACAATTGGCCAATATAGAGGGCCCAAATAACATTTAAATACAAATATAAATCTTCTACTTGCACTCAGACACAATTCAGACACGACAATAGTAAAACAAAACTACAGATATCATTTTAAAAAACCAAGGACTAAATCTATATATAAATCTCCCCGAATATACGAAAATCTTGGGCTGAAGGACTCCGGTCGATGGCCCATTGACAATATCCATATAAACGCTGTAACTACAACTGATGTACCATAATTTGTATAAACTATGCGGTATTGTTAATAAATGCGTTTTTACTACTACTGAGAACAACTTTACAAACTGCAGTTACGATTAAACATGCGTACGACTCGAAGCGGCACTCTTCCGTTTCATCAAACGGCTACCCTTGACACCGGCGCGGCGGGAAGCTCGCTGATCGACCGCTCTCAATCACGGTTACTAGGTCACTCACGACCCACCTATTTCCTCGCATACCTCTCGCATTCCTCCCATTCTTTACAACTTGCGCAATCGTTCATGAGTAGGTCACGCCATGCGACGTGGCATAATCGCCAAGCGAGGCTATCGGAGCGCTCTCCACGCTACGCGATAACGTTCGCGACTCAGTGTTGCCAACATATGGAAAAATTACGAACTTCGACGAAGCTGCAAATAACCTCATGCTTTTTTTTGTGCGTTGACAGTCACTGCGAAGTTCGCGTCGTCAATCTAATTATGTTCATTTTACTTTCAACAAATCACGCCTTATTTCCTTTCTGAATCCATTCGTGTACTCGACATTCCCAATCCAGCAAGTGAACTTTGTGATTGTTTTCGATGCCACGAGGGATTTGCGAAGTGCGATTGAAAGATAATCGGCGAACGATTAATTCGCGCATCTGTCAAGTGCTTTGTCGCGTGTCCGCGGAAGTAAATGCTTATTGTCAAAAATATTTTACGCGACACGGCTAACCAAAAATCATTGTATATGACGATACGCCGAAGGAACAATCAAATGGTACGATCGAGATAATATTTTTTTTTTTTTTCGTAACATTTCGCGATGGACAGTCTCTCGGATTTGTCAAGGTGCGAAGTCAACTCCGTCACCTCGTCGGAATCGTTGCATCTGTTTACGGATGAATTTAGGCAGCATCATCTGAGAGGTCCCGACGTGAGCAACGCAGGATTGTACAAACGCATAGCCGCTCTGGAACTCAACAACCGAAGGCTCAGAGTCAAATTTGGAAACATTCGGATAGAGTCGAATGCGAGAAACACCTCTAATCAGAGTCTCAAGACAAAGATAGCCGAGTTACTCATACAGGCGCAGAAGATGCTCCAAGAGAAGCAGAGACTCCAGAACGTCGTCAAAGACACGAACGGCCGTTTGACGGCGGCGGAAAGTTCGTCGAAATTGTATCTGGCAAAATTGCATAATTCTCAAACCAAAAGATAAAAAAAAATTACAACAATGTACCTAATGTAATTTATGATTTCCAGGAATTACAGGAGCGTCTGAAGACGAAAATATCGAACAAAGGATACGGCGGCAGTAGTATTTTCAGTTCCGGATCCCCGGATGTGCCGTCGGCTCCTCTAATCGATTCGACATTGATAAAATCGACGCTCGATGTTATATCGAGAAGCAAAAATTTCATGCGAACAATGTAAGCGCGCATCGACAAGCTCAATGTGCGAATGGAAAAGATGCGGGAGTATCATTATGCACATTTGCCCAACGATTTGATGTCGTTGCATAACGATACTCGTCAAAAATAGCTTCGACATTGCCGCGGAACGGCGCGAAATCGATAGCGTCAAATTTGTGCAATTGCAAACGTAATCAGGCATTTTTTTCGCCTCTGAAGCATTTATTTGCAGAGAGGAAGAAATGTTTTGGTTCGTCGTTTATTTATTATTTCATTCAATATATTGTGTATTGAGACGGTTGAAATCTCGCCGCAATGAATAAAACTGAAAAGAAAATCGACATAGGGTAAAACTAGCGTACGCATTCATCAAGAGACGCGGTAGCGTCTCGGCGCCAAGTACATAAAAAAAAAAAAATTTCGTTCGAGGCTGGCCGAGGTGGTGCCGCTTCTTAGTAAACGCGAATATGCCGGAAGTAAAACTTTCGGTCGATGATTTTCGGAAGATTAACTTCGAATCAAATTTTTGGCAAGTCTTTCATTATATAATTCGGCCATCAGCTTTCGAATGCACCTAGTTGCGATTGAATCGGTGCAGCCGTTGCTGAGATATCGATGCCGTGACCCAAAAGGTATCCGATCAGCGATACTTGAAAGAAAAAAATGTGTAGATGAGAAACAGATGGGCATCCTCTCCTATCATTTAACGGGTTACGGCTATGGATATACGCCCTTCTGCTTCTCATCTACATGTGTAGATGAGAAACAGAATGGCAGGATCGCGCACCGTTTTACGTGTCGAATAGTAAAAGATACGCCTTTCTGTTTCTCATCTACAACGAGTCGGGCATCGCGCAGCATCAGGCATCGCGGAAGATTGTGAAATTGCGGCGCTTCGTGCGTATTCGGTGTTCGCTCGGCCCATCGGCCGTGCCGGCCCGCGTCGTCCCGTCGGCTGTTGACAGCCGGCCGACTTAACCTACGCAAGAGCCCCGGGATTAAATGAATCAATAATTTTAAAAAGTGAATGTTTGAAAAGGATTTCAAAAAAGTGTTCTCTCGTCTCGTCTCGTGTCGTCACGTTTGTCTCAATTCGATGTTTTAAGTGATTCGTGATTGCCGGCAAATGTATAACCTTACAATAAAAACTAAAATCAAGAAAAATGTTATGAATTAAGATTTACAAAATCAAGACAAATTTTTCTTTTCAGTTTCGTTCTTTTCTTCACTGTTCTCGAGATAAAGAGAATCATTTTGTCGAAGATCTGTGTGATTGTGTTCATGATGCACTGCCAGACATTGCTACGCTGATAGCGTAGGAATCAAGATTCCTCGGCAGATCTGTTATGGTATTAAGAAAATATCTCATCGCTTTGACAAAAAAATTATATAACTCTGTCTTTGGTTATCTTGACAGGAGGAATTACACAGGACTCTTTCATTGACTTTCATGATAAGTCAACTCCGCCAGCGCTTCCTTCGGTTCTTGCAGCGGAAGGATTTTACCATTTTTCGCTTCACTTCTCCGGATGAGAAAATTTTTCATTTTTTCCTGTGCTTCTTCGAAGAGCATCGAAGAAAAGAATTAAGGATTTTTTTTCATCCGGTGAAAAATATTGAAGTAACGGGTGGGAGAATTCTCTCGTTGCGAGAATTTTTGGAACGGACGGTCTCGTTGTCTCGCTGTGAGAGTCAAAGTAAGAAACAATAGACCCTTTCCGCCAATCTCAATTTTAGTTTTCAAGCTGGTTTTCAAAAATTAGTAAAATCTGTAAAAAACTACTTTTTTCTTCAAAAAAAGTAAAAAAACGTACTCCAAGTACATAAATGTTACGGAAATATTCAGATCTAAGAAACTGCATTTAAAAAAAAATCCAAAATAAAGGTAAATCACACGAGCCAAGTTTCAACAAATACTTTTGAATATCCAACGTCAATGATAATGATTAAAAAATTGTATGATAACTGAAAAATAAAATAAAAAAAATACTTGGCACGTTCCTCGAATACAAATGAAACACTTCATGCATAAAAGAAAGGACGTGCCAAGTATTTGTTTTATTTTATTTTTCAGTTATCATACAATTTTTCAATCATTATCATTGACGTTGGATATTCAAAAGTATTTGTTGGAACTTGACTCGTGTGATTTACCTTTATTTTGGATTTTTTTTAAAATGCAGTTTCTTAGATCTGAATATTTCTGTAACATTTATGTACTTGGCGTACGTTTTTTTACTTTTTTTGAAAAAAAAGTAGTCTTTCACATTCTACGGACGCGAGCTCTCATTTGCGAGAATTTTTTTTTTTTTTTACGAGCGCTGCTACGCTATTTATTATCGAGCGAAGCTCGCGAACGCGAGCTCTCGTTTGAAAAAAAAAAAATTGTTGAAATTAGTGTGTTAACGTCATTTCTACTCGAGCCGTCGATGCATGTGTGTGCGTGTGAATGTTACGACTCGAGTCCACGAGAGAACGAGGGAGTTGTGATCGGCACGCGGCCGCCGCAGCGCCCTCTCCTTCCTGCCGCACGTGCGAGCGGAAGGCCGGACCGATAAGGAGTCTCGAGTGAGGAGTGTGATCGGACAGACGTGTCCGTACGCACGAGCGAGTGAGCGAGAGAACGCGAGCGAGAGTAAGCGTGTGGGTTCGAGACGCCCACGAGGAACGTAGAGTGTTCACGCGAAACGAGTTCGCGTGTCCACCATCGTACCGCCCCGAGACGGCGGTGTCGTACTTGTTTGTTTAATTTAACTGTTTAATTTTCCGTCTTGTCTAATACCGATTCCGGTTCATTGCCGAAACTAATAAAGTACTATCGTTCATCCGGAACACGGGCTTTTCATTCCCGCGTAAACCCCGAGGGCTGAAAAGCACAATCCATCCCTGACTCGAGTATTTCGGGGGAACCGAAATAACAAGTGTTTGACGAGCACTCTCGCACAAAGTGATTTATCGAGCGAAGCTCTCGTTTGCGAAAATGTTTTTTGTGAAATCATTTCGGCGAGCGCTGTTGCGCAATTATCGAGTGAAGCTCGCACATGAGCTCTCGCTTGTGAGAATTCTTTCTTTTCAAAATCATTTTTTGTTTGCGAGCGCAGTCGCGCAATTCATCTGTCGAGCAAAGCTCGCGGCGTGCGAAGAGCGAGCTCTCGTTTGTAAAAAACTTTTTTTGTTATAATTAGTATTTGACGAGCGCTGTTGCGCAATTATCGAGCGAGGCCCGCGAACGTGAGCTCTCGTTTGCAAGAAATTTTTTTTTTGTGTAAATTAGTGTTCAACGAGCGCTCCCGCGCAAGTTCTTTGACGAGTGAAGCTCGCACATGAGCTCTCGTTTACGAAAATGTTTTTTGTAAAATCATTTCGGCGCGCGCGGTTCCGCAATTTATTTGATGAGTCAAGCTCATACATGAGCTCTCGTTTGTAAGAATTTTTTTTTGTGTAAAATCATCATTTGGCGAGCGCTGTCGCGCAGTTTATTTACGAGCAAAACTCGCGTTTGTAAGAAGTATTTTATTTTTATATAAAAAACCATCGTTTGGCGAGCGCTGTCGCGCAATTTATTTGTCGAGTGAAGCTCGCACATGAGCTCTCGTTCGTGAGAAATTCTTTGTAATGAAAAAAAAAATCGTCGTTTGGCGAGCGCTGTCGCGCAATTTATTTTTCGATTCTGCGAACATTCTACGAACACTGTGAACGCGTATTTATTTCTAATATTTAAAATAATTTTGTTTATTCTAATCCGGCGAACATTTTCAATAGGAGGCTAGCGTGCCTAAGTCAGTGTTTAAGATTATAACTCGAAATGTTAGCGACGGAGCGAACGCGGGCTTAGGCCGAAAGCCGCGTACACAACGAGGAGCGACACGCCGGTCGGCGCCGCATGAAAACCGGAGAGAGGGTTCGAGGAATGCGAGCGGGCAGTGCGATCGAGAATGTGAGCGTAGTCGATCGAGCGTGAGAGAGCGAGTGGTGCGAACGCGTTTAAAAGCCGAGTATATTTCGGAACTGTGCGATTTTGTATTGTTATCTTTTCTTTGTCGAGTGCTCGCGGCGCACTGAGTCCGCGGTTTATTTCCATTTGGTTTGTATAATTTACTCAACACGCGGGGTGGCAATCTCCACCCGCGTAATAAAGTCTTTTCTTCGATTCTACCCTACGCGTCCTGAGCCGGGATTTACCCCGACACTTATCCTTCGCGCAACGCCGGAGCAATACGAGCGTGTCGGTCATCGCTAACAGAAAAAGTAATTTTACACTTACCAAACACAAATTCCCTATGAGAAAGGGAGACTGATTACTTTTAGTTTCTGTTGTGATAATCGATTAAGAACGGAGTACAAACTAGCTCTAAGACAATCATGTGATAGGGTGAACAAACAAATAAAGTGATTATTTTTGTTGTAAAGAAAGAAAAAAGAATTTATTCATTTACAGCGAAGTCGATTCACCTTAAGTGATAGAACAAAAGCATTCAGCGAGACACACTTTAGTTCGGGGGGGCGTTGAGACGGTTGAAATCTCGCCGCAATGAATAAAACTCAAAAGAAAATCGACATAGGGTAAAACTAGCGTACGCATTCATTTACCATACGAATGTATATAAGATTATCGACCGTGTCATGGATCGACATGAACGCTCGATTGAGAAATTTTTCCGTGGCTCTTGTGTCACGGTGACGCGCGACTTGCATCAGCCGAGTCAGAACGCCCCGGTCTGAGATAACATGGGACGGAAGCTCTCGGCGTGCGAATTGCATCATCTGACGCAATTTTGGCGTCACGCGCTCGGGTATAAAAAAAAAAGGCCCGCGCCAGAGCCCGAATCTTCACTTCGGTCTGATTCTCATCACGAGACGATACTCATGCGCGGCTCCGGCGCGTTTGATCTTGAGTAGAAAAATCGGTCGTTCAAACTAGATAAAATCGTTCCTAGTTGAACGCATCAATTATTTTTGTTTTTCGTATAGAGCATAGCTCTATACGACAGAGTCCCGACGCTAAGAAGAAGCAAGGACAATTCCAATGAACGCTCTAAGCCGAGAGAAGGAAGAATCGTCGGCCATTTCATCAATTAATTATCTTCTTTTCAGCGAACAGCCAACCTCTTTTGAAACATTTTTTCCCTCTCCGAACACGATCGCCGACAACTGCCTTGGGGGACCTTGGCGACTGTTTTCGATCGGAGTTTACCCTTTCCTAAAAACCTAGTGTCGGCAACTGCCTTGGGGGACCTCGGCGACTGCTACCGCGACGGTTACCTATCGATTCCAGATTAACTAGTCGAGTCATTTTGATTGCAACGACCCGCCAATTTTTAATACACGCCGGCAACTGCCTTGGGGGACCTCGGCGACCGCTTTCGTGAACGACAATTGGTGGAGATCGTTTTAGCGTAGAATCGTGAATTGTGCGACTTATTACTTCGTGGCCGCGCCGGCGACAGCCTTGGGGGACCTCGGCGACTGCTTTCGCGGTTCTTTGATCTAATAAGGAGCGAGTCGAGTAGAATCAAACATCTATTTTCCTTTAATAAAATAACCCTTCGAGCTGTGTCACAAGTCAAACAAAATCTCAAATCAAATCGAGTTCAATAAGTCAAATTTAAGACAAATATTGTATCATATCAACGGCATCGATTGAATAAACATCAATAATCATTGACATTTCGAATCAACTTAACAGTTTTATCATTCACAGCACCTGCCCTCACACAAACGTGAGCAAAGAAACTCACAGAACGCCGCTGCAGAGCAAAGATTTGTAAGCCCCCAAAAGCGTACCGTTACAGTATATGTAATCCCCCAAAACTACTTTTTTCCAAAAAAGTGAAAAACGTACGCCAAGTACATAAAAGGTATATAAATAAGAAAACCGTTGATTCAAAAAAATCCGAATTAAAAAACATAGCAAAATCATATGAGCCAAGTAATAGATGTTTTTTTTTATATGGATGCAATGGTAACTATATAAAAAGTTTATGCTATCAAAAATAAAAACATGCTTGGCACGCCTTTCAAGTACAAATAAACGTTACTTATCGCATAAAAAAGGGGATTTGCCAAGCATGTTTTTATTTTTATTTTTATACCTTGGCTCTCGCAACGAGACAACGATACCGTCCGTTCCAATAATTCTCTCGACGAGAGAACTCTGCCATCCGTTACTTTGATATTTTCGACCGGATGAAAAAGAAATCCTGAATTCTCTTCTTCGATGCTCTTTGAAGAAGTACAGAATTTATTTTTTAATTTTCTCGTCCGGAGAAGTGAAGTGAAAATTGGTAAAATTCTTTTGTTGCAAGAACCGAACGAAGCGCTGGCGAAGTTGACTTATCCTGAAAGTCAATGAAAGAGTCCTGGGTAGTTCCTCTGTCAAGATAACCGAAGACAGAGTTACACAATTTTTTTGTTAAAGCGATAAAAAAATTTCTTAATGGTATAACAGACCTGCCGAGGAATCTTGATTTCTACGCTATCAGCGTTGAAATGTGTTGTAGCGCTTCAAGAACACAACCACACCGACCTTCGACAGAAAAATTCTATTGATCTTGAGAACAGCGAAAAAAAAAAACGAAACTGAAAACAATTATTTTTCTTGATTAAATCTTGATCATAACATTTTTCTTGACTTTAGTTTTTATTGTAAGGTTATATCATTTGCCGGCAATCACTAATCGCTTAAAAAATCGAATCGAGACGAACGAGACGAAAGAACACTTTTGAAATCACTTTCAAACATTCACCACTTTTCAATTTATTCATTTATTTATTTAATCCCGGGCCCTTGCTTTGGTTATGTCGCCCGCTGTCAACCGCCGACGGGCCGGCACGCCCGACGGGCCGAGCGAACACCGAACACGCGACTCCGACTCCGCGATGCCCGACCCGATGTAGATGAGTAATAGACGGGCGTATCTGATACTATTCAACCCGTAAAATGGTGTGCGATACCGCCGTTCTGCTTCTCATCTACACATGTAGATGGGAAGCAGAAGGGCGTATATCCATGGCCGTAACCCGTTAAATGATAGCAGAGGATGCCCATCTGTTTCTCATCTACACATTTTTTTCTTTCAAGTATCGCTGATCGGATACCTTTTGGGTCACGGCATCGATATCTCAGCAACGGCTACACCGATTCAATCGCACCTAGCCGCCTTCGAAAGCTGATGGCCAAATTATATGATGAAAGACTTGCCAAAAATTTGATTCGAAGTTAATCTTCCGAGAATTATCGAGCGAAAGTTTTACTTCCGGCATATTCGCGTATACTAAGAAGCGGCAGCGCCTCGGCCAGCCTCGTACGAAAAAAAATTTTTTTTATGTACTTGGCGTCGAGACGCTACCGCGTCTCTTGATATGCAACAACAATTTCAGATCAGACTGCGAACGATGCTCGGAAGATTTTTTTTTTTTTCCTAATTCCCAGTACGAAATTCTTGAGTAAAGCGTTGGCGTCTTTTGTAGTCCAGTAGTCATTGTCCTTTGTTCTCTCTTACATATTCGATTGTATACCGTTGATTAGTATTCATTGTATGTATATTGAAATGATTGTTTTACATGGGAAACAAAGTGAACGAAGAAACGATTGCGCAAAGTTTACTGTGTGCTCGCTGCCATCGAGATTCAACTTCCGTTGTTTACACTCGAGAATTTGTATGATTTATTTCGTTTCATTCCATACAGGGGTTTTTTGCCGACAAAGGGAATAAGTATTTTCGCACTCGGTATATCGATAAAGTGGTCGCGGCGACGCGTCTCAGGGGAAAAAATGCATTCCTGCAATTATAATGGCTTTGAAATTTGAGACGGCTCGGAGGGAGAAAACACCTCTCGAAAATAAGAATTATTCTGCTGTGATAGGTGCACACCTAGTTTAGACAGATATATAGAATGCCGAAATGTCTCTTAAGCTTACCGATCCTACAAGTATTACAACTGTCAAGTACAGATGTCACGGTGAGTTATTACAAATAAATTGTTAAATACAAAGTTTGTAGATATTCAAAAACGAAAGAGAGAAAAAAGGAAAATAAAGAACGTTACCGATATTTACCTAAAAACATCTTTCGTGTCTTGGGATTGCTATTACTCCGTTAATGACAAGAAACAATAAAACGCCTATTGAGTTGTTTATGCTCTTCGATAAAAGTCCAATCTACGACGAAACACTCATCGCTGGAACAGCATTAAGGTACAGACTTGTTACTTATTTGGCAACATTCATGGCACGGCATAACATGGGAGTGGCTCACGAAAATTACGTACAGTCCTCACCAACGCCCATCTCGCGTTTTCTCTTCTCTTGTTGGCTTAAGCTCGTGTACCTTCTGATCTAAAAAGTCTGATCAGTTAGAATAAAAAAATAATAATAAGAAAAAAAGAATATGAAATAAGTAACACGAACGTTGAGCAATAGTCTCACTCCTGCCCATCGTACGGCTTTGTCTCGATGATGCTCCAAGTTAAAAATTCATTCGAGTATCAGGCGAAATCGCACAAGCCCAAGGAATACTTACAAGGGTATCGTAAATGAATAAAAGAAAAATTGATAGATCCTCTATCAATGACTCGCCCGCGAGTCTTTTGTGTCTTAATCGTCACACGTGATTATTATAAAGTACAAAAACGAAACGTTGCGAGAATTAAAAAAACAAGAGTTCTTGAAGAACGAGTTGACTAAAGAAACTTGTATTACAGGATAACGCTAATGATAAATGTGTATAAGCCGAATGTCCGTTTAGTGATCTGTGATGTAAGTATTAAACACATTCGGCGCGTAGATGAGAAACTGAGAAATAATTGTTGGAGTAACCCGCGATTCTTTCTTTAGCTCTTTTCAGCACATATTTTCCCAGTCACTTAACTGTCGTACAAAATCGACTCTCGCAACAGTGATCGATTCACGTTATCCACAATTCCCCATCGCTGAGGATGATAGATCCTTTGACCGCGCGTGACGCGTGCAATCAACATGCGTTCACGTTTCATCTGAATTTCGTAAATGTCAGCTTTTTCCTTGGGTCTGATTGGCGTATTGCGATAACCGCGACAGCGTTCTGATATTCCACCGATATCGATCGGTACCTCCGATCTTATACACCGTTGCACCGAGAATGTCGCTGAATAACGATACCTATAACTTGACGACGTGATAAAATTATTGAATGTATGGCGATTGTAGCCCAAGATTGAGTCAAGTATTAAGTTAACGATATAACTGCTACCCCGTAGCAGCTTATCGAAGTAATAATGAGTGCTTGACGGCGATTGATAATGAAATTAGTAACTATTCATTTTTCACTTTTTTTTTCTCAAAATTTTTTCTTAAAACGAAACTGAACCTTGGATTGAACAACACTTCGAACCGCACGAAGGAATAAGAGAACACATTTATTTTATTTACTTTCTGTTTAATATACATTTTTTATTTTATTTATAGCAAGGAAAATTCGGTTTTTTTTTCTGTTTCATTAAAATTTCCTTAGTCGGGACACACGCATACAATCATATACAATTCATTCGCACTACTTAACTATTTAAGCGCGCGTACAAGATTAATCGAGGCTACAATTTTTTTCTCCTCGTCGATCGTAAATCCTACGGTCGCAAAATATTTCGACTTTTTTCCAGGTTCTCGGACGCACGCGTAAGGTCTTTTATCAATTCACGCTTTAATCTCTTCGCGTTAATCATCGTTTCGAAAAGTTTGTTGATTTTTTCGAATGTACTGTTCATTTTTCAAGTTTCAAGAGCGAGTCGCAGCGCTCCGAAGACGCTAAGACGATTGGCCACTCGTCTCGTTTATCGAATTGGCAATAACATTTTTTTCCGAGTCCGGTGTAGCTGCATCGACAATCGTCTCGACGGTGATTGTCGTGTATAATTGTCAAATTTCTCGCGCTTTCCCGATTATGAAAATTCGTTTTTTTGGGTCTCGTCATCTTTCGCGCTTCCGCAAGAAATTGTCCTTGCAACCTCGGCGGCCAATTCTTGTCGCGAAATATTATCATTATCCTCGTGACTAGTTTTTTTGGTATTCTTGTCGATTTTGTACAATGTCGCGATATTGGAGAGAATTATCTTAAGACACGGTGGTGCCGCTGATATCAACGTAGAAACGTCGAAAGTCTCGACGTCGACAGGATGCTTCACGTACGATGAAAAAGCGCAAGATCTCATGTGCTCGACGCTCTCGTTACTCCGCAACGATTGTTCGGTACGCGAAATGTCCGACAATTTCTCGTCTATCAGAATCTCGACATTGGATCCGAGACTTGACTAATAATCGATGGGATATCCATCGTTATCAATAACGCATTGCATTCGATTCGGAAGCGAATTGACAAGCTATACACATACAATACAAATACAAATATTCCCATATAGCGGTCACATGATTCGAGAGATCTTCGCGGTTTCGGTCCGCACCGGAGCGCCATTAGCGTACCATTACACCTTACAAAGAAAAGACATTTTATAATTCAACATTGAATCGAGATATGCAATGGGATCACGACGCGAAGTGCTTTCAAAAAGCTTTGTTATAGATTCAGAAGCGATTGTCGATAAGAGAGAACGCGCGATCGCGAGAGTAATCGGTCGAGATGTGCCGACGCACGCGCAGTCGCGAATGTGTGAGAGAGAGAGAGCGAATGCGCGAAACGGGCGAGAGTGGTCGATCCAAGATGGCGGAGAGTGTGTGTCGCACAAATTTTGTTACGCGAGAAGTTCACAAATAAAACACGTTTCCAAGCACGAAAAAACCTTCATTCCACAACAAGCTTTTTCATTAAGAGCTGCAGTAGCGTTTGGACGCCAAGTAGTTTAAAACGATTTTTTGAAAGTTTTACAAATAGTTTTTGTTGAGAGATGATCGTTATAATAATTCCGTAATGCGTAAATTAAATGCTAATTATAAAGAAAAGGTAATTGCAACGAATAGACGAGCTAAAAAATTATTTTAAAAACCTTACTCCATAAGTTCTCAATCGGATTAAGATCCGGCGACTTGCTCGGCCATTGCATCCGTTCAACCTCCGGATGTTCCTCTAACCATTCCATAGTTCGATGAGATGTGTGCACGGAGCTATTATCCTGCATGAATCGAATCACGGGAAATTGATCCCCAGGGAATCTTCCACGTGCACACGGAATCATGACGTTTTCGAGAATATTGACATATTCTCGCGAATTCATATGTGCCGTCGTTTCGTAAAGAGACATCACGCCTGCAGCGGACATGCATCCCCAGAAACCGCATGATATGCGGCCGCTCGTTACCTTCTGCACCGTATATCGCGGATGAACTTTAAATATACGGCCTGGTGGTCGATATACGATTCTGCGTCCATCGTCAGATGATTTGAAAACCTATTCAAAAACAAATATTAAATTCACATGAGAAACTTCGTACATCATTTTTTTTTTCGAATTCGGTTTTTAGTCATAGTTTTCTGTTTAAATAGTAGTTTTATTTGTAAAAAAACTTCTTTCGAAAACTTCTAAATCATGCCAAAACTGAACGCTTGCATAGATTTTGACCAAATACAATACTGATTATTGGTTAATAATAGTTTAACTATGTACCAAATTCTACTCCAATATCTCAAAAAATGTAGCAGACAGAGCGTCACCAAACATTTTTCAAAAAATGGGAAATGCCGTAAAAACTGAACGTCTGCATACCCGCGTAAAAAAAAATAGTATGGGAAAGCGTATCAAATCGAGTATGGGTTGCAACATGGGAAATAGTATGGGAAAGAGTATGTGATCGAGTATAATCGGAATATGTGATATTTCCTGTTCCCAGACTCATCCCATACGCTTTTCTAGACTCTGTTCTAGTCATCAAAGAATTCCTCCAAAGATTCTTAGGAATCAATCCCATACGTATAGAAAAAAAGTAGCATAGAAAAGTGGAATAACGTGAGTATGGGTAGGATAGGGAGAAAGTAAGGAGACCCGTACCGGAAGCGCTCGCCTTGAATATGAGGATTGTTCCGTTTACATATTCCGTCCGCAATATTTTATAGGGCGATATTAACGGTGAAATATTGATAAAAAAATAGTTATTCGTAAAATGAAGGAGACAAAAAAATAGAATTTGACAAATGGAAGAACAAAATAAAAAATAACGAGATATGTTCGAAAAAATTTATTGCAACGGATATGAGTTCCTCGAACAAAGTTAGACATTACACTGCATAATCAGCGGTCTGGATTAGTTTACATTACTGAAAATATCTTAAAGTATCCGACGATTGTAATGTCGTACTGTAACGTCTAGCTTCGTTCGAGGAACTCATATTTGTTGAAATAATTTTTTTTAAACATGTTTCTTCATTTTTTATTTTGTCCTTCCTTTTGTCGAATTCTATTTTTTTGTGTCCTTCATTTTACGTATAACTATTTTTTTACCAATATTTCACCGTAAATATCGCGCTATAAAATATTGCGGACGAAATATGTAAACGGAACAATCCTCATATTCAAGACGAGCTCTTCCCGCACGGGTCTCCTCACTATCTGCCTATCCTACCCGTGCTCACATTATTCCACTTTTCCATACCACTTTTTTTCTACACGTATAGGATTGATTCCTAAGAATCTTTGGATGAATTCTTTGATGACTAGAAAAGAGTCTACAAAAACGTATGGGATGAGTCTGGGAACAGGAAATATCCCATATTCCGATTATACTCGATCACATACTCTTTCCCATACTATTTCCCATGTTGCAACCCATACTCGATTTAATACGCTTTCCCATACTATTTTTTTACGCGGGTACTTTTTACCCAAATTTAATACCGATTGTTGGTTCGTAATGGTCCAAGTTTGTACCAAATTTTTACCCGCTAACGCGAAAAATGTGGCAGCAAAGTGCCACCAGACATATTTTGAAAATTTGAAAAATGCGTGAAAACTGAACAACTGCATAGATTTGGCCAAAAATTGCACCAAAGCAGGAGATTTAACCCCTCAATATGTGGTATAAATTTTAGCTCGATATCTCAAACTGTTTCTAAATTATGAGGCCAAACGAGGTGCACAAACGCACCGCACGCACGCACAAAATGAAGAAACACGTTAGATTTCTACATGCAATTATATGTAATTTGCGTGCATGTAATTTGCATAATTGTTATCACATTTTTAAAAAGTATACGAAAACTGATCTTTTCGTCCGCACATATAATGGGAGCCCACTGTTCCGCGCCCCAGTTGATATGCTCTTCTGCAAATTCAATTCGTTGATGTCGGTGGACGTCGGCGAGGCATATCGTTTTAGCCGGTCGGTGGGTGGCAATCCCAACGGCTTTCAAACGGCGACGCGCAGGGCTCACCGAGATCGGCAGGCTTGTCTCCTCTAATATTTGTGGTATGGTTGAGAAGTGAGATTCTTCGATTCTCTCAAATAACTCGATATCTTCTTCTCGCGTTGTTTTTTTTTGTCGCCTATTATTTTTTCGGTGATCCGCCAGAGCAGCGATATTGCCCTCTTGATAACGGCCCCGCGTAGAAAAAAAGAATCTCGTCGAGAATCTCGATGAGAATCTCGACGAAAACTCGATGAGAATCTATCCGAGTAGTTCGCTGAGTTTTCGTCAAGATTCTCGATGAGAAACTCGACGAAAACTCGATGAGAATCTATCCGAGTAGTTCGCTGAGTTTTCGTCAAGATTCTCGATAAGAAACTCGAAAGAATCAACGATGTGTCCCGGAGGTAGATTTTTCAAAAGCCGAAAATAATCGTGTGATTCTATGGTAAAGTCTATCGTAGATTCTATCGCAGATTTTTGGAAATCCACTAATGATTCTAGCCTATTATTGAAGAATTAATGAGAAGCCGGCAAAGAATCTCTCATAGATTCTTGTGAAGATTCTCCTCAATATTTCGAGGAACCTTTGGAGAATCTATGATAGATTCTAGTGGAGAATGTTTAAATAGCTTCGGGGACTCTACGTAGAATCTATCTCAGATTCTTTTCGGGATTCTTATAAATGTTTCGGGGAACCCTTCTAGAATCTATGGTAGATTCTAGTAGAGAATGCTCGAACAATCTGGGGAACTCAGCATAGAATCTATCTCAGATTGTTCTGGGGATTCTCCTTAATAATTCGGGGAACCCTTCGAGAATCTATGGTAGATTCTCGTGGAGAATGTTTGAACAGCTTCGGGCACTCTACGTAAAATCTATCTCAGATTCGTTTCGGAATTCTTATAAATGTTTCGGGGAATCCTTCTAGAATCTATGGTAGATTCTCGTGGAGAATGCTCGAACAATCTGGGGAACTCTACGTAGAATCTATTTCAGATTCTTTTCGGGATTCTAATGAATGTTTCGGGGAACCCTTCGAGAATCTATGGTAGATTCTAGTGGACAATGCTCGAACAATCTGGGGAACTCAGTGTAGAATTTATGTTAGATTTTTCTGGCGATTCTTCTCAATGATTCGGGAAACCCTTCGAGAATCTATGGTAGATTCCAGTGGAGAATGTTTGAACAGTTTCGGGGACTCTACGTAGAATCTATCTCAGATTGTTCTGGGGACTATCCTCAATAATTCAGGGAACCCTTCGAGAATGTATGGTAGATTTTCGTGGAGAATGCTCGAACAATGTGGGGAACTCAGTGTAGAATCTATCTCAGATTGTTCTGGGGACTATCCGTAACAATTCGGGGCACCCTTCGAGAATCTATGGTAGATTCTCGTGGAGAATGCTCCAACAATCTGAGGAACTCAGCGTGGAATCTCTCACAGATTTTTGTGAAGTTTCTCCTCAATATTTCGAGGAACCTTTGGAGAATCTATGGAGAATGTTGAAACAGCTTCGGGGACTCTACGTAGAATCTGTCTCACATTCTTTTCAGGATTCTCCTCAATAGTTCGGGGAACCATTCGAGAATCCGTGGTAGATTCTCGTGCAGAATGCTCGAACAATCTGGAAAACTCAGCGTAGAATCTATCTCGGATTCTTTTCAGGATTCTCCTCAATAATTCGGAGAACCATTCGAGAACCTATGGTAGATTCTAGTGGAGAACGTTTGAATAGCTTCGGGACCTCGGCGTAGAATCTATCTCACATTCCTAATTGATGCTTCATTTATCCCTAATTGATCCGTCGTTCTTAATTCATTGATGAATTGTGCTCAAACTTTGCACAAGTTCGTACCTGTGCAATTGTAATGTATGCTAAAAATGTCACAGCAACTGTTAAAAAAAAAAAATTGGCGGGTACCTCTAATACAATAGTATATTGTGCAACAAGATCCCTAAGTTGGCGATTGCTGCGAGTGCAAGATGTTAGCCCGCGCCAAGCGAGGGTTGCAATCACTCGAGATGCAATTACAATTTCGACTCGAGTTGCAGACTATACTTTATTCACGAGTGCAGGGGAAACGGGCATATTTCACGGCAATTTTGCGGGACGGACAGTGACATGTGAGGTTATTTATTTTCGTGCCAAGGACTCCGTTAATAATAACTTACTTTTTTAATAACTCACATTATCATTGGATATTCAAAAATATCTGTTGAAACTCGGCTTCTTATTAAACTTTTTACATTTGATATTTTTTAAAGGCTTCAACTTAGAATGAATGATAACTGTTTTTTATTTATTTTTGTTCGTGGCGTACGTGGTTTACTTTTTTTTTCCTAGCTTAAGGGGGCTGAGTCACCTAAAAAAATTTTTTTTTGTTAATTTTTTTCGGCTTGATTTCAAATGTAAATTCAAACGGGATTCCACCCACCTGAAATACATATACTTAACTATCTTCTTGAATTTTTTTTGAGTCTTTCAGCGGATTGTAACGCTGTGAGACCAAGTTTAAAAAAAATCACTTGTCGTAGCTTTCGGGCCACAAAAATCAATGGATCTTGGCTTCGGACGTCTCATTTTGTTCGCACCGGTAGTCATTCCGGTCCGAATGTGGGATTTTTCTTTAAATGCTCTCCGGAAGAAATGGTAAGCTATAATGTGGAAAAAAAACAATGTTTTTTAATTTCTTGAAAAAAAAGTTATAAAACAGCTCGCAACAACTTAACTTTACCTCGCATCCTAAAATCCCACATTCGGACCGGAATGACTACTGTTGCGAATAAAATGAGACGTCAAACGCCAAGATCCGTTGACTCGTCTGGTCCGAAAGCTACGACAAGCGAAGAGAAATATACTTGTCGGGAAATGATTTTCAAAGTTTGGTGAAGGTAATCAACTTTGATGACTCAAAATTTTTTTTTTTAATTTGTCGCATAAAAAACTAAAGTTTTTTTTTCGTTCACACAAAAAAAATTGTTTATAAATAAAAATGATTTATTTCACCAAAACATTGTTTTAACGCAAAAAAAATCGTAAAAATAATTAGAAAAAAAAACTGTCGAGGCGAATGACGTTCAATAAAAAGTTCCGCGATCCGCGAATCGCCCGAGCGATTTTTCACAACTGTCAAGAAAAGCACTGTCAAAAAAATGACATAAAAATAATTGAAAAAAAAAAATGTTACTTGGCCATCCGATAAGCTCGTATATATTTTTATTACAAAATAAAGTATCGTGAAATTCAGAAAAAAATACTGTCGCGCCATTGACGTTTCAACAATAGGTTATTGATTCAGTATTTGGTGCTTTCCGACACTGTCACGGCACAAATATTATTCTCATAATATCACTGAAAAATATAGAATTTATGTCATTCGTTCGCGAAAACTATAACCACTTCGCACATGAATAATTGCAATTTTCCTGATGCCGGTTCTTTACGCGGTTGACACATCGAGTAAAAACAATCATGGCTGCCGCAGGACGCCGGTGCAGCGTAGACTCGACGGAGCGCGGTAGCGGCGGCGATCTAACTCGCATCGATTGGAAGTAACGACCGCAGGGTCGGTAAATCGTTACCGACCAATAGCGTTTTCGTAAAACACAACAAATTTCCCGGGAACCCAACTTTTTTTTTAATGAAAATGATCCATTTATTTTTCTGAATACGTATGAATTTTTTCGGATTACTAAATTGAGTTTAATTTTGTTTATTTGAAAAAAATTGTCAAAAACCATGAAATTCAAAGTGAATTTAAAAATCTGAAAAAATGCATACTGTGACGGGACGTTTCACCCCCACCCTAGCGGGAGCGCGATAAGAGCGAGTGAACGTTGGAACTCGGTCGCCAAGACGCGTAAGCGAAAACAGCCGTTGGCAAGGCCCAAAAACAAACGGGTTACGCAACCAAGTAGGCGTAACACCGGCCGACCGAGTATCCGCCCCGACGTCTCAGCAGGACGAACGGGGAGACGACTTAGGACGTCGCCACCGTTACGAGTCAAAAGACAAACGGCAATTAAGAGCAAATAACCGTTACATGACGTCACGAATCGCATGACTCATGACGTCAAGGAACGAGAGAGGGGGAAAGCATATAAAAGCGAGCGCCTCGCTAGCAAACTCTCTCATTTTACCCATTATAATTCTCACAAAGCATACCGTGCTCAGCACTGAGTAACTTTTAACAAATTTCTCCTATCAACGGCAAAATAGCTCACCTAAGCCCACAACATAGCGTTGTCGCTTGGTGAGATATTCTCTAGGCATAGCTCAGGCCTCGCCGCGAACTCTAAAGTCTAACGTCCATCGGTACTCCGAAAGTGTCGATTCGTAGGATTCGCGTCGTACTCTAGTATTTAAGGTTTATTTTTGATATTACGTGCGCTGTCTTCAGATCACGAAGACAGGCATTAACGAATTTGGTTCCACGAGCATGATGATTCAATGATCTGATCGTGGACCATCTCATTTTTTTCAATTTGCCGAATAAGTGAGCACGCGACACTATTCGGGCATTTAAATGCGATCTAGCCTCGTTTCAAATCCGGTATCAGAACAATAGGTGTGACGCGTCTTAGATCGTCAAACGAGACACCTGTTCTCCAAGAAACACCACTACGGGTGTAAGGTATTAACACCGATACGAGAGTCGCGAGAGCAGTCAAAACATCTCTTACCTTGCCCCGCGCATCGCTGCCGCCGCAACGAAAGGAGATCGCGCTCTCTCTCCCAAGCCCCGAGCAACGCAGCCGCCACTGAGAGAGAGAGAATCCGTCTCGAGTCTAGCAGACACGTGCAAAAGTCTCGAGACTAGAAAAAAAAGTAAATACGCACGGATAGCCCCGGACAATGCGCCCGCCGGTATCCGTAGCAAGCCGAAAATAAAACTCCGAACCGAAAAGAAAAACAAGTCGACTCTCGGATCGAAATTACCGTCCGAATTAAAAACAGTAAACCAAAATCCAGTTTCTCAGGATAGAGCAAATTTATGGATAGCTGATGATGACTGTGGAATTCTCGCGTCGATACGACCCATGAGACAAACAATCTGAGGCTACCATAAAAACAATATAAATAGAAACAAAATTAGGAAAGAAATATCGGCCGTCCCGAGCCGAACCGCGCGCGGTCGGAAACATAATCAGGAAATAATTCGTACAAAACAAACGGAAAATCACAATACGTATTCAAAAGAATAAACGAATCATTTTTATAAAAAAAAAAGATGACTTACCAGAAAAATTGTTAAACAATTTTTTTTTTTATCAATTTGTTAATAACATTTTGGAATTATTATTGTGCAAAATGAATCTTTTGAGTATCTGTAATATGTATGATTCTTTACAGATTTTTTTTACCATCGAGGAAATAATTTTTCAATAATTCACTCAATAATTATTCGTTATCTTACTAAAGTGCTTCTAACTTTGGTAATTTTTGGAATTTTGATCTCAAAATTAGTATGTAGGTAGTAAACAGTATGTACTTAAAGAAAAAAATATTTAAAAAAAATCGATTTTTTAAAATTTTTAGGTGACTCATCCCCCTTAACGTCGATACATTAGTATCGATAACTTCAAGTATCAACTTAGACGAGTTATAGTTTGAATCGAGAATTCGTGAACCAGATATGTCACCATTCATATCGAAAATTTAGTAATTAATACTCTATTGTCAATATTGTTTTGTAATCAAATTGTACTTGCAAAAGTGGACAAATAATCGAATCTCCAGATATTGTCAAATACATGTCATTCTTAAACTCAACTTTCGAAAATCCTATATCAATTAAGATTCTGTGCTGAAAACTTAATATTCCATGAACCAGATTACAAAAATTACTTGCCTGGCTGTAGCCCCCGAATTCATGAAAATTGTCAACGGCATCTTTATCTTGTACCTATACAAATGTGTACGATATATTAATATAATAAGTGCCGGACGCATGGCCGGACGAGTTATTTGTGTGATCGTGCACTTTTTGCCAGTAAACTTAGTATTGATGTAAATGGTTCGAGATTTCTTACAACATTATTGGTGTTTGTTTGATTTGTTATATCACAGATCGTTTTATGGTTTGGTTCGGAATTTAGATTGTTCGAGTGAGGACCCGAATGGACTGTTGTCACAAAACTCAAAGCACTACAAATTTTGAACAATTCGACGGATTCACGTCAAAATCAATTCCAAACTATATTTATTAATGATTCGCTTGTTAAATTCAACGTTGAATGTATTCCTTTTTAAACTTTGGCTCTGAACTTTTAAACAAATTGAACGGACTCGCGGGGTACTTTCCGATACTACTGCTACTATCTTTGTAGCAGTATCAGGTGTCGACCGACGGAGAATTACTCGACCGGCGTGAACACAATTCGGGCCCTTAACTAACACGACGCGATTTACTGCACGGCGGAACACACTTTGAACCCACGCTTCCGATGCTGCGGCCACTAACTTTGTGGCAGTACCGGATGTTGACTATCGAAGATTTATAGCCCTATGTGATACGCTCTCGTGGAGACCTCTAGACCGATCTGTCTTTGGTCGCTGCTGTCTAGAGACTGACTCTTTTTCGATCTTGCGAGGATCTTTGCAATCCTCGAAAGCGCGAAAGAAGAGTCAGTTCCGCAGAATCAGCGTTTGCAATTCTGCAAGTTCGAGGTACGAAGTCCACGCTACGCGCAAAGATCTTGCGATCGCTGAGCGTGCCGGAAACTTCATACCTCGCAATCCCCGTTACTTTAGAATTATAAAAGATATACGAGGGGATACAATTTTGCAGCGCATCGCTTGAGTGCAGCTGCGGTGTGAAATCACACCCCAGATGAGCTCAGCGATGCGCTGTTGCTGAGGCGAGTTACGTCTCATCGTTTTTGGGAATTTTCCATCGGAAAAGTCGCAAAAAGATACGGAACGTAACAAAGTAAAACGTCAGCGCGGTGAGTCCGCGCGCGTCGAGCGCTACCGTGTGCTTATACACCAATATCGTGCCTCCCTAAATTTTGACATTTTTTTTTCTCGGAAACGAGACATCCGAACGAAATTTTAAAGATAGTTCCACCACATAAATCGAATATAAGTTTTAAAACAAGCCCAAAATCAAGCCGATCGGTGCACGCAATACAGAGATATGAGGATATTGCACTAAGAATTCCTCACTTTCACGATACAAATAAATTTTTCAGTATGTCCTGTTTGTCCGATGTTTCGTTTTGTCAGTGTGTTACGTCCGTGCGTCCATGCGTGAGCCGTGGATGCGCAATAGTATGCGCGGAAACCAACGATGAGTTGTTTTCTATTTCCAAATGTCGTTTCGTGAATTCTAAGTGACAGTTTGTGATTATCCACGAATATTGCACTCAACTGAGTGAACGAAATACTTATTAAATAGTTACAAGGTTATGTATTTTAGTTTTTGCGTGAAAATTAATTAAACAAACATCGCGCGGTTAAAAAAATGTGTCGTGCGTGTGATAGAATGATGTATTTTTTTTTCAATCACAGGTGCATAATAATTATAATTTTGAAAATCTCGCGCCATAAGAAAAAGTGTCGTGCGTTTAATGGAATTATTTATTGAAATATTTGCGAACATTGTAGCTTCATCGAACCCAGGGCAACGAAACAATCTCTTACGAGAGCCAGTTTTCAAGAATCCTATCACAGTTTCATAAGTGCAGGATACAACATCACACATCAAGTAATGTGGAACAAATTTCAAAAAAGAGAAAGAATGAAAAAAAAAACATTTTTTTGTAAAAAATAAATAAAAAAAACGCCAAGTAGTTTAAAAATAGTTTCCAAATCATTTCTTAATAATTAAATCAAGAAAAAATCATATGAGCCAATTAAACGTAAAAAAAATCTTAGTGAGTCCTTAGAACACAAATAAATACAGGTGCATCAAAAGAGAGGACGAGCAAGGTTTTTTTTAAAGTTTACTTGGCTCATATGATTGTTTTTTGTTTTAATTATTAAAAAATGATTTGGAAACTATTTTTAAACTACTTGGCGTCTTTTTTTTACATTTTTTACAAAAAAATGTGTTTTTTTTTTTTAATTTCTATCAAGTGTACTCGAACAGGGTCTGCACATCCCTAGTTGTAATGGGTAATAAATTGAGTAAAATTAAAATAAAGGGAGGGTAACGGAATAAGTTTGTTCGAAGATATAGTCCGTGATTGGGATTATACTTAGTATGTTCAAAAAATTGGTATTATAAGCTGTAGTACCGCAAGAAGAACCAACATAGAAAAAACGTTTTTTTTTCAATCTCGCATCTTGGAGCACATTAATCAGCAACGAATGAAAATTCCTGCATTGTCGACGCGTTTGTAAATTTTAATGCGCAACTACAAGCGACACTAAATGAATGCGAGTAAAATGCATACATGGAGAAATACTTTCTGTATTCAAGAGAATTACCTACTACATTCGACGGTCTGTTTAGTACCGACATATTTTTTAGTTGAATCCGGCAGTGAGAAATAAGTGCGTATTAGGCAAAAATAAACATTGAAAACATCGACCGCAATTCTCAAAATTTAGCTCGATTAACTCGCTTGTAATAAGTAACAACGTCGGAGAAATTATTTGGATAAATTCAAGAAATTGTGAAGATATTCCTCGATTCAATCAAATTTTGTTCTCATGGTTCAATTCTTCGTTGGCTTTGCAAGCTTTTGAATTAAATGGCAGATGTAAGAAAAAACAATTTCAACGGTGGGATAAAAAATCACTGTATTCGAAGGAACGAATTGACCAGGGAACAGGGAGTATGGAGAGCAGACTTTTATTCCTATTTGTGATAACTGGCCATATTTGTTTTAATCGATCACTCCTGACGGTGGGAAACAGGCCAATGGGATACCTGTATGTAAATCTACTCTTGCTTGTATTTTATATTTTTTACTGCTTCAATTTCTCTACGATTGAAAGTTGATATGAACCTTGCTGTTGTTTGTTTCAGGTTGCTGATGGACTCCGAAATACAGCAGTCGGTAGGATTTGGGAGGTTGTGGCTCGGCTTTCGTCGTTTCGGTAACATTTGACTCTTCGTCCTCTCAATCGTCTCCGATGCTATACGCGAGTCGGTCACTTCCGGACGGTGACGAGATTTTTCAATACCGCCAGAAATTCGCCCCTGTCGACTTGCTGTAAAGAAAAGAAGAAAAAAACGTCAATAGTTATTTAGTCACATATGCACAAAACTTCCCGCTTTTTGTGCGGGTAACCTGTAGCAAAAGTGACGCTATTCGGTAAAAAAACCTATTGTGCATGCCCAAATTGGCCCCTTTTGTATTTATAATATGCTAGGTAATTTCTCAAAAGCATGTATAAAACATGTATAAAACACAAAAAAATGTTGCAAATATAAAAGGGACACTAAGTACTCAAAAACTGTTTACAAATCTATTTATCCCATTGGATACGATATATAATAGTGACACACCAACTTTTTTAGACAGCAATCACGCACGGTTTCCGCACTCGGTTTTATCTGTCGTGTAGTCTCAAACTGTACCCATCGATCCGAGGACCCATCCCCGCATTCTCTCATTCTGCCACCCAACTTTCACCCATACACCCATGAACCTATTAATTTATTCCAGAGCTGGGCAAATTAATTTATGTACCGAATACTTGAAGCGCCATGTACAGAGAGTACTGAAAGTACAAGTTCTCGGCATTGTAAGCATCGTAAGTAAGCATAGTGAAAATAAAGCCACATAGGAGGTGTTAATTCACTATAAATCTTGCTTTCTTGAAATCTTTGTGAGACACATCAATACGCTGTGACGGAGAACGAAGTCGATCTCTTTCTCAATTCATCGAAAATACATCGTCGTAGTCATTCATTAGCTTTTCTTTCGATATTTATTGACTTTGTTAAATTTTATTGAAATGCCGCATTTTCGCGATTCAAATATTCCTGCGCGTGGAAATCGACCCGTTTATCGAATTTCGCGAAGAGGTACTGCCGCAGTGGCTCTGATTGGCCATTAGAATTTTCGTGAGCGGTAATTGGCTCAAACGAAAAATACCGCAATGTGGAATTTTTCGGCCAATCAGAAGGGGGCAAAAACCGTATAAAAGAGCGAGCGGAGCGCGGAAAATCATCAGTCGGCTGAGCGGGCTCCAAGGTACCTTCTCTAGTTCTACTTGGTCAAATAAGCCTAGGGACTAGGAGGACCCGGTGTCCGACACCGATTACCCTTAGTTCCCTAGAGATTATAGGTTAGTTTACCCAGCGGAGGTGAGCTTGCACCCCGGGAGATTTGATCGTGGCCCCACTTTCGAAATCTTTCCGGGCGAATACCGAGCCTCTCGCCGAGAGCCCTGTGTGGGGTTAGCGTCCCGCGTAAAAAAAAAGAATATGGGATTGATTCTCGCCGAGTATTTCGCCGAGTATTTCGCCGAGTAGCTCGGCGTATCTCGCCGAGTATGTCGCCGAGTATCGCGCCGTATCTCGCCGAGTAATTCGCCGAGAATAGTGCACTGTGCTCAGGCCAATATTCTCTTGGCAGCGTCTAAGAAGCTTGGAGAGCCGTTCCCAGCTTCTCACCGCGATTGTCGTGAAAGCTTCTGAAAAGCTTGGAGAACCGTTTCCAGCTTGTTACCACGATTGTCGTGAAATCATGTGTGAATGAAAGGATAACAAAAATTAGATTTTGACAAATGGAAGGAAAATTTGAAAAACTAAGAAAAATGCCCGAATCAAATTTTTTTCGGCAGATATGAATTCCCCGAGCAAAGTTAAATGCTACTGTATGTTATTGGCGGTCGGAATTGGAGTAAGTCCCAAAAATATTGGAAACTATTGGACATATCTCACATATATCTTTTTATTTGTCTATCCAAGATTTCTCCAGTGCGCCACGATATTTTCGAGACCTTAAACGAAATTCAACCGCCAGTGATGGATTATAGCGCCCAACTTTGCTCGAGGAACTCATATCCACCGGAAAAAATTGTTTTTAAGCATGTTTCTTCGTTTTATATTTTTTCCTTCCATTTGTCAAAATTTACTTTTTCTTCCTCTTTTGTTTACACATGGTTTCATAATTATCGCGGTAAAAAAGCTGGGTTCGATTCTCCCAGCTTCTCAATGGGTGTGACGACAATCGTGGTAGGATCCTGGAAACGGTTCTCTAATTTCCCCAATGGGTTTCATGACAATCGCGTTAGGAAGCTGGAAACGGTTCTCCAAGCTTCACAATGGGTTCCCTAACAATCGCGGTAAGAAGCTGGGAACGGTTTCCCAAGCTTTTCAATGGGTTTCGCGACAATCGCGGTAAGAAGCTGGGAACGTTTCCCCAGGCTTCTAGATGGGTTTTACAACAATCGCGGTTAGAAGCTGGGAACGGTTCACCGAGCTTCTCAGAGGCTGCCAAAAGAATATTGGCCTGAGCACAGTGCACTATTCTCGGCGAATTACTCGGCGAGATACGGCGCGATTCTCGGCGATATACTCGGCGAGATACGCCGAGTTACTCGCCGAGAATTAATCCCATATTCTTTTATTTCACGCGGGGTACGGGATAGTGGTTCGAGCTCGTTTCCGAGCTCGTTCCCCGATCCTCCTCTGCGTGAGCCTTCACGGCAGATGCTGTAGGCAATTTAGCAAATTCTTGATTTTTAAGGGTAATTTAAGGGATCGAGGATTCCAACCTTAAAATTTTTATTTCGCGAGATAACCTCGAAGACAGTCGACAGACGCGCATCAAGAAATTCATGCGCACCAAGAAGGACTGCTCGGTCGGTAATTCAGCTCGGTCAGCAATTTAGCTCCATCGGTAATTTGAGTCGAAAATTCATTGCATTGGAATTTTTGTTTCTCTTTCGTTCTTTCAATCGGTAAATCATTGTAATTCGTAGCTTTCGGGCTTTCGTAGCTTTCGGGGTGTTTGTTAAATTTCTTGTTTAATCCGAGACGGACGATCGGGAAAATCCAGAAAACGCGCACGTTGCCGAGAAGAGAAGCTCGGTAGGTAACTTGACACAAAAATTCATCGGAATTTTTGTTTAATTTCTTGTTTAATTCTTGTTTTTGTGAATATCGAAAATTTGATCGGTAAAATCATTTTTACACTCGAATCACTGACACTCGGTCGGTAAAACAAATAATTTTCTTTCTTTCTCACGAAGAGTGAGATATTGTATTGAATTTTATTTAGACGGCACAATCGCGGCAAAAATTCGAGATAATTTTCAAGTTTTCTTTACTATCCGCGATTAACTAACAAACTAATCGTTAATTGCGAATTTATCAATATTTGTCTTTTTGCCGAATAACTCGAGTGTGTTTCGTCACGCGATTTTTGACTCTGGAATCATCGAAAGGAGAAAGCGTCGATACAAAATAATGTTGTATATTGTATTTCGTATTTTTTATGTGTTTTTGAATAAATAACCGTTGGCGTCCCAGAAAAAGTCAGTCTCATGGCATACGACAGCACTGGGACGCCAATAACATAGTTTATTCTTATTTTTTTAATTGTTTTTATATGATTTTGTTGAAAAAATAAAAATACATTTGTTATGCGAGTGCTTGGCTCATCTTAATTTACCTTCTTTTCATATTTACTTACTTATTTTTTATTTTTTTTAGTAGTCAGCGTAATTTTTTTTTTTTTTTGGAAAAAAAGTTTTTGAATTTATTTCACTTATTGTTAAAAACTATTGAACATTGAGTAAAAGATGACCCTTGAGGTGGTTGGTACATTTTGGCTAATATTTTCAGTAAAGTCCGTCGATGATAGAACCACAATTTATGGTTTTATTGTGGCAGGGAACGTAAAAGTAAGGTTAAATGAGGTTAAGATATAAAGATCGCGGAAACCAACATTCTTTACGTTCATTCCACTTCGTAGCACTTCGCTCAGAAAATATGAGCCACAAATAATTCCGAATCGAGCATTATCAAATTACAAATATCAACTGCTAATCTATCTTTCATTTGCAATTAACACAGATATTTCCTCGAATATTCTCTCACTAAATTTCGTTTACTGTTTATCCCGCTATTTATTTGCAGAGCAAACTTTTTTTCCTCAACCTCATATTGCATTCTTCAATCACTTTGTTTAAAATTTCAATTATTATTAAAAGCTTACGTTCGCGGATAATCGAATAAACAAATGGACCTGCCAAGTAATTCGTCGACTGACAGTAGCAGATGATAGGTGAGCCGAGCTGAGCGATTCGAGCATGCGCAGTATGGCGCGTAACGCCAGCGTAACAAGATACTTTTTATTATAAATGAATCGGACTCCTCGACGGTCCTGATGCCGAGATCTCGTCAACGGCTTAACCGACTTTAATCGCTACTAAACGCATTGGAAAGCTTGGGGTTGAATTATATTATGAAAGTGTCATTAGAAATATCTAGGAGGTCTAATTGCCGAGAAATCATGAACCAAAGATTTACTTCCGGCAATCTCGAGCATAAGTGGAGCGGTAGCGCGGCGCGCTAATTTTTTCGTACTTGGCATCGAGGCGCTACCGCACCTCTTGGTATTAAATTTAATATTAATAGTACTTTGCGATACTAGTGCGTAAAAGCGGACTTTCGGCGAAGGTTGGAAAGCGGCTGCACGAGTCGGATCGAGCGCTACAACGGTACGAGGCCAAGCCGAGTGTTGTTTGTAACGCGACACGCATGACGCATGACGCAAGACGCATGACTCGTGTGATTGCAACACTCGCTTTCGGCTCGTTCCGTAAACTCACACTCGTCAAAAAAAGTTTTATCGCACGAGTGTCGTAAAAATATGTCTGTCAACGGCATTCTATCTATTCGTGATTTTCGATGAAAAACAAATGCACGGGTCGATGTGTTACGAGAAATGCGAGATCGGCGGTAACATATCAAGCCACGCATTGCGTTCCAAAAACGAGCTTCTAAAATGTCGATTCTTGTTATCAGAATTGTTCCGTTAAACATTGAGTCCGAGCCGATATTGATAGCGACCTCACGCCCTTATCCTCCTCTTTTTATCGATTACATTCATTTTCACTAAAAAATTATCATACATTTTTCCCTCGATGGTAAGGCTGCAAAGGATGTTTCATTGAAAAATGAATATCGAGCGTGATCCAAATGTTTAGTGAAATAATTCCGACAAGAAGAATCGAATGTTTTTACGCTCTTGATCGGAAAATAATACGTGGGTTGATGTGTTACCATCGATCTCGCTTCTCCAGTAACACATCAACCAATGCATTTGCTTTTCTTCGAAAATCACGAAAAGCTCGACTTCCGATGACAGGATTATTTTTATCCACACCGGGATTCAGCCGCATTACCTTATTCTCGATGTGCTCGCGGATTTTTTCATGAAAAAATGCTTAGTAGCTGTAAGATCGAAAAAAAAAATTCGGTTACGATGGTATTAATCTATCGAAAGTGGATGACAAAAAAGTGAGGATGCCGAGAGTATCGAGGAGACGACAAGGCCATGATGGGGCACTGTACTGACGCGAAACGCACAAAACTGGCAAAAACGCACAAGCCAAATGTGTACGAATGACTATTGCAGTTTGCCTTGTTTTTCATCGCTTTGTGGACACGAGAGCACATTTGGTTTGGGTGTCTACATTTGTCCGCGCGCGCTACAGAACTGTGCCTTATAATCGCTTCGCTGCCTCTTCGATATACTCTTGTGATTGGCCGTCTCCTCGATATTTTCGGCATAGTCATCCGTTATTTGCCATTGTCAAATGACTGATACCATCGCAACTAGAAAAATGTCATTAATTTTTTTCTTTTTTTTTGATTATGCGGCTACAAAGAATGCGTCACAAAGACATGCATAACTCCATCAATGAGGAAAAAAATTCCGCTCGATCCCGGTTTTCGTAAATTGCTTTATTTCACTTGGTGCGTAAAATGCGGTTTGACGCACGCTTCACGGGCTTATATCCGCATGTTCGCACCTCGCAAAAAAAAATGTTGTACGATAAACCTTTTTCTGACTCGTGTGATTGCAACACTCGCTTTCGGCTCGTTCTGCAAACGCACACTCGTTAAAAAAAGTTTTATCGCACGCGTGTCGTAGAAATATTTCTGTCAACGGCATTCTATCTTTTCGTGATTTTCGATGAAAAACAAATGCACTGGTTGATGTGCTACGAGAGAAGCGACATCGGCCGTACCACATCAAGTCACGCATTGCTTTCCAAACACGAGCTTCGAAAATTTCGATTCTTGTTATCAGAATTGTCCCGTTAAACATTGAGTCTAAGCGAATATTCTCTTAGGTCTCGTTGTATGTTCGATACTGCGAAAATCGACTTTTTTTTTTTTTTAAGTGAAAAATTTACACCAACTACAAAAATGTTACAAGAATATTTAGGCCTCATAAATTGCATTTTTAGAAAATCCAAAATAAAAGGTAAATCACGCGAGCCAAGTTTCAACAAATATTTTTGGATATCCAATGTCAATGTTAATGATTAAAAGAATAGTATGATAACTGTAAAATGAAATAAAAAAAATACTTGGCACGTCCTTTCTTTTATGCATGTTTCATTTGTATTCGAGGGACTTGCCAAGTATTTTTTAAATTTCATTTCTTCGCAGTATCGAACATATTATGTATGTAATAAGTTTATTTTCTTGCCTTTCGGCATTGAAAAGGGGTTTACACGGTTTTCATTTTACATTATACATTATATATTATTATTATTATTTTCCAGTCGTTTCTTTAGAACTGCCCTCATCCATAGTTGTCCTCCCCCTGCCTCGTTCAGGATCTCCGTCGTGTCCATTTCGCAGCGCAGTTCCTCCCTGCACGCTTCTTTCATATGCTCGATAGTCTCTGGCTGTGCTTTGCATATTCTGCAGATTGTGTCCCTTTCGTTTGAGATATTCCGGGGTGCCCTGTGTCACTATGTGCTTGTACCTCCTGTTGTATTTCGCGTTCTGTATTTGCACTTGCTGCTCTTGTCTTTGTCTGTCTCTGTCCTGGTCTACTATCTTCGGTATTAGGTCTCCTCCTCCTTCGATCTGCCTCCTCTGCCTCTCCCCTGTGACTCCGTGTCTTTCGTAGTATTCCGACCTCTTCTGTTCCCATTTTGATTTTTCTGTCCATATGGTGTCCAGTTCCCTGAGTACTTTCTTCAGGATCGCGTTGTTCGGCTCTGTTCTTATTTTTTCCTCGTACTTCAATGCTCTCTTTCCCGCGTCTATCCTCATTTTATCACTATTCGTTTCTTCCCTAACAACATATCCTGGTGTGCATCTATCCAGTTCTAGAGTCCATCTCAGGTATTTGTCTTGCATTGTTTCTAGCTCTTTTCGTTCTGTCCATCCCCATATTTCAGCCCCATATAACGCTACGCTCTTCACCAGGCACTCGAACATCATGATTCTTCTTCCGTAGTCATCTCCGAATCTTCTCTTGCCTATCTCCCAAGTTTGTTTCATCGCTATCACGGCCTTTCTCCACCTCTCCTCCTATGCGGCCTCTCTCCTCCTATGTTATTTTTTTCCGTATTCTTTCGCGTGAACAGATAACCCAGATATTTAAACTCGTCTACTTCTTCTATCTCCTTTCCTTCCCACATCCAGCCGCCCTCTCTTGTGTATCGAGTCCCGTTGCGAAATACGATTATCTTCGACTTTTCTACACTCAGTGTCATCTTCTTTCTTCGAACCCATTTTTCCAATCTTCTGATCATCTCTCTCATTTCCGCCGCATCCTTCGATAGTACCACAATGTCGTCCGCGTATGCTAGTGTCCAGATCTTTTTTCCCCCGATGACAATGCCTCCTACCTGTCCCTCTTGCATTTTCTCTTCTATGTCTGCTATATATATTGCGAATAGCGTTGGGCTCAGCGGGCATCCTTGTCTAACGCCCTTCTTGATCCAGAATTCTTCCGTTTCTTTCCCGTTCACTTTCACTTGACATTTTGTTTCTTCGTAAATCTCCTTAATTCTTCTTATCAAGTGTGAGCTTACTCCTCTTTTTTCCATCGTCGTCTATAGTAGTTGCCGGTCTATTGTGTCGAATGCTGCTTTGAAGTCTATGAAGAGTGCGTGTAGCTTTCCCCCGGCCTCTTTTAGTGTTTTCTCTGCTGCATAGTTCAATATGTAGATATTGTCTATTCCGCTTCTTCCTTTTCTGAAGCCTGCTTGCGTTTCTGGTAGTATTTCCTTCGCTTCAACTTCCGCTTTCAGTCTTTCTTCTAGAATCATTGCATATAGTTTGTAGAGCGTGTTCAGTAAAGTAATTCCTCTATAGGTTTTCACGTCTTCCTTGTCTCCTTTCTTGTGTACCGGGCTGATTATTCCTTTGCACCAATTCTTGGGGAAACCTCCTCCTCGCCATACTTCTCTGATCATTTCTCTGACTCTGTTTCTCGTCCTTCCTTCGCTACAGATCCATGCCTCGTTCCGGATTCCATCTTCCCCTGGGGCCTTTTTTTTCTTAAGTCGTTTTATTTGTTTGTCGATTTCCCAGTCCGTCAGGTCCTCTGTTCTTTCGGTCCCTTGCATCTCTTGCGCGGTGGATCCCTCTCTGGCGGTAGCTCTCTCCTCCGTTCCTTCTAGTAAATCTACGAAATACTTCTTCCACTGGTCTAGCGGGATATCTTTACTTATTCCTGTCTTTTTCTTCCTTTCTCTGTTTATATACTGCCACGCTTGCGTCTCAGTTTTTACATTTTTGAGTTCGTCTGCATATTCGTTCTTCTTGTTGTCTTCCTTTTTTTTGCACAGGTTCTTGTATTGCTTTCTCACCTGTCTGTACTTTGCCATGTACGTGTTGTCTTTCTGCGCTTTTTTTTCAACCATTCGTTTAATTCGGCTTTTTTGCTTTTACATTCTTTGTCCCACCATGCGTTTCTCCCTGGCCTGTTCGTCCAACCTTTGCTTATCCTCGTCTGTGTGGCCGTCTTCACTGCTTCCTCTAGTTCATTTAGCCCTGCCTCGACTCCTTGTTTCGTGTAGTTAAACTCTGCTGTTTTTTCTCTGTACCTTGCTATCGCTTCCTCTGTCCATATCTATGTTATCCGGCCCTCTCTCCTTTTGTCTTCCTCGTTCCGTTCATATACTTCTTTTAATATTACTCCTATTGGTAGACGGTCTGACTCTGATCTAGACACCACTTGGAAGTAATGTACCTTGTCGAGAGCGTCTGTATTCACTAGTGCGTAATCTATTACAGAGCATCCTCTCGCCCCTATGAATGTAAATTGTCCGTCTTCGTCTCCGTTCACGTTTCCATTTAAAATGTGCCATCCTCTGTCCCCTGTCTCTTCCAGCAGTCTCTTGGCTTCCTGATTCAGCGTTTTGTCTTTTGAGTTGCGAGCTTCTTCGTCCTCACCCATATTTATTTTGCCTTCTCCTCCTATTCTAGCATTAAAATCTCCACTTATCAGCATATTCTCCTCCTCCCCCTCTGGCACTATTTCCTGCAGTTCTCTCCGAAATTTCTCTTCTTCTTCGTTTTTGTATGCTGTTACAATTCTCTATTTTTTTCCTTCTATTAGTACTCTTCTTTTTTCTATACCTTCTGCTGCTTTCACTTCTTCCTTGGCTTCTTCCAGCTCTTGTCTGACGCCTGTAATGATTCTCCCTTTGCTTCTTCCTGCTGCATGTTCTCTCTTTGCTGATGCGTATTTCCACTCGTACCCCTCCGGTAGAATATTTTTCGCTTGTTCCCATGATTTATCTTCTACCTACGTTTCCGTCATTCCCACGATGTCGAATGCTTTAATATATTCCCAAAATTGCGTATCGTCCTTCTTCTTTCTTAGTCCCGCGATGTTCCAGAATACAATCTTGATGATGTGCCTCTTTGGTCTTGGGTCTTCTCTGGCCCCCGCTACCATGATCTCTGTTCTCGCAGAGGTC
This sequence comes from Ischnus inquisitorius, assembly GCA_963924025.1. Taxonomy (NCBI): domain Eukaryota; kingdom Metazoa; phylum Arthropoda; class Insecta; order Hymenoptera; family Ichneumonidae; genus Ischnus; species Ischnus inquisitorius. The sequence continues at coordinate 14,390,498 of OZ001253.1, read as the reverse complement.
GGCGGAGCTCCTGGACCCGTTTCCGGGGGCTCTACATATCTCTGAGTGTTTAGAGATTTGCAGAGCTCTGTCTGCTGAAAAATGATTTCTCTCTCAGACCTTGCCCGTCCTTCCATACCAGAACTTTGCCGTTCACAGTAAGCTTCCTGTAACCGACTTTGGCTACGTTGCCATTTTCCCGTTCGGCCCCGGCGAGTGACATTATCTGTTTTTGTATATTTATTTCCTTTCTTGTTAGATCATTGTCTATGAAGATTTTTTTCCCTTTCATTCTGCTTTTCTTAGCCATTACGTTCCTCTTTTCGTCCCAGTTCTGAAGCGTGGCTGCCACCATTCTTCCTCTTGTTCCGTTCGTTCAAATCCACCTTGCTTCGACAACCTGAGTCTCAATGCCTAGTTCGGCCTTCAGCATATCTTCTACTGCCTTTGCCAGGGTCTCAGCAATCGGTACTTCCCATCCCTTTATTACTATGTTATTTTTTCTTTCCTTTTTAGGCACTCACTATAAAAATAGGCAAAGAGTGCCGATTGCAATGACCTGCGAAGCCTTCGAGGCACAGCTTTCAATGGAACTCTTCGGAGCGCATGCTCCAACATTTTTATTTATTTCAGCATTTATTTCGGTGTATCTCCAACATCATGCGTAGTCAGTTTTAAGTACTTGTGATGCCTGAAAATATTTATTTTAGCTTGCGGTTCACAAAAAATAGCTTTTTCCCTGAAATTTAGTTCTCGGACGTCCGTATTAAGTTGTAACTTTGGAAGGTATGAATCAATTTTGCTCTCCTTCGCAGGACACTTTTTTCATACAATGTCAAGTATGCACATCACTTTTCAAACCAATATAAGACATTTAAGTATTTTTTCTAAACAATTATTGCTGAAATTTTTTCTCTTTTCTCCGTCGAATGTCCGTACGGTGTGACCATAATGAACTCGACGAACCAATTTTTTTCTCCTTTGCAGCATCCTTTTTTTTCATCGAAAACACTATGCACAGTAAATTTGAATACATTCCGACATCTCTAACTATTTTTTTACTCCAATTTTCCCTTAAAATAACATTTTCCTCATATCGAATGTCCGTACGGCGCTCTAACTAGAAATCCTACGAACCAATTTTTTTCTCTTTCGCAGCATCACTTTATTTCATCAAAAACACTACGTACAGCAAATTTGGAGACAATCTCTAACTGTTTTCTATTCTATTTTCTATTTACTATTTTATTTTATTACTATTTTCATCACAATTTTCCATAAAAAAATTATTTTCTCACATCTCATATCCGTATGGTGCGCCAATTAAGAATCCTGGAAAACGATTCTTTTCTCCTTCGCAACAATATTTCATTGCATCGAAAGCACTATGCACAACAAATTTTGAGTCATTCCGACAAATCTACTTTTAATTACAACATTTTTCAAAAAACGTGGTCACAACTAGCTTTGCTTGAAAACTTATGTTATTTAGATTTGCCAAAAAAAATGTTTCATCATGTTAAAAAAAAACTTCGGTTGCGAAAAATAAAACACGAAATATCACACAGAGATTCACAAATATTTGCGCAATTGATTTCAAAAATAATATATTTTCACCTGTTATACCCCGAAATCGTACGCGAGTACGACCGAGGTTGCGACATAGTAAGCACGGCGTTCGAGCGCTAAGTTTCGTCACCAGACGCACGGTGACAATTAGGCAACCGTCGCATCGAGCCATCGACGCTCGATCGCGGTCAACTTGAATGCCGAGTCGGCGAATTCCACAGGCCGGCGCTCGGATCCCGCAATAACGCGAATCCGGAGCGCCGAAATATAAACATTAAATAAAGAAATTTGGAAACAATGTTTATCTTCCAAAGATGCTGCTGATACGCTCGCTCCACTTTATCGACTATAAAGTGTGGTCGCGAGCTCACAGCAGCAGTCAGAAAAGTTATCCGACACCGTGCGACTGGTTGAGTGAGTAGACAGACTCGAGCAAAGGGTCTCGTAAGTAGTTTAAACCTAACAAGTCGGACGCTAGTCCGACACACTGTATCTATTGTACTTCTGAAACGTGTTGAGCGTTTTGAACGCCAAATAAAGTTCGCGTAAATTCCACAACCTTTCTCGTGAGTCACTACATTTGCTAAGGGTTCCAACCCTTTACTGGTAATCCCGAACAACGTTCTGAGAAGGGCGTAATATCACCGGGCTCGGAGTAGCTACCCGAGATTCGGCGGTACAACATTGGTGTCAGCGGTGGGATATCGGAGTGAGTGTATAACCCGAGCGAAGGGAGGAAGCTTCGCTGGCTGATCACCAGGAAAGGGTGCGTTACAATCGAGCTGTGAGCACAAGATTGAGAGCGAGTTAGCCACGCTGTGATAGAGCGTGCTGTGAGAACCGTCACCAGGGGATCGACGGAGCAGCCAGTCGCGTAGGGGGTTACTGCAGAACCCCATTGAATCGTCACCTAGGCAGAGGGGTGTGGAACGGTGTCGGAGAGGAACCCGGAACGTTCACGGGAACTCAGAGGCAACCTATGATGTGGCACACCGGCACGCTGTAAGTGCAAGAAAATCTTATTGCATCAAACTAACACCCCGGGAAACGAAGAGACCAGTAGACGCGCTACTATCCCAGGCGGGGTAGAGGCAAGGGGGTTAGAACTTGAGGAAAGACGACATGAGTCAGAGGGGTTCCCCCAGCGGGCAGAGGGCTCCAGGAGCAGACCTATCGACGTCAGCGCAAGAAGACGGGCACATAGCCGCAGGGCTTAGAGCAGCCTTGGCGGGAACCGCGCAGGTCGCGGACGACTGAACAGTGCAGGTTCCGGGGGAATCATCCCCGAATCACCCTACGAACGGGGTAAACACGCGGCGAGGAGCCGAGTTCGACGAGTTGGAGGATATAGACCACAGTCTGTTCGAGCCTAGAGGGACACCCACGGCAGGGACAATGCTCTCCCCCCGGGCAGTGGACGCGGAGATCGAGCGTCTGAGAGCACAGCTTCTCAATACGCGGGGTGAACGTCATCCAAACATCCCGATATTTGCCAGGGGGCGAAACTGGACGACTACCTTCGGCGAAGGGAGTCGATTGTACCCAATGGGGGTGGATCTCCCCGGGGTACGACGAAATTTGAACCCCGAACTACAGGGGGAGGGAGAGGAGCACGCCCAGGATGAGTTGGAAGGTAATGATACCGCACGGAACGGGATCAGGATGACCGAGCAGTTGGCGCGTGTGGAACGGGAACACGATGCGATGCAGGTGGACATACGAGAGTACATCGCGGAGGAAGTCGAACGCGTGTTGGGCGAGGGGCGCCCTCGGTAGCAGCAACAACAAGTGGCCACGACCAGGGAGGATGGGGCTCCCTACATCGAACTGAGTTCGGCGATCCGGAGCATAGAGCTGTTACGTCCAGCCCGAACTCGTGAGAGTGCAAGGGAGAGCGCAACACTATCGGCTTCTCTTTTCGGGTCAAGGCAGGGCAGCCCTTTACACCGGGGACGGAAACCTCGCCTATTTACACTACCGTATTTATGATTTTATGGATGATCGCGGTTTAGGACCTCCGACGCGGGTATTTAAGTTAACGAGTTGCGGTTAAAGGTTTACAAATCGTAGTAGAAAACGTCAAGTACTCACATGTTTTTATTTTCACACGGTTTAGGCGTTGATGATACAATTTCAGGTAGGTTACAGATAACGCGCACTTAACTCGAAATACAACTGTAGATTACTGTTTAAGATAGATTAAATAAGTATAGACGCTGCCCTAGTCTATCTGACAAAGTCGTTCGAGCTATGAACTCTAACTTGCGATAGTACTGTGGACTGTGGTGCGATGGGCGCTTCGGCCTGTTGACAAGAGTTTCGATGTTCGTTGAATACTAGCTATCCATGCTTCTCACCCATCTTATATACTAAATTGTAACTTGGATTCCTTGACTTCATTGGTCAAAAGGATATAAACCATTGTTCTAGCAGGTGCGACTGTGGTCCTCTTCGTGGGTCGAAGAGTGGAAACCAATACACTTCGTGGTCTTTTACTCTTTATCGCGACAATTTCGGAGAATCCCATGGATAGGAGGGACGTTCCGTTAGCTTCTTATTGGCTGTTCATAGGCCACACGGGTACAGGTGCCCGATGGGCTCTTTGGTTGATTCCCCGTGGCTCCTGATGGGGGTAAGTTCCGGCAACCCTTGGTGATGCGTCGCCCCTCTTTAACGCTAGTTATCGCTTTTTATTTCTAATAGTGAGGATTTTCCTCACTCGTATTTCTATGCTCTGGTTGAGCGCTTCGCCAGACTAGGTTCACTCGTGTAGTGTGGTGTAGTGCGCGTGAAGGCAGTTATTGAAAAAATAAATAGTCTACTGAATCTAGTTAAGACGTTACACCTCCCCCCTTAAGATAGGGCATTGGAAATTTTGACAATGCGCGCTTGCATGTCCACATGCATGAAATAAAGGGGATGCAAATCAGATAAAGTAAAGGGTGGTTTATTATCATTGTGCCATGTTAAAAGCTTTTCCAATATATGTTTCCGTATATAGTAATGAAAATATTGTGTGATAAAAATTGTGCTGTATGGTTGTATTATAATAAATATATATATTTATACTAAAGACTCTATGCCTTTATGATCGAAAGGTACTTTAAAAAATGTGCGTATTTATTTACCTTACGATCCAAGCGTACATTTAAAATATAGGAACATGATTAATGATAGACTATAAGCATGTTTGGGAATGATAGTATTAGGTTATAAGCATGTTTTTAGGATATAAGTATTAGGTTATAAGCATGGTTTAGGATATAAGTGTGATTAAAAATAGATTATAAGTAAACGGAAGAGGCTCTTTACGCAATATATTGTAAAATATATTGGAAAGTACCCCTTTATTAAGGTTATAAAAACATTGTCTTATTCTTATTAATTATCGCACATACGAATTTTTTTGACGATTGACTCCGATTTATTAGAGATCGAGTCCCATGTGCCAGTCGCCATCGCTGTCTTCCTGCGATAGCTCCGGAATTGGTTCACTCGTGAAGTCCGGTAGCATAATGCTCTCGTGCACCTTCATCTCTTCTTCGGTAAAAAGATCGTCCGTGTCGAAGTCCTCTTCCCTGATGATGAGATCGTTGGGCTTATCTTCTTCTTCGTCCCTTATAGTCAAAGGGTTGGTCCGTGTTGGCGCTGTGGAGTCGTAAATTACCTCCAGGCCGGCGATGAGTGGGCCCGCGAAATTTCTTGCCGGTGTGTATCTCGGCACGGTTATGGTCATTCCTTTTGTTTCCCTTGGATTATGGGGAGTAGGATTCACTTCCAATGTCCACTGAGGTACCTCGCCGCTCGTGTCGATGGTAAAGGTCCGGGCTGCTATTGCCGTGGGTGATGTTCTTGTAGCTGTTGTGGTTGTCGTAGTTGTCCTACTTGTCGCCGTTGATGTGGCTGTCGCGCTTGTAGTCGAGGGTCCTGTTACCGTCAGTATCGTCGCGGCGGGCAGACAATATCCCAAGATTTCCTCGATATTAAAGTCCATTGAGGACAAATTTGTGTCGTCTTCGTTCGCTGCTTCTTCGACTACCTTGTCGATGAATTCGCTGATTTCTGACAAGTCGATTATTTCTGGCTCTATCTTGGGTCCGACGGCTTTTTCAAGGATTTTGTCCCATTCCTCGGTGGGTATTCTCTTCTTTGTTGCGGTGTTTTTGGGATGGCAGTCCTCGTTTTTCCGTTTCTGTGCCATAACCACAGACGTTCCAGGGGGCAGAATTTCTTCGTGTACTATCCGCGGGGTTAGCATTGTGTATTCAGATGCCCGGCGGCGTGCTGCAAACAATTTGGATCTAGTTGACCCGGATGGTCCAGGCAGGGAGGCTGCGATTTCCGGCGTTATTGCGGAGCCTCCTAGCGCAGGGATGATTGTGTCGAGGATGATGCCTCTTGGCACCGTCTTCCGTGGCGGTGTCCTGGATCAAAACGACCCCGCTGAGGATGCTGCGAAGTCCGGTGTCGATGGTTTCCTGGTTATCAACGGCTTATCTGCCGCTGATGATGTCCCGGATGTGGACGGTTTGTCCGCTATTTCGGCGAGTTCTTCCCGGCACGCCTCCTGGTGTACCATCCGCTCGATCTCTCTCCGAATGGCGTTTTGTCGCGTTGTCTTTCGAATTAGGTCATCCTCCCGTTCTCTTATTGAGGTGTCCAACGTAACTCCTTCTTCCTGCCAAAGGTCGTCCACGAATCTTTTCACGGTCTCGATCGTTGGAAGGGCTATCGGAGGGACAGCGCACCCGTTAATGGCTTTAACCTGGTGTAGGTTGTTTAGAAATTCGGAAACCAACGATGAGTTGTTTCTAACCCATTTCGCGGTAAAAATTTTTGGTGGAGGTGCCATTTTTAGAGAAAAGTGAAAAGGTATTTCGCAAAGGCGAAATTTCAAGTCTCTTGGAACTTGGTGTAGACGCGACGGTAGCCTAGGTACGTTGCAATAAATTTCGAAGATTTTCCCGTGTTTATATACGTTTGCTCACCTCCTACCCCTTTCCAATTTTTTTGTTTTTATGGTTTTCCAAAGGTAAATGCTACTGTCGAGCCATCTTCTCTCGCTCTTACTCCAAAGACAGATCCCAATTGATGAGAGGGATAAGAGGGGCTGTTGCTGGCTCAACTGTAGGTTCCGCTTCTCGTAGGGTTGTTGGTGGTTCATTTTGCCCCTCAGACGGATTTTCTTTCTTATCTTTTGATAAGTGTAGTAACAAATGAGTTACAGAGCTCCATAGTGCGCCCAATAGATGAATTGACCACCGGTACACAGTATGTAAAGCGTATCCGTGTATTACGGTATCGGCGACCAATTTTATGCCCCGAAATATAAGCATAATAGCCAAAACTCCTGCACTCGCGCTTCCGAATGTTAAAAATGAACCCCATATTTTATTCCATGTATTTTGCGAAATTCTCTCGAGCGTTTTGTCGTCGAGTAGATCGGCTAGGAACATTCCTTGGCGAAGTGTTGGTTGTCCGGCCAGAGATCTTGCGATTGTGTTTAAAATAGCGGGTCGTTCTGCTGGAAACATGATGTGATCTCGTAATTTATTTAGGTCTTCTTGCGAGTATATTCCACTCGTAGCAAGATGACTAGGGCTCATATATTTCCAAGTAGGTTTAGTAAAAGGTGTTATTTGCGATGGACTCAATGCTTCTGATGGTGATGGCAGAAATTTATACCATGAATCTTCCAATTGGTACATTGCTGGTATCATTGGATTACAGGTTATTTGAGTCCCAGCTTCGAATATTATTCGTGTTCGTGGCGATAGAAAGACGCTACGATTTTTATGACTCACCGGTAAGTGATGATAACATTCTTCGGTTCGTCGTATTATTACGTCAACAGGTATGCATTTAATTATGTGCACAACTTCTCCCGCGACTAATGCCATATGTCCAGGTCCTTTCATCAATTGATAAGCAAATTCATCCGGGGCTTGAGTAGCTAGATTCAATGCACTTCTTAGCACTTCTCTCTCGAGTTTACAATTTTGTAGTATTACGTCGTAGTATAAACGATTCAATTCATTTCGAAAATGTCCTTCTACATAAACGAACTTCGCGTTAACGTATGTGAAGAGATCATAATTTTCAACCGCAATTGGCTTCCGATGAATGAAGGAACCCCTTGCTTTATCGAGAATGAATAATTTTGGGTGCTTGGTGCGGATAAAAGTATAACCGCAAACATTTTCGTTCCCCCTTTCGGTCAGTGCAAAGGTGGCAGAGGGAGTTGTTACAGTGTATACTGTTTGCGCTCGTTCCTCGTCATATTACTAATTTTACTAGCTTTGCCGTCGTAGAGTGTGTCGTATCGATTGAAATGACATTGATCCGAGGGTGATTTATCCCAAAATGTAAATCCTCCTTCCATATCGATGCAACTATCATCGGATAATGTGCAAGGTACTCCAGATCGCAGAACAATGTGGCCTGTGTCAGGTATAACTGTCGCAAAATAGTCGGTCAACGTGATGCTTATTTTAGATTGAACAACGACCTTACTCCAGGTACCGTAAGGATCTCCATACTGTGCTCCGTCGCAGCTTCCATCACTTTCTAATGATCCTGCTAGTGTGATGCTGTGTGTAACAGTCTCATTTGATACCAGTCCGGCAATTACTGTGGATGACGTAGCTTGATATTGTCCGGTGTTGTGTATTTTACGGCATTGTTCGACGCCTAGTTCGACAACATATTCTTGCGCTCCTTGCGCTACTATCGAGACATGTGAGTGCATGCCGCAGTGATATACGGTACGATCGATTACAATTTTACATTGTATAACGTGAGTTTTGGCGTAATTGCTCATTTATAAAAGTTGAACTTGTATTTTTTTAATTTTTGGTTCCGTTCTTGGTATCTCACACTCTCCCACGTCTAGTAATGATAGCGTAGTAATATCCAATTTATCGGCTCCGCAATCGTATCCAATCATAGCTTTTCCCGTGTTGATGGACCAGTGGATGATCAGAGCGTACAATAGTTTTTGGAGATCCATATTATCAATCTATAAAGAATGATAACATTTTTTAGTTTGGTGCTATTTATTACCTTATACATGTATATTGTAACGGGATATTTCGCGCTCTCGTCGATCCCCGACGACTCGAAGAACGCGAACGACGACGTTGCCCGAGTAATCACGAACGCGTACGAATTCGAGCGAACCGTCAAGCGAGCACGGAGATAAAAGGCCCGTACGCGAGCGACGACGGCATTCCTACGTAAACCGGCATCGAGTCCACATCAAATAAAGATAAAACCCCTCTCTACTACGGTATAGCTCCGGACGTAGAGAGCTCCTTGAGCCAGCCCAGCTCGCTAACAACCCATATTCTTGAACAAGCCCAGTTCACTAACCAGTAGGATAGGCGAACAGATAAAAAAGGAAATAGATAGGAATAGCATCGCGTAAATCGCTTCGACGCAGTAAACGGACACGGTTCGCGCGATCGTCATTCTTAAATAATTAAAATTCCGCTAAATACAATTCCTCGCGCGTTTCGTTTCGACGGCCGTAAACGGCGACACGGGTCGCGCGACGACATAGTACGTCAAAATTCTTTTCGGTCCAATCTAATTCAAAATTATATTTTCGATAGTTTCACTTTCCTTTTCCTTTCACATCAATTTCCGATGATGATATGCCGTCATGGTCGTTAGACCCTGTTGACGAGGCTATCTGAGGAATTCTTGAAACCCCACAAAAAGAAAAAGACGCGCCTCGAGTCCAGCACGCGAACTCATAAAAAAGAATTTCGTTACAATATATATATATGTATTTTTATTATCATATCCTTCGATTAGATACTTTCACTCTTTATGTTTTTATTTATTAATATCGCGTTTTGGTTTCTTTTTCCCGTTACTGCGACCGAAAGTTAATATAGCGAATAGAGATGAAGATATTTTCCTCGTGGTTGCTTCCTTTTTCTCTGTACTCCCTGATGGGCATAGTTCTATTAAGGTGTCGATTTCTTTGTCTGCCTTATGTTCACTTGTTTTTTCGTTTTCGTGAATTTTTTCGCCTGCCTCACTGGTTCCGGGGACCGGCGTCGTTGTATTCTCACAATGATTCTCTTTTCCTTGAACTGGTCGCGGTGTGTGTTGGGTCTCTACTGTCGACCATACTTCATGAATAAAATTTTTTATCCTCATCGCGTTGTTAAGAGCGCAGCTGTGTAATGATCTAGCTCCGGGAGTTCGGTAAGCGCTGGTAGAGATTCCATGAGATCTATTATTTCACACTCCGTAATATCTTGCACAAATTGCATCTGAAGATCACCGTAGACGTAGATGCGTCTAGCGGTTTGTATAACTCTATGCAATCGCTGAAACATCCATGTGTATGGGACATCTCCTTCTTCCCATTCTAATCCATGCTCAGATAATGTCATACGAAGATTCTTGTCCCTTGTCTTCTTGTTCAGTCGATGATACCAGTACGGTGCCTCAAGTATCCAATGATCCTCGTATGATTGAAATAGAGGGACGATAGCAATCTCCTTGGGAACGAGATTTCCGTGGTTATCAATGAATCCTTGCATCTCGATTATGTAGATCTCTTCAACCATTGTTATTCTGTAGAGAGCGTTTACGTCTTGTGAAATTTTTCTTATATAAATTTTGTGTTTTTAATTATTATTTTAGAATATATGCTTCCTTTTTATTATTTAGAGCGTGTGCATTATTATTATTATTTTCCTTCCTTCTTTCTTCCTTCAATCTTCATCGCTACTCCCGTCAGGATTTATGCGCGAATAACGCAGGCGATTTGGGTGTACGTTTTTTATTTCTCGCCCAACCTTAATTTTTACGTTTCCGTCCTTTTTAATTTCTAGTATCTCGTGGGGACCAGTGTAGTAGTCTCCTAGTTTTCTGAGCTTCTTTCCCTTTTGTAAGAACACGTAATCCCCGAGGTTATACTCGAGCGGATTTACCTTTTTATCGTAATATCTTTTTGATTTTTCTTTTGCCGAAATAAGGTTATTTCTGGCTATTTCCTGAACTTCGTGAAGTTTTGTGGCTAAATCCACTACGTAATCTCCGTACGTACGATGTTCATCCTCGTCTGGTTCTGGTTCATAGGACGGTACGCGCGCCAATTTTCCAAAAACTAGTTCATATGGAGTGTGTTTTGTTCCTTCGTGTTTGAGAAGTCGGCTGGAATAGTTTTAGCGGATCGAGGCGGCGCAGGTAGAATGAAAGTTTCGTCGTAGGCAGTGCAAAAATAAGGGGAAACCAGTATAAAATGTTTATTCACAGAAATAACACTTAGAATACACTTAAAGAGTTAACAACGAGGTGAGCATCGATTTTGTTGAAGATGAGAAAACACTTGAGAAGTCCGAAAATGCTCCTACGCGACGCTGTATCACCACGAGGCAAACGAGAGCGAGTGAGAATTGTATTAATCCTTTGTCGCGTACCGGTGAGTAACAGCCCGCGCGTGCTGTATCACGACACGAGCACGATGAGACCTCGCGAAACAGATATTATTGATCTTGTGAGTCGAGCCGATTTTACGAGAGAATTACCACGTGAGAAGATGAACTATGAGATTGAGCACAACAGGGAAATGAGATTAACTCAGTGAGAAGCACAAAGGCACGAGAAATCAACCGTTGAGAATAGGCGTCCGCACGCTGAGGCTACTGTGAAACGAATGTATAATTGTGCTGGTAGGAGAAATGAGTTTCGCCGGTTCGGAGAGCGCGAGCCAGGGCCCGGGAGGTGCTGCCGCGCCGCGGCAGAGCTCTTTCCTCAACATTTCGCCCCCCAGCAACAATGGGTATTGTTGATGAGTCCCAAGTTGAGTTAGTCTTGTTGTCCATCCTGGTGAGCGTCTCCGTTGTCCTGATGAGTGGTCTGGTCCTGGTGAGTGGTCGGCAAGAGAGCGAGTTTGGCAACGGGTCTTTTAAGTGTTGTCGTGGCTGTTTTGATTGTGACGACTCTGGTGAGTCCGTCTGCTCCAGGGTGTAGCTCAATGACCCTCGCCATTGGCCACTTGCACGGAGGCGGCCGTTCGTCAGTGAGAAGTACGAGTGAGCCGACGATGATTTTGTGAGATGGGTGGTGCCACTTTGAGATGCTCTGCAGTTGGTGTAAATAATGAGCTGACCATTGTGTCCAAAAGTTTTGTGCCCGTTGCTGGATGAGTTGCCACCGTGAGAGTCGTGTTACTTGCAGGTCTTCAAGAGATGGTTCTGGTAACGTTGTGAGAGCACTGCCGATGAGAAAATGACCTGGAGTAAGTGCTGAGATGTCTGTTGGATCGTCAGTGAGAGGTTCCAAAGGTCTTGAGTTGAGAATTGCTTCAATCTGTGAGAGAAGCGTGCTGAGTTCTTCGAAGGTGAGTGCAATCTCTCCTACTGTGCGACGTAAATGGAATTTGGTTGATTTTACAACCGCTTCCCATTTTCCACCCATGTGTGGAGCTGCTGGTGGGTTGAAATTCCAGTCGGTGCGATCCTTTGAGAGCAATGAAGCAACTGTGAGATTTTCTTGAGATCCTTGAGTGAAGAGTCGTTTGAGTTCCTTATCGGCACCTAGAAAGTTGGTGCCGCAGTCTGAGTAGATTGAGTGCGCGAGTCCACGACGTGATGAGAATCTTCTGTATGCTGAGATGAATCCTTCGGTTGAGTAGTCGCTGACTGCTTCGAGATGAACTGCTGACGTTGAGAAGCAGACGAAGACACAAATCCAGCCTTTGTATGTCTTCGCCCCCCGTCCTTTCCACGTTTTGAGAGTCACCGGTCCGGCGTAGTCGATTCCAGTGTGAGTGAAAGGGCGTGAGGGAGTAACTCGACAAAGAGGTAGTTGGCCCATCAGTTGATGTGCACGGATCCCCCTCTGTCGAGCACATCTCACGCACCTCAAGATGTGAGTTTTTACCGGTGCTCGGCCGCCGATGATCCAGTATGATTGCCGAATGTGAGCAAGTGTCGATTGAGTACCGCCATGAAGAGTGTTCTGATGAGCTTGATTGATGATGAGAGCTGTTAGACGTGAGCGACGAGGCAAGATAGCTGGATGCTTGCTTTCATAAGTATAAGCTGAGAATTTGAGTCGTCCGCCGACACGAATGACTCCATGTTCGTCAATGAACGCCGTGAGTCTGCTGAATGAGTGGTTGGGTGAGAGCTGTTCGTTCCTTGACATGACCTTGAGTTCGTCTGTGAAGTACAGTGCCTGAGTAGCCTTTATCCAGAAGAGTCTCGCTTGTTGATAGTCTTCCGCAGGTATGAGTATGACTGGTGAGATTTTGAGCTCGTTCCGTAACCTGGACAGGATTCTGAAACATAGAGCTGTGAGACGGAACAATTTATGCAGCGAGCTGCAACGATTGATGAGATCGCACTGGTACTCATGGTTTTGAGTTGTGGCTAGGAGAGTGATGCCGGGGCGGGCCTCGAGAGAACTGTGTGGATCCGTTTCAACAGTTTGAATTGGCCATGCTTCAGGTTGCGTGAGCCATTGAGGGCCCGCCCACCAGAGTGAGTGGTCTTGGAGTCGTGATGTTGAGATTCCCCTGGAAGCACAGTCTGCTGGATTTGAGGTGCCAGGTACATGTCTCCATTGAGATGACTCGGTGAGTTGTTGAATTTTTGAGACTCGATTTCGGACGTAGTCCTTCCAGCGTGATGGATGAGCTCGTATCCACGTGAGTGAGCACTTTGAGTCCGTACACAGATGAGATGCCCTGACGTTCACAGTGAGAGTGGCTTGAACGTGTGTGATGAGTTGTGCCAGTAGCAGCGCTGCTGTGAGTTCCAACTTATTGATTGTGAGTGGCTTCAGTGGAGCTACTCTCGTCCTCGAGCAAACGAGAGATGATGAGAAATTGCCGGTGGACGGTGATTTGACGACGATGTAGGCAACTGCCGACATGGCAAGTTTAGAGGCATCAGAGAAACCATGAAGTTCGACAGGTGAGTCGCTCCACGTGTTGAACCATCGGGGGATTGAGAGCTTGGCCAAGCAGTTGAGTTCTTCTCTGATGATGAGCCACCTTGATGAGAGGTCCGGGGGGAGTGTGTCGTCCCAGCTGAGTTTGAAGAGCCACAGCTCTTGTAAGAGCATCTTTGCTCTGATGAGCACAGGTGAGATGAAACCAAGTGGATCGAATATCTGAGCCACTTCAGACAAGATGATGCGTTTCGTGAGTCTTCCAGGAGGCGATGAGAGCTTTGATGAGAAAATGAATTTGTCCTCTTGAGAATTCCACTTTAATCCGAGTATTTTGGATGTACAATCGTCAAGTGAGATAGTTGTGCTCGATGAGGTTTCTATTGAGAGGGCACTGAGAAGATCTTGATGAGTTGCATGCCATTTGGCGAGCGGAAATCCACCCGCTGTACACAATCCTTTGAGTTGTTGAGCGATCTCAATGAGCTGGTCTACTGAGTGAGCACCTCCGAATATGCCGTCGACGTATCGTCCATGCGTGAGTGATGGCATCGCCAACGGGTAGTGAGAGCCTTCATCTTCTCCTAGTTGGAAAAGTGCACGACAGGCAAGGTATAGTGCTGCCTTCGTACCGTAGGTGACCGTAGTGAGTTGGTACGGAACCTCCTGCATGTTTTCATCGATCCAGAGGATCCGCTGCAGATCCCAATCGTCTGGGTGAATCTTGATTTGTCTATACATCTTCGTGATGTCCGTTGAGAAGATATGTTGATGGCAGCGGATCCAAATGAGTACATCTGTGATGTTGAGAAGGAGATTTGGTCCCGTGTGCATGAGATCGTTGACTGAGGTGCCTGATGAGGTTGCGCTGGATCCATTGAATACGACCCTGAGTTTTGTAGTTTCACTGTCTGGTCTGAGTACTCCATGGTGTGGCAGATAGTAGTGAGTTTCGCCTGATTTCCTCGTGGTTGTTGAGGCTCTTACCATGTGTCCCAGTCGTTCGTATTCAGATAAGAATTCGGTGTAGAGTCGTTTGTACTCACGATCTTTTGAGAGCTTCCTGATGGTTCGTTCCAGACAGTGGCGAGCAGTTCGGTATGAGTTGCCCAGGGTGTTGAGAGGAGCCTTGAGTGGAATCCGTACAATGTAGCGTCCTTCTGAGTCACGTGAATGAGTAGTGCGGAAGTGAGTTTCACACTCTTGATCTTCAGGCGTGAGTGCGTTTGTGTTTTCGGTTGGGACTTCTTCTTGAATCCAGAATTTTGTGAGAAGTTCTTGCAGTGAGTGCTCGTCTGAGTGCACCTGAGCGTGATGAGAGTGTCTGGTGGATTCTTGTGTTGAGTTCACTGGACCAAGAATGAGCCAGCCGAAGGTCGAGAGTTGAGCGATGGGCATTGTTGGAGTTCCTTTGATGAGGTTTACCTTGATGATTTTTCCATATGAGTCTGCTCCTACTATCATGTCGATAGGTCTTGGTTTGAGAAACTCTGGATCGGCAAGAGTTAAGTTCCGTATGTGAGGCCAGTTCTCTGGTTGAGCGTCGAATGATGGTAATATAGACGTGACCTTCTTGAGCACATGAGCTTGAACGTTGATCTCTTGGTTGGTGTGAGTTGGTAGGAGCGTGAGTGATACTGAACCTTGAGTTTGAGTGGCCTTGGCTCCGTCAATGCCGTTGATGGTGATCGTTGAGTGCTGGCGCGCAATATTGAGCTGTCTGGTGAGTTGTTCTGAGATGAAGGTGAGTTCTGAACCGGGGTCAATGAGTAACCGAGCACGATGAGTTCCAGTTGCAGTTTTGATGAGTGCGAGAGCGGTGGCAAGAAGTGTTCGATGAGAAGTCGGAGTTGAGATTGCCGTGGTGACGATTGCATCGGTTCTTCAGTCTTGAGTTGGCGCTGAGGGTTGAGTTGCTCCGGATGATTGCTGAGAGGCCTGAGGAGTGGAAGCAGGCGGTGTGTCGTGCAGCATCGTGTGGTGCTGAGCTTGACACTGCTTGCATCTCGCTCCAGATCGGCATGAGCGCGCGTTGTGTCTTCCAAGGCAATTATAGCAAAGGCGCTTTTCATTTGCCAATTGTCTGCGTGCAGCTGGTGTCTTTGCTCGGAAGGATGCACACGAGACGATGAAATGACTGCCATTGCAGCAGTCACACTGATACCCGGCAGTTAAGAGCGGTTTCTGCTGAGATGTCGTTCCTTGAGATGTTCCTTGAGACGTCGTAGCTTGATGAGCAGTCGACGATTTTGTTTGTTGAGTCTTCTGAGTGGCCTGTGGTGTCGTTTCGATCCTCTCGAGAGCCCTTGCGCGAGAAGTGACGAAGGCTTCGAGTTGAGCGAAGCGCGGATACTCTGTTGAGGATCCCAGTGATGTTTCCCACTGCTCTCTCGTCACTCGATCCAACTGCCTAGACACGTGGTGCACCATGATGCAGTCCCACATGTCTGCGGTCATGCCAAGTGATTGGAGTGCCTTGTTGGCCTCTGAGACGGTCAGGATGAGCTTATTGAGACCAGCGGATGAGCGAGTGGTGAGCGAGGAAACTCCCATGAGTTGATCCAAGTGAGATTGTATGAGAAGTCGCGTGTTCTCATAGCGAGAGCTGAGTATTTCCCATGTTGTCTCCAACGATTCGCCTCTGAGCGGAAGGTTGCTGATGAGTTGAGACGGTGCACCCGACAGACACCCTCGAAGGTACATCAACCTTTCGACGTCGGATAGTCGAGGATCTTCCATGATTCTCGCATGAAACAGGTCTCTGAACTGTGGCCATTTTTCGTACTCACCGGCGAACGTTGGCAAGCCAAGCTCCGGTAAGCGAGCTCTGAATGATTCGTCGTTAGAGAACTGGATGAGATGAGGTGTCTGTTGTTCGTTGAGTATTGCTTGCCTGAGTCTTGCCAGTTGTCTTTTGAGAGTGGTCACGGTAGTCAGCTCGCGAGAGTGAGTATTGTTGGTGAGATATTCATGGTTGAGTTGCGAGGTTGGCCATTTTGCTTCGCAATATGAGTGCTCCTTTTGAAATGCTTTGTGAACTTCATCGACTTGAGAGCTAGTGGCAGTATGCTCTTCGAGTGAGAAGCTCGCATCTGCGTCGGCCAGTGAGTCGAGAATGTCAGTTAAACACGCGAGTCGACTAAATTGAGACTGTACCTTGAGAGCCAATTCTGCAGGAAGTCGAGCGGGCGAAGGGCCACGTGAGTGAGTGCCTTCTTGAGGTACGTTGAGTGCTTTACCGGAGAATGCAGGCACCTGCGGTTGAGTGGTGCCATTCCCTGCCGGCACCTCGATTTTTGACTTCGGTTTGTCATCGGTGATTTCGACATCGCTGTTGTTGTCACTCATTTTTCACTGGTATGATTCACTCTTCACTGCAAAATGTTAATTGAGAATTTCCCGTGAGCGATTCGATGAGATTTTTCGTTTAAATCGCGTGAGTTGTAACGGAATGAGTTGAAAAGCACGTGAGAAGTTCGAAAATACAAGAGTTAAACCGGTGAGAATGTCGATACGCTCGATCGCTCGTCGAAACGCTGCGAAGTCACGTCACGAAACGATGATAAATTTTCCACTGAGCGTCACTTGAGAACGTCTGATGAGAAAGTCACTTTGATTATTGTCCGAGAATTTTAGGGTTTTATAAAGCACAAAACGCGTTGAGTTCGCTTGAGAACACCGAGAGCACGATCAAATTGAGTGCGGTTGCACGCGTTGTGCGTTACCGCGTGTTGAGATGCCCAAGATGGCCGCGAAAGACTACGTGAGTCGTGCGAGTTCGATGAGCCGCGTGGTCGCAGCAAGCTATGGGAGAAAATGTCTGCCGTAGCTGCCCGAGAGCTCTGTGCTCGAGGCACGCGACGCGCGAGAAAGAACGTTCGAGATGCCGGCGTAGCGAAGCCCACGCGACGCCGCTGAGTGAGAGAGCGCGACGCTGTCGAGTGAGAGCGCGAACGGGTGAGAGAGCGCACTAGCCACACCACACGAGAGTGAGAGAGATCGAACGACGCCGCCGTTGGCGCGTTGCGCAACAGGTCTCTCCACGTGGGAACCGCACTATTTTCTCCACGCGAAGCAACACTTTGTCTGAGATTTCCTCGATGAGATGCACTTTATCGTCACTTGAGTTGCACTAAATGAGCCACACAAATTTATGCACTGTTCACAGATCGCGTGGTCGCCTCGATCCGGCTCGAAGGACCAGAAATGTTTGAGAAGTCGGCTGGAATAGTTTTAGCGGATCGAGGCGGCGCAGGTAGAATGAAAGTTTCGTCGTAGGCAGTGCAAAAATAAGGGGAAACCAGTATAAAATGTTTATTCACAGAAATAACACTTAGAATACACTTAAAGAGTTAACAACGAGGTGAGCATCGATTTTGTTGAAGATGAGAAAACACTTGAGAAGTCCGAAAATGCTCCTACGCGACGCTGTATCGCCACGAGGCAAACGAGAGCGAGTGAGAATTGTATTAATCCTTTGTCGCGTACCGGTGAGTAACAGCCCGCGCGTGCTGTATCACGACACGAGCACGATGAGACCTCGCGAAACAGATATTATTGATCTTGTGAGTCGAGCCGATTTTACGACAGAATTACCACGTGAGAAGATGAACTATGAGATTGAGCACAACAGGGAAATGAGATTAACTCAGTGAGAAGCACAAAGGCACGAGAAATCAACCGTTGAGAATAGGCGTCCGCACGCTGAGGCTACTGTGAAACGAATGTATAATTGTGCTGGTAGGAGAAATGAGTTTCGCCGGTTCGGAGAGCGCGAGCCAGGGCCCGGGAGGTGCTGCCGCGCCGCGGCAGAGCTCTTTCCTCAACACTTCGTGTACGCTTGAATTATATGAAAATGTGGCTAATTCGAGCCAGTCGTCCCGTTCTTCGTTACGGTCGGCGTAGATCTTCAAATATTCGACAAGAGAGTGATGAGATCTTTAAGATATTCCGGGGTGCCCTGTGTCACTATGTGCTTGTACCTCCTGTTTTATTTCGCGTTCTGTATTTGCACTTGCTACTCTTGTGTTTGTTTGTCTCTGTCCTGGTCTACTATCTCCGATATTAGGTCTCCTCCTCCTTCGATCTGCCTCCTCTGCCTCTCCCCTGTGACTCCGTGCCTTTCGTAGTATTCCGACCTCTTCTGTTCCCATTTTGATTTTTCTGTCCATATGGTGTCCAGTTCCCCGAGTACTTCCTTCAAGATTGCGTTGTTCGGCTCTGTTCTTATTTTTTCCTCTGGGTTTCACGACAATCGCGGTAAAAAGCTGCGAACGACGCTCCAAGCTTTTTCAGAAGCTGCCATAAGAATATTGCCTTGAGCACCATGCACTATTCTCAGCAAAATCTTCGGCGAGATACGACAAGATACTCGGCGAGATACCCAGCGAGAAACAATCCTATATTTTTTGTTCTACGCGGGTTGCCGGCGCTGGTTTTTTAAGGAAAAGGTAACCCAGGCGAAAGCAGTTGCCGAGGTCTCAGCAGTCTCGGCAGTCGCTCTCTCTCGCGGTCGCCGGCGCTGGCGTTCGGATAGGAAATTATAATTCAGAAGACGGTCTGTCCTCTGTAAAGATAAGGTAATTAAGTAATTTAGAGATAATGGCCGACGATGCTTCTCTCTTCCTGATTGGCTCACCTATGAAAATTTTTCATCGCTTCTTCTTACCGTTGGGATTCTGTTCGAATAGAGCAGCGCTCTAGAAGATTCGATGTTTAAACTTGCGAAAGTTTGCAAAGTTGAAATTCGATATTCACATTCAAGATCAAACGTGCTCAAACCGCGCATGAGTTGTGTCTCGTGTTGAGAATGCAACCGAAGTGATTTCAGGGCTCGCGAGCGAGCCTTTTATACCCGAGCGCGGGACTCTGGTATTGCATCAGATGAGGCAATTTTAATGCCGAGATTCGCCATTCCGCGTTATGTTTGCCCGAGGTGTGTTGACTCGGCTGATGCAAGCGTCGCGTCGGTGTGACGCGAGAGCTACGAAAGAATTAGGCAATCAACCGCGATTCATGGGGCGGTCAGTAATCTTACATAATAACTTATCAGTAAACATGTTAACTCAACGATTTATCGATTGATCTTGACTGATTTTGGTCTATTTTCTTTTAATACTGTGCATCGAGATTCTTACCGTCTTAAACTTCTTTCTATTTCGGCTAATAGATGAGTCATGATCAAAGCCAAAAAAATTATGATTTTTACTGATCTGTCTCATCACCTTTCGATGTAGGGCTCAGCAGCAAAAAAAACGCGGGGCTAATATGAGCGGTGGCGGGCGGTTGCCTTGCAAGCAGATGTAATAATTGCCCGGCTTTGTCTATAGCCCAGACAGATAATGCGATAGATAATGAAGCTTCAAAAAATGAGACAGTAGGATCTAGTAAGCAAGAAGGTATAAAACAAACGAACATATGTTTTCCCCACAAAAATCTTTATTTCAACATGGGATAAATGCCAGAGTTGCTCAATTTGGATGACCACTGGATGGATTGAACTTACACGGAACGCAAAAGCGTAAAATATGACATTGATGTTTTCAAAATCTGAAACATGAATGTTTGAATTAATGTAGTCAACAATCTTCTGCAATAAAAACCAAAATTCCGAGATGCCAGTTCTTACCACTGTGAAAGTTTCCATGGACATGACAGCAAATTTTCCGGCAGTGAGCTGACACGGTATGCTACAACGCATCATCATCAAAGGCAGCAGTTTCTGCGCTTTCAATGGCAGCTTGTACCACTCACCTTTGAACCTACGTAGAAGAAAAATATACTCCAGTTTCATTAGATCACGTTCATCACATTCTCATGAAGTTTATTCGCTTACATAGAATAGCGAATATTAATACTGTGATCCTTCAGAATTTGCGCTGTATAATTCGCGAAGAAGAGAGCGGTTAACGCCCCCACAGTACAAAATACGTATCTAATTGTTGTACCCGGGTCGTTCAGTCTCCCCGTAATCTGAATTATTTAACTATGTAAAACCATTTAACTAGCAACTATTATTTAAATATTCAATATCCAATAGATCTATATTCTTACCTGTATACCGAGAATGCTAATCAGAATAACGTTAAATCCGGAGATAAAAAAGAAATTCCATGAATACATCGCATCTAGGAGCTTCGCATAGCTGGAAATTGGGAACTTATTAATAAGAAATAGAATCGCCTCATTGAAGTACGTGAATATTTGGCAATCGTCTGTCCATGAACCGACTCGAGTACCGAGTCGCTGCCGAGTTTTTTGTCTTGCCCTGTTTCTTCCCTTCCCATTCTGTTATTAGGTGAGTTGCATTGAACTGTGATGTATTCACAATGTGAAAGCTCAGGACGATAATTGACAAAATTCAGAAATACACGTTATTTTTCAAGTTCCATATGATACTAGAGAGCCTAAAACTAATGTCGATGGCCCGATAACCCAAAAGCATATAATATCAGCATCAGTACAATATTGACGAGTCATAAGATTCGAGAAGACATAACACCTAGTTGCAAATAATCCCGGATAATTAAAAAATATTCACTTGTTCGAAAGCAAAAGTGAATATATGTGTCAAACCGTCTCACTCGATAGCATCATTGTGCTTTTCAATCCATGAAGCAAGATATTTAACTGCTGAATCCTCTTGGTGCATCGCGTCCGTAATTTTTCGTGTTGTTGTTGACATCTCCACTATGTTGATTCGCTCTAGTTTGCGTCTGAAAATGTTTCTCCCAATCAACGGTATATAATAAAATGTTTTAACAGCTGTAGACAGAATACAGTCTTGAATAGTCCCTTTTTTGCGTCCAACAGAGTAACATTTTGCCCCCCTCCCCCTTCATATGGTATATTTTTGAAGCAGCGAAACTACTGAGTAGAGAACTGACTATTGAGGACTTTTAAGAGCTGAACGCAATCGTTTATTACAGTTTTTACGGAACCGAATCATAATTAGCAACTCACCCCAAAATAGTGAATAATGCACAACCATGTAGTACGAATATGAGCAACATAGTGTCACAAGCTACTGCTATAGTGTATCCCACCAAGGAACACAAATAAACGTGCAGGGCTATGTAGAAATAATAAGACTCCATATCCACGTAAGTATAATCGATTGGTATAGGAAGTTTACCGCTCTCGGTACCATTTTTCATCAAATCGTCGATGATTTTCAAAATAACCGGTTGCGCTATATCAACAGTACAAGTTGTAAAACCAACGACTGTGGAAAACGTCAATAATAATATATAAGATGTATGATTCCGTTTTATTGTGATCAATTGTTTTCTAACCGATGAACACGATCGTCAGTTTTCTCCCATTCTCAGCGTAGTCATGTAAAACGTTGACATCAGTGTCTTTAGCCCAGAATTGCCAATCGGTACGTATATGGTTTAACAAAAGTAACATCTGCATGTATCGAACAGCTCGTCATCAGTAAATATCCAATAAGCGCGTTCAGGAAGGTACCAGGCCAAACGAGTACTAAAATTTAAATAGAATTTTGTACACACATCTTCGAAAATATACAATAAATGATATCACTGTCTTCATACAATTATTGATGTGTTTGTGAGAAGAAACGAAAACAATTTTTTTGAACATTGTACATTTCTTTGCGGTTCGAGAAAGTAAAATTAATCAAAAGTGCATTTGATGATGGTAGATCCAACTTAAATAATGTCTCACGAGAATCTTAGTAATTGTTCATTTAAAAGACGCCGAGTATTTGAAATTAGTTATAAATTACTTCTGTCTATTTTTGCAGTCCACAATACTTGATTAATTACAATATTTGACAATACTGTTTCGATAGTCACGGAATAAATGTTTCCACGAGCGACAACAATATTTACGAGCAAAGCGAAAAATATTTCGATAAGATGTTTCATTCGGTCGAAGACATTCGCTCCTTTGAGATGACAAATACAAACACCGATAACAATTTTTATTACCAAAAGCTTCGGAAAACAAGCTTACGTAACCATGAGGTAAGTTTTATTGTTAATAAATGTTACTAGTATCGTTTACACGGAGGAAAAAGTGTAGATAGGGGAACCACAATGTAGTAATGATAATAACAGATTGTTGTTAATGCAACCACATTGTGATACTTCTACCTACACATTTTTCTCCGTGTACACGAACGCATCATTCTTTCTGCATATTTTGGTAAAAGTGCTGCCGCACATTACAAGCACAAAAAACGAAAAGAGGACCTTCATTGCGCATTTTCGTAACACCAGTAATACTTCATTCACGCACTTCAACGATGCGACAGGCTTAAAAAAAATGGCGTGCTCGTTCATTTGTTCCAAAAAGTAGAATTCTACGCGCTTGCAGAAAACTGGCAATCATCGAAAATGCGTAGGCGAAACGCGCGCTGAGGGGTTATACGCAGTTAGATTTTTCAAAAAATTGATTGTTTATTATTTTATTTTCGTAATGTATATACGTTTAAGTATTGTGACGAGGCGTTGAAACGCGCTCGCAGCAATGTGCTCGAGCGAGCGAAAATTCGGTTGAAATAATATTCCATGTGGATCGCTGCTCTACACGAGGTGTCACCGAGAGTGTAGAGGGCGAGAGAACGCGGGAGACGGGGAAGAGACTTCGAACGAAGGATCGAGAAATCGCGAAGATGCTTGATATTCGGCCGAGTCCCCATCCCACGTAAAGAGACCGCGTAGCTTGCCCGGAACTTAGTCGGATTTTGGCGATAGAGCTGACAAGTCTCGTTGGCGCGCGTGAACCGTGTATCAGCCGCAAAATCTAGTCGAGAGTGTTTACGAGCGTGACAAGTGAAGTTCGGAGTGAGTACGTCGGAACCGCGAGTGCGACGAGCGACGGAGAACATCGAATAAACTGTGTAACCGCCCAGACGCTCCCGGGTTCAGAAAAGCCGAGACTGACCCGGTGTTGGAGCAATCCGTGTCGACGACGAGAGAGTAGACCGAGCTCTGCTACGATTGTCCGCGCACGAGTCAAACTCGATACTGACTCGAGAGATTGTATTGTATGTGTGTGAGAGTGAGACCGTGTGTGATTGCGTGAATAAAGTCGATTTCTTTCTATCCTTTTAATTCGTGTCAACCGGTGTTTTTTCTCTCCTGTCGATTTGAAAAGATCGATAGTGAGTTACGCACGCCGACCCATCTCTAGGCTAGTCAGAAAGGGACGAGGACATTACCCTTGGTAATTGGGGCCGAAACAATTACCTGGCGCCCTTGGAAAGGTAAAGTACGGAAGACATCGCAAGGGCGTCATCATATTTTGGGCGAGCAGCTCGAGCCAAACTTTTCCGAAATTTAATTGGCACGAGCCCGTCACAGTATATACACACGAAATATTATGTCGATTATACTCGATATACTCGAAGTTACACGCATATTTGAAAAGACGTCTTGGAGCGGTCAAAAGTAGGCCAAGCATAGACCGAACGGCAGCTGCCGACCTAGAGTTCTGCTCCTTTTATTTCTTTTTCTATTGTATTCTCATACAGTATAGGGACAGTGGCGGCAGTAGCGAAATTGTAGTAGCGTCTGACGCAAAAAATGATCAGAGAGATGTGTGGGTGGTTTCGCCCAGAACAACAATGAAAGCTACAATTAGCTCGTTTCGAAAATTACTCCAGAAATCGTTCCCTGTGGCGCCGAAATAGTGGAACTAGCTGCAAACATCGCTGCCGGTATCTTCGATGGAGGCACAGCATCATTGTTATACATGAGTGCCCTAAGACTTTCGCTGGGGCCGAATCCACATTTATATGCCCAAAAAGAGGATGCGGAGCGCGTCACGATAGCTGACCGGAGAGCGCACGAAAACACACAGGAGGGAAGATTGGCCCGAAGGCAACAACAAATTGAGTTATTAGAAGCTACCAAAGGAATGGAGGATCCATTATATGGCCCTGAAATAGGGGATTTAATGTAAGTTGGAAAAAAAAATTACTATGTGTGCAATGCTATTTTAAGGGGGCTGGGTCACCTAAATTTTCAAAAAAATCAATTTTTTTAAAAAATTTTCTGAAAGTACATACTGTGTACTACCTACACACCAAATTTCAGACCGTAATTCCAAATATTACCAAAATTAGAAGCATTTTAGTAAGATAACAAATAATTATTGCATGTATTATTGAAAAATTGTGTTTTCGCGATGGTATAAAATTCAGAAAAAAATCATGCATATTGGAGGTGCTGAAAAGATTAATTGTGCACAAAAATAATTCCAAAATGTTATTAACAAATTAATGAAAACAAATAATAATTTAACAAATCTTCTGGCAATCCAACTTTTTTTTAATGAAAATGATCCGTTCATTTTTTTGAATGTGTCTGAATTTTTTTAGATTTCTTAATTCACTTTCAATTTTATGATTTTTCACAATTTTTTCCATATAAAAAAAATTCAGTCAATTCAGAAATCGGAAAAAATGCATACACATTCAGAAAAATAACCAGGTCATTTTCATAAAACAAATAAGTTGGATTCCCGAGAAATTTGTTGTGCTTTATAAAAATACGTTCGATCGGTAACGATTTACCGACCCTGCGGTCGTTACTTCCAATCGATGCGAGTTAGACTGCCGCCGCTACCGCGCTTCGTCGAGTCTACGCGGTCTACGCTACACCGGCGTACTGCGGCAGCCATGATTTTTTTACTCGATCTGTCAAACGCGTGAAAAACCGGCATCCAGAAAATTGCGATTATCCATGTGCGCGGTGGTTTGTGAGAGGGATCTTCCTGCTCACCTTCGTTGGCCTCCGTCGGCCAAATTAAGTCGACAAAACAAAAAAAGGTTGGGCGCCAGCCACCTTTATTTCACCGGGGTGACGACCGGTACAAAAACTCAACGCAAAATTCTAACAGACACCAAAAAAAAAAGGAAAACACGTCTCTCCCTAATCGCGAAAATCTGGGACTCGACAACTTCCAATAAAACACAAAACTATCCCTAATCGCGAAAAATCCGGGAAGTTACACACGACTAAAACTAACGGGGGAGGCGCGACGGGATACTCGGGTTCGCTCAGTGTGCGCTTATGGTAGAGAGGACCGTAGACGCGAGAAAAAAAAGGCGCGGGAAAATCAGAGAAAAGCAAACTCAACGTCATCCTTACTTGTTTCGCTATTGATAGACCAGAATAATGTACAATGGAAGAATGGAAGTGTTCAGGCTGTCGTCAGACTTCGGGTAATGTCGAGCACCTTCGCGAAGACCAGTAGTCAAGCCCATGGTTCGAGATCTGGCCCTCGCGATCTAGTATAATAATCGAACACAAATGTATACGGACCAGTGCCGTTCCGACCTGGATTAGCGACAATCGGTCGCATCAAAATAAACACTCGTGCGAATTCAAATCTATCACCGCTCTTATTTTTCCAAACTCCTTTCTGATACCTCCGTTCTCGGGAGTCTATCGCTGCGAGAGCTCCGAACGCTCCTTTGAGCGAACGAACCGGAGTCACAAAAAAAAACGGAATAATCGTCTCGCGAACCAACTCGCGTCCGAACAAATTGGTCCTTCGAGAGCCGGATCGGAGCTTTCATAGAAAAATGGAGTTAAGTGTCGCAAAGGAAAATATTCGTCAGTAATAAGAGCTACGCGAGAGCAGTGCTATTACGAGAAATTCGCCAGTAAAAACGTGGGTTGAAAAACTCCATGTTGGAACCGTGATAACACGCGTAACAGTAATCGTTACGATCGAAAGTAGAGCTGAATCCATGAGTCATCTCATGAGAGGCGTGCTCTCGCACCCAGCCCGGTGTGTCAAGCGTAGCTTCACCGGGCACAAGCTCGCGCTCTCTTTCAAAACAAGTGCGTGCTCTATCCCTTATCCCTTCCTCACGGGATATCGCGAAAACAGTGCACCTTTTACGGACTGACTTTAAAGTGAAGTGCGGACATTCCGTTAGCGAGTGGCAGGGGGTGTCAAACTCACCGAGTGTCAGTGACGTTTCCGAACAGCTCAAAAAGACAGCAAGATGGATGAGCTTCGCGCGACAAACAATCGCTATAAGGTCAGTAAAGCGTGCTATGATTAATTTCAATAAGCTTGGAAGGAACAAGCAAACGGCATCGGCGATACGCACTCGCATTAAACTTTTGAAGGAAGACTGGGCCACTTGCCAAGACCTGGAGGCACAAATTGCCACCCACAAAGAGCTTCCGGGAGAAGCCGAGGTGAGAGCCACGTTGCCACATTTCGCGAATTTTGAATACGACGACGCCGAAACGTCCTTCTACGAAAATATTGACCAGCTCAATGAACTACTCGAGGCCGTTGACGGTGTTCCGAACCCGCGTATACCGAGTTGGAAAATTTTCGGGACCTGTTTAACGCGCTCGTAGCCAATAATGAAACGCTTTCAGACGTCCAACGTTTACATAATTTGAAAACGAGTCTGTCGGACGAAGTAAGTTTAATATTAAAAAATCTTCCGGTCTGCACCGCGAACTACCAACCCGCATTAGAAACACTCGAGAAACGTTTCAGCAACCCTCGCGCAATCATTGACGCATATCTAAAAAACTTTTCGGATTATCGACCGTGGGCCAGGATCAGCTCCGCGATCTGAAGACGCTTCGTGATACAGTCAACGACGTTACAACCGTGCTGACTAATCTAAAACGCCTGGTGCGTCAGTGGGACGACCTACTCGTTTTTTTTGTCGTTCAAAAATTAGATAAATATTCTCGACGGTAATGGGAAACGCAGCTCGGTGACAGTAGCGCCTATCCCACCTACGCAGCACTCGAATCTTTTTTATCGGTGAGAATTCGTACTCTGGAAGCAATTAACTCGTCGTCAACTATGAGTTCGCGCATTAACACCGGGTCTAATAAAGCGAATAATTATCGCCCTGAGGTCAAATCGCACGTTGCCTGCTCGGAGACGACAAAGTGTCCCGCGTGTCAAGAGAATCATCTACTCTTTCAGTGCGATACTTTTAAGTCAAAATCGTTGCGAGATCGACAAGCTCTCGTGCGCGAACATCGGTGTTGTTTCAATTGCCTTCGGCCAGGACATATTCCGAAAATGTGCTCGAGTAAAAATGTTTGCAGCAAATGCCAACGCAAACATCACACGTTACTTCACGGTGAATCAAACGCGAACGCGAATTCGCTCAAGACAGACGCGAGTAGTACGCGGCAACACTCGAGTAACCCTCGGACACCGTCGAACTCCAATACGGTTATCGCTGAGCCAAAGCCTTCGACTTCGAGCGCCGCTGAACCAAATGTAAACACTCTTTTCGGATCAGAATGATCAAACACGACCAGTGGAGTGGTTCTCGCTACCGCGCAAGTTATCGTCAAAGCAGTGTCCGGTCGTGCTTTCCGAGTACGTGCACTGTTGGACCCGGGATCGGAATCTACTTTCGTCGCCGAATCGGTAGCACAAGCGTTAAGAGCCCCTTGTCAACGTACGTCGATCCCAGTTACAGGTCTCGGCGGTAACCCCGCTGGACACGTACGGAACTCGGCTGACATCACTATCGAGCCTACAACAGGAGAGGGGCCGGTAATCTCGGCCGGCGCTCTTATACTTCGCAAACTAACAGCCAACCCTCTCGCTCGTGCACCGGATGCGATCGTTGGCCACATCTTCGAGGTTTACAGTTTGCTGATTCGAAACCAAACGCTTCTGATCAAATCGACGTGTTGATTGGAGCCGATTATTATGGTTCCGTCTTGCTAGACGGCATCCGTCGAGGAAACGCAGAGGCTCCGTTAGCCCAAAAAACCATATTTGGACGGGTCCTGTCCGGCCCCACGTCCAACTCACAAGCCACCACTGCGTCTCTACACGTGCTGCATTGCGGTACGACCTGCGATTTGGACCAGACTCGACGTCGATTCTGGGAAACCGAGGAGCTTCCACGTAAGAGCTACCTCACGGACGACGAGGCAAAGTGCGAGGAGCATTTTGTCAACACACATCAACGAGCGTCAGACGGCAGATATATTGTTAGATTGCCATTCAAGCAAAAACCCCCACTCGCGTTGGGAGACTCTCGTGCTATAGCTTACGCATCGTTTAACCGATTAGAGCGTCGCTTCGAACGTAAACAAGATCAAGCCGTCGCGTATCATGAATTTCTAGAAGAATATGAGCGGCTCGGGCACATGCGCGTTGTCAATTCAACGTCAAACGCGAGTAATCAAGAGGTTTCTTTTCCTCACCATCCCGTAGTACAAGAATCTAGCAGTACGACTAAGTTGCGGGTTGTATTTAACGCTTCGTGTCCGACATCGAATGGTCAATCACTCAACGACTACCTCTTAACCGGTCGCAAATTGCAAACAGAGTTACCGTCTATTATTCTCCGATGGCGTACTCACAAATACGTCTACACTGCCGACATGGCAAAAATATTTCGGCAAATTCGGATTAACGAGCTTGATCTGGATTACCAGAGAATCCTTTGGCGTTCGGATAAATCTCGACCAGTCTCCGCATACCGATTGCTAACGGTAACATATGATACCGCCGCGGCGCCCTTCTTGGCAATGCGAGTTATTCAACAAATCACTCACGACAAAGGTGGGAATTATCCGTTAGCTGTACCGATTCTACAAAAAAATATTTATGTCGATGATGTTTTGTTCGGCGCTGACGACTCAGTCTAGCGCGACACACTCGCGATCAAGTCACTGGACTACCTGCATCCGGTGGGTTTCACTTGCGTAAGTGGGCGAGTAATTGCCCGAAACTATTAAAAAACGAAAGGAACGGAGATCACGAACTCGCGACAGATCGCCTCTTTGCGGAAGGCGAAGGGCTGAAGGTCCTCGGAATCTTTTGGACACCGCTCGACGACGTATTTCGATTTAGAATAAATGTTTCGGCGCTCGCGAACCCTACAAAAAGATCTGTTCTATCAATCATCTCAAAACTATTCGACCCGCTCGGATGGGTCTCCCCCGTTAGTAGTAACATCGAAAATTTTGATGCAACGACTTTGGATTTCAAAAAGTGACTGGGACGATGAATTGCCAGTCGAGCTATTGATAATTTGGCAACAATATTGCGAGAAACTTCCGTTACTGGAGAAACTCGAGATTCCGCGTTGGACCGTGCAAGGAAACGACACGTTGGATTGTGAAGTTCACGGATTCGTGGATGCCTCGAACTTAGCTTACGGAGCCGTGGTATATTTACGTATCAAAACAATCTCTGGCAGCATTCATGTCACATTACTTACCGCGAAATCCAAGGTTGCTCCGATTAAGCCTTTGAGTATTCCGCGATTGGAATTGTGTGCGGCAGTATTGTTAGGGCGAGTTATCGAATCAGTTCAAATCACGATGAGTCTCGGGACAGTACCTGTCTATTGTTAGACTGACTCGTCTGTAGCTTTAGCTTGGATTCAAAAGCACCCGTCGACTCTTATGACTTTCGCCGCAAACCGCGTAGCTGTAATCCAAAACCCAAAAAACACCTCAAGTGGTGTAAAAAACTTGAGACAAGTACATTTATATAAATAGTATCTACCATGCAAAAAGTGGACAAATAATAAAATCTTCACATGCATGACGAAGTACATATCGTTGATATATTCAGCATGGTCGAAGTTAATTCACTTAGTAAAAATAGAGACTATCTGTTATAACCTACTATTTCATAAGTATGATTATTATGAAAATAACTTGTCCGGCCATAGAACTGAATTCATGAAAATATTCGATGATGGATTTAGACAATTGACGACTCGGCATATGTAATGGCCGGACAAGTTATTTTCATAATAATCATACTTATGAAATAGTAGGTTATAACAGATAGTCTTTATTTTTACTAAGTGAATTAGCTTCGACCATGCTGAATATATCAACGATATGTACTTGGTCATGCATGTAAAGATTTTATTATTTGTCCACTTTTTGCTTGTTAGATATTATTTATATAAATGTACTTGTCTCAAGTTTTCTACACCACTTGAGGTGTTCTTTGGGGATTTGTCTCCTTTTTGCAAAACAGACACAATCTATGTAAATTTACTTGTCTGACGTTTTTTACACTATTTGCGGTGTTTTTTTGGGGATTTTGTATACCGAAATGAAAGCTATGAGAATTCATAGCTTTCCCATAATATCCAGTCCAGCGGATAAAACTGCACAACGTAAGAAACTTGGGAGATCCGCCATTTTACGATACTGAATGTTGATTTGGGATTTGTAATCAGCAACCTCAAAAACCCCCGAATACCGAATTTCGTCGAAATTAATTAGCTTTTTGCATTTTCGTCCACTATATTGGAACCGCCATTTTGAAACACTGAATTTTGACGTGGAATTTGTAATCAGCGACCTCAAAAACCCCCGAGAATCAAATTTTAAGTGAATTGCATGTAAGAAAAAAATGTATGACTCAAAGGGTTAAGCGGTCACCCATCCAACTAAGGAATTCTCAATTTTTACGGTCACCCATCCAACTAATGGATTTTCGATCTAAACGGTCACTCATCCTATAAGACGAATACAAGACAAGAACTTATTGAAGATAGAAAAAAAAAACG
The DNA here is from genome assembly GCA_963924025.1 of Ischnus inquisitorius. Taxonomy (NCBI): domain Eukaryota; kingdom Metazoa; phylum Arthropoda; class Insecta; order Hymenoptera; family Ichneumonidae; genus Ischnus; species Ischnus inquisitorius. The sequence continues at coordinate 14,359,501 of OZ001253.1, read as the reverse complement.
TAATCACTATAGCTATAAATCGTCTCGTATATGGAGAGGCCTATGTCAATAACTGTCTATCGTTAAGGAGAGTACGAGGAACGCGTACAGTAGTTGGCAGGTATGCGATGACGTCAGGGTGAGCGAAAAATTTGGTCGACCACTGAATTACGTGAAAATCGGCATATGAAAAATTAAATAGTGCATATCTTTTGAATGCCTTGCTCTATCCGTTTTTTTTTGTCGCATTCGAACGATAATTAAAAACTACATTTATTGCCTTACCGAAACATTTTTTTAAAGGCAACGGTTAATTATATTTTAATTATTCATTTTGGGGCCACGCTGAAATCGGGGTCCCTCGAGTATAGAGTCTTGGTGCGACTCGCTCACTGTTTTACCGACAGTCGTTTAAGTGTACTTATCTCGAGACGCTACCGCGTCTCTTGATCACGTGCCAAAAGCCATATAGAAATACGTTCCAACTACACAAAATCCGGCAGACTGTACCTCCCGCGGTCTGTACGGCTCCGAGATTCTCTCTCACAAACTATGGTGGAACGGTCCCGAATGGCTTCGAGCGACATCCGAGGAGTGGCCGAACACTAAATTAATATCGGATCCGGCCGAAAAAACCGAAGAAAAGAAAACCGACTCAAAAGCCTTGCTCGTCGTACCCGCGCCGGAGTGGGATTTAATCAATAATTTATCCTCCTGGGATCGATTGCTTCGCGTCACGGCTTACATACTTCGTTTTGTAAACAAAACGCGACGAAACCAAGCTGAAGCTACACGGACCTTTGCGGAAGAAATCAACAACGCGCGACAATTTTGGATAAAATCCGTTCAGAAGCAACAGTTCGAAGGCGAAATCCAAGACCTACGAGCCAACCGAGCTGTCAGTAGAATCTGTAAGCTTCGACGATTAGATCCGTACCTCGATGATTTCGGAATTATTCGCGTTGGCGGGCGGTTGTGCAACGCAACCCTTACCTTCGGACAGAAGTCGCCAATTATTCTTCCTCAACATAGCATTGCTCAACTTTTGATCGGTCATACACATGCCCAAGTTTTGCACGGCGGTTTTCAACTCACCCTCCGAATTTTACGTCATAATTATTGGATAGTAGGGGCGCGAAACTTAGTCCGTTCATATATTCACCGGTGTGTAACATGCGTTCGCGAAAGTGCGGCACAATCACAACAGCCCATGGGCGATCTTCCCGGATTTAGAGTAACCCCTTCGCGGCCGTTTACACATACTGGCGTTGATTATGCCGGTCCTCTGCTTGTAAGAACTGCCCCCGGCAGAGGGCACAAATCGCACACGGCGTATATCTCGGTATTCGCTTGCCTCACCACGCGTGCAATTCATCTAGAAATCGTAGGCGATTACTCTTCGGAGGCGTTTTTGGCGGCGTTCGCGCGCTTTTCATCTCGGCGTGGCGTTCCGCTTACGGTTTATAGCGATATTGGTACTAAATTTCAGGGTGCCGAAAGGGAACTGACCAGATCGTTCCAAACTCTCACGCGAGACCCAGATCTTTTGTCACGTTCAGCTTCCGACGGTACGCATTGGCAATTCATTCCACCGGCAGCACCGGTTTGAGGAATTGAATACGCTTCTTTGCCAAATTGAAGCCTCCTTAAATTCGCGTCCGATAGCTCCTCTTAAGGACGACCTTGAGAGTTTCGACGCGTTAACACCTGGTCACTTCCTGTTCGGCGCCCCGTTAAAGGCTATCCCCGCACCGTCGCTTCTCGACCTAAATGATAACAGGTTGTCCCGTTGGCAACACATGCAAAAAATACTTGAACGATTTTGGAAACTTTGGTCCAGCGACTACTTGCACTCGCTTCTGCAACGCTTCAAGTTGTCAGAACGGAAGCCTGCTTTGGAGGTCGGTGATCTCGTGTTGCTCTATAATTCCAACCTCCCCCCAGCTAAATGGGACCTTGGAAAAATTTCGGAATGCCATCCAGGCAAAGATAATCTAATACGCGTAGTCACTATTAAGACTGCTCGAACGACGCTGAAGCGTCCAATCACTCAAGTCTGTCCGTTACCGGTAAGGGCTCCGAGAGCTTCTGAGGCAGCCGAGTGACTGACTTCGACATCGTCCTCTCGGCGACTATTCTATTCTAGACCGTCTAAGACAAATGTCGGGAAACTATGTAAAAAAAAAAAACCCGTGTTAGACTGTTGTATTCTACGTCTCACGGAGGTTCTTCATTCATCTTTATTTAAATTATCTTTATCTTTCATTTAAAATGTATTCTTCGCGCGACCAGGGTCGACACGAGGCGAGCGGTATGTTCGGACTGTCGTCAGACTTCGGGTAATGTCGAGCACCTTCGCGAAGACCAGTAGTCAAGCCCGTGGTTCGAGATCTGGCCCTCGCGATCTAGTATAATAATCGAACACAAATGTATACGGACCAGTGCCGTTCCGACCTGGATTAGCGACAATCGGTCGCATCAAAATAAACACTCGTGCGAATTCAAATCTATCACCGCTCTTATTTTTCCAAACTCCTTTCTGATACCTCCGTTCTCGGGAGTCTATCGCTGCGAGAGCTCCGAACGCTCCTTTGAGCGAACGAACCGGAGTCACAAAAAAAAACGGAATAATTGTCTCGCGAACCAACTCGCGTCCGAACAGGAAGGTAAATGCATTACAAGAAAAGAAAAGAATGTCTTACAAGAAAGTTAAAATTGAAAGGCAGTGACATCGAGAATTTGCGACATTTGTTATGGCTAGATTTGAGCAATTCTGTTGCACGACGAAGACGGTTGTGGCGAGGCGACCTTACGCGATAATAATAAGGCCGGCTAGGCCGCACTTACCGAAAATCGTGGCGATGACGAGAACACTCACTCACTCGATTTACGAGATCGGCGGGGTCTCACCCGCGCTCACGCAATGAGGGGAAAGACGCACGCATAATAATGTGCAAGATCGAATACCCGGCGGAGACTCATCTCCTACGAGAGAGATCTCAACGCTCAATTCTTCACGGAAAAGGGGAATCGAACTCGATCGACGAGCGAGAGTCCGATACACCGGAATTCAACTCGGGATCGGGAATTAACACACCAAAACGAAAGAAATAGGAAATAAATAAAAAAATGACGATCCGTAAGAAAGGCCCACAGGCTTATGCAAGCCCTCGACACGTAGGAGTCGAATCTCCTTCAGGCTCCTCTCGGCCAATAAGCCGGGTTACCGTCCGGAGACCCTCTCACTACGGCGGCTCACTCAAGATTCCATACTCGCGAATTCTACGAAGTTTCTTCAAATTTGGTTCTCCAATATTGGGGGCCGAGGGAGAGTCGTCGCACACACACATACACGCAAATCACAAACACTCTACACACCTGGGCGCTCATCAGGCTGGTCTCGGGCCCGATATTTACCTCCTCTCTTCCGGTCGCTCTAAGGGGCTAGAGGGATATCCCCGCAGTCACACACACAGTGTCAAGCTTGGGACCACTACTCTAATTGGATTGGGCAATCCCTATCGACGGGGCGATCCAAGCCCGCCATACTCTTCCATACTCAAAAGATTTTCCTAATCGCGGCAAATCCGGAAAATTCATAATCAAAACACCGACCTCCGCTTGCCACTCTATCACCTGTGCGCCGGCTTTGCAGCCGGACCGGAATAATCCGCGGGGAATCTCGTAGGGTGATGGGCGGTCAGGTGGCGGGTTGCTCGGCATGCCAGCTCCTTTTCTCGCCACCCCCTCCACCACCCTCCTACACTCAGCGAAGTTGCTCCCAGGGTGTTCTCACATCCGTACGCAACTGTAATTAAATCCGAAGACTCTATCTCTCAACTCTCAATAAGATCTCCCAAAACTTACACTCAACTCTCAATTATGGCTTAGACTCCCCACTCGGCAACACACTCTAGCGAATAGTGGTATCGGCTTTGTCTCTCAAATTCTTAATGATTTACGTTTCAGCTCATCTCTCAATCGCTCAGCGATATCTCTAACTGAAATCGTATACGGGATCGATACAAACAAAGTCGTGACTCTGGTTTTATAGTTTTTGGAAAAGGTTTTAATTGAGATCATAAGGGTATTACGTTAACGGGGAGAAGTGTTCTCTCATTTTCTTCGCGTATATTACGATTATTCGGTTCGCCTCGTCACTAACCTGGCGCGCGGTGCGCGTGGAACCCTGAGTCGAAGAAACGGCGTCACAGCTTCTTCCCCCCTGCGGGTGTTGTTGTTAGATGGTCCCTCGGGGCTTCCAGATGTCCAGGGAAGATGTTGCGTGGAGATGCGTCGTTCCGGTGGTCGAACCCACGCCCTGAGATCCCGGGTTTCTTCGTCGCGAGATCGGTAGGGGGATGCTCGAAGCTCTCCTCGATACGGTCGGTTCGGTACCCTCTGGTTCGGTGTTCGCGGGGGGAGGTTCTGTGAAACCCCCGACTCTCCGACGATGTCGCGGGCCTGTATTGGCAGCGGAATCGACGACGATAGCGCCTACGCGCCGCGCGAGTGAGAGGCGCTCTGCCCGCAGCTTCCTCGGCGGCAGCGGGAGTGCCGGAGGGGCTGGGTTCGGGATCAGGGTTCGCCGGGGCTGGTTCGTCGCGGATCGACGGTCGTACGGGATCGCCAGGGCGTCGGAACGATCGTCCCATGTGATAAAGCGCGTCACGGGGTACGTTCCGTTGCATGTCCCGGACGTAGGGGCCCTGGTCGAGCCATCGGGGGCTACAATAGGGGCAGGAGGAGAGGGTTTCTCCTACCTGACCACACCTACGGCAGAACAGCCGACGACTCTCTCGACAGGCAGTGTAGCGATGCCCTTTTCGCCCGCAATTGAAACAAGCCTCGTTCAAGGGACCAACGGGGCGAGAAGGGACGCTCGAACGAGGGGAAGGCTCTCGGGGTGGTGGTATCACCAACGGTGCCGCTTGCTCCGTACGCACGGTCCCCGGCGGGGGAGGCCTGGCGACGATCGGAGCGCGGGGAGGCGCGTCCGGCGCTCGTCGGGGCTGTTGGGCCCCTACGGCTCCCTGACGGGTTGCCTTCGGAATCGGGTCCGCCACTACTGTTGGCTTCTTCGGGATCGCTCCCTTCGAGGTCGACGGAGCAACCGGCGTCGGTTTGTCTCCCTTCGCCTTTCGAGATCTCCAGTGTCGTCGAACCCACTTGACCTCCGGTTCCTTAGGGACCTTGGTCACCGGGTGGGGGACGACAACTGGGGGGTCTACCTCCATCGCCGTCGGGGTGACGGGGGGCGGTAGTCGCGACGGGAGTCGGATCGACTGCGACCGTCGGAGCGGTATCGGCGGCGGGATACCAAGGGTCTGTCTGCGTCCCCCGCTCGACGGTGGGGGCCCGTGGGCCCACGTGATCTTGCTCCACGCTTTATCGCACACGAGGTAGCGCGGGGGAACTTCATCAGCCGGCGTAGCCGGGGGCGAGATCGGTAGAAACTCGGTCGGGTACGGGGGCTCGACCGCCGCCTCGGCGGATTGCTCCGCGGGCGAGTCGGTGTGCCTCACCGTCCCCTCCGTATCCTCGATCGCCGATCGGCGATCCTGTATGGATTAAGACCGTGGATGGACACTTTTCTTACGACATTGCCCTCGAGATCGCTTAGGTCATATACGACAGGGGAAAGTTTTCGCGAGATCTGGACGAGCCCTTCGAACGGTGGGAATAGGGTCACGGAGATCCTCTTCGCGGCGTTCGATAAGTTATGCGAGCGCGTGAGTACGAGATCTCCCACCTTGAAGTCTCGATCTCGGTGCCGCAAGTTGTAATAATGCGCTTGTTTATGGAACGCTTCATCCAATGCGTGCACTAGAGACTTCCTCAAGGTATCCAGGCGCTTCATTCGGTCGGCCCATTCCTGCGGGGGGCGGGGAACAATTTCTTGTTCGCCCTCCGCCTCTCTCCTCGCCGAGATGGCGGGTTCGGGCTCTCGACCGAAATTTACGAAGGCCGGGGTAGCTTGAAGCGAGCTGTAGTGGGCGGTATTATACGCGGATCGGAATTCGGGGAAGTATAAGTCCCATTCGCGATGGTCCTTTTCCAGGAACGAGCGGATCATGGTTTTGACTACCCGATTCACTCGCTCAACTGGGTTGGCCTGGGGGTGATAAGGCAGAGTCGTGACGTGTTTGAGACCCGTGAGCTCGGCGAGAGCTCGGATCTCCTTGTTCACGAACTCCGTGCCGTTATCCGTGATCAGGGTTCGCGGCGTACCCCATCGAGAGACTATAACGTCCTCGACGGACGCCCAAATTTTTGGCCCTGTGGTTTTTCGCAACGGTACCACCTCAATCCACTTCGTGAAGAGGTCTTGTACGACGAGAACGTACGCGAATCCGGCCTTACTGGGCGTAATGAGGCCCATGATAGCGGCCGCGATCACTGACCACGGTTGTTCGACGGTACGACGGCCCATGTCCGGCTGGCAAGGCTTGTTCAACTTTACATAGTTGACATTGCTCGCACCGCCGTACATAGCTCGTCCCGTCCCGGAACATACCGGGCCAGAAATATCGCGTGGCTACGCGTCGATACGTCTTGTGTAGGCCCAGGTGGCCCGCCTGGGGGTTATCGTGGCTCTCGGCGATGATCCCTCCCTGACTCTCCCTCGGGATCACCAACTCCCAGGCATCGAGATCTTCAAATTCGAAAGCAGCGAGATCAGTGACTCGGTGATGGTAGAGCCTTCCACCATCAACGTTCCAATCTGGGAATCAGTCCGGGATCCTTTTTACGCCACGGTATCGGCGTCGATACCACGTGTCCGTGGTCTCGATAAAGGCCAATAGGGCTTCGGTATCGAGGGCCTTTTCGGTATCTGTATTCGACTCGGGAGATCGAGAGAGGGCATCTGGTACGTGATGCAACGCTCCCTTTCGGTGCACGATATCGAAAGAATATTCCAACAAATTTAAAGCCCAACGAGCCAATCGCCCTGTTGGGTTCTTTAAATTGTGGAGCCACCGAAGGCTACTGTGATCGGTGATAACCGTGAACGCGTAGCTCTCAAGGTAGCAACGGAACTTTTTAATCGGCCAGACGACGGCGAGACATTCTTGTTCCGTGACTGTATACTTTTTCTCGGGATCTGTGAGTGCTCGACTGGCGTACGCGATTACTTGCTCTTCGCCGTCGATCACTTGCGTGATACCCGCTCCGAGGCCTACGCTGCTACCGTCGGTCTAGACGGTGAACGGCATCGAGAAATCGGGGCATCCGAGCGTAGGGGCGGAGGTCAAATGTCCCTTCAACGCGTCCATCGCTCGATCCTGATTGGAGGTCCATTCCCAGGCCTGACTCTTCTCTGTCAACTTCGTCAGGGGCTCGGCGATCGAGACGAATTCGGGGATGAATCGCCGATACTATGAAGCCATCCCTAAGAAGCGACGAAGTTGCTTTAGATTTTTCGAGGCCGGGAACTCTAATACGGGAGCAGTCTTGTCGAGATCGACTTGCAGGCCCTCGCTGTTAACGAGAAACCCCAAGTATTTCACCGGAGAGCGGCAAAATTCGCTTTTCTCACGATTAATCGTGAGTCCAGCGTTTCGGATCTTTGCTAACACCCTCCCCAGCCACACCAAGTGTTCGTCGAATGTCCTTGAAACGATGATAATATCGTCCAAGTACACGAACACATGGGGGTACATCTCCTCTCCGATAAGTTTATCAAGGAGACGTTGAAATGTTGCGGGGGCGTTGGTCAGTCCGTAGGGCATCCTACGGAACTGAAACAAGCCCCTTCCCTGCGCGATACAGGCGGATATCGCGGGAATTTGGCTCGAGCGGTAACTGTAAATAGGCCTGACTGAGGTCGAGGGTCGAAATATAATTCGGTTGCCTCAACTCGTCCAGTACGGCGGTCATGTTCGGGATCGGGTATGCATCTTTTTTCGTGAGGATATTCACTCTACGAAAATCGATGCAAAATCGGTACTTCCCGTGCGGTTTCTTTACCATGACGATGGACTGGCCCAATCGCTCTGCGATGGCTCAATAATCCTGTCGGCTAACATGGTGTCAACCTCTTTCCACATTGCCTGCCGAGTCACGGGGGTAACGTGGTACGGCTTCTGTCGTACAGGCGCGTTACCAACCACGTCGATACTGTGCGAGGTCAGACTAGTGACTCCGGGTATGTCCGACGAAGGGGGAAGGTTGCGGTCAAGGAAAGCTTGGAGTTTCTGAGCTTCCTTGCCGTCCGATATCCGTAGCCCACAGCACCTCAAGACTTGAGGGGGGCCTTCTCGGGAATGAAGCGGTGTCTAGTCTCCGGCTCGTCCCGATATAACCAGAACTCGTCGAAGAAGTCGACAGGATGCACTCGTCCAGTAGACCCGTGAGCCAAAAGGCATCGGTATCGGTCGTACGTCCTTGTAATGTGATCGGGATCTGGCTCATGGTGGTGACCGTGACCGGTTTCCCATCCGCGAGCAATACTTGGCGTGGGGAAATCGAGCGACGATTCGTCCGCACGGCAAGAATTCTCGAGATCACGTTGCCCCCGATGAACGTTCTGGTCGCGCCAGAGTCCACCAGGGCCCGTATCTTTTTCCCGTGAACTGCAATATAGACGAAGAACGATGCCAAGGGTTTCCCACCCACGACTTGGCACGTCTCATCACCAGCACCGGTATCCGCGGGGAAGGTAGAACACTCCGTCTCTGCGGGCGATATCGCTATTACGCGGGGGTTACCCCGTTGTTCGGCCGACTCTCGGGGTCCGTTGAGGCACTTCGTCGGCTTGCAGCGCCTCGACTGTCGTTTCCCAAACCGCATTTCCGGCAGTTGCGGGAGGTGTCCCCGGGATTTCCACAACCGAAGCACATCAGGCGTCGAGGGGGCGTACACTCTCGGTATCTATGCCCAGTGCCGTCGCAGTTCCAACAGACGATGCCGGAACTCTGCGTGGGCAGCAACGGGATCGGCACTTGAGCTGGGGCCGAGCCAGACGGGTTCGCGGGTGCCCTCGGAGCCTGTGACGGGCTGTTACGAGGTCCGCTGCGAGCGAGTATCCTCCTTTCCAGCTTCCTATTCAGCTGAGCCGGTAATAGAGCGCGTAAACTCTCGGGGAGGGCCGCGAGCTCCTCCTCGATCGAGAGATCGTCGCTACTCTCGGGATCTTCCTCGACGGGATCCTCGTCCACCGTGACTCTCAGGTACTGCGGACGGGGTCCAGGAGGCGCATACGGGGGTCTATACGCCAACCCGGGGCATATCAAGGCCTCAGGGGTCCTCGGAGGGGGTCGGTTACGGTCACTCAGCAAATTATGCTCGTGACGCACCGCCGCTCTTTCCAGGGCGTCTAGCGTGAGGTCCTCGCTATACGATATGACGACCTTGAAAGTGTTACACCCCGAAATCGTACGCGAGTACGACCGAGGTTGCGACATAGCAACCACGGCGTACGAGTGCTATGTTTCGTCACCAGACGCACGGTATCAATTAGGCAACCGTCGCATCGAGACTTCGACGCTCGATCGCGGTCAACTCGAATGCCGAGTCGGCAAATTCCATGGGCCGGCGCTCGCATCCCGCAATAACGCGAATCCAGAGCGCCGAAAGATAAACATTAAATAAAGAAATTTGAAAACGATGTTTATCTTTCAAAGATGCTGCTGACACGCTCGCTCTACTTTATCGACTATAAAGTATGGTCGCGAGCTCACAGCAGCGGTCAGAAAAGTTATCTGACACCGTGCGACTGGTTGTGCGAGTAGACTAAAGTTGTAATACTAAAAAGTGGTAAGCGTCTTGAACGCTAAATAAAAGGACACGTTAATTCCACAACCTTTCTCGTGAGTTATTACATTTGCTAAGGGTTCCAACCCTTAACTGGTATTCCCGAACAGCATTCTGTAAAGGGCGCAATATCACCGGCCTCGGAGTCGCTACCCGATAGTCGGCGGTACAACATTGGTGGCAGCGGTGGGATTCCAGAGTGAGTGTATAACGCGAGCGAAGGGAGGAAGCTTCGCTGGCTGATCACCAGGAAAGGGTGCGTTACATTCGAGCTGTGAGCACGAGATTGAGCGCAAGTTAGCCACGCTGTATCAGGGCATGCTGTGAGAACCATCACCAGGGGATCGACGGAGCAACCAGTCGTGTAGAGGGTTACTGCAGAACCCCATTGGATCGTCACCTAGGCAGAGGGACGTGGAACGGTGTCAGAGAGGAAGCCGGAACGTTCACGAGAACTCAGAGGCAACCTATGATGTGGCACATCGGCACCCTGTAAGTGCAAGAAAATCTTATTGCATCGAACTAACAACACGCCCTCATGCACGCGATGTAGTCGCTGATGCTCTCGTGACTACCTTGACGGCACGCGGAGATCTCCTCACGCAACGCCATTTGGTAGTCCGGGTCGCAATATCGGGATCGGAGTGCCACCTTGACCTCGCTCCAACTGGAAAATTTCGAGGCTCCGCCTCGGTGCCAAATTAGAGCGGCCCCTTCGAGTAGGAAGGGAATGGCTCGCACGATATCCGCCTCACGGGTCGGAAGGAGGAATTGGGGTCTTCTGGATCTCTGAGGTGATCTGACTCACCACTTTTTCCGGGATCGTGATATCTTCTCCTCCATCAGTCATAGCGACAGTGGATGGAGACTCGCGGTGTTAGGTTGCCGGCAACGAGAGATCGTGTGAATCGAATCTCGATCGTCCACGGTTAAACTCCACGCTCGCTCAGTGAGAGATTTCTTTTTTTTTTTTCTTTGTGTCGTGATCGATAATTTCCTGTATGTTCTGGTTAGGAGCTTCCGACGAAATTGTCGGGTCGAGATCGAGACGAAGAGAGGGAAAACGAGAAAGAAAAAAAGTCGAAGCGCTCGGAGCAAAAAAAACAAAATGCGAGGGAAGAAAAGGAGAAAAAAAATATAAAGTAAAAGAGGGTTCGAGGGGAGCCGAGTAGTTCGGGCAAGAGAAGAAAAAAAAAAGGAATTCGAAAACAACAAAAAACAGATTTCAAAAGCGAGAAAGGGAAGAAGGAAAAGAAAGAAGCGGAGAAGAAAGAAACAAAAAATTTATTTGAGAGATGATTGATTGAAAAAGGGGAGAAGAAAAAACAAACCCAAAGAAAATTAGGAAACGACAAAAAAAAATTTTAAACCAAAAAGAAAACGGGGAATGAAATTAAAATTATTAAGCGAAAAGAAAAAAAAATGAAAGAGACTTTGGATGGAATCAAGAATTAAAGAGAAATTAAAGAGAGTAAAATAGCAAGCAAGAAAGAAAAGATTTGGATGAGAGATGGAAGGAAAAAAGTTATAGCGCGAAGAAAATCATATTGTCGCGACGGCTGAGGAAGAGCCGCGGCGCGACCGTGAATTTGCTCGGGCGTCGCTCCGCGAGGCAGGGTGGCGCGAGCACGCCGTTAACGTTGAACGCGAGAGCGGGGCTCAAGCGCTCCCGGCACCTCGTGCAACCGGGGCTCTCGCGGCACGGACCGCGGGGCGCTTCGCTTTCGGAACCTCTCTCTCTCTCTTCTTCGCGGAGGTTCGCCGGAGGATCGCCGGGCGATCGGAATCGAGTCCCAATGCCAGCGTTTTCCTTTTTTTTTTTTGTACTTTCTTTTTTTTGCTTTGTTTAGGGTGATGATTTTTGCGATCGACGAACGGCAAGAACTATATCGTTCGCGTTCGAGGCAACAAAAAAAAACGAGAACAAAGAATATATTTCTCGCAACAGACCCAAGAAAATATATCTTTCGCGACCGGATCTCGAGGGCAATGATTTCGAGGCGTTTTTTTTTTTTTGTGAAAAGAAACAACAAGATGAGGTACTCACTCGGCGATGAACGACGTAATCCACAATCAGCAACGAGATCGGCGTTATCGGTGGTACCGGCGGGGCACGTGGCGAATGCACGATGCACAACGTCGCACACGCGCACTCTCACACACACAAAAAAAATAACCGCGATCGGGAAAATTCACGTATTCGCACGAGATCGGTGAATAAAGTTCACAAAAAGAGGAATGTTAAGATCGTACACTTAGTACTGTCGTAAAAGCGGTTCGTAATAGAAGAGATGCGCGAGGTATGGCAACGGTTAGCAGAGTTTTTCGCGAAAAGTTCGGAGAACTCTGTACACGGCAATATCTCACAAGAGACTGCCTTTGTCTCCTGCGGGATCGGTTACTACGACCGCGGGGGAAGAGGCGAAATTTTGAGCGGCACGTGGCCATTGCCGGCCGGTACGCGCTCTCCTCGCGCGTGATGTAAACAAACCTCTCGCGCGCGAACGTGCGAGGCTTTGTCTACGGCGTCGAACGAGATCGGGGAGCGGTACCGAAAAAAAATTGTTTTCCTCGTTACTCCTCGGGACTCGGTATCGTAAGGCTTCTGTGTGGCTCTCAACTATCTCGTTTAACGTTTCCGAATATTCGACTCGAGAAATAATTCTTGAGGAATATTTGGCGTTGATGAACGATGTATACATCGGGATCATAGAGGACTCGACAGGACGACTTGTTTGTCTTCTCAAACAATAGACTCGGGATCTCGAAGATTCCCTACAGCACGGCGCTATCTCGTTTGCGAATTCGAATATTCTCGTCAAAAATTATTTCTGAGAACACTCGACCTCGGAGAAATTTTATTTTCTCGAGATCGACAAATGCTAGAGTCTTCGATTCTAGCGGTATCCGACATCGCGAAGATAATTTGTGAATGATTATCTCGTCGATTCTCGTGAGCCTCCGGGTCGGGCTCAAAAGATAACTCACAAGGAATTATTTCGTCGATCCACGTAATGTTCGAGATCGGTACGACGAAGATAATTTCGCGAGAAATTATTTCGCCGAGTGACGACTCGAGGTCGGGAGACGAGCCTGACCCACGAAGAATTATTTTCGTCAATCCTCGTGTGATGCGGGATCGAAAGAGGAAGAAAAAAATATATATACAACTTTTTCTTGAAGCGCGTGTTCGTCGCTTGTCATCCTGGTCGCGTCACGCCACGCGTATCGTCACAACAAAAAATTACAAAATGAAACCGAGAGAGAGGAAAAAAAATTGGAAGGGGCTAATTTTACCTTAGGTGCCAAAAGAAAAGAGGGGTGCAAAAATGGAGCGGCAAAAAAAACGAAACCCTACTATTGACTCAAAAAAAAAAATGTTACATTTCAAAAAAACTTAATGGAACTTTTTCTTTCGAGCCCCACGTTGGGCGCCAATTGTGAGAGGGATCTTCTCGCTCACCTTCGTTGGCCTCCGTCGGCCAAACTAACTCGACAAAACAAATAAAGGTTGGGCGCCAGCCACCTTTATTTACCGGGGTGACGACCGGTACAAAAATTCAACGCAAAATTTCTCTAACAGACACCAAAACAACAAGGAAAACACGTCCTCCCTAGTCGCGAAAATCTGGGACTCGACAACTTCCAATAAAACACAAAACTATCCCTAATCGCGAAAAATCCGGGAAGTTACACACGACTAAAACTAACGGCGGAGGCGCGGCGGGATACTCAGGTTCGCGTAGTGTGCGCTTATGGTAGAGAGGGTCGTAGACGCGGGAAAGAAAAGGCTCGGGAAAATAAGAGAAAAGCAAACTCAACATTGTCCTTACTTGTTTCGCTATTGATAGACCAGAATAACGTACAATGGAAGAATGGAAGGTAAATGCATTACAAGAAAAGAAAAGAATGTCTTATAAGAAAGTTAAAATTGAAAGGCTGTGACATCGAGAATTTGCGACATTTGTTATGGCTAGATTTTGGCAATTCTGTTGCACGACGAAGACGGTTGTGACGAGGTGGCCTTTTGCGATAATAATAAGGACGGCTAGGCCGCACTTACCGAAGATCGTGGCGATGACGAGAACACTCACTCACTCGATTTACGAGATCGGCGAGGTCCCACCCGCGCTCACGCAGTGAGGGGAAAGACGCACGCATAATAATGTACGAGATCGAATACCCGGTGGAGACTCATCTCCTACGAGAGAGATCTCAATGCTGAATTCTTCACGGAACAGGGGAATCGAACTCTATCGACGAGCAAGAGTCCGATACACCGAAATTCAACTCGGGATCGGGAATTAACACATAAAAAAAAAAAAAGAAATAGGTAATAAATTAAAAAATGACGATCCGTAAGAAAGGCCCACGGGCTTATGCAAACCCTCGACACGTAGGAGTCGGGTCTCTTTCGGGCTCCTCGCGGCCAAGAAGCCGGGGTCCCGTCCGGAGACCCTCTCACTACGGCGGCTCACGACTCTATACTCGCGAATTCTACGAAGTTTCATCGAATTCGGTTCTCCAAGATTGGGGCCGAGGGAGAGTCGTCGCACACACACATACACGCAACTCACAAACACTCTACACACCTGGGCGCTAATCGGGCTGGTCTCGGGCCCGATATTTACCTCTTCCCTTCCACTCGCTCTAAGGGGCTGGAGGGATATCCCCGTGGTCACACACACAGTGGCAAGCTCGGGACCACTACTCTAATTGGATCGGGCAATCCCTATCGACGGGGTGATCCAAACCCGCCGATAGGGCCTTCCATACTCAAAAGATTTTCCTAATCGCGGCAAATCCGGAAAATTCATCATTAAAACACCGACCTCCGCTTGCCACTCTAATACCTGTGCGCCGGCCTTGCAGCCGGACCGGAATAATCCGCGGGGAATCTCATAGGTTGATGGGCGGTCAGGTGGCGGGTTGCTCGGCATGCCAGCTCCTTTCCTCGACACCCTCTCCACCCACCCTCCTCCACTCAGCGAGCTTGCTCCCAGGGTGTTCTCACATTCGTACGCAACTGTAATTAAATCCAAAGACTCTATCTCTCAACTCTCAATAAGATCTCTCAAAACATACACTCAACTCTCAATTATGGCTTAGACTCCCCACTCGGCAACACACTCGAGCGAATAGCGGTATCGGCTTTATCTCTCAAATTCTTAATCATTTACGTTTCAGCTCATCTATCAATCGCTCAGCGATATCTCTAACTGAAATCGTATACGGGATCGATACAAGCAAAATCGTGACTCTGGTTTTATAGTTTTTGAAATAGGTTTGAATCGAGATCATAAGGGTTTCACGTTAACAGGGAAAAGTGTTCTCTCATTTCCTTCGCGTATATTACGATTATTCGGTTCGCCTCGTCACTAACCTGGCGCGGGGCGCGCGTGGGACGCTGAGTCGAAGAAACGGCGTCACAGGTTATAGTTTTTGTGAATGACCGTCATAGATACTATATTTTCCAGTGAAACAGTGAAAATAACATTTGTATCGTGACAATGTCGAAAAGTACAAAACCTCGAACTAGTAACCTATTTTGGAAACGGCATCGCGGAACTTTGCGTTGAATGTCATTCCGCGTGTCAGTAATTATTTTTTTACCAATTATTTCGCGATAAAACAATTTTTTGTTGAAAAAAAATAGTTTATTTTTTTTATCAATGTTTTTTTGTGTGAGAAAAAATGTTTAAAAGTTTAAAAGTTTTTTATGCAACAAAAAAATATATATATATTTTTTTGATTCACCCAAGTCAATTAGCTTCACCAAACTTTAAAATCCATTTCTCAACAAGTATATGTCTCTTCGCTTGTCGCATGTTTCAGATTCAACGACTGCACCGATTTGAGCTCTTGACGTCTTATTTTCTTCGTAACGGACCATGTTCCGGAACGAGTGCGGGGTTTTTTTATGCGAGGAAAAATGAATTTACAGCGCGCCATTGTACACCTGGCAACGAGTGAAAATATGGAAAAACGGAATTTTTCAACACCTTTTATGCGATAAGTCCACCGGGGAAGCTCTAAAAAAAATCCCCGCACTCGTTCCGAATTAAACTGTCTAACGAACAAAATGAGACCTCGTCAGCGAAGATTCGTGGCTTCGTTCGGTCTGAAACATGCGACAAGTGAAAAAAGTTTGTCGGTCTTTCTTTCAGGAAAAATGCACTATAGAGCTCCAAAAAAATTCAAAAGTATAGTTTATCGCTTGTACTTTTGGGGTGTCAAACTCAATTTTTATTAAAAATTATAGATACCGAGAAAAAAATGTAATTTTTCGTTTTTTTAGATGACGCAGTCCCCTTAACTTTAAACGCGTTTTTTTTTAAACTACGTTTTTGAAGTCGGTGTGCACGATTTTTCGGAAACGGCTGAACCGATCGGTCTTAAAGTTTTACACAAGCTCTGTCGATATATTGTTTAGTGATTAATCGAAGGTTTCCGCTCGGCGGTACATATTTTTTATTTTATAAACAATTTAAGGCCAACATTATGATCGAAAATCGAAACTATCTTTGTGAGAAGCCGCCATTTAAAAAAAATTAATATTGTGCTCATTCCTTTGATAAATTACGAGATAATACGTTATATTAACGAAACGTTTTTGGTTTTTAGGCACTCACTCTAACAATAGGCAAAGAGTGCCTATTGCCTTTAAGAGTGCCTATGACATTCGAGGCCCGTTTTCACAGCTGTCAATGAGGTTACTCCGGAGAGCCTGCTCCAAAATTTTTTATTTTTTAGGAATGACTTTGGTGTACCTCTGACATGATGCGTAGTCAGTTTAAAGTGACTGCGATGACTAGAAATATTTTTTTTTTATCTTGCGGTGCAACAGAAAGGTAGGTTTTTCATTGAAAAAAATTTCCTCGGAGGTCCGTATCATACTGTAACTTTGGATCCTTCGAACCAATTTTGCTCATCTTCGCAGGATTGTTTTATCACATTATCACAAGTATACACATCACTTTTGGAAGCAATTTGAGACATTTAAATACTGTTGGGTGCTTCTTGTGACGTACAAGAGCAAAATCACGCAAAATTTCGCTCTGTTTTTTCGTGGCTTTTTAGTGACATCTTCTGGTTAAACAATACCAAGTTCGATATTAACGTGTTGTTGAAGTTTTTGGCTTTGCGGTGCAATAATTGTCGAAGATCATCTCAATCTCCATCTCGAGTTTCGGCAAAACCAAGTAGTGAAGGCTCACATTCGAGGTTAGCCCAACTGTCAGCGCAAGGAAAAAAACAAAAAGCCAACGCAAATACACGATGTCGAGCCTCGGCGAGACAAGCGCGGGAGGCGACCAAGTTAAGAGTCATGGTGTTGTCACTCAGCTAGTCAATACTTCTAACACGAGAAAAGACGAATTATCGACCGGAGAATTTATCCCGTCAGATGGCACCGCTGTGAGTTACCAAGATGAGACGGGGAGCGAGATTGAGCACTTGTCCACGCCAGCGGATAAGAGAGGCAGGGGCCGCCCGAAAAAGATAGCACAACTCTCGGCAGAACACGCTCAGCCAATCAAGGAGTTCTTCTCTCTGAACCGTAAGAGACCGGCTGACGAGATGCTATTGGACTCGTCTACGCCTATAGGAAGCCCAGTCGTTACAGTATCTAACCCGTCAAAGAAAAGTAACTCGTCGTCGTGCTCAGTAGGTGATAATGAAGAGCACTCTCTAGAGGATACCCTACTGGCCCCGCCAACGGAATGTTTGAATGCAAATGCTGCATTTGAGCCAAACATCCTTATGAAGTTAATAAATTCAATCAACGATTTAAAAGCGTCAACAAAAAGAAATTTTTCAATGCTTCGAAAAGATATGTTCTCCAATAACGCGACCCTCACAGAGGAGGTCCACCAGCTGAAAAGGGCGCTAGAACTCGAGAAAAAAGATCGCGAAAAGGAGAGGAAATCTCTTGAATTAAGGATGCAAACTCTAGAGGCAAAGCAAGCAGAACAATCAACGTCTTGTAACATCTCGCCTCTAGAAGATAGACTCGTTGCTCTAAAGGAAAAAATTGAGTCAAACTGCTCACCGACCCCCGATGCGTGCGAACTGCAAGTACAACTGGACACCATAAGTAGAAAGCTAGAACAACACGAGGCACGCGAGAGAAAAAACAATATTGTTATTCGGGGTTTAAATTTAAATTTTCACTCACAAAACTTGGTACTGGACGTTGAAGGATTTTTGAAACACGAATTTGGAGTAAACATCCCGGTCGTAGAAGCTTGGTTCCCTAGAACAGCTGCAAATGTCGTCATAGTCAAGTTAAGCAACTGGATGGACAAGCAAGAAATTCTGCGAAGAAAATTCCGCCTGGGTTCCCGCAACATCTTTATAGATGCCGATATGTCGAGTGAAGAGCGCGCAATTCAGAGGCAAATCAGGGATATCGGTCGATGCGAAAGGGAGAAGGGCTCATTCGTCCAAATTGGCCATCAAAAAATGCAGATCAATGGTTGCTGGTTAACACTGGCCGGGGACAAATTGGTGCCTATTCGAAATCAGCGTGGAAACCAAAATATGGTCAGTGCTCATGGAAACAACGCGCCTTGCACACATCGAATCCCGCCGCCCACGCAAGCGGAGAATCCAGTGAACTACGATACCGGGTGTCAAACAGGCCGGGGCCCTCAGCATCCGCCGAACAACGGAAATACGGTGAATCGTACGTATGCGGGATCGGCTAGTAGCACACGGTATAACTTCGTTCAACCAACGGCAAAAAAGTGCAACAACGAGGTGCTGCGCCGTGATCTTCTGGACCGTCCACGGAATTAAAAACCTCGCTGACTGTAACACCCTGGAGGACTCTGATTTTATCTGTCTCACCGAAACGTGGCAAACCACAAGCGAGGTACGGATCCCAAGACACCTGGAGGCTTTCACCGCGGTATGTGTTAACGCAACCAAAGAAAGTAGTGTAGGAAGAGCTAGTGGTGGTGTGACCGTTTTTGTAAAAAAGAAATTTTCGGCTCTCGAAGTCCTAGACGTTTCGGACTGGTGGATATTTGTCAGTACTCACATAGGCAATGTACGTGTAATTATTTGCAATATTTATTTTTAACCAAGTATATATCTTCCGGTGGCACTAGAGCTCTTGCAAATAACTTGTTCAGAGCTCGTCGATAAATACGAGAACTCATTATTTATCATAGGCGGTGATTTTAACGCACGAGTGGGAGAGGAAGACACTTTGCCGGAGGAGGTTACGCAAGATACGAAATTCAATAATTACAGACGTTCATACGATAAAATTTGTAATAATAAAGGTAGCCTCCTCCTAGATTTTATGTCCACTAACCGTTTTATTCTTTTAAATGGTAGAAGTTTAAGCGATTCACCAGCAAATTTTACATTCTCGAGTGCAGCGGGCAATAGTGTAATAGATTTAATATTTGTTAATATTTTAGGATTAACGCTCATCGAGGACTTGAAAGTGCTCTTCGAGGTCACTCTACCAGACCATTTTCCGATAAAAGTTACAGTCAGATTCGTTTGAAAATCAGGATGCTATACGGAGAGAATTTCAAAATCCAAACAAAACAAAATTAGCTTGGGTACCCAATAATTCGGCAAAGTACACAATGGCAATGAAATTTTCTAATAAATTATCGTTTGATTTTCTCAACTCCTCGATAGGCGAACAATATGACAACTTGAGAAGCGCGGTCATGGAAGCGGCACTTTGCTCGTCGATGCTAACGAAAACGTCTAAATATGACGGAGCAAAAAATTGCAATAAATGGTTTGACAGCGAATGTCGAGACTTAAAAAATAAACTTAAAGCTAATTTAAAAATGTGTACATTAGCAAAGTTCCGGCAGCCGGAAAAGGGTAACTATTTGTGTCTCAAAGCGCAATATCGCGGGTTGGTTCGCGGTAAAAAACACGCTTACGAAGCGAGTATCCGCGAAAGACTTTCCAACGTCAAAAATTCAAAAGAGTTCTGGTCTACAGTAAAGACTCTTAGACCAGTCCCGAATTCGAATCTAAATGGGCCTACTCGGGAGGAGTGGAAAGAGTTTTACAGTATAATATACCCTCCGCGGATAAAAGATGACAACACTTTTTTTGACGTTAGACACCCATTCCTCGACGCGTATATTTCATCCACGGAAATCTTACAATGTATACAAAATTCAAAGAACTGTAAAGCCCCGGGTACTGTTGTTGGGTAATGTTGCACAAAAAAGGTGACAAAGCCGACCCAAATAATTACCGAGGCATCGCATTAGTTAACTGTATCACGAAAATTTTTACCGAAGTGCTGTGTACTCGTCTTGCAAACTGGGCTGGACACTCCTACATATTACCCGAATGCCAAGCCGGATTCAGGACTGGGAGGTCCTGTGAAGACAACATTTTTGTACTTATAAGCGCGGTTCACCTCCAGCTAAGTGTGGATTCGCGTAATGTGTATGGTTTGTTTGTAGATTTTAAACGGGCCTCTGACTCTGTTTCTCATTCCTTGCTCTGGGCCAAGCTCTTTAAACTGGGTGTCAGTGCAAAATTTCTACGAACTATGCGCGATCTCTATTCAAAGGCGTCAATTTGCGTAAAAGTAGGAGAGGAGACAACTGACAGAATGCCCTTAACCGAAGGCGTATTACAAGGCGAAATACTTAGTCCCTTGCTCTTTATTCTGTATCTGTCAGACATTGAGAACTAGTTCAGAGAACATGGGTACGTCGGGTTAAATATAGACGGACATAATGATGTGCTAATGCTCCTATACGCTGACGACCTAATTATATTTGCTCACTCCCCTATAAACCAACATAAAAAACTTAGAGTTCTCGAAGAATATTGTAAAATAAACAAACTAGTAGTTAACATAGCAAAATCAAAAATTATCGTCTTTCGCTCGGGAGGCCGGATGAAACATGCTGACTCCTTAAGATTTGCCTATGAAAATCAACCCATTGAGCTAGTTAACTCATATACTTACCTTGGTATTCCAATCTCGAGTTCTGCCCTTGGATACCAAGCGGCGAAAGAGGCAGTTGCAAAAGCCAAACGTGCTACGGGAATGTGTCATGCTATACTGGCCAGGGGAAAAGCAAATTCTTGGGAGGCTACATTAAAGCTATTTGAAAGTATTAATCGTACCACTCTCCTGTATGCAGTGCCAACTTGGGGCCTAGACTATCTCAATGCTTTGGAAGTTGCGCAGATAGATTACTTCAAACGTTTTCTTCTTTTGCCATCAAACACCGCTAACAGTGCTTTAAGATTGGAATGTGGCCTATTGAAGAGTTGCATTCCCGGCTTACGCAGAATTTTGAAGTGGTTAATACGGGTCCTTAAAATGGAAAACGACCGTCTCCCAAGAATTTGCTTGATGAAATTGGTGAGCCTAGCTAATAGTTCTGTTGTGAAAAGGAAATATAATTGGGCCGCTCAAATCAAAGCTCTCTTCATCAGTCTAGACCTACAAAATATCTGGGAACGCCTCGAGCCGAATTTTTTACAAAGCAAAACAAACCTAATTCTCGAAAAATATGAATTGTTCCTGATAAAACAAGCCTACGACGAGTGGTGCACTTTGAACTCAGCTTTACCAATTCCTCGAAGCCCCTCGTTAGCTTGCTCTGGATACATATACAATCGTTGTCCTATGGCAATGATAAAACTAAAGGCCCAAATTAGACTTTCGAATAAATATGTGTGTAGAATAATATGTAATACCTCGATATATAAGCTGTTCCCAGAAGAGCTTTGCAAAATCTGTAAGTCAGGCGAAAAGGAGACTATTTTACACTTTCTTGCTGATTGTCCTGCATACAAGATATTCAGAACTCACTATTTGAAAGATTATTTGACCGAGCAAAATTCGTGGATTATGTTTCTCGAGAACCCTGACCAAGCGGCATGTAAGGCGTTGTTTTGCTTTGTATCAAATAGTCTCATGCTACGTGCTTTCCTTCTTAGCGAATAAGTAATAATCTTTTGTAACTAACTGTAAGCAAAAAATGTATCTTAGTTTTAAGCGTTTTATTGTACCGTCACGAAGCTACCTCTTGCTACAGGGACTATGTATCCTTTCTAAGCAATAAACACTATACTATACTATACATTTAAATACTGTTTCCAAAATATTATTGCTGAAAATTTGGATTTTTCCTTCGTCAAATGTCCGTACGGTGCTGCAATGATGAATCCTACGGACCAATTTTTTTCTCCTCCGCAGCATCATTTTGTTTATTGAAAAACTCTATGCCTAGCAAATTTCAAGTCATTTGAACATCTCTAACCACTTTTTGTCCAGAATTTTCCATTTAAAAAATCATTTTCTCACAACCGGTGTCCGTACGGTGCTGTAATAATGGACTGTGCGAACCAATTTTTTTCTCCTTCGCACAATTGTTTTATTACATGAAGACCACTATGCACAGACAATTTGAAGTCATTTGGACATCTCTAACTAATTTTTTTCTACAATTTTCCATTAAACATTTTTTATTCGCTCGCCAAGTGTCCGTACGGTGCTCTAATACTGAATCCTATGCACGAATATTATTGAAATTAACACAACTGATTTATTGCATTGAAAACATTATGCACAACAACTTTGAAGTATTTCTGAATATATTAAATATTTTTAATCAGCCCTTCTATTGACATTGAAAATATCTCGAAGGTTATGTTATATAAATTAACCGGTAAACGGTTTTTGATCATCTCTAGTGATGAACCTTGGTTGAGAAAACAAAACACGAAAAACATTACATTTATTTACATATAGTTGCTTATTTTATCTAAAAAATTGTACATTGTCGACGAAATTGAAATAGAACATTTTAAGAGTCTTTATTTACATTCGCAAACAAAAATCGCAATTTTCACTCGCGCACTTAAAAACTTAGTTATTAACTTACAGAGAAAAAGGATTCGACATTCAAAACAATTGCATTTAATCAATGAAAGACGATAAAAATCGCGATTTATTACATTTTTCCTGTCCATGCTATCTGTCAAACTCTCAAAGCTGACGACAATTTCCCAGCAGACGAAATTTATTACGCGGTGGCACGTGTACTCTGAGGCGGGGACGTTCGAAAGGTGAAACATAAATTATCACGTACCTATCACGTTACTCATAGATAAAACGATGAAGGACCGATTCCACGTGATATCGCAATCGAAATAAAACGTATTACGTTTACGTTTACGTTTACGTTTACGTTTACGTTTACGTTTATGTTTGGTATTAAATTTTAAAATCACGTTTTATTATGTAAAGCCTGGCGGAGACTTCGAGACGAATTTTTCGAGAAATTTGTAAAATGTTCTAAAAGTTTTTGGAAGGCCCGCAAAAGGCTGCACATTTTTATGTCAGTAACATCCTACTTCCTCTTCAATGCAACGCAAAAACCATGACGATATCTCATTTCTTACTCGAGTTATCTTTTTTTACCTACGACGATGAATATCGACGAAATTTCACTAAAAACCGAAGAAAAAAAATCAATTTTCTCGAGTTTCTCGAGCCTAGCACGCTGCTCATGGACTGATTCCACGTGATATCGAAAACGAAATGAAACGTTTGAAATCTTAGAATTGTTATGTTCGGCTCGACGCGAGATCGAGAGCGAACGTTTATTTTAATATTTTTATGGGGATATTCTCTGTCTGAAAGAGTTAGAACTCTAGCATCGTTTTGTTGGAAAATGTATTATTAAGTTTATTTATCCATCGGTACGATACAATGAGATTACGAGTTGTGTTCGAGTTGTCTCGTCGAGAGACAACGTCGCGAGTCGACAGATGGAATTAGATTGACTGTTCATAGATTCGTAGGTGACGACCTCGAATCGATGCGTTGGCATTTTTTGGGCGGTTGCGGAAGACCCGCGTTCGGCTGGTGCATGACTCGCACTTCCGCGTGCGTTGCACCTTGCATTCTCAGTGCTATTGTGGGCGAGTTCGTTCGCCTCGTCGATTCAGCGGTTTCGTACGGAAGCCTCGCATGCCGCTGTGTCGGAGCTCTCACTCCCTTCGTTGCTGTCGCTTCTGCTGCGTATGCGGATTGTTGCGAGTTCGTTCCTCGCTTTTAGTCGTTCGAAATATTTTATGCGAATATTTCGAACCTCCGATTAATTTTTTACCGTATCGATTAAAAACTTTGTTCGCTGGAATTTGCGGTTCAACAGAATCGCATTTTATCATATAAGGCCTTTCGGAGAATTGCAGACGAATTATTCGAAAAATTCGTAAAATGTGGTAAAAAATTTGGAATTTGAAAAATGTTTGGTTAATCAGACGAAAAAATTCATGTGCTTTCATGCAAACCGTCCCTTCACTGGTTTGTCACCATACAAGTCTGAAACAGAGCGCGAAGCGCGACGTGCATTCAAGATCGAATCGGAGCGCGTAGCGCGACGTTCATCCAAGTCCCAAAGGGACATTTTTCGGGGATTTGGGGGCGGAGCCCACTAACAAGTGCTTCTGCGCCCGCAGTCCGTATCGAAGCGCGTAGCGCGACGTGTATCCCTGTAAGTGTCTTAAAAAATGTCCCAAAGGGACATTTTTCGGGGATTTGGGGGGGGAGCCCACTAACAAGTGGCCCGCAGGGCGCTGAGGCGCTTGTTTCATTTCAGATGATCCAGTCACGAGATATCGTGCACATGGCTGACCAACGTTTTTTAGAGGAGCGCCCGAAACATGTACTATAATGAAATCCAATTATTGAGCGCGTTAAGATCGATCCAGGCTCCACTCACCACGGAGCCTAATATATTCAACACGCGAGTGCGATACCCTGCCCCGTCCTCCCACGACCCCCCCCCCCCCCCCCCCCCCCCCCCCCCCCCCCCCCCCCCCCCCCGCGAAGGCCCGGCAACGCTCACGACGACCCGACCAGCGAAGCAGCGACAACGCCCGAGATCGAGAAAGAAAATAGGAAACGGGAAGGAAGAGGTTCGCTCGACACGGCGACGTCACGCTGCTGCCCACTCTCCACAGCCACCGCCACACATCCGGGAGCGCTGCGCAACGAGGAGACTTCCGAGAAGAAGGATAGCGTTGCCGAGATCGGCAGACTGGATCGAACGATTAGAGCGAACGCACGCGTTTCCATGAACCCGAATACGAGTCAGATGTTTTTTGCGAACTTACGTATTATACGAGAATTGTAAGAGGATTGAGTATTTTCTTTTTGTGACAATCGCGTTATTATTTCCAGATTTTTGCCGCCCCGAGTCCCTGAGGAATCTCTCCCTGTAGCCCCACCATTTGCATAACGGCGCGAGGCACGTACGAATCCCTCGTAATAGTTTCCCCTTCTCGACACGTTATTGTTAACGATATTTTCCACTGATCCGATTTAATTTTTTTTGTATTCGTTTCCCGTGTATTATTTTTGCTATTCTTCTATTTTTGTATTCTTTTCTTTTATCACCCCTAATTTTCCATTATCGTATTATTTTTCTGTCATTAATTCTCTTTCACCGTTGTTTGAAACCGCGTCGTTTCGCCGCAAGAATTTAGTCTTTTTCGCGGCTCGCCTCGATTTATCATTTTAGGAATATCGGAGCTCGACGAAGGCTTCTCGTCTAAGCGTTCGTAACGCCGTTAAGGGGACTGAGGCACCTAAAAAAACAAAAAAAGAAATTTTTTTTTCTCGGTATCTATAACTTTGAATAAAAATTGAGTTTTACACTCCAAAAGTACATACGTTAGACTATGCCTTTAAATTTTTTTGGAGCTCTATAGTTCATTTTTCCTGAAAGAGAGACCGACAAACTTTTTTCACTTGTCGCATGTTTCAGACCGAACGAAACCACGAATCTTTGCATACCAGGTCTCATTTTGTTCGTTAGACAGTTTGTTCCGGAACGAGTGCGGGGATTTTTTTTTGGAGCTTCCCCGGTGAAGCTATCGAATAAAATGTGTTGAAAAATTCCCTTTTTCCACATTTTCACTCGTTACCAGGTATACAATAGCGCGCTATAAATCTATTTTTCTTCGCATGAAAAATCCCCGCACTCGTTCCGGAAAATGGTCCGTTACGAAGAAAATGAGCTGTTAAGAACTCAAATCGGTGCAGTCGTTGGATCTGAAACATGCGACAAGCGAAGAGACATATTTGAGACTTGTTGCGAAATGGATTTCCAAGTTTCGTGAAGCTAATTGACTTTGGTGACTTAAAAAAAAAACAAGTTTTTTTGTACAATGAAAAACTTTTAAACTTTTTTCTTTCACACAATACAAAATTAATTAAAAAAAAAATTCTTTTTTTCAACAAAAAATTGTTTTATCGCGATATAATTGGTCACGCCGAATGACGTTCAATGAAAAGTTCCGCGATGACGTTTTGAAAACAGGTTACTGGTTCGCGATTCAGTTTTTTTCGAAATTGCCAAGGTACAAATATTACTTTTACTATTTCACTGAAAATTATAGTATCTATGACGTTCATTCACGAAACTATAACCACCGCGCACCTCGATAATCGCAATTTTCCAGATGCCGGTTTTTTATGCGTTTGACAGAACGAGTAAAAAAAATCATGGCTGCTATAGTACGCCGGTGTAGCGTAGACCGCGTAGACTCGACGAAGCACGGTAGCGGCGATAATCTAACTCGCATCGATTGGAAGTAACGACCGCAGGGTTGGTAAGTGGTTACCGACTAAACGTATTTTTATAAAACACGACGACTTTCTCGGTAACTCGAGTTATTTTTTTTTATGAATATGATCTGGTTATTTTTCTGAATGTGTATGAATTTTTTCCGATTTCTAAATTGACTGGATTTCTTTTATATGGAAAAAATTGTGAAATATCATAAAATTCAAGGTAAATACTGAGACGGAGAACGAAGTCGATCTCCGCCTCAATACATCGGAAATACATCGTCGTTGTCATTTTTTGACATGTTCTCTCGATAATTCTTTAATTCTTCATTTTTCGTATTTTTCGCGATTTAAATATTCCCGTGCGTGAAAATCGACCCGTTTATCAATTTTCACGCAGAGCGGCGCGCAGGTACTGCCGCAGTGGCTCTCATTGGCTATGAAATTTTTCGTAAGCTGTGATTGGCTCAAACGAAAAATACCGCAATGCGGCATTTTTCGGCCAATCAGAGAGGGGCAGTTTTCGTATAAAAGAGCGTGCGGAGCGCAGAAAATCATCAGTTGGCTGAGCGGACTCCAACAGGTACCTTTTCTAATTCAACTTGGTCTAATAAGCCTAGGGGCTAGGAGAACCCGGTGTCAGACACCGATTATCCTGAGTTCCCTAGAGATTATAGGTTAGTTTCCCCAACAGAGGTGAGCTTGCACCCCGGGAGATTTGATCGTGGCCCCACTTTCGAAATCTTTCCGGGCAAATACCAAGCTTCTCGCAGAGGGCCCTGAGTGAGGTTAACCACGCACGGGGTAGTGGCTCGAGCTCGTTTCCGAGCTCGGTCCCCGATCCTCCTCAACGGGCACCTTCCTCACGGCAGATACTTGATGCAAATTAGCGAATTACTAACTTTTAAGGGTAATTCAAGTGATCGGGGAATCTAACCTAAAAATTTTCATTTCGCGACATAACCTCGAAGTTACTCGACAACCACGCGCCATTGCACCAAGAAGGACAACTCGGTCGGTAATTCAGCTCGGTCGGTAATTTGATTCGAAAATTCACTGCATTGGAATTTTTGTTTACTTGTCGTCTTTTATCGGTAAAATCATCGCAATTCGTAGGTTTTGGAATTTTTGTTCAATCCGCAACAGAAAATCGGAAAGATCCGCAAAACACGAACTGTGCCGAGAAGAGTAGTTCGGTGGGTTATTCGACACCAAAATTCATCGCAATTTTTGGTGAATTTTTTGTTCAATTTCTTGTGTTGGCGAATATCGGAAAGTTAATCGGTAAAATCATTTTGTACACTCGAATCACTGACACTCGGTCGGTAAAACAGATCATTCTCTTTCTTTTTCACGAAGAGTTGTATTGAATTTTATTTTGGCGGATCAAACGCGATATAAATTCGAGATCATTTTAAGTTTTCTACGTCATCCGCGATTAATTAACAAACTAATTGTTAATTGCAAATTTATCAATAATTTTCTTCTTAACGAACACCTCGAGTGTGTTTCGTCACGCGAATTTTGACACAGGAATCGTCGAAAGGAGAAAGCGTCGATACAAAAGAATTTTGTGTACTGTCTTTCGTATTTTTTGTGTTTTTTGAATAAACAACCATTTGTTCCACCGAATTGACAACATCTAACGGTTATTCGATCGCCCCGAAACCCTAACGTTCCCGCAGTAGCCGATAGACGCATCGGTGAAATAAGGCGACCGTTACAATACACAAATCTAAAGAGTTCAGACATATTCAAGAAAATGAACGAATCATTTTCATTGAAAAAAAAAAGTTGGATTTGCTGAACTTTTTTTTTTCATTAATTTGTTAATAACATTTTGGAATTATTATTTTGCAAAATTAATTTTTTCAGTGCCTTTAATATGCATGTTTTTTTTTCAAAATCTTATATCATCAAGAAAACACGATTTTTCAATAATACATGCAACAATTATTTGTTATCTTTGTTACGTCACGCACT
The DNA here is from genome assembly GCA_963924025.1 of Ischnus inquisitorius. Classification (NCBI taxonomy): domain Eukaryota; kingdom Metazoa; phylum Arthropoda; class Insecta; order Hymenoptera; family Ichneumonidae; genus Ischnus; species Ischnus inquisitorius. The sequence goes on along the minus strand of OZ001253.1, from coordinate 14,331,186 downwards.
TTCGGGATCTCTTTATGGATTTTCGCGCGGCTCCTCGACTTAACCGACAAAGGAGCTTAGCTGCACACTCGCGAAGAGGAAACGGAAGACTGAGGAAAAATTTCTCATAATGCTGCGTGGGTGGGGGAAATTTCGAACGGGACTCGAAAATCGAGGATTGTTCAAAATTCTTCGAGACCCACCCCACCGAAGCCATTAAAATAATTCTGTCATCGATCGACAAGATCGAGAAAAATCAACAGCATCCACCCGCTCGAGTTACTCGAGCATTCCAAGGGCCCTTATTATAGATAAGCGAGAAACCACGGCTCGATCATGAACGACGAGCGCGTGGCAGTAACGCAAAGAAAAGAAGGCACCACTACTATCAAGAAACGCCAGCTCATGTACTAGGCCAGCCGTCAACCAAGGGATGCGACTGTTGCTAAGGCTCGGCACGCCTGTGTCCGCCGGAGCCCACCAATACTACGAGGCGTCGACGCTCATATACACGAGCGCCCGATGACTTCACGCCGAGAAGATCGACACCCCGAGCGACGATACCGACGCTTTGGGTCAACCATAGGCATCAGGCCCAGCGATGCAGAAAACTTTCCGACTTCCTCCGACGAGTGCAGCACCTCCTGGACAACCGTTACAGCCCCGAAAAACGTCCGTCTAAAGAGATTGCCGATAGCTCGCGAATTAACTGATTAACGTAGAATCACGTATGTACGAAAATATTGGGTCAGGTCATCCTTTTACATTATTTTTAATTATATTTTTTAATATTTCTCCGCGTAATTTCCCACTTACGATTCATAGCCAAAAATGCCCGGTACCTGCGGACTACCTGGGTATTATCCGAGAACCCTTCTGGTCTTTTCCCGCCATAAAAATTGAAATTTGAAAAATCGAATCATATTGTTCAGTTAGAATTTATCTGCGTATTACTCATAGATTAAACATGTAGCCAAAAGAATCTCACGCCTCAGAAGATTTGATTTCTTTTAAAGATTGAGCTCCAAGAAGTCATTGAGCAGTTAGGATAAACTAGAGATGATGGAAATTTTAGCGTTCAAAAAGAATATCTCATTGCACAGGAAATGTTCGCCCAAACTAGCTCGGAGAGTCTCTTCTAAACATTTGGGTTGGAATAGATAAAGTCAAGTGGTCTCCGGGTCGAAACAGAGAGAGATCGTATTTCGTCGCCGATGCATGGCTGACGAAATCGCTATGCTGAGAAAAAAGAACAGAGGAGTACTCGTGGTTGCTATCCAGCAACGACGGAGGGAACCTTTGTATCAGCATAGTCTTCTTGGTAAAGAGAAAGAGAACAAGCGCCTCAGCGCCCTGCACGCGCAGAGGCACTTGTTGGTGGGCTCCGCCCCCAAACCCCCGAAAAATGTCCCTTCGGGACATTTTTCAAGGCACTCACAGGGGTACACGTTGCGCCGCGCTCTCCGTTTTAAAGTTAAATGCACGTCGCGCTACGCGCTCCGATACGAACTTGGATAAACGTCGCGCTACGCGCTCCGATTCGATCTTGGATGCACGTCGCGCTTCGCGCTCCGTTTTAGACTTGTATGGTGAAAAAGCCAGTGAAGGGACGGTTTGCATAAAAGCACATGTATATAAAGCATTTATACGCTAATTTTTTTCGTCTGCTTAAAATTTTTTTTTTCAAATTCAAAATTTTTTCCCACATTTTACGAATTTTTCGAATAATTCGTCTGGAAGTCTCCGAAAGGCCGTATATAATAAAATGCGATTCTAAGATTTCAAACGGTTCATTTCATTTCCGATATCACGTGGAATCGGACCGTCATCGTTTTGTCCATGAGCAGCGTGCTAGGCTTGAGAAACTCGAGAAAAATGATTTTTTTTCTTCGGATTTTAGTGAAATTTCGTCGATATTCATCGTCATAGGTAAAAAAAGATACCTCGAGTAAGAAATCGTCATGGTTTTTGCGTTGCATGGAAGAGGAATTAGGACGTTACTGACATAAAAATGTGCAGCCTTTTGCGGGCCTTCCAAATATTTTTACAACATTTTACAAATTTCTCGGAGTCTCCGACAGGCTTTACGTAATAAAACGTGATTTTAAAATTTAATACGTTTTATTTCGATTACGATATCACGTGGAATCGGTCCTTCATCGTTTTATCTATGAGTAACGTTATAGGTACGTGATCATTTTTGTTTCACATTTCGAACGTCCCCCTCAGAGGACACGCGCCGCCGCGTAATAAATTTCGTCTGCTGGGAAATTCTCGTCGGCTTTGAGAGTTTGACAGATAGCATAGACAGGAAAAATGTAATAAATCGCGATTTTTATCGTCTTTCATTGATTGAACGCAATTGTTTTGAATGTCGAATCCTTTTTCTCTGTAAGTTAATAACTAAGTCTTTAAGTGCGCGAGTGAAAATTGCGATTTTTTTTGTGAATGTGAATAAAGACTCTTAAAATGTTCTATTGCAATTTCGTCGAAAATGTACAATTTTTCAAATAAAATAAGCAACTTTTTTTTTTCTCTTTATTTGATATATGACAACTGCAGTATTAATGCAACAAGTAAACAGTATAGCTTAACAATATGGTACAAGTCTTAGGATGCTAGATCGAAGATATCCCTCAATAGGGGTCTCCGTGACGTGATTACAAAGAAGAGTATTCTTTTCTAGTTATTTGGCGTGAGAAGATCTCTAGGCCAGCGACGCTTAAGTCTGCGTCGAGGGTTGCTCGGGAGGACACGCGAGTACAGTTGCGAGATTAGGGGATTGTAGTGGTTACTTGTTTTACTGTAAAATTTGTTGTATCTGGCAGCTATTAGTTCTTCTACGAATGGTACTTTAAGGTCACGATGTAGTGTTAAATTGGATACATAGAATGGAGCATTTGTTATAGTTCGCAGTATTTTCGATTGTAACGTTTGGAATCGGTTGATATTTGTTTTTTTGGCTGATCCCCATATCTCAGCTCCGTATGCCCACGTTGGCATGATGATCGATCTATAAATTAGCACTTTTTTCTCTATCGGTAAACGCGATCTAAAGTCTAGCAGGCGCCTGAGTAGGTTGAATTTTCTGTTCGCGTCGACTCTTTTGAGACGTGTGTGTGGGTTCCACGTTAGCTTTTTATCGAGATGTAAGCCAAGATACCTGACTGTTTCTACTATCGGGAGGGAATTGTTTTTTATGAAGACTGGGGGACATATTCCCCTTCGAAGAGTAAAGGTTATGTGATTGCATTTTTGTTCGCTTAATTTAATCTTCCACTTGTTGGACCATTCGCTAACAAGATTTAGATGGTCTTGTACGAGTTGCGACGCTTCTACGGGGTCTGCATTTGAGCAGAGTAGAGCGGTGTCGTCGGCATAGGTTGCCAGAACAGTCTCATCGCGTAGGGGCATGTCCGCGGTGTATATATTATATAATACCGGGCCTAAGATGCTGCCCTCTGGGACACCGGCTTTTATTAGTGTGTAACTGGACAGTGCTGTGTCATGAGCTACTCGGAACGTGCGATCAGACAAGTAAGATTTTAGCAAAAGGTAATATGAGTGAGGCAGGAATTCTTTAAGTTTATATAATAAGCCGGAATGCCAGTCACGATCGAAAACCTGCGCAATGTCCAGGAAGACGGCTGAACAATACTCCTTTCTTTCTAAACTTGTTGCGATGTAATCAACTATTCGGTGGCATTGGTGGATAGTGGAGTGTAGGGAGCGGAAGCCAAACTGATGATCCGGAATAATGTTCTTTTCCTGGAGTATTGGTAGTATTCTTTTCAGGATGAGTTTTTCGAGAAGTTTTGCAAGGGTTGAAAGTAGGCTTATAGGTCTATATGACGTCGAAATGTCTTTAGGTTTATTTGGTTTGTCTATCATAAGAATTTCGGAGTATTTCCATTGGGTAGGGAAGTAGGATTCTCTTAGTATTGAGTTGTATATGTAAGTGAGTAATAATATGGCTTTTCGCGGTAGTTGTGACAGGACTTCGCAGTTATAAGATCGAACCCCGGTGCTTTCTTTTTGGGAAGTTTCCGGATAGAAAACACTATTTCTGAGGGAGAAAAGGCGGTAGGGGGTAGGGATAGCTGAAGCGGAGTCTCTAGTGCTGTCCATACAAGCTTCTCGTGAGCGTCGTCTATCAAATCCGGATGTGGAGTGAAAGTTTTTGCCAAATGAGAGGCAAATATATTTGCTTTTTCTTCGTTCGTTCTTGCCCAGGCGCCATCCTCCCGTCGTAGAGGAGCCGGAGGTTCTTTGTACGCGAGGATGCTTTTTGTGGCCCTCCGTAGCGATTTGTTTTCCGTACAGAGTGAGCGCGTATATGCTGCGTACGATTCCACTCGGTATTCCCATAGGATCTTTGTAAGTTGTCTCGTTAGGGTGTTAAGAGCTCTCTTCAAGGATGGATATCTTGATCGTTGCCAAGCTGCGCGGGCTCGTCTTTTTTCAGCTATGAGTTTTCGTATACGGATGGGCAAGAATGAGTTTATATTTTGCATGTTTTTTGTTGAGCCGGCCTCCCAGGCAGATTGCTGTATGGTAGTCGTATAAAGGTCTACTGCTCTGTCGATATCTTCCGGTGATTTTAAGGACACGTTAAGTTGAGTTTTTGCTTCGATATTTTCGCGCAAGATACCCCAATCTATAATACCATTTGTTAATGAAGGCTTAGGTTGATTAAGCATAGGAGAGCAGGCAACGCTCAGCAGCACCGGACTATGATCCGACGATAGATCATTACGGGATTCCGCAGCAAGATGTAAATCACGTATTTGGTTCGTAACAAAGAGGTCGAGGATATCCGGGAGTTTAGTTTGCGAAGTGGGCCAGTATGTGGGTTCGGAGGGTGAGGTTATATGGAGTCTATTGTCTTGTGTGATCTTTAGAAGCATTCGACCTCTTGGATTTGTTACGCGGCACCCCCACTCTTGGTGCTTCGCATTATAGTCTCCTCCCGCGATGAATTTGGGATACAATGTTTGAAAATATGCTTTAAGTTCTAATTCGGTTAACGGTTTGTTAGGCGGACAGTATACTGCCGCGAAATTGAGGGAGGACCCATTTATAACCATAGCAATTCCAGTAGCCATTAGAGTTTCGGTACTAACTCCCGGCAACGGATGGTGGGAGAGCGATCTTTTAATTAATATTGCGGTGCCCCCGTGGGCTGAGTCATCGGGGTGATCAGATCTATAAACTAAATAATCTCTAATGGCTAAGAATGATCGACTAGTCAGATGAGTTTCGGTTATAAGCACGACGTCTATTCGTTTGTCGTGCAAAAATACATCAAGTTCGAATTTGTGTTGTATTACGCCATTCGCGTTCCATAATACTATAACTAATGATTGTTGTGACAGTACGTTCATTTCGAGAGTTTAGGCAAGAGCTCGGTAACTAGGCTTGTGAGAAGAGAGATGAGTGGCATGATTAAAGCTTTGAAATCGTTTAGAAAGTTGACCCGTTGTGCATTCGTATCTACTTGCGGATGAGTCGGTTCTTGACGTGTCGCTGAAGTGAAGTCCGTTTGAGCGAAATTGCGTTGACTGAGTGGGATGTTTCCCGCCTCAAAGAGATTCGCTTTGGCTGCACTCGAGTATGATGTGTGTTGTCGTCTCGTGGGCGGTGGCGGTGGCGGGGGCAGCGTCGCAGGGGTGACCGTTGCAGCCACCGACGATGAAAGCATCGGTTTTGGGCCTTGCTCCGAGATCGTACGTCCAGTTGCGTTTGTACGCGAACGGATGCTCCTTGAAGACTGCGCAATTTTTTGCAGATTTTTGTGCACTTGACAGCCACGATAATTTGGGGATGCGGGCCTCCGCATAGTACACACTTTGCCGGCGTTTCCTTGCTTTTCGTGCATTCGGTAGTGATGTGATTTCCCGCACACTTCACGCATCTTGGTGGATGGTTGCAGTAGGATTTCGTGTGGTTATACTGTTGGCATCGCAGACATTGTATCTGTTCCTTACGTTTGTGGGGCTCCTCGATTGAGATGGCCGTGTAGTAAAGGCGCTTTAACTCAAATATATCTTTGTTGTTCTCGGAGGGTTCGAGATCAACAAAAAAGAGAGGAAGTGGCACTTTTTTTGTTGGGTGAATGACATTGCTCACGAGCCTGACTTGAAAGCCCTTCTCTGTTAATTCTTCAGTGATGCAGTTGATCGGTGTCGTGTGGTGGAGGTTTCTGATGACCACTCGAAAGGCTTTCTCATTATTCGGCTGCTACGTGTGATAATCGGCCTCCTTCTCTTACAGATAATGGATAGTCAACCTGTAAGCGTCGCTCGTAGGAGTTGAGATAACAGTGTCGGCTAGCCTAGACGAGCACGTGAAAGCATCTTCGCCTATTAAATTCGCGAGATCATTGCACATCTGTTTAAAGTCATGTATGTAAGACACGTAGATCCGCGGTGGCTTGGCGACCTTCGGCGTCGGAGTAATCTCTTCTTCCATAGAGTTATTCTCGATATCGGCTATAGGTGCGAAAGGATTCGGTGTAGTGTAGTTGCTTACAGTCTTATTATAATCGTTAAGCAGTTCGATGTCTTGAGAACTATGTCCGTGCTGGCTAGTCATGTTTGTATTGTCGGGATCCGTGGCTGCCTGTAGCGAGACCACCCGCCGCGCGGGTGCTTTGTTTGGATAAGGCGAGTGCCTATGTCTCGTGTATTGTGAACACTGGCTAGGCTTGAATTCGTTCGCAGTAGCAATTTTATCGAAGGATTTTTCCTATTATTGTAATTTTTCAGTTCCGATATTTAAAAGAGACACTTTTCTTATTTACCCTCCGACGGGATTTTTTTTTTGCGGACGCAATGAACACTATCACAATTGGTTTGCACACCATGTACTCGGTATAATTCGAATAATTACGGCACACGAGGTAAACACGACTTAATCGTAGCGCTGTCCGCGTCCGTTTTTCAAATAGGCAACTAAATGTAAATAAATGTGTTGTTTTTCGTGTTTTATTTTTCCCAACCAAGGTTCATCTCTAGAGATGATGAAAAACCGTTTATCGGTTAATTTATATAACATAACCTTAGAGATATTTCCAATTTCAATAGAAGGGCTGATTAATGTTTATGTTTAAAATATTCAGAAATACTTCAAAGTTGTTGTGCATAATGTTTTCAATGCAATAAATCAGTTGTGTTAATTTCAATTATATTCGTTCATAGGGTTCAGTATTAGAGCACCGTACGGACACTTGGCGAGCGAATAAAAAATGTTTAATGGAAAATTGTAGAGAAAAATTAGTTAGAGATGTTAGAAAGATGAATGACTTCAAATTGTCTGTGCATGAAGAACACTCTTCATGTAATAAAACAATGGTGCAAAGGAGAAAAAAATTGGTTCGCACAGTCCATTATTACAGCACCGTACGAACACCGGTTGTGAGAAAATGACTTTTTAAATGGAAAATTCTAGACAAAAAATAGTTAGAGATGTTGAAATTGTTGAATAAAACGAGTTGTATCGATTTCCTGTTACGCGCCTCCGGAGTCGATGTTGTCGAATATCGATCTTACCGCGATTCATTTATCATGAATGTGTTTTTTGTTTTTGCCGCTATGTTTTTCTTTACTGTTTAATCGATTCTTTCTCGTCGTTGAGGATGTATCGCCGAAATACAACGTTCCGTTAATAAACATTTTGTGCCGAATCATACATTTATTGATCTTGAAAATACCTCAAAACAACAGGTTATGGGCCCAGGAGCGCGAGAATAAATGTATTTTCGGTGCGAAATAGAGTTTTTCAAGAAACATTGAATAGATCGAAAAACGACGTGTCTTGAGGTTCAGTCGCCATTGTGCAAACGAGCAAAAAGGACCAAGATGGACAGCGAACTTATAAAAATAGAGAAATTGTCAAGCGGTAATAATTGGAGAATGTGGAAATTCCGTGCGAGAATTCTCATTCAAAACCGGGATGCTCTTGAGGTTGTCACCGGAGAAGACGTTAAGCCCGTGTTGGCAGAAAACGCGACAGCGAATCAAATTCCTGAACATGAGAGAAGATTGAAGGTATGGAAAAAGTTGGATAACGTAGCACAAAAAATAATTGTGACTACAGTGAGTGAGCAATCGTTGTTGCATATTCTCAATTGCCAATCTTCAAAGGAAATGTGGGATAAGCTGCACGAAATTTTTGAAAATAAAAGCGAAACTTCGAACCATATACTGCAACAACGGTGGTATACTCTCGGTCGAAACACGGCGGATGATATAGCTACGCATATTGCGAAGATTAAAGATCTCGCTCACCGTTTGAGCGTACTCGGAGACTCTGTTCCCGAAAGTATGATCATGACGAAAATCCTAATGACTCTTCCGCCCGCATATAGGTATTTTCACACCACTTGGGAGTCGACGACTGAGGAGCAGCGAACGCTCTCGAATCTCACAGCGAGGCTTACAATGGAAGAGCTTCGAGCTAACTCTTGCGATGATCAGAGTAGCAGCGCTTTCGTGATGAAGTCCAAGCCGAAACACAGGAAGTCGGGATCACAGCACGAACGAGGCAACGGGAAGAAATCGAGATCCCAGAACAAGCGAAACAATGAGAAGAAACCGGGAAAATGTTTCGATTGTGGAGAATTTGGGCATTGGAAGCGGGATTGTAGAGCCAAGGCAAAAGAATCGGAATTTACTCCGAAATTTAGCGAAAGTCGAGGTTCGGCTTTTCTCGAAAAATTATCAATACCGATCTCGGTAAGAGTTGGGAATGGTGCTGCAATTCCTGCTATCGAAAGGGGAGAAGTCGATATTATATCGTACGACGGATCGAAATGGGAAAGAAATTATCTCACCGGAGTTTTACACGTGCCCGAGCTAAAGTATAATCTTTTCTCATTGTCATCCGCTCTCGATAAAGGTTTGCAGCTCGTGTCAGATGACGAAAAGTGTTATCTTAAGAAAAAAGGAAACACTGTCGCAGTGGGAGATCGATATGAAAATTTTTACCGAATGAATTTCAAACCCTACGAGCCGACTCCGAACGATGTTGTGCCAACGCAAAAACATGCACACGTTAGCGATACGGATTCTCTTAAAGTTTGGCACGAGAAGCTGGCTCATTAAAACAAAGCTCACTTCTCGAAGAGGTTGAAGCAGTGGGGTATCAAGATCAAACCGGAACCGGATTGGATCTGTGAAGGTTGCGCTCTTGGAAAAATGAGCCGCAAACATTTCGAAACGAGCGAGTCACAAACAAAAGAATGCGGAGAGCTTGTACACGCCGACTTATGTGGACCGATGGAGCATTTGTCGATAGGCAAGGCCAAATATTTCTTGCTTCTGAAGGTCGATTACTCCCACTACCGAAAGGTTTACTTCCTCAAAAATAAATCGGAAGTAACGGGATACTTCGAGGCATTTCTGCGAAGCGCGGAAAACGAATTAGGAAGAAAAGTGAAGACACTACGAACAGATAATGGCCTAGAGTTCGTCAATAAAGAAATGCAGGAAATTATGCTAAAGCACGGTATAAAATACGAAAAGAGTACTCCGTACACACCGGAACAAAATGGAGCTATCGACAGGGAAAATCGAACTATCGTGGAGGCAGCGCGCAGTATGATTCATGCGAGAAATATCGATTTGAGACTATGGGCAGAAGCTGTTCATACGGCGAATTATTTACTCAATCGAACGGGTACTAGCAGCGTGAGCGGTAAAACACCATACGAACTATGGTTTGAAAAATCGCCGAGTATGCTCGCGTTACAAATTTTCGGTACCGAGGTTTTCGCGCATGTTCCGAAACAGAGGCGTAAGAAATGGAGTCCAAAATCGAAGAAAGGCGTGTTAGTCGGCTACGATTACTGCGCAAAGGGCTATCGAGTATGGTTTCCGGCCGAAAAAAAATCGACGTTTGTCGAGATGTTATTTTTCAGCTCATAGACTCCGAAACTGAAACAAATGGAAATGCAAGCGATACGGCTACGCTGCAACAACCAATGCAAATCGACGACGATCAATACCATGAAGAAGAGCAAGAACGGCGTGGAGATCTGTTGAGGCACGCCGATCTTACCCAGTTTGTCGTTGGTGAATAGGGATAAGGAATTCTTTGATCGTTTAAATAAAAGTTCTCGTAGACGTATGTGTAACTGCTTGTTGCTTTATTTATATAAGTACGTCTATTCGACTAGCGTTCACGCTTGCGACTGAACATTCGTGCCGGTGAGAGCGTGGACTTTGATACCCCTCGAGAGAGCGAGTATGCTCCGCCCACCACGACTACAGTGATATCGCGAGCACAGGTGCCTCAAATGCGACGGCCTGTCTTAACACTTCCGCCGTCCGAGTGTTTGAGAAAAATCCCAAGACTCGTACGTAGCTCGACAAATCTATTTCTCGCGAGAGCCTTCGTGAATACGTCGGCTAATTGAGCCTCCGTAGGCACGTAAACAACATCGACTTCGTTGTTTGCTACTTTCTCCCGAACGTAGTGATATTTTATATCGATGTGCTTCGTTCTTTTGTGAAACTCAGGGTTTCGGATTGAACGAATCGCACTCTGATTGTCTACGTACAAAGTCGTTGGTTCTTTACCGTGAAACCCTATTCCGCATAATAATGTACGAAGCCACACTGCTTTTCGCTTTGCGGTCGCTGCCGCGATATACTCGGACTCCGTTGTATTCAACGACACGAGCTTCTGTCGCTGAGAAGACCACGTGACGATACCATTCGCGAGACAAAAAGCGTAACCCGTTGTTGATCTCCGCGTTTCGACATCGCTCGCGAAGTCCGCGTCCGAGTATCCGACTAGCTCGAATCCTGACTCGCTCGCGCGATACTCGATGCCCGCGTCTACCGTCTCGATCAAATACGATATGACTCGTTTGACTGCTTGCCAGTGACTTTGATTGTGACTATTTAAAAATTTACTGACCGCGTTGACCGAGTATGCAATATCAGGGCGCGTGACTACGGCCAAGAACATTAAAGAACCGACGGCCTCGCGATATGGGACATTATGCCTCTCGTTTTCTCCCGATTCGACCGGACACAGAATATTGTGGGGATCCGCCGGCACCGACACCCCTTTCGCCTGGCTCATGCCGAATCGCTCGATTACCCTTTTCGCGTACGCCGATTGATTTATGAACATAGTCTTTGACTCTCTGTCCCGATAGATCTGCATCCCGACAAAGCTGCTACAGTCACCCAATGTTAACTCGATTTTTTCTTTTAACCCGTTAATTATTTTCTCAGTTACTTCGACCGATTTTGACGCAACTATACCGTCATCGACGAACAGCGCGAGATATACCTCGTGTCCCTCGTACACCGCGTAAAACACGCATCTGTCCGCGTCTGTTTCTTTTAGATTGAATCGTTTCAAGAACCCCGTGAAGTCGAGATTCCAACAACGCGGCACCTGCTTTAACCCGTACAACGATTTCTTTAGTAGGCAGACCACGCTTCCTCGATTCCCTGCTTCCTCGTCGATCTCGAGTCCCGCTGGCAGCTCCATCCGGATGTCCTCGTCGAGTACGCCGTGCAAGAACGCAGTTCGCACGGCGAACTGTATGACCTCCAGATCGGCTCGTGTAATTGCTGCGAGTAGAACTCGGAGAGAGTCGTACCTTACGACCGGTGAAAAAGTTTCGGAGTAGTCGATGCCTTCTCGCTGTTTGAACCCTCGTGCGCACAGGCGCGCCTTGAATTTCGACACGCTTCCATCTGTGTCGCGTAATATTTTAAAGCCTCACTTCGAGTCTATAGTTTTCTCGCCGAGAACGCGTGGAACTATCTCCCACGTTCCATTCGTCCGGTGAGTTTCGAGCTCCTCGTCGATCGCTTCCACTCATTCGTCAGCTTGCGGACCCGAAATGGCCTCTTGATGCGTAGTCGGCACGCTGTACTCCGCGAGACACAGCGCGTATCTCGCCGGCGGTCGTATAGCGTCTCGATTACGCAACGTTCTCGGTGCCGCCGCCGCTCGCTGCTGCTCGTTGCCTTCTCCCTCGGCATCCTCCCGATGCGCTCGAACTGCTCCCGCGTTACCGGCGGCCACATCGCCGACACCTGCGTTGCCGGCGACAGCTCCGTTACCGTTCTCATTTCCCGGCTTCTCACCTTCGTCGTTTTCTTCATTCGACGGTGCCAAAATGATCTCGACCTCTGACTCCGAAGTTTCTGCACGTTCACCGTGCGCTCGCTCGTTGAACACCACGTGCCTCGAAATCGTTATTCCCTTCGTGACCGGATCATATAGACGATAGTTCGACGAGGCACCATCGTATCCGACGAGCACCAGTTTCTTTGCTCATGCATCCAGCTTCGTGATCTTTTGTTTCGGCACATATGCGTATGCGTCTGAGCCAAACACCCGCATGTGTCGAAGATCCGGCTTTTCCCCCATCCACTGCTCGTATGGAGTTCGACTTCCGCCCATACGTGACTGTCTCGTTCTGTTGATCGTGTATACTGCCGCGCCCGTCGCTTCCGCCCACAGATGATCCGGGAGATGCTTTGCTTTCAGCATCGTCCTTGCTGCCTCGACAATTGTGCGATTGTCTCGCTCGGCTCGCCCGTTCTGCTCAGGCGTGTAGGGCGCTGTTGTCTCCAGCGTGATCCCTCGTTCCTTCAAATTCATCCTCGCATTTAGGTATTCCGTGCCGTTGTCACTGCGCAACGTCTTCATCGTACGCCCGAGTTTGTTAAAGATCATTCGCTCGAACTCAACAAATTTCTCAAAAACATCTGACTTATGCCTCATGAAGTACACGTACCGCAAACTCGTTGCCTCTTCTTTGAAGAGTACGTAGTACCGTGCTCCGCCTGTCGACTCCGTTGGCAGCGGCCCACACACGTCGCTGTGTATACGCTCGCCGGGGACGCTCGACACTCGACCACGATCCCTCTTGAACGGCAGTTTATGCAGCTTGCCGAATTGGCAAGGCTCGCAGAAAAACTGGTCCGAGTTCTTCACGTTTATTCCGTCGGCTAGCTCTCGATTCACCAATTCTGTGATCGCACGCTTGTGCAAATGACCCAGCCTCTCGTGCCAGATTTTTAAATCCAACGCTATCACGTTCGCCTCTGGCCTTGCCGCTGGCCTCCGGAATAACATCCGGTACAGACCATTCTCCTGCCTCGCTCCCGTTGCCTCGACAACGCCGCTCCGCATTACCTCGACGACTCCGTTGTCGAACCCGACTCGGAAACCCTTCTTCGTACAGGCTCCGACTGAAAACAGATTTCTCGCAACTCGAGGAACAAGTAAGACATCCTCGATCGTCCCGCTCTGCCATTTACCGCCGACGAGCTTCTCGATGTGCACTCTCCCGATGCCCGTGACCTCGCACTCACCATCGTCCCCCAGCAGTACAGTCTCCCCGGTTACCGGCCGCACATCCTCCATCCAGTCTTGACGTGACGTGATATGCTCCGACGCCCCGCTGGATTACCGACAGTAATCCAGACCTCTTTCTTGTCTGCTTCGGTCAGCTCTCGTAACTGTCTTGCCGACGGTGGCTTCTCTTTCTCCGACGGTCCCACATCTTTCCCACACACATCGACAACGAACGCGCAGTTCCCGCTCGAACTCGTCCCCGCACCACTTTCGTTCGCTTTTGTTCTCTTCGGCTTGTCGCACTGGCTGGCGTAGTGCCCCTTCTCCTGGCACCGGAAACACTCGATATGCTCTTTCGACTTTTTCTTCTTTTTGTCTCTCTGCTTCGAGCCCGCATCACTCTTCGATGCGCCTTTCTTCGTCACCGCTAGCGCACTCGCCGAGCCGCCGTCCTCACCGAGATTTTGATCTTCGCGAATCAGTCTTTCCAATAAATTTTCGATCGTTTGCCGCCCTGGGTCCACACTATCCCATGCCGTCTTGAAGACACTATACCTCGGCGTCAAGCTCGGGAGGACTTTCGCGATTACCGCACCATCGGAAATCACCTCGCCGAGGTCCTTCAACTGACGCGCCATATTTTGAATCGTGCTTACATGTTGTATGACAGAGTCCGACGAGCTCATCTTGTATGTGTAAAAACGCTGTGTCAGCGCGCCAACGTTCGCCGCGGATTTCTGCTCATGCATCGTGACAAGCTTATCCCACATTTCTTTTGCTGTCGCACACACCAACACACTCTCGACCTGCCCGTCCTCCATCGCCGACGCGATTATCGCCGTCGCCTTCGCGTTGTCTCTGATCCACGTCTTCATGCGCCCCGCGTTGGCTCCTTCGGCATCCCCCGGTCTCACTCTCCCCGTCAACCACGTCGAAAATCTCAGCGGCCATTAGAACTGCCGTTATCTGGAACTTCCACGACTGATAGTTATTCCCGTCGAACCGTTTCACCGACCGAATCAAACCGTCTTCCGGCATTCTCCGACTCCGATTTTCGTCTGTACGTTACTCGGAACACGAGAACTACCGTCTCACCGGCACACGCGACGCGACTCCAAAAACGAATAAACCAGCCCTCGCGCGTACGGCCCCACGACACACACGATGCAGCCCGATTACTTTTCGATCACCCGTCGACACCTGTTCGATCTTTTCCACGTGCTTTGCTCGCATAGCATACTCTAACAATAGGCACTCTTTGCCTATTGTTAGAGTGAGTGGTTAAAAAGAAAGAGCGATGCGACCGTGTGCGTGTGGCCCACGGGAACAAGGAACGCCGAGAGTCACCCCTTGAGGGGTAGCGGATGGCTTGGGCTCGCGGGTCAGCGCGGCACACGTGATCACGCCAGGCGAGTAGGAGAGTGACCCGCCACCCACTTGACGCCCAAGGCGACCGGGAAGGCCCCACCCTGTGGCAACAAATGAATTATCTAGACCAATAGGAGGCAAGCCGCAAAAACCAAGAGGCACGAAGATTCTCTCCCAGCCAAGGTAGGGATAGAAAAAGAAGAAAGCTCGAACAATTAGAAATTATTAAATTATCCGGAAATTATTATAAAATCATTAACAACAATATTAAAACGTTATGAATGTTGAAAAACTATAGCTCGAAGTTTGATAGTTCTCTGTCAAATGGAACGGCTTGTACCAATTAATCAATTAATTAATTAATTAAACTTGGAAATTATCAGGAAAGATTAAAAAATATCAACAAAAATTAATTATGAAAGAAACCGGTGAATTTTCTGTTATTTTATGCGAAATTTAAATTCATTTATATATCGATCTGTCAAAATCGACAGCGATCAATAATTAATAATTATGTTGAAAAATCAGTTGGAAACGCAAGAATAGCAACATCAATATGTAGTAAGATTATTTTTATAACTATTTTTGGTTTTGTTGATTAATTACTATTTTTCCAAGAATATTTTTATTAATTAAGATTCTAATTTGCGTAAATTTTCACTTAGAGAGTCCATTCAAATTTGAGAAACCTCAAAATTGATCAAGGAAACAAATTATTAACTAGCAAACCAAAAATCCGCACCGAGATCGTTAAATAAAAAATTGTAATGAAAAATCGATGGATCGATAGGGAGAACAAGGGAGGGGGGGAAAATCACACTTAGACTAAGACGCTGCCCCTCCCATGCCCCATGTGTCATCTTAAGTCAAAGGTATAAAAAGGAGCCCTGTCGGCGCTGGGGACAGTATTAAACTATTTTTTTTCGGTCAGAGTTATTACCTCTCCGGAGTTCATCGACGACGAACTTTTGACTGTTTTCCGATTTTTCGTGTTTTTAAGAACGTTTGTGACTTTGAAAATTGTTCTTTGTGAATTTTTATTGTTGATTGTGAAATTCACGATCTGTTCAAAAGTTTGAGCTTGTGCATGAATGAATTATCATTTGTGGAATTTTTTTTTTTCGAAATTATTCGAGAAACCCCTTCGACCGCTCGGCACTTTCCTCGTCACGCCGAGGGTATCATCGATCGAACGATCCACTGACCAGCCGCAACGACAGCGACCTCCTCGCATCTTCTTATTCCCGGATACTTGTTTCCTTCGGTCAGTTTAATATTTTATTGTTCGTTCTTTTTGTGTGAAAAACCTTACCCTTTTTGAGTGACTCCTATCCCGTCCAAATATGTACAATTATTTCCTCACCCTTTTCTCTTTTATTTTCGGATTTATCTTTTGCGTGGTGCTCCGCCGATTCACGCGGTATCTTAAATCGGTTTTTCGTAACGCGAGTATGCAAGCCGTTGCCCGACCACTTCGTTGCTATTCCTGCCGCCGTTTTCATTAAGTTATCGTGAAACGTTTAATTCCGTGTTAGCTTGTTTCGTGTTCGATAAATTTTCCTTTTCGCGTGTTTATTTAAAAATGATCGAGTCACCGGACTCAGCCAAAATAGTGACGATTATTCTCTTCTTCAACTTTTGCCTGTTCAGTCTTCTACTGATTCTTTTCATCCGGATTTCGGAATACCACGTCCGTACATTAAATAATCGAACGGTCTCGGTAGTCCTGAATATCGTAATGCGCGTTGAAGTACCCCTTTCGCGTTCAGGACCCCGACGGGTATAAATAGAATAAAAATGAATAACTTAATGATCGTTTTGATTTTCCTCGTGTTTTGTCTCGTAGTTTGTTTGGTAGTTGTTACCATTTTGTACATACAATTTTTGAAATTGTTCCGCTGCGAAATCCTTCCGTCGACTCCGGAGCTCGAATCCGAAAGTCCAATCGAGCAAACGGAGTATTTTTGTCCCTCTTGTCAAGACACGCACCCACTCGGTGAGGATGCGTGAACTTGTATTATCTCAATACGCGAATGTGCTCTAGCCTCTTCCCGAGCAGTTTTCGCGAGGTTAGGCTCAAAACGAGGCACCCGCGAATCGTAGCTGCTTCGATAACGTGTAAATTCATTAAGTTGATTGACCGAGATGAGGCAGCTCCTCACGTAAATTCACGCTTCGCGACGTAACATCTTACTAAAATGCTTGTAATTTTGGTAATTTTTGGAATTTCGGTCTGAAATTTGGTGTGTAGGTAGTACACAGTATGTACTTTCAGAAAAATATTTTTAAAAAGATCGATTTTGTATTTATTTAGGTGACCCAGCCCCCTTAAATTCACGATCAAGGGTCGTTGACTCTTTTGATACTTTTGCCGAATTTCGGTGTGATGTTCAGGGCAGTGACCCACGCCGACAACACAATTCGAAGACTCCGTTTGCGAAATATTCCTATGGTAGATCCATGAGTCGTTTTTTCGATCTCGCAAAGGGAGTCAGTTGGCAACGGGACCACGACGGGATGACACCGACCGCCCTCGCGCGTATTGTCACACCGAACTCACCTTTTATATTTCACTTTCTCTATTTGTTAGTCTTTATTACCTGTTCAATACATGCAAAGTTTTTTTATTATTGGTAAAAAAGTCTCTCCGATTATTTCCCTCATCGCAAGTCCTTTGATCCGCTCAACCCTTTCACAACAACCGTTATAATTTCATTTTTGCACATTATCTTTAATTTTCTATCGATTGTATTTTTTCCACTTCAATTTTCATTCCTGCTTTGATTCGTTTTTCTCTGTATTTGCAATAAATCTTACCATTGTCATTCCGCACCTTCCCTGAGTTATTATTTTGATCGACCCCCCCATCCCAGTACTATAGCGGCCTTAAAAAAAATTATTTACAAAAATAAAAAATATTGCAATAAAGTTGAAAGGTGTTTCTATATGCACACACATTTTCAAGTTAATGAATAAAAAAGGCTTTCCAGAAAAAATTCACGAAATATCGCCTTTTTCCGGCCTCTTAACTGCGTATAAGCCCTTTAGTCCGTACGACATACTAAAAGCTAGTCGACAAGTGCTTTTTCCACTCTTATCCCCAAGTACTATTCCGTACATATTATACACATGCTTCAGGCCGAGATCATGTTGGCAGATATACTTATATCCTCAAAAAAAGTTATTGGATTTATTTATTTCATTTTTGTACTCGTTGGATGGTCGCGTGACTACGCATATGTATTTAACTAACGGACCTTATGGCAATTGACAGCAGAAGTGATACTTTTGATGGCACAGAAACAAATAAATCCGATGGGTAAAGCACATTCCATGACAAAGGCAGAATCGTCGCGATGGTTCACGGCAGTTCGTACTTGAGGTATGAATACACTGAGGATAAAACAAATTTCGACAACTCGAATTACGACACGTACAGGTACACTCTGATACGGCCACAGTCCAAGCAATCTCAGCAATACTCGATTCCACTTGTAATACCGGTGTTGAAACGCATCCATCGTGCCTTGTATCATCATTGACCGTTGCGGTAAGGATACTACTGTTGTTGGCTTCCACATTACTGAAAAAGGCAAATCCAGAATTTTTCCAACATTTCATGCTCTTACAACATCTCTTCCCTTCACATTATTAATTGACGTGTAATGATAGGCACATGTACGTTGATGGATCTTCAATTTGCCATATGTCGACGTTGTCCTACAGCAAAGAGGGGTGCTAGAGCCTCCACACTTTGCACGCTCCATTAGCCTGTCAACTGATATGTCTTTCGCGCATCATACGAGAAAATATGAGTGCGAGAATCCGAAATTCGTTTACATTTCTCAGACCAATATTTTCATAATGTAATCAATGCGGTAATAATCATCTCTCCTTCGTAACTGAAAAAAGGTAATGTGTGACTTAGACTTAGGATTACAGAAAAATTATCCGTCAGAGAAGTCGCAGTCGCGTGTGCAATGCAGTACGATAAGTCTGACGCTTTGGTGCATATTGATCACGTAGAACTCGAGAATAGAAGAAATCATATGCAAAGAAAAAATAATAAACAGCACTAGCGCGTGGCATTCGGAGCTCGTGAAACAACTATGCTGGAATATTAGCGAATTGAAAAGTTACGAGTGGTACAATCAATAAAACCTCGGAATATCTGTGAATTGTCAATCAATTTGAGCAAATACATTTGTTTATAAAACGTGTCGGTGATCTGTCCTATTTCTTTTCAAATTAGCATTTTATTCATCCACGTGATTTTGCATCTAGAATTTTCCGACTCATACATAATCATACAGAAAAATGCTTGAATAACACATGATCAGTGCGTTAATGAATTTTCTGATTCCAATAATAATAATGATGATGATGATGATGAGCGATTTCTATATATTCTCGTATTTTATGAATATATTGTGAAATAATATAAATAAGCTATTTTTGTCGAGAATTATTCATATTCTTTCGATTTATTTTATTACTTTTACCCACGAGTTTATTCTTTTGCGTTTTTTAGAGGTTTTTGTTTCGTTGCACCGCCGTCTTTTTTCCTTCAGTCGCTTTTATGTCTGTCACCCAAGGCGCTGTCGCATGTGATCGTCGTTGCGACTGTCCGTTACGCAAGGCGCTCTCACAAGTAAGCATCGCAGCGACATTTAGTGAAATTGTATCGAGATGCTTTTTTTTTATATTCATAAGTTATTTTGATGCTTCTTAATTTGGATAAAATTTAAGATTCGGGGGTTCTTGAGGTCGCTAATCACAAGCCTGAAGTCAAAATTCAGAAATTCACAATGGCGGATCCAATATGGCAGACAGAAATAGTAAAAAGTTACTTGACTTCAATGAAATTTAGTGCTCAGGGACTTTTGAGGTCCCCGATCACGAATCTTAAGTCAAAATTTAGAAATTCAAGATGGCAGTCACAATTTAAAAAAATAACTTGATTTAGATGAAATTTGGTACTTGGGGGTTTTTGACGTCTCTGATATCAAATCCGAACTCAGAATTTAGAAATTCAAAATGGCGGTCAAAAATGCAAAAAGTTACTTCATGTAGATGAAATTTGGTACACGAGGGTTCTAGAGGTCGCTGATCACGTATCTGAAGTAAAAATTCAGAAGTTCGTAATGGCGGATCCGATATGGTGGACAGAAATTCAAAAAGTTACTTTATTTGGACGAATTTGGTACACGGGGGTTTTTGAGATCGCTGATTATGAATCTGAAGCCAAAATTTACAATTTCCATATATTAGTTTCAATATTACGCTTTGTGCACAAAACTTTTTTTATGCAACAATTATATGCCATGAATAATATTTTCTAACCTCGAAACAATTAATCAATTTTCGTATGTACCATAAAAGAATAAGCGGAACGTTGATGAAAAAAAAATGATTTCCATAAACGAAATCGTTGATTACGTGGTTTGACTGAAAACAAAAGTTGGCGACGGGACACCAAGAATGGGTATCTTCAAAAAAAACATAAATAAATCCTTACAAAAATTCATCTGATCCCACAAAACACACCATCGATGTAAGAAAAATGGACAAGTCCGTATCGTTGCGTGTTTTACATTAGAATAAAAACATGCATCACTAAAAAGACAAAAATAAAATAAAATCAATCGTTATGACAAGTCCGCCGAGTACTTAATTATTTGTATTTCACTTCCCCGTCTCTCTGGTGATATTGAAACAACAGGGTGAACGAATAACGCGCGTATCTAGTTTTGGGGCGGAAATGATCAATAATAAGAAATTTTTATTTTTCGATTATGATACCATAAGAACATTTTTCTTCCAAAAAATGTAAAAAAACGCCGCCAAGTAGTTTTATAGTAATTTATTCATTTGCAATCTTCTCCAAATCTAAAATAAATAAATAAATAAATAAAGCCAGGTGTTAGTGAATGTGACACGTATTTTAACTGTTTTAATGCTTTATTAATAATTTGCTTATTGCGCACACTTTTCTCGACGATGCGTCGATTTCGCCATCTTGGCTCGTTCTCTGCTTTCTCACGCGCGCGCTCTCTCGATCGCGCAAGCGCAACACTCTCGTTCGAGCTATCGATACTTAACATCGATGTCGACGCTCTCGCAAACATATCCCGCCTCCCTTGGAAGAATCGTCCTTCAAACAAATACATTTAACTTCGATGAACTTCGATAAACTACGACATTTTGGTAGTGAACACATACTGGATACAATCTTAAATAAAATTGTAATAAACTCAGTATATACTCAAAACGCTTAAATACTAATTGGGCCGTTTGGCAGCTAGAGAAATATATACATCGACCGAAAGTTTTACTTCCGGCATATTCGCGTATACTAAGAAGCGGCAGCGCCTCGGCCAGCCTCGTACGAAAAAAAATTTCTTTTTATGTACTTGGCGTCGAGACGCTACCGCGTCTCTTGATATGTTTTTTTTTTGCCATTTGGCAACGAGAAAGAAAAATTAGTAAATTTTGCCTATTCGGCTAGGATAAATAGTAATTTTGCCTATTCGGCTACGATAAAAATATTAATTTTGCCTATTCGGCTACGATATAAAAAGTATAACAACTTTTCACTTCTCGCAACTATCGCCCGTAGGAATCGGGCATAGTCGTGAAACCCATTGAGAAGCTCGGAGAACCTGTCCAAACTTCCTACCGCGATTGTCGTGAAAGCGTCTGAGAAGCTTGGAGGATCGTTCCCTGATTCTAACCGCGTTTGTTACGAAAGCGTCTGAGAAGTTTGGAGAACCGTTCGCAGCTTCTTACCGCGATTGTCGTGAAATCATGTGTAAATGAAAGGATAACAAAAAGTAGATTTTGACGAATGGAAGGAAAATTTGAAAAACGAAGAAAAATGCCCGAATCAAATTTTTTTCGGCAGATATGAATTCCCCGAGCAAAGTTAAATGCTACTGTATGTTATTGGCAGTCGAAATTGGAGTAAGTCCCAAAAATATTGGAAACTATTGGACATATCTCACATATATCTTTTTATTTGTCTATCCAAGATTTCTCCAGTGCGCCACAATATTTTCGAGACCTTAAACGAAATTCAACCGCCAATGATGGATTATAGCGCCTAACTTTGCTCGAGGAACTCATATCCGCCGGAAAAAATTGTTTTTAAGCATATTTCTTCGTTTTTTATTTTTTCCTTTCATTTGTCAAAATTTACTTTTGCTTCTTCTTTTATTTACACATGGTTTCATAATTATCGCGGTAAAAAAACTGGGTTTGATTCTCCAAGCTTCTCAATGGGTGTGACGACAATCGTGGTACGATCCTGGAAACGGTTCCCAAATCTTCCCAATGGGTTTCATGACAATCGCGGTAAGAAGCTGGGAACGTTTCCCCAAGCTTCTAGATGGGTTTTACAACAATCGCGGTTAGAAGCTGGGAACGGTTCTCCAAGCTCCTCAGAGGCTTACACGACAATCGCGGTAAGAAGCTGGGAACGGTTCACCGAGCTTCTCAGAGGCTGCCAAAAGAATATTGGCCTGAGCACAGTGCACTATTCTCGGCGAACTACTCGGCGAGATACGGCGCGATACTCGGGGATATACTCGGCGAGATACGCCGAGTTACTCGCCGAGATACTCGGCGAGAATCAATCCCATATTCTTTTTTTTCACGCGGGTTGGTTCTTTTTTGGAGTTCCTGAAGATATTCGGCGTGCCAACGTTCGCAAAACTGTTGACGTAGTCTTTGAATGTGCTGCCAACGTGACAAGCGATCATCAGGAACTTCGAGATAGCGATGCTGCACAGGTTGAACGAGTGAGTCGCCTATAAGGAAGTGGGATGGGGTAAGTACTGTCAAGTGTGCGGGGTCGCAGGATAGCGGTGTTAGTGGTCGCGAATTTAGAATCGCCGCGATTTCGACCAAGAGCGTGTAGTACTCTTCGAAGGTCAGTACTCTCCCTTGCGTCACGGTGTAAAGGTGTCTTTTCGTGATTTTCACGGCCACCTCCCATATGCCCCCCACGACGGTCGCGACGGAGGCCATTCTGGTCCTTCGAGCCGGATGGCGAAAATTCAGTGAACGTGTGAACGTAAAAGGAAAATCAAGCGTGTCAATCAACCATAGTGAAACTCATCAATTCGTGTCATCTCATCTCAGTACGATCGCGCGAAACCGCGTGTCTCATCAACAAGTGTCGGCTATCGCGGAGGCTCGTGCGCGCCTCAACGGCCATTGTCTCTCTCACGAAGCCCGTGTCGCGCGTCGCTTCGGACATTCTCGGCCGAGCGCTGTCGTGTGTGTCACGCGTCGCTTCGGCCATCTTCGACCACGCGAAGTATCGCGTATCGTGCGTCTCACAGGCCAGCGACGGCCCTCGCGGAGCCTCGTGCTTGCCTCGTCGGCCATATTAGGTCGCGCGAAACCTCGTGTCTCGTGTCTCACCGCACTATTCGCGCGCGAACACAGTATCATTACTGTCTCTCGGATCCTCGTAACGACCAATCACAGTGCGCGCTCGTCGTGTGTACGACCAATCATAGTGCGCGCTCGTCGTGTATACGAGCAGTCACGAATCTAATCGGCGCTTTGTGAATTTCGTTCGGTTTCGGCTCACTCAACATGTCTGTGCCAAATTCGGGACGCAATACACCGACTCACCGCGGGTCGACGGACTCATTGACGGTTCCTGCTGTCACCGTGGATGACGTGCAACAAAGTCTGAGCACTCAATCCGAGGTTCTCGATACAGCTAGCTCTCAGCCAACAGGCTCGCAGGCCGCTGTTCTCCCTCGCACTCAAGAAACGAAGCCGACAGATGCACGAACAACAAGGAGCACTTCACCGAGCGTCTTGCCGATCCAGCTGACACTTGAGTATCAAACTCAAGTCAATCGCGTAAGCGCAATACAGCAAATCGCAAATTCGATTCCTGACAATCTCGAGGATACCTCACTCGTCGACATCGAGCTCGATCTCGAGCAAATCGAGGGAATTCACAATGCGTTTGCTGCTGAACACACCAACTTAGAGCTTGTCTGGCCTGCAAAGTTCATCAATCATAAATATTTCTCGGAGAACCTTTACCAACAGGAAACTCAACTCTATCGCCAAGCAAGACTCGCTCTCGGCAGAGCCAAACACGCACTCACAGGGGCACTGCAGCCTGCTTCTGAGCACTCACCGCAATCGCGATTCGACTCAAAGCTGCGAGACATCACTCTGCCGAAATTCACAGGGGAATATTCAGACTGGCCAACGTTCAAGGAATTGTTTACCTGTCTGATCCTGGACAACGAGAGACTCGCAAACGTTGAAAGACTGCAATATTTGCGAGGCTGTGTGGAAGGAGCTCCCGGAAAACTCATCGCAAATTTCCCATTGACCGGCGCATCGTTGCAACCTTCATGAGAGCTATTGACTGCTCGCTATGAAAACAAACGTCTTCTCATCCAAGCTCAACTCGATCAACTGTGTAGCTTGAAACCACTCACGCAACGATCCGCATCTGGGCTAACTACACTCATCTCCACGGTGTCAGAGGCCCGAAAGGCGCTCGAGACATTGGGAATCACTCACAATTTGGGCGATTGCATCCTCGTTCATCACACGTCTCGTCAATTAGACCGCATCACGCGGGAGGCGTGGGAAACGTCGCTCGGAGCTTCGCTGGAATACCCATCATTCATCAACTCGAGAATTTTCTAAACACTCGGGCTCGCGCACTTGAGCGCATCGAATCATCAAGCGCAAGCTCTTTATCAGCCCAGCCTCACTCAGCGAAGCCTCAGTCGTCGAAGACTCACTCACCGAGGAAGGCAACCGCTCATCAAGCGACAACTCAAGCAGAAGAAGCATCAAAATACCACTGTGATTGCTGCGATGGCAATCATTTCGTGGTCACATGTCCGAAGTTCAGAGACTTGGACGTGACAGCTCGACGCAAGCTCGCAATCAACCAACGGCTGTGCTTCAACTGCTTGGGACGTCACAGTGCGAACTCGTGCAAGTCCACAAAGGGCTGCAAACATTGCGGTGCGCGGCATCACACCATGCTCCACGATTCGAGCTACCACGGTCCTGTTGCTAAGAGCAACGCTCAGAAGAAAGACTCAATCGACTCAACCCCATCGACCTCATCAGCGTCGCAATGAAACATTGGTACAGCAATCGTCAACTCATCGTTCACTCACAGTCAACACTCAACCCTGCTCGCTACTGCACTCACAACAATACACTCATCGGCCACCACTCATCACGCTCGCCTGCTCATAGATCCAGGTTCTGAGCTCACATTTGTCTCAGAACGACTCATCGCTCAACTCAAGGTGCATCGTCAACACTCCTCCATCTCAATCATCGGCATTGGTGCCCAAAAGACAACACATACACGTGGTATTGTATCTCTCACTCTGAGCTCTCACCATACAAATGAAAAACTCACAATAAATGCCCATATACTCAAAACTGTGTCATCTATTTTACCATCGTTTCATTCACCTGCCTTAACGTTGCCTCACCTCACGAGACTCAAACTAGCCGATCCAGAGTTTCTCAAGCCACGTGTCATCATAGATCTCATCATAGGGGCAGATTACTATGGGCAAATCATTAAGCCAAATATTATTAAACACTCACCCACCATGCCGATTGCTCAGTTGTCAATATTTGGTTGGCTAGTTCTTGGCCCAGTGCACTCAAGTCAAATCAACTCCTGTACTTCACATTTTGTCAAAACTCAAAATGAGGAAGCCTCTGTGCAAGAGCTTCTTACGAAGTTTTGGGTCCAAGAAGAGTTGCCCTCAGACACTCCTAACTCACTCACAACCGATGAGCAAGAATGTGAAGAGCACTTCCGCTCTACTCATTCGCGAGACTCTACAGGGCGTTACATTGTGCGCCTCCCTCTGAAATCTGCTGACAATCAGTTGGGAAACTCATACGCGACAGCTCATCAGAGCCTTCAGCGCACAATCAGAAAGCTGAAACGTGATCCCGCACTCATGCAACTCTACACGGCATTCATGAAAGACTACGAAGAAATGAATCATATGACTCGTGCAGCGAGACACACTCGTCGCAGCGGATCGGCCATGGGGACGTCGTCGGCTGGGATGACCTTAGCACCAAATGCGTCAAAACCATTCGGAGGGTTGAGGGTCCCTTCCGGCGGCGCACCTGCGCCGACAGACTCGACGACTGTGTACTACCTGCCTCACCACGGCGTACTCAGACCGGACAGCTCTACGACGTAGTTGCGTGTTGTATTCAATGGATCAAGCACAACCTCGTCAGGGCACTCACTCAACAGCATCATGCACACTGGGCCAAATCTCCTTCTGGACATCACGGAAGTACTCATCTGGATCAGACATCATCGTCACCTAGTCGCCACGGACATCACCAAGATGTACCGACAAATCAAGGTTCATCCCGATGACTGGGACCTACAGCGAATCTTGTGGCTCGACGAGAAATTCAACGAAGTACCTTACCAACTCACCACAGTAACATACGGGACAAGAGCAGCACCGTACCTGGCAGTGCGAGCATTGTTGCAGTTAGTGGAAGACGAAGGTCATCGCTTCCCGCTGGCTGTGCCATCACTCACGCACGGCAGATATGTCGATGACATATTTGGCGGTGCCGATACAGTCGAACAACTCACGGCAATTGCTCTCGAACTCAAGGGCCTATGCCTCACGGGAGGTTTCCCTCTGGCAAAGTGGCAATCAACTCATCCAAATGTGATCAAAGCAGTATCATCCCTAGAGCCTTCATGCTCAACAATCACTTTCGACGATTGCTCAACCAAAATACTCGGACTCAAATGGCTTCCTCAAGAAGATATCTTCACCTACTCATCTCGATTTACCGATCAACCAGACCGAATCACGAAGCGTATCATCCTATCTGAAGTAGCACAGATTTTCGATCCACTCGGCTTCATCTCACCTGTAGTAATCAGAGCGAAAATGCTGTTGCAAGAGCTCCGGCTACACAAACTCAACTGGGACGATGAACTCTCTCCCAGCATCACCACAAGGTGGTTGGAAATCAGAGAAGACCTGAAACATCTCACGAAAATCTCAATTCCCAGGTGGTTCAACACCTGGAGTAACTCAACAGTGGAGCTCCACGGATTCTCTGATGCATCTCAACAGGCAATGTCTGCCGTAATCTACATTGTCATACAATCACCGTCCACAGGCGCCAAATCAGCTCTCGTCTGCTCAAAGACAAAAGTCGCACCACTCAAACCACTCACAATCCCGAGGTTGGAACTCACAGCAGCGCTGCTATTATCTCGACTCATGAAACACGTTCATGTCTCACTCAAGCTACATATCGCATCAACTCATTTGTGGACGGACTCACAAGTCACACTCATGTGGATCAAGGCACCAGCTTCACGATGGAAAGATTACGTCAGGAACAGGGTCACTCAAATCCAAGAGCTCACATCGCACGCTGAATGGAGACACGTTCCTGGCACATCAAACCCAGCCGACTGCCCGTCACGAGGCATAACCACTCAACAACTCAAACATTCATTGTAGTGGACGGGACCACCATTCATCACTCAACCACAGGATACATGGCCTAACCAACCTATGGCTCCTGCAGACTTCAGTTCCCTTGAAGCTCGAGCAGGAAATGTACTCTTCGTTACATCACCTAAACCAGAGATCCACTGGGATCTCCTACATCGGTACTCAACATTGCACAAATTGTTAAGGATAACCGCAATCTGCTGCAACTTCATCAAGCGACTCAAGAACGAGCCTGACTCATCGCCGGCGACAATCATCTCGACTTCAGACATGGAACCATCCAGGCTCTTCTGGGTCAAAGCCACACAAGCCGCATATTTCTCAGCTGAGATAAAGATCTTGCAATCAAACACCACTCTACCACGGAATCACGTCTTCACTCGACTCACCGCCTTCCTTGATCACAACGGCGTTATTCGAGTCGGAGGCCGCCTCAACCTGTCCGCACTCACGTACGAAAGCAAGCATCCTGCAATCATTTCACGTCACTCACGTCTAACATCTCTTATCATAGACTCAGCGCACCGGAAAACTCTTCACGGTGCAACACAACTCACTCTTGCACACACTCGACACTCATACTGGATCCTCGGTAGACGAGCACCAGTAAAATCCTTCATCCTTCGATGTGTCACATGCGCACGCCAAAGAGGAGTGCGTGCACAACAACTCATGGGCCAGCTACCTGTCTCACGTGTCAACTCATCACGCACGTTCACTCATACGGGACTGGATTACGCTGGACCGATCACAGTCAAGACCTGGAAGGGGCGAGGCGCCAAGACAACCAAAGGATGGATCTGCGTCTTTGTATGCCTCGCCACTTCAGCAGTTTACCTTGAAGCAGTCAGTGACTACTCATCAGAAGCATTCATTGCCACCTACAGGCGATTCTCTGCAAGAAGGGGCATTCCCAGTGCTCTTTACTCTGATCGTGGAACAAACTTCACCGGAGCAGATGCCATGCTACGCCGCATGTTCACTCAATCAACTAAAGAACATCACGCAATAGCTTCGCTCATGTCATCTGACCACACTCAGTGGCGTTTCAACCCTCCAGCAGCTCCGCACATGGGCGGCAAGTGGGAAGCGGCGGTGAAATCAATAAAATTCCACCTTCGACGAGCTGTGGGAGATACAGTGCTCACTCATGAGGAGTTCTCTACAATGCTCGCTCAAATTGAGGCGACACTGAACTCAAGACCACTCGAACCACTCAGCGACGATCCCGACGACGTGTCGGCACTCACACCAGGTCATTTCTTAACCGGCAGTGCACTTTCCACCGTGCCGGAACCATCACTGACCGACCTGAACATCAGCCATCTGTCACGATGGCAACTCATTCAACAAAAGCTGCAAGGCTTCTGGACTCAATGGTCGACTCAATATCTACACCGTCAACAATCAATCGCCAAGTGGCACCACCCATCCAACACCATCAAGGAAGGCTCTCTCGTGCTCATCACTGATGAGAGATTCCCACCCAGCAAGTGGCCGCTGGCCAGGGTCACGACGCTGCATCCCGGAAAGGACGGACTCACCAGGGTGGTGACACTCAAGACAGCAACGACATCACTCACGCGGCCAATCAGCAAATTGGCACCTCTTTCGACCGAGCCCAAGGATCACCTCAACAACTCATCATCAACCCCTTGCTGATGGCGGGAGGAATGTTCGGGAAATACATCGCCGCTGCCAGGCGCTCTCTACCGAATGTTTGAGTATGATTTTCCTTTTACGTTCACACGTTCACTGAATTTTCGCCATCCGGCTCGAAGGACCTGAATGTTTGAATATGATTCGAGCCGGGTGAGAGTACGTTAGTGGACTGTATTAAATTTGCCGAGGAGAGAGACGGATGGCGAAAAGGATGGAAGGTACAAAGTCGTGGTAACGGTCAACGTAAACTTGAACACTTTATTCACAATAATTAATAAATGAGTGCACGAATAACACTTATAGCAGATTTATTGAGTCGCACGTTAATGAGCTGCGTCCAATGATGAGCTCGAGGAATTATATTAATTCCACGAGAACGCGTGAGATGCCCGGTGGCAGCGTGCCTTCGCGCGTGGTCTGGCGCACCACGAGGAGAGTATGAGTTTAACGTGAGTGCGTACTGTTATGCAGTTTGTCGTGTCCGTACGAGAAACGCTAAGGATATTAATGTTTTATTTAACTGAGTTCAACGCATTGAAAGGAGTGAGCACAGAATGATGAGTGAAACGATGAGTTGACAATTTTATGCACGAGACAAGAAGTTCACGGCACCGATGATCGAACGTGACTAAAAGCAACATGGCGGAGGACCGCGGCAGCCGGCGCGAGCGCCTCGTGTTCGATTCTAGATCGTTCCACGAGGAGCCCGCGCGCGGCTGCTGAGCGAGGCCCGGAAAGAGCTGCCCCGTAGTGGCTCGGTAGAGAGCGCCTGGCAGCGGCGATGTATTTCCCGAACATTCCTAATTCAGTACAGTCCACTAACGTACTCTCACCCGGCTCGAATCATTCTCAAACAGAACCCTTGGATTACTTGCAGAGCTTCTCCTCGAAGAACTCCTACTAAGTATTGATGTTTTTGCATCGGCGATAGGTCGTCGTCTCCGTGGATTGTCGTTTCAAAGCTGTTTTTGAAGAACATCCACTTCGTGTATTCTCCGCTAAATTCTGGAAGGTGTATCTGCGGAAGCTTAGGTTTAATTCTTCTAATTTCCGGTTCAACGCATTGATCTCGATCGCCTGGCGCGAGATGATCTCGCGGTCGCATCGCGAGTTATCGCCTCTCGATTTCTCCTCTCTCGAACCGATCGATTATACTTTGAGCGTTCGCAGCTGCCTGATAATAAGCATTTTCAAATAATGTTCGCTCGGCCTCACCGTCTCAAATTCTCACTTGTAATTCTTCGTCGTCGGGGTGAGGTTTTTCCTCGATCTCTGTTTGTAGTCGATCGAAAGCTGTCCATGCTTCGTTAAGCCTAGCTAATGGAATTCGCGCTTCGTCTGCGCTTATTTCCTCGTCTGCATTGAGGGAATTCAATATTCGCGTGACCTGTCCGTTGACTGTCGCTTGTCGTTGTTTTAACTGTTTCGTATTGTCCGACATTTTTCTTTATTTTTCGTCAAGGGAAAGGAATGTTCAAAGTTTTGGAAAGGGATTTTGCGCGACTCACTCACTTGTCCAAGAAGTCGCCGTCTCTCGCTGCGTCGAACCGCCGCTGTATACGAAGCCGCTGCCTCTCTCCGTGCTGAGCCGCCGCCGTGCGCGACGTCGTCGCTTCTCGCTACGCCGTGCCACCGCTGTGTACGAAGCCGTTGCTTCTCTCCGTGCTGAGCGGTCGCCGTGCGCGACGCTATCGCTTCGCGCTACGCCGTGCCGCCGCTGTGTACGAAGCCGTTGCCTCTCCCTGCTGAGCGGTCGCCGAGCGCGACGCCGTTGTTTCTCGCTACGCCAAACTGCCGCTGCATACGAGGTTATGCGTCTCTCCGTGCTGAGCGCTCGCCGTGCCCGACGCCGTTGCTTCTCGCTACGCCAAGCTGCCGCTGCGTACGAGGTTATGCGTCTCTCCGTGCTGAGCTGTCGTCGATCTCCTGTATTCCTCCCTCGTGCTTGTGAAGGATTTTCCTTCGTCCCAATTGATGTTTTGAGAGCTTCTACGAGGCTCGTTCTGTATGTGAGATTTGATAATACTCGTTCTGTATGTATGCGCGTCGTTACTGTGTGTCGAGTGTCCGTATGCTCGGTCTATTTTTCGTGCGATCACGATATATTGCCGCACCGCTGTGAGATTCGTCCGACTGCGTGGACTCGATGCTTGCGTGATACGACGATGCCTTGTAGCTCGCGTCGATTTGCTAGCTCGTGCGATTTTCGTTTCGTTGACTCATGAGATCTTCTTTTCGCAGTCGTGTTCGGATGCCCCACGTTGGGCGCCAATAATGTTAGTGAATGTGACACGTATTTTTACTGTTTTAATGCTTTATTAATAATTTGCTTATCGCGCACACTTTTCTCGACGATGCGTCGATTTCGTCATCTTGGCTCGTTCTCTGCTCTCTCACGCGCGCGCTCTCTCGATTTCGCAAGCGCAACACTCTCGTTCGAGCTATCGATACTTAACATCGATGTCGACGCTCTCGCAAACACCAAGCAATAATTTTAACAAAGAGTATTATTTTTGAAAAATCAAAAAAAGCATGCTTTAAATTTTAGTCTTCAATCTTGGCGTCCCAATGGCAATATTACATACGACAAGGAAACAATCACGGAGGGTTAGTTGATATAGGTAGCTCATTAGAGAATTTAAGGGAAACAAATTGACAGTTTTCTGAATCATATACGGGGAAGAGTTTCCGAGGATTGAGAGGGAGGAGATTGGGGGGTATACTTTTTCTATAGCAAAGAGTACGAACAGGAGGAAAGAGGGAAGTTGATGGTAAACTTTTTGAATAACCAAGAAATGTGTCGTGGTCGGGTGTCCGCTTTGTATTAGATTAAAATACAGTTTTCGGTGAGTCTTCTATTATTCAGAAAAATTGTCGATCGCGTATCGATCTGTTCTCGATAGCTCGCCTTGATCGTTCGATCGGTGGAGCGTTCTTGGTGCACTTACATGCGATGTCGTGTCTTTTAGCCAAATACATAATTGTTACGACTTATTGGAATTTGGAGATTTTGAATCTCGATTCTTATGCTATTCTTTGACCTCGGATCCCGACCCTTCTACCACAAACGAAACAAAAATCTTCCCCGTTTTAGAGTTAAGAAAAATACGTCACAAGATTGAGATGGACATCATCATCTAGCTCACGTATCCGTAATTTTCAAACAAACTCTGTGTTATAATTGCCACTAGGAAGCCAAGATTAAGGATTAAAATTTAAAGCATACTTTTTTTAATTTGTAAAAAATAATACTCTTCGTTAAAATTATTGCTTGGCTTTATTCATTTATTAATTTTTTTATTTCAGATTTGGAGAAGATTACAAATAAATTACTATAAAACTACTTGGCAGCGTTTTTTTACATTTTTTGGAAGAAAAATGTTTTATAACCGTGTGATCTCTCGTCGGCTATACTTCGGCCCCAAACCGTGCAATCCTCGTCGCCGCGAGAGCTCTTGGGCGCCAGACAATTTTTAATTAATCGGCGGAATTGTCGAACCGCGAAACGAAACAGAGGCACGATTGTGTATTCAACGGCGGAATCGGCGAAACCGCTAAACATACTGAAACGACGGCGGCGAGAAGAGCAGGGACGGGTATCGGTATTCCCTGGCTCGCTCAGTTATGTTAGGTCGTGGAGAGAGGGGTTGGACGGCGGTCCAGCGAACGAACGGACTCACGCGGAAGCCGAAACTCTACAAAATAAAGAACTCGAACACGCGTATGGCTCATGCGATTCAATCATTTATTCGGATATACCCTTTGGAATGCGATAACGAGACGACGACAACGCGAATACAACTACGGTATCGGCACCACCCGGTAGCGGTAACACCGGTAGCCCAAAGGTCACTCACACTCCCACGATAGTGACAGCACTCCAAAACCGAGATCGCGAACACGGTATCGGAACGTCGAATAGACCCGAGAACGCCTCAAGACGCTCGGTAATTAGTGCTGAAATTTAAGGAAAATACGAGAACGGCTGTGACTCGATACACCCGAAGAACGATAACGCCGATCGAGAATCAACCTTGGCAACGGGTAGATAGGCCGCACGAGAGCTTCTGGTCAACGAAGTCTCTGAAACTTAATGAAAATACAAGAGCTGGGAACCGAGAGCGATATTTCCGTATCGGTAGCTGAAGCTCAGAGCTCTTACCCCTCTACCGATGACGTGAGTCGGACGCGACCAGGAGCGTCGCAACGAAACTCGGGACTCGTTACCTAAATTCAGAGCTCGATAACACAGAACGGTAATACGGAGTTACATCGCGGAGACACACTTTTCAGGGACATTAGGATTCCTGCGACTGGAAGATACAAACCGATAACTTGCGATCCGGCAATCCGTTGCGATTGGGTGATCGCGGCCCAAGCGCCCACGGCCTTCCAAACGTACCCGAAACGTAACCTTAACTCACCACGAGGGTTGGCGTTAACGGCATTACCCTAAAGTTCCACAATTGAAACGTCGAGAGTCGCACTCGAACCTTCGCGCTGTCTCTCGCGAAGAACCGTACGCGGGGAGAGGTAACGGGTGGCACGATATGTCGGCCCTGAACCGCGCTACTCTCTCCGCTTACCCACGACTGAACCGATGGACGGACTCGGAAACAGAACAAAAACGGACGAAACTATTGAGCGTGACGATTACGTGGCAAGAAACCCTGGGCGGAACGACCTGTGACGGGATTTCCAAAAAATACCGTCACAGTTTTGTGACAGGAAAATTATAATCGACGGTCCTCGACGTCATCTAGCTCGCTGAATTACTCGAGAGCTAGCGCAGGGAAACCATCTTGACAAATAATATTATATTAATTATAATTCTCGTTTGTCGGGCCGTCCAAATTATTGTATACCGTAATCGTCAACGGCAAAACTTGCCAACGTCTTGGTGTTCCGAGACAAAATATCGACGAGTCCAACGTACAATTGAACGACGCGGCTTTCTGATTCGCGGGCTAGACGAAGGGCTCGCGACACGCCTATGCGAGCGCCGAAATATCGAGCGCTCGCTGAATCATCGTCTGTCGATCATCACTTGTCCGTCGACTGTATTAGAGTATGGCAGGTCAGCCCTCGAGTAGTCGCGATATTTTGTCTCATTAACGAATAAATTATAAGACAATAGAAAGATTGTTAACCGGAATATTTTGTCAAACTGTGTGTGTTTTGTGTTCGATCTCTTGGTGATAATTTCACGTAAGTCCAGATAATTGAATAAATTCTCATTTCTTGCTCGACTATTTCTGCTTGTGATTTCGCAATAACCAGGTCCTCCAATCCTACCCGCCTTGTGATCGTCTCTGCTAATATGATTGCTAGCCGAAATAAAATGAAAGGTTCGTTGGTTCGCTGAAAACCAGCTGGCGCCCAAAAGAAACTCAGAAATCAAAATTCGTCAAACAAGAGCCCCCGCAGCCCCTGACCCAGGCCGCGCCGGGTGTGGCTTCCTTTATTATTAAAATTATTACTCGTCAAAAAAAAAGCCTGTCTCAGTTTTTACGGTTTATATCATTCTTTTTTGAAATGGTAAAATATTCGTCAGTATGTGATCGGAACAGGCAATATAAAAAATCGTGCAATTAGATATGAACCTTGTCCATCTATCCATGTCCTCATTTGCCGATCTCCCCAATTGCTTATCTACCCATCGTTCCATCTACCCATCGTCCCATCTATCCGTCGTCCCATCCACCCATCTACCCATCGCCCCATTTGCCCATCTGCCCATCACCCCATCTACCCATCGTCCCATCTACCCATCGTCCCATCTACCCATCGTCTTATCTATCCATCGTCGCATCTACCCATCGTCCCAACTACCCATCGTCCCAGCTACCCATCGTCCCATCATCCCATCTACCCGTCGTCCCATGTACCTATCTGCCCATTGGCCTATATGTCTGCTTGACCATCTGCTTCGCCGCCCATCTTCAGATCTACCCATCCACGCATCTCTCCGGGTTTCAGGCTCTCTGTGTAGCTCGCATCACACGTTTGACGTTCGCGTGACGTCACATTTTGGCGTCACGTTGTAAAAAATAAAATCACGTCGTAAAAAAATTGTATGATAACTGAAAAATAAAATTTAA
The DNA here is from genome assembly GCA_963924025.1 of Ischnus inquisitorius. NCBI lineage: Eukaryota > Metazoa > Arthropoda > Insecta > Hymenoptera > Ichneumonidae > Ischnus > Ischnus inquisitorius. The sequence goes on along the minus strand of OZ001253.1, from coordinate 14,296,208 downwards.
AAAATACTTGGCACTTCCCTCCAATACAAATGAAATTCTTCATGCATAAAAGGAGGGATGTGCCAAGAATTTTTTAAATTTTATTTTTCAGTTATCATACAATTTTTTTATGATTAACATTTACATTGGTTATTCAAAAATATTTGTGGAATCTTGACTCGTGTGATTTACCTTTTATTTTGGATTTCTTTTTACAGGCAGTTTCTTAGAACTGAATATTTTTGTATTGTTTATGTACTTGGGTTACGTTTTTTACTTTTTTTTGAAAAAAAGTAGTTTTTCACAGATTTCACTAATTTTTTAAAACCAGCACGAAAACTAAAATTGGAATTTTTTAAAATGAAAATAATAATAATAATTACTTTTTTAGTTCCAATTATTTATTGATTTGATTTCGTTTATTGTAATTATCATAATTTTCTTTCTATAAATTGAAAAAACTATAATCTTAGTTTGCTCAGTAAAAGTCAAGCGATGGCAGATCGGCATGGTCATCCTTGAAGCATCTCAAAATGATACCGAACAAATTCACATACCTTTACAGGATTCACTATATTATCAAGAAAACCTTTTATTCGTTTGTTGAAAGAACTGGCCCTGCAATGCAATTGAAACAACGAAACCGTCCGTTCGAACAATTCTCTCGACGAGAGAATTCTGCCATCCGTTCCTTCAATATCATTGACCGGAAGAAAAAGAATCCTTAATTACGTTCTTCGATGCTCTTCGAAGAACTGCAGAGAAGAATGGAAAAATTTTCTCGTCCGGAGAAGTGAAGCCACGAATAGTAGAATTCTTTCGCTGCGAGAACCGAACGAAGCGCTAGCGGAGTTGACTCATCATGAAAGTCAACGAAAGAATCCTATGTTCCTCCTACCTCCTACTTCCTCCGTCAATATAACCGAAGAAAGAGTTAGACAATTTTTTTGACATATTGATAACATTTTTCTTTAATACGATCATAAACCAGCCGAGGGATCTTGATTCTACGCTATCAGCGTAGAAACGTCTTGCGGGGCTTTAAGAATACAATCGCACCGATCTTCGACAAGATTCTCTTGATCTTCAACACAGTTAAAAAAAAAAACTGAAAGTGTTGAGAAAGCCGATGAGTAATAAATTTGCCGGATGGAATGGATCGTGACTGGGATGATGGTAGAAACAAATGGCCAACACTTTATTGTAAAAACGCGTAAAAAACACTTGTCTTTATTATGAGAAAAAAAGTCGACGCACAGAGTCAAACAAAAGTAACAGTCAATATGAGTATCGATGATTAAATTGCACCGCAAACCGCGAATGAGATTATATTAATACTCCCGCGCGGTAACGATGAGTGTGCCGAGTGTGCCGTTGGGACGAACAGAGAGAAGCACGGGCTTGGCGTCGCCTCGTATTGAACAGAGTTTGAAATGGTGATGTACTCTTTTGTTAGTGATTGCGCACCGTTGCGACAACCTGAGTGAGATGAGTAATAGCGATTAAATAAGTTTTATCACATATGAGTGAAAACGAGTGCTCAGATAAATTGACGAAATTCGAGAAACTTCCGATGGCTAGCACGTGGCACAGACCGTTCAAGACTGAAAATTCTCGATTCTCGATTCTCGATCATTCCACGAGGCGTCATGCCGCCGGCAGGCGACGCTCGTGAGGTGCTGCCACTGTGAAGCGTAGCGAGGTGCCGAGAGTCGCATCGCGCTTGAGACGATGTGGATTGCCGAACAGAAAGAAAATATTTTTCTTGTTTTTTTTAAATTTTGATTCCTAACATTTTTCTTGACTCTAGTTTTTTATTGTAAGGTTATTTCATTTGCCGGTAATCACAAAGCACGTGAAAAATTAAATCGAGACGAACGAGACGAGACGAAGCGAGAGAACACTTTTGGAAAATCACTTTCAAACATTTATTTTTTTACTTATTTATTTATTTAAATGCGCGACTCTTGCTTAGGTTATGCCGGCCGGCTGTCACTAACAATCAACACGGCCGATGAGCCGAGCGAACGCCGAACACACGGACGAAGCGCCGAAATTTTCGCAAACTTCCGCGTGCCCGACCCGATGTAGATGAGAAGTAGAAGGGCGTATCTGGTACTATTTAACACGCAAAACGGTGCGCGATCCCGCCGTTCTGCTTTTCATCTACATGTGTAGATGAGAAGCAGAAGGGCGTATACCCATAGCCTTAACCCGTTAAATGATAGAAGAAGATGAGTAGTAGTGTACAGGTATAGGGAGACAGGATTTACCCCCTCCATGCGGACACTGGCGCCATACCCCCTCCACGTCTACCCCCTCCCCCCTTGTCTGGGGGGGCCCTAAGCCCCGCCCCCCGTGATTATAGGGACCAATGGGAGCGAGGGTGGGAGAATTCTCTGGGTTCTGATTGGTTGTGACGTGTTCGCCGACGTCTGGCAGACTCCCCCTCCCCCCACTGACTGGGGGGCCTCAAGTCTAGCGGCGCTGCATTATAGGGACCAATCAGAGAGAAGGTGGGAGAAATTCTCCGAGCTGTGATTGGTCGAATGATTTTTCCGTGGCGCCCTCTATAAATTTTCACAGCCTTTTCAGTACTAATATTACTGTCCGATTTCCCGGCGATCTGATTGGCCCTGCTGGTTAGCGGTCAAGTTCTCATGGCGCCCTCTGTAAATTACCGATGTTTATTCTACAGTCGGTAATGAAGTTACCGTGCTCTACAGTCGGTAATGAAGTTTTCGTGCTCTACAGGCGGTAATAAAGTTTCCCTCTATACTATTTTGATGGTAGCGTTGTACAGACAAAAAACACGTTTACAAAAGTACACGTTTCCGTTTATTCACATTTTGTATATATATATATATATAATTTACCCTGTATACAGTTTTATATATCGGTAATTAGTGGTATAGTTTCGAGAGTCGTGGTAGAGTCTGTTGACAGCAGTGGTGTGTCTTGCTCACGGTCAGGTTTGGTTGTAAGCGCCAAAGGTTCGGACTGAGTCGGCGGGACTGCGTTCGACTCTTCTTCTAGAGCCATCTCCTGCTGGCAGTCTGTGCATTCCCTCTGGAGTGGTGGATACCCTTCGAGTTGAGCTTGTAGATCCGCGGGGGCCCAATGTTTTTTACAATGTCTGTACGACGCGACTTCAGAGTCCTGACGGATGTGTTCCGGCAGTTTATCCCAAATGATGTCGATGTATTCACCCCAGTGCCTCAGCAGCAAGGGTTTTGGTATATATTCGAGCTCCTCCGGGAGAAGTTCCCAAGGGTCCTTGCCACAATCGATTACGAGTATTCCGGTGATGATGTCCATTTTGTCGTGGGTTGCTGACGGTGCCACGAATCGTCAAGAAGTGTGGCTTCTCGAATGTGTGGCGCGGCTTTTATACTGTCCGAAGACGGGACCGAGCTTGTAGGTGGAGGGGAGCGTTGAAGATCGAGATGAGATCAAATTTTTTTCACCGCTGGTATTCTTTTATTCGTTATTTTTTACAGATGGCAGCCAAAACGGGCTGTACATGTTTGTATACAGTGTGTTGCACATCTATTACCGGCACCCTTTAACATTTGTGCTCGCCGTGTGTTTGGCGTGCCGCGTCTTTTACGTTGCACATAACGCAGATTTCTCCACACACTCTAGACTTGATAGACTGCAGGGGCTTGGTGCTCCACTCGTAACACGAGGTATTTCTTCGTAGTCGATTATGATGTTTGTTGACAAGTGGAGGCAGTCCGTAACTGTCGAAGAAGATCCCGTGACCATTGTTGTCGACGTATATGGCTACCCAGTGCGTTCCAGGTTTCGTATGATCGTCCGTGTTGGCAACGATAGCTGCAGGTCTAGACCAGCGACTCGGGATGCGATCGGCGGGGAAGACTCCTTTCGTCTGAGCTGAGACATGTCGTAGAGCCTCCAGTACTTCCAAACTGTTCATTGCAGGTGCTTCCTGTGCCAGAGTGGGGGCGACGTCTTCGAGAATGCTGATGATGCTGATACTGATGCTGATGAGCGCCACGGGAGACTGTGGGCGTTTGTTGGCGCTTCGGTGGTGGCGGTGGTGAGAGTTGTTTATTACGGTAAAGGGCAACGATTTCACCCTCCGCAGGTACCGTGCCGTCGCAGGTGTTCGGCGTCGCACTGCTGTCTTTTGTCTTTGGTACCTTGGCTATATAGGTTCCCCCCTTAGGGTCGTGATCTGCATCGCTGGGAATATCGATAAGTATCGCTTTTCGGGGCGTATCGGTCGTCCGATCTTTCTTTACGGCGGCGCCCACTGGTTCCGAGTAAATGGGACTAACGTTATCCAAAATCTGAGTTTGAAGCCATCTTTTTATTTTTCCCACGTTGTTTAATGCACATTTTGCGGCATCCTCCTTTGAGACGCCGTGATAGATGCACCAGGTATCGTAGACCGGCATGTTCTTGAAGCTCGGTCCCTCGTAATCTTCCAAGTTGACGATGTCGCGACCCAACACATCGCGTAGAATTTCCGCTTTTTGTACACCTCGTGTGTATATGCGGAGCGCGTATCGGCACATAGCCTTTAGAGCCACGTATACTTTTGACAATGGTGTATCGCCGTCTACCCACTCGATGCCGTGGTGGAAACACGTTAGGCGATTATTACTTGAGCGCACTTCTTTAGGTAATTCGCCAAAATCGTAGGGCGGATCGATGACCCAATGGCCGATATGTTCGCCCTGAAGCGTGGTAACAGCAATCTCCTTAGGAAGAAACTCTCCATGTTTACCGTATAGCGCTTGAATATCAACTATTGCGTCCATGCTGAAGGCGTGAGACGAAATGATGTCGAATGATCGCTGGTAGACGATCTTAAATACTGTTCCGGCTATACGTATAGCGCCCTCTCAGCGTGAGAATGCGTGATCATCTGTTACGCCGTGGTGGGAGGGATGTATGCTCAAGCACTAAAATCCGTGATAACTTGACGCGTTGAATCAATTTCAATAACATTGTCATACTCGGCGTAGACAATACAATTTATCGTGGATGCGAGGGGTTTTGCGAAACGGACTTCGATTCTCACGGTACCGTGTTTCACGAGATTCCAATGGGTGAAACAGTTGGCAGATAGATCAGGCGTGAAGTCGAAAGCGAATAGACAATAACCTTTTGCGTAACTGCTTCGTGAAATGTCTATACCTTCGTTTTGGAAGTGTATACCTGTGCCGGAAAAAAGGGTGTGGTAGCACTCGATCCAAGTTTTATTGGTGTCGAACTCTGGCTGTAGTGGCTTTCCAGGTATCTGCTGGCCGTCAACGTAGAGCGATAGAAAATTTATCGAATAATTCTGGAAGTTGAAGGGATTTGCCGTTTTATTTCCGTTGAATGCTTTGTTGCTAACAAAACCAAGGATTATACGTTTTGGTAGTTGGCCGAGTATTACATTGTCCAGTGTATCGCCAGCGATGCCACTATGCATGGTAAATGCCTTAACCTCCACACGTGTTATAGGATATTTTGCGGTTGTTTTGGATAGCATTTTTGCATGGGCTATAAGCACTCCGGGGTTGATTTTCGCCCGTCTTATCATCAGTGTTGTATCGTGAATGATTATCTTGTGCGTGCAATCTTTTTCTGGTGATTCCATTAGACAAAAATCGTCTTTTGAGCGCACGAGACGTAGTCGTACTTCCACACCGTTTAGCAAAAATTTGTCTTGATTGAATACATCACAATGGAGATGACCAATCATATCCAGGGTCCGTGCTCCTTTGATATAACTCGCTCTAGCGTCTTGGCCATTGTTGCTCGGGCTCGCGCCAGGCAATAACTCGAAACCACCCGGTGTATCGGCATACCACAAAGCCGTAGTGAGATGCGATGCTTTTGCCGCAGGGCCATAGTTCAATAATGTTTCAATGTACGCACGATATGCGTAGGCATGATTGGGCGGTGCAACAAGTTTTTGATTAAAAAACACGTCTACTTGATTGAAGAGGCTGTGTAAGAAATTATTTACGGGTGCAACTTTGTACTCGTGGCCTCCACTGGCTACTACCTTAAGGCTTACAGCAAGCATCGTGTGCGCAAGGTCCAGGTATTCCTCGCCGTGGCCGGGTATCACAAATTCGATGGGACCGTCGTCCGTCAATGAAGAGACAGGCTTGTAGTGAACCCATTGCGATGCCTCTATAGACGTCTGCGTTGGTGGTATTGTGAATAAGTCGAGCTCCGACTTCATACACTCGCACGAGTGTGAATGTAGAAACGACATATCTAGGCACTACCGAAAATATCAACGCGGCGTCTCTTATTATTATTTTTTCGAGTCTTAGTCACTTTTCCCCGTGTCGTCCTTCTCTTCTTTCTTCGTGATGTTGCACTTGCAGTGGTTCTTTTCTTTCCCTGCTGCTTCTTCTTCTTCTTATTCTTCGTGACGACAGATCTCTTTCTCTTGGAGGTGCGACGAGTTGCGCGACCAATCAACGACTGCATCGTTCTCGAGGCGATCGCCTTATTATAGCCAGAGCCGTTCATAAGTAGTGCAATTTTCTCGTCGGCTTTTCGTTTCAAATTTTCTCCGGATTCTCTGGCACGTCGCTTTAGTGACTCCTTGAAGGGTATATTGTTCCCGCTTACATCTTCAATGACATGCAAGCCAGTGCGCAAAGCCTCGCGTCCTATGGCTTTAGCGCCTTTCGTGAGGAGCGGTAGTACACTCCTGAAGAGTCCGCCGAGAAAGCGGCCAATCCCGTGGCCTCTTTGATGAGGTGCACCCACGAAAACATTGCTCATACGTCCACCGCCACCGGTTTGATTCTCGTAATATGCCGCGTAGTGGCTTGCCATTTCGTCTAAGAGAGCCGTTTGAAGTGAAGCGTCAGCGTTAACGTCCCGTACTCAAATGTGATTGGCCGTCCCAGCTTGTCTCTTATATCTATCTCTATCGTACGAAAGCAATTATTGAGCAACGGTATGTAATTTGCCGGTGAAAAATATTTCACTTGTGTCGAGCCAAACGTGTATTTGACAGTATTCAGATTTACTATACGCAATAGAGCGGCCTGTGTGTCGCCGACTGTGTAGGGTACGCACAAATCCGTATAGACAAAGAGTTCTTCGGGGAGAGCACGAGCTAGGCAAGCAGGCATCTGACCTTCGCGTTGCATTCCGCGCGTGAAGCTCACGTACGAGTTCCCGTCGCTTTCCCAATCTTTACCCTGCGTTAAGTTGAAACCAAACACGTCGCGTAGCTTGTCGTTCATCTGCAGAAAATTCAGTGATTCTGCAATTTCTTTTCCGCACTTTTTACCCTCAATTGCCACGTAGCCGCTTGCGTTTTTCGCATTCACTATGCGTATACCGGCCTCGCTCATTCCTTGTAGACTATTTATACTTTTCATTAAATCCGCATGATTGTTATATACCCCGTACGGTATATGACTGATTTTCCTTTCTTCTCTGTCGCACTGCGTCCACTGAACCTCGGTCTCGTCACGCTGGATATGTATCATCGTACAAGGCACGTGGATTTCGGTTAAACCCACGACCCAATGGCCATTAAGGGTAATTTCACGGGAAAGATGCGTAGTGAAATTTGTCGTAGTGTTGTTCGGAAAATATTTCATACTACTATTACTCGGCAGCACGAGAAAAAAATTTTCGTCGTGGTACATGCTGACCGCGTGTATACACTACACTAGTCGTCAAGGATGTGGGCGTTAGACGCAGGTATCCACGAGTTGAATTTCGAAGGGTAACCGACCCAGCTGACAAAGAGCTGTTTCGAAGCCCCGCGTCCTTTTGTTCGTATTACACGGTCGATTTTGAATTCTTTATTTTCCGCAACACGTTTCTCGTGTACAGGTGTGATTTCTTGCGTATAAAAAAATCCGTCGATTAATTCACCCTCAAGATCGCTCAACTCGTAAACACGGATACCTTGACGAACCGTAACTCTTGTGATTCGGAAAATTTCTTCGCTCCAATTGCTCTCGTAACCCTTCTCGAAGGTGCCTTTTGTTCGACTAATCCTAACATAATCGCCGCACTTGTATTTAACGCCTGTGAAACGCCTTCTTTTGCGTTGTTTCAACGCGGCGCTTGTCATATTTTCGTACGCTACATCGGCATTGTGTAAAGTCACAGTGGCCGGCTGCATCTTAATTGACGAGTGTTTGGCATGATTGTAGGCGTAGACGAGTTGCTGTAGAATGTCGATGTAACGATGAGTATTTCGGTGTGTGAAGTAGCGCCACATTCGCTCTTTCAACGTTCGATTGAAGCGTTCGACAACCGCTGCTTTTATATCAGGGTTACGCGTGACTCTAAACGCTATATCGTTCTCCTTGAGAAAGGCTTGCAACTCTTTTCCGACAAATTCCTTGCCTTTGTCGGTCTGTAGACAGATGGGTGAGCGGCCGGTGCTTCGCTCGAAAATACGTTTAAAGGCTTGCGTGACAGCATGAACTGTTTTGTCTTGTAACGGCTCGACCCATGCATATTTGCTCAACACATCGATGACTGTAAGCAGGTAGCAGGTATTATCGTTGTAACTCTTTAACGAGCGTAAATCGACAAGATCAGCCTCCCAAACATCGTCTATGTTGTCAACGTTGTAGCGAAGTCTTGGGAAACGTCGCTTGACGGGCTTGTGAATGGTGTATGCATCCTGTTGGGTCAGCCAGTCATAAACACCGGCTACTTTATTTTTTTTTAATTCGGCAAGCCGTCTTGCACCGGCGTAGCCAGCCGGGTGCGAAGGGTCATAATACACTTTGTCGTATGGCATCTCTCTCTCTCTCTCTCTCTCCCGCTCTGTCTTTGACGGTCACGTTAGAACAGACAGCGGCAGTAAAGGCCATTCATAGTTTTAGCCAATGCGTAAACCCTCGAGGTGTTTCAGCGGCGGCGGCGTCTGAAGCCCGGGTCGCTGCGATTTCACCAGTGCTCGCACGCTTTGCAGGCAGACCGTCCTTCTTCTTCCTATTCCCCGCCTTGACGTTGTCTGTGTGTCTCGGCGAATAGTCGGCGTTTAACCCTCGCCGATCGTTGAAGGCTTCTTCACGGCTACTGTTGGCCCTGAAGCGGTCCGCACTTTTACCAGCAGGTCGTTTTCCTTTCGCCGCTGCAGCGGTATCTTCTTCTTCTTCTTCTTCTTCTTCTTCTTCTCCGGTGATGGAATCGTCGGTTTCGTCGTTACTCTCGTGAAGATTATTTTGCGTGCGCTTGCTCCCAAATCTCGTCTCTCCTAGTGCCCACAGCGGTGTGTTCCCGATAAATTCGCGCGGCACAGAGGTTTCTCGTAGACTTTGAATAAACTCACGTCGTCCCACGGCTTTAAATTCTTTTCTCGATCTTGCCGCATCGTTAATAAGATCGACAATATTCGAATTGGGTACGAGCTTGCCGTCTATAGTGACGCGGCCGTCTCGGTCCCATCTGATGCGTTGTACTGCTGCCGGTGAATTGCGAAGATAAGACACGAGAGCTTTAGCTTTATGTCGATACGTTTGCGGAACACTGTCGATGATTACCGTATCATTCAAAGTTTCGTTTCCCAGTGGCGTTTGCTGCTCGTGCGGCATGGCAGAGTTCGCTCCAGGTAACGTTGAATCTAATGGACCCTTTCGCGCTTCGAGCAAAAATAAATACTTCTGCAGTACCTGTAGATATTGCTTCCACTTTTCCGAGTCATCGCGATACTTTTTCGAGTGTAAAATTTCCGAAAGTTCTTCGTCAAGTCTCGACAGAGGGTCGCCCGGTGTCTGTACACTCGGTGGACCGGCAGACGGCTCGCGAGTTCCACCGCCGGTCATCGGCTCTTTCCATAACCCAGCCTCTTCCGCCGGCACTAAAATCATTTTCTTCGCGTGCTCCATTGTAGCTCGAAAGTTTGAATTAAGAGTCAGCACTACCGCCACCGTTGCCGCCAAACAGCCTACTGACTAAACTCGTGATGATCGGTGCCAATAAAAGAGGCAGAAACGCTCCACAGCCTTTTTGCATAATGAGCCGTTTTTTCGCTCTCCAGTTGAATTTCCGACGTTTGCGCGCAGCACTACTGACTTTACTCTTACCGCCGCCGCCGCCGCTCTGTCTTGCTACCGGCCACGGCGCTAGTTGTCGTAATACCTTTTTATATTTTTTTAGACGATTTTTCACGCCGTTTTTGAGCGTTACGACACCGTGTAAAACGTTGAGAGCGCATTCACAGATACACTTGACGAGCGATTCGTCGGCCGTGCGTAGGAGTGCTCTTTGCTGCTCTTTACTAGCATGGCAAAGAGCATTCAGAAAAGCGGCGTGCCGTTTACCGATCGGCGATCGCGCAGAACACGGCGCTCTGTTCTTCTTCTTCTTCTTTATCGTCATGTTCAAACTCCTCGCCGAGATGTTCGCGTAACCACCGCTCACGCGCTACTGTTGTCGCTGCTTTTCCGACATTCGCCTAAATACACCGAATCAATTCAATTGACGAAATCCTCGCTTATTTTTGGGTATATACACGTGCATTTGCGTGTCATCAGGGAATATATTGGTACGGCATCGGCACATATCAGGCGTGGATTGCTTGAGATCCAACAGTAGATAGCCATGCGGCTGCGCAGTCGCATCGTGATAGGCCTCCGTTAAGAATCGTGGATCCTCGGGATAAACTTGCCTCGCGAGATGTTGAATTTGTGCCCGATCTCGTGGATTTTTGAAAATAACAATATAATTGGCATTTAACGAGATGTCGCGTTGTCCGTGTCCTTGATGAAAGATATTTTGTGTTATAAAAATAACACTAATATTTTTATGATGACTGCCTTTTGTAAAGAGATCGACTATCGTATTGTTTGACGATTCTCTCATCAAATCTTCGATAATTACCAACTTCTTACAATCGTTGTCGTTGGAATAATCCTCCGGTTGTGGCAGTCCTTCGTGAAATTCAATCTTCGTATTTGCCATTGAGGAATTCTTAAAGAGAGCTGCAGTATCGGCGTCGAGATTGTCCCCATAATAAAATAAAATACGACCAAATATCGCATCGCTCATAGCCGCGAGATGGCGTAAGAATCTTCGCACAAAAACTGTTTTACCACAGCCTGTTGGACCGCAAATTAACGAAGTCCATGGATGTTTCCAGCGCACATCCATTTTACAAACTATTTTTTTTTTTGCTGCCTCGTACAAATTCACAATGCAACACTTCTTACGAGTGCACTCGTTTCTACGCGGCGATAAGCTTGACGCGGACGGCGGCGGCGGCGGCGGCGGCGCGCGGAGGACACACGTCGCGAGAAGCTTGTTCGACGTGTGCGCGGCGGTGGTTCAGCTAACACAGGCCCGTTCGCCCGCATCATCAGCTTAAGAGCGGGCGAGCGAGCGTTCCCATCAGCTTTTATTCCCACGGTCACATGTGCTCTCCAGGCTGTACGGCACATGTGGCGCCGCCTAGCTTAACGCGAAGAAAATTCTCGAGAGGAAAAAAATGTTTTTCAATTTTTATTTATTACCAAGTTCCAAACAGGTTTACGTCATTCACAAAAATAAATCAAATTTTGGTGCGATGTTTTATTATTATTATCGATTGAAAATTATCTCACGTGTTGAGATACGTAATCACATATTTTTTCTTTTTTACAATTTACAACAATCAGGGTTTCTTATTCATAAGAGCAATTTTCTATGTACAGGTTTATAAACTTACGACTAGTGAAAAACTACACCCTATTGTTAATATTTACATTTTCTTAGAGATATATACATACAGACAAACATACATATTACGTTAATTTTGTACTATCAAACTTATTTCTAATACATACAAATAACTTATTAGTGATATTATTATCTAAAGGAACAGACAATGACTACAAGAATGACGACGACAACGACGATGACGACAACGACGAAATTAGGGTGTGTTTACCGAGGGCCTAATTTTTAAAGCCAAACGGAAGCGACAGTTTGTGTGTCACATGACGCCGTTTATGGCAAACGACTCGGCACGTTTTCGACATTTCCCGCGTTACGACTTCGTGTAGAGCAGTTCGCTGAATTGTCGAATAATTCAGTCGAATTGACTCTGCATTCCGCCGCGGTAAATCGGCTTCAATCATCTCCCTAATCGACGCGAAATTAATTTTCTTCGAATTCTGATAATTTAGGCTTAAACCCTTTACCTTACACTCAGTTTTCGTAATCGTTTCGGGGTCTTCGCTATTCACTACTTGGTAGCCGTAAAATTTCGGACCTCCCGAGACAAACGACTTTATGTAGTCGGTCGGCTTTTTCAACTCACTGGTCATGTCGCCGAGGAAGTTACCGAGCGGCGGTACCCATTCGCCCGGTTGACCTGTGCTGACATAAATCACCGAGTCCGTGTCGTAGTACAATACGCGCCTCCCTAACCTCTCGAGGTAGCTGTACAATTTCAAGCGTGCTTGCGCCGTTGTGTATGCCGCGATGACGACACTCGTTTGCGAGGAAGGTACGACGGCCTCGTCTATCGATACCCAATTAGCGTATAGAACATCGTCGTTTACCGGTAGTAGGCGTTTCACCTCTTTATCGTTGTCCCCCAAAAGCAGCAATAGTTGTTCGCGATTATTGATCACCGTCGTTTGTGTTAAATTATCCCGTTGTCCGAATTTACCCCAAAACGAGTTGAGACAAAGCTTCGCGACAGATCGTAGACCCGAATTCTTTTCGATCTTTTGAGCCGTTAATTGGATACCTTCAGCGCGCTCGTAGTCTTCGATATACTTTGCCTTCGAGGCGTCATCGATGCATTCCGCGGGCCAGCCGCTAGCCTCTTGCTTAATCTTCAAAAAGGTATTGATATAATTGACAAAGAGACCACCAGTGCGCGTTTCCGGATCGTATTGGGTCATCTCGTACGCCCAAATAATCGATATTTTAACGATTTGATACCCGACCTCGATTGCTTTCCGAACCTCATCGACCACCCATGTGCCGGTGAATACACGGTCGTTCACATCCTCGTGAGGGCACGAAGTCTGCGTTTTTTCCTCGGCACATGTGCGGCACAGTGCGAAAAGAAGTTTTTCGTGCATGCGCACGGGCAGAACCGGATGGAAAAGCTGCCTGGGTGGTAAAACCGTACAACGTATCAGCCCGTTAATCGACGTGCCCAGAGCCTCGTACGATCCGTTCACCAGCGCATCGCATTCTGTGTCCACGTAAATCGTGGGATGTCCTTTAGGAAAACGGCCCGTTTTCGAAATATACGGATAGAGCGAGCAGATATCGATATAGTTGATTTTTTCGTTTTCCGCAACATCGTATACGGTGACGGTGTTACCCGTTCGACCGCCGAAGAATGCGTCGCGAGGATTTAGACTGATGGTCTTTAGGCGCGGATGATCACGCAAAAACGCGTTGATCGCCGGGTTGATCTTTCGCTCATCGTTAAATTCGCATTCCCACACGACCTCTAACACGTAACCCTGCTTGCGAATCGTAGCGTCGGCTGCCAGAGTACGCTCGTAACGCTGCTCGTACGATTCAGCGTTAGCGCGCGACCGCTTGGTACGGTTCTCGGGGAAACAGCGAGGGCAGGCGTGCCAATAGCAACCGTGAAACTGGTAGACAAACCGATCTTCGTCTATCTCAGCGTACCCGTCGACGAGCAGTCCCTCGGGTAGCCTGAACTCACGACCTCTCGTAGCGTGCGTAATCTCGTGTCCTACGCGATGCTCCGTCCATAAAAGCCATTCATTGGCTTGCCTCGAATGACTGTCCGCGAGTCTGTAACCGCCGCTAGGTATAAGACCGATTGTCTCCGGTTCCAAAAAGTTGCGCCGAAACACTTTCGAGCAAGCCGACGCGATTGTTGCGGCCTCCGTGAATGGACATACATCGCCGACTTCGAGAAAAATATTTCGAAATTCCTTGCAAGCCCGTCTCAAAATATTGACATCCATTTTGCAATATTTCTCGATCTCGACTTGAAAATCGAAAATTTCGTTCGTTGCGGCTGTTTCGACGTACCACTCGTTGAACGCTTTGTAACCGTCGGGGCTCATAGTCTCGGGCGAATAGAACTCGGCGGCCGGTAATTCGCCTCTATACGCTTGATTCTCGAGCGTGTTAAACAAGTGTGGGAAGTAGCCCTTTCCCATTTTATCCTTGAAGCCGAAGGCCTCTGGGAGAGCACTGAGACGCATGTGAAAATAGTTCATGCTATCGATAAAAACAGTGCGGCCTATACGCATCGAGATTATCGAATTTCCCGTGAGAATAAGTTTCGGCATACCGATATCTTTGCATTGTTCGACAACGTGGCGCAAAATAAATTGTGCGTCGAACGCTTTCGCGTTGTGTGCGATGCAGACTATCTTCTTGAAGGCTGTTGCAGGACGTACCGCGAGTTCGATTAGTTCAGCGACGGGTGATCTTCGGAAAACATGTTGCCGCACGCCGCACCAACCGCAGTCGTGTCCGACACTTAGATCGGCGTCGGCCGAGAAGCATCTTTCGCAAAGCTGTTGCGCGACACAAAGCGTGACAATATGTTCGCGAGTATCGTCACCGGGCGTTTTACTGTACAGCGTGTCTTGACGTGTCTCAAAGTCATAGAAAATAAAGAGCGTTCGCGGGTGCTCAGTCGTGGCCGCTATAGTACGCTCTGCCACCCGTTGCATGTAGCAAAACTCATTGTACCCGTGTACACTTCGGCATAACTGGCAGAAAGATTTACCACACATATGGCCTTTTTGCGTAGCATCAAACAGCTTTAAGCATTTTTTACAAAAACGCACCGTCTCGCAAACAGATTTGCGATCAGCGCTTGGCGTTCTTAGACGATGTTCGCGAGCCTTGAGATGATTGTCAAAACACGCTGCGCTGTGAAAGAACCGATTACATTGCTCGCACGACCACTCGCCGCGGACCTCGGTATCATCATCGTTATCGTCGGCGGGTCTCACGGGACACGGTGGCGACGCATAGCAGCGCGGGCATTGACTCGTACACGTGTGTTGTTGCAGAAAACGGTAAGCCTTGTTACACGGAATACAATAGTTTCGATCACCGGCCGCGGCTAAAAGATTCGTGATCGGCGAGTAGTGATTATCGTTCGCGAAATAACCGATGTTCAAAACCGTGCGCGCCGGTGCGTCTTGAAAGCGCGATTGTCCATTGAAGATGGGTTCCGCGCCGCTACCTAGAGAGGCCCAGTCGTGTACGACCACCGCTATACCGGCGGCCATAAAGTACCGCTGGAAAATTTCGATTTCCGCTACCGTACACCCCGTCACCGGTACTACGACACGAGCATCGTTCACGAGTTTTACGGCCTCGTCTCGTTGAAGCTTCGAGTTTTTGTGACGAATCTTGTCGTAAAAAAGCTTAGATTCGACGCTTCGATCTTGTTTATTACGCGTATTAGCAAGAGCTACAACGATCGATCGAGGGAAGCATAGATTATCAGAATTCCCGATTACGACGATGGAACGATTGCTAGCGATTTTACTGTCTAAACCGCCCGAGCCGCTAACCATATCGACGTATGTCACCGTGAATATTAGCGTATCGTATACCGAAAGGATTCTAGCGCTTTGATTGACGCTACAAAGGAGATCCCAAAGCTGCTCGTAATTGAAACGCCATAAGGGCCTCATGGATACGCCAGCGGATCCGTTAGTCATACCGGCGGCCTCAAACGCGATACCGATTCTGTCGTTTGGCGAACGACCCTCTACAAAATAGGCGTGGATATCGCGAATCGCGTTGCGAATCCAAGAAACGGGATTGATAGTGGGCGGCGGACTTGTTATTGAAAGCTCCGTTTGACGACTATTGATTTTAAATCTTTTTAATAAATGGTCCCTCGGTACACCAATTATGCGAAAACGATGACCCTCGGGCAAGAGCCGCTCGTCATCGTCATCCGCGACTTCTTCCCGACGGTCATCGCTCATCTCATCGCTGTCGTCGACATTTCGTTCCTCGCTACTATTTATAATATCTACATTGTTGCTGTTTGGTCGCGCATGACCACCACCGCACTGTGTCGCAATATTGGGACCACTCACCAACTGGGCGACGGCCGCAGCTGTCTCGGCCTCCCACGATGCATATAGCGACGATGATGATGATGATGACGATGATGCTGATGTTGATGCTGATGTTGATGCTGATGATGATGCTGATGATGATGATGATGATGATGATGATGATGATGATGATGATGATGATGATGATGATGATGATGATGATGATGATGATGACGATGATGATGATGATGATACACACGTTGGGCGTGACGAGGCCGAGTCCGAACGGTCTGAGGAAGGATAAAAATATACGATATGATATCGTAAATATTTTATGGCTCTGGGAATCCGCTTGACGATTCCATAATCCGAACAATGACTAGATCATCGTAATCATCGTCATGACTGTCGGATCCTTGGCCCAGTTCACCGTACGAATCGTACCATGGCACTTGTTGCACCCGGTACGGTACGAGGTCGACGGAGCCAAATTCATCCGCGTCATAAACGGTGGATACGTCGTCGTCATTGTCGGAGGCAGGGTCGTAATGACGGGAGGAAATAGGGCTGTTTACGACCGCAGGGTCAGGTCTTCGGGTAACAGGTGAAATAGAGGGACCGTTCGGGTTGTACCCGTTGAGCCGCTCGTACTCTCGTGGCCCTTGGAGCCACTCCTCTACACCTATGGTTTAACAAGCAAAGTTAAACCAATTCCTGACCATCTCCTTAACGGAGAGGCAAAATATATATATATATATATATGTATATGTATTATAAAATATGCACTTACTCATAATAACGGACGGCTGACGCTCCATAATTACGTCCACCTCCATATCGAGTAGCGCCTCCGCCGATGGTTCGTTTTCCACCACGAACGTCTCAGCCGTGGAGATCGAGTCGTACTGCGGCTCGTTATCATCGGCGCCGTCGACGGTGTCTTCGAACTGCCGCCGGTCCACATCCATAGCGTCGCCACTATCACTATCGTCACGTGTCATGTCAGCCCTGCTGCCACTATCCTCGGTGTCGTTGCCAGCGGTATCGTCAATGCTCTCGGCATCGTCACCGATATCATCGTTGTCGTCGTCGCCACCGTCATAACCAGCGTCATCGTCATCTTCGTCGTCGTCCTCGTCGTCCTCGTCGTCCTCGTCGTCCTCGTCGTCCTCGTCGTCCTCGTCCTCGTTGTCCTCGCTGCCATCGTTGTCCTCGTTGTTCTCGTTGTCCTCGTTGTCCTCGTTGTCGTATTGGACCCCGGTCTCATCGTCATCGTCGTCGTCGTCGTCGTCGTCTGCCTCGGAGCTTTCGGTGTCCGAGGCAAGCATATCGAGACCGCATTGTGCGTTCTCGCTGCTGTAAACGAGATCGCGAACCACGTGCAGATGCGTACCGTTACGCTCTTGGACAACGCTCGCGGCGATTACGATCGCATCGAGCGACCCGTTAAACGCACTGTGATTGTGCAGCCGACCGATAACCCTCAACGGCAATTGTCTCAAGATCGAGCGGAACTCTCGTTGAGCCCGTTGGAGGGTCATACCGTCGAGTCGACTGGTCCATGGCCCCGTACAGCGTCTCGCGATAACAGCGCTCCTAATTCGCGCTAAGCTAACCGTCTTACGGAGCGACTTAATGAGAACGCGAGCACGGTGCGCTTCCATTTTTCAAATTTTTTACGAAAAACGAAAAAAATACACACACACACAGTCACAATCACCGTTTTCTCACAAAATATTGGTAGATGACACAAAATGTGTATCAGCAAAGATACACCTTTTCGCAGCACAATATTTTTTGCTTCGATGCTTCGTACAAACTTGCGCAGAGTCACGTCACGTAATGAATTGTTGAACACTCGAGAAATTGAGAGAAGCTTCACGAACGAGTTCTCACCAGAGAATTGCCAAAGATTTGAATTTCCAAACCTTTTATAGATTTCCCGTACACCCCTACCACATTTTCTTGCTGAGGAAAATGCGTAAAACAGAGGATGCGACACTACCACTGACAAACATTGCCTGGACTGTGGCGAACATTGTTCTTGCCGCCGTAATCTCCGATTTTCGAAACGGCCGATATTGCTTTCATTGTAGTGACCCGGCTTATTTTTTTCACCTCTTTTCGGTGTCTCAAAGCAATGCGTGACGGCAGTGAAAACATAGGACTCCCTGAAGCGAACCTATTCTATTGACTTTGCGCGCAACCTTGCACTATAATACGGCCCGGGTCTTATACATAAAAACAATACTAGCTGTAACTAGTGCAGATTCTCGAACCGTCGAAAATCGGTTGAATACCCCTCTCGAGAAAAAAAAATCTGTTTCTCGAAGCTCAGCTTGAAGGGTTAGAACTTAGCAGTCATAAAAAAAGGACTACAGATACCCGTGGCCCAACTGTGACCTTTTAAAATAGATAGGGATCTATAGACCGATTCAGCGCTAAACTCTCTTTTCCTCACACTAAACAATATGGAAACCCCGCCGCTACACATAACTGTTTATCTCAAAGATGCGACGCATTTCCTTTTCGTTTTTACGATCGAACAATTTTAACGGTCTAGATTGGTTTACGACCGTGACGATACGCTACAGGAGATCGCCGAATTTTCAATGTAAGGTAAACGCGTGTTGTGACCGGCAACTATTTTCCATTTTACGACTTTTCGAGGAACGAAAATCTCCACCTGTGCGGTCCAGGGATCGATATCTCAGATCTCTGGGACACCAAATTTATAGCTCCGGCGTTCCTTTGTATTATTCAAAGATCGATATCTTTTCCTCAAGTATATCGGCTTTTCTTTCACGTATGCAGGTGTTTGAATTAACGTATGCATCGCGATCTTACAACCGGTTCTCCCCTCCACAGGGGCGAATGTGAAATTTATACAGATACTAGCGCCATGGCGTCCTGCACCCACATATAAGCGCCACGATACACCAAACGTCGGCAGTACGGCCCGTGAGCTGCTAGAGAGACTTGACGTTCACCCTTTGGGTTTTTTTTTTTTTGCATTTGTGTCACGGTTTTCGTGGTTCATTGTTCAAGATGAGCCAAGCTATCAGTGTTGAAGATCTACGGGACTACGGTTTACAATCTTCGACCATGGAACACGTATTACCGGAGGAAGAGAAAAAGCGTCTCGAATCACCGCTAATTCTCGGCGCAACGTATACCCTCAACCAGTCTGAGACAAAAAAAGTGAGCATTGGCCTGCAACTACGTGCCGACGGAAGTATACAACCCGTTGTCAAGCTCCAGAACAACAGCATGGCGGGTGGCATTGTCTTCGAGTCGGCGGCTTGGAGTTTATTGCAAACCCATCTACCTGCTATCTCGAAATACTTTGACGGCAGCCAGAAGATCGCCTGGGGATCGGGTTGGCGTACTCCATCATCCATTCGCGTCGGCGAGTGTGAAGTAGTGTTTACCTCGAGTTTCGGCGCAAAATCTGTCGCGTTTGATCACCGCGTTCAAGAAAACCCCGCTGAGAAGGACGAGGACGAGGGAATAGAATCACCATCAAAGAAGCGCAAGAAGTATTCACCGGCCGTTGTGATGCAAAAACCATCGTTCGAGGGTCTTATCAGCTTATTAGTATGCACGGACGAACGCTTCAGACGCCTACAGCGAAACGTCACACATGTTCAGACGTGTGCAGAAGTACTTTGTGCCGAGTTACTGATGCACATCCCACCAAAAGAGACGCCAGACAAGGTGGACGGGTCACGTGTCAAAGACTTGATAAAAGACAATTTCAAGTCTTTGAAAGAGGCCGTCAAACGACGATTAGAACCGTCGTTCATCGAGTTCACCTTCGGCATCGTATTCCTGGAATTGACGGTATTGGGCATACCATTCATCACAAACGAGTTGAAAAAAGCCCTCATCAAGAACAAGAAAAGTGCGCTTTGAATAGCCCACAATCGAATATATATCCTTTTGCTGGTTAGGATATACTATTCATAAAACACAAGACCATGCGTAATGGAACATTTACCCACAGCTCTACCAGTAACTTTACCGATTATCAGCCAATTTCGTCGATTCAGTATTATTAATCGTATCTCGTTGTATTCATTATTATAAGTAGCGGTAAGGTTTTTTCTCGTCGGCCTCACTATAAAACTTCGCGTCACTTAGCCCTATTGATAAGATAACCATGTATTCAAACATATCCCAATTTTATGAACTGTGCATTGTAAACTTTACTTAACGGGGAAGGATACGGGATGGATTGTACAGAACGCTACTAAGATGCTAAATAATAATAAATAATCATGTATACCGAACATACCGATTTATTTCTTACCTGCTGCGACTGTGTTACCGTCAAAATAGTAGAGAAAGAGCGAAAACCTCATTACCGACTGTAGAGTACGGTAACTTTATTACCGACTGTAGAATAAACATCGGTAATTTACAGAGGGCGCCATGAGAACTTGACCGCTAACCAGCAGGGCCAATCAGATCGCCGGGAAATCGGACAGTAATATTAGTACTGAAAAGGCTGTGAAAATTTATAGAGGGCGCCACGGAAAAATCATTCGACCAATCACAGCTCGGAGAATTTCTCCCACCTTCTCTCTGATTGGTCCCTATAATGCAGCGCCGCTAGACTTGAGGCCCCCCAGTCAGTGGGGGGAGGGGGAGTCTGCCAGACGTCGGCGAACACGTCACAACCAATCAGAGCCCAGAGAATTCTCCCACCCTCGCTCCCATTGGTCCCTATAATCACGGGGGGCGGGGCTTAGGGCCCCCCCAGACAAGGGGGGAGGGGGTAGACGTGGAGGGGGTATGGCGCCAGTGTCCGCATGGAGGGGGTAAATCCTGTCTCCCTATACCTGTACACTACTACTAAGATGCCCATCTGTTTCTCATCTACACATTTTTTCTTTCAAGTATCGCTGATCGGATACCTTTTGGGTCGCGACATCGATATCTCAGCATCGGCTACACCGATTCAATCGCAACTAGGCGCATTTGAAAGCTGGTGGCCGAATTATATAATGAAAGACTTGCCAAAAATTGAATTGGGAGTTAATCTTACGAGAATCGTCGACCGAAAGTTTTACTTCCGGCATATTTGCGTAATCTGAGAAGCGGCAGCGCCTCGGCCAGCCTCGTACGATTTTTTTTTATTTTTTTTTCTATGTACTTGGCGTCTCTTGATTTCTTTCAATAAACTTTCAAAAATCTTTAATAACTACTTGGCGTCGAGACGCTACCGCGTCTCTTGATCTTGATAATAATGTCTTGTCCAGCTCTATCTCAAGTTCAAAACTGACAGTAACAGTTTATGCAGGTGCATAGACTCTTATCAAAGAAGCCTATACAAGCTGCACAAGACAATATTATCATGATAATTTAGTACTCGTGTTACGATCGTGCTGCGGGAGGATTCGCTTTCCGCGGATCCAAAGTGCGCAGCGCGATTCGAAACCCCGATACGCGCGGATAGATCGTCTTCGCGCTGACGAGGGCTGCAGCGATAGGATTCCGCTGCTGCCGCCGTCGCGCGAAGACATCGAAACCAAATATCCAACTAGGTAATAAGTTTCTAAGAAGACTGACCGTTGCGCGTGACTCGGTAACGGATATCGCGATGGCGTTCTCCGTCGCCGAGTCCGCCGAACAATGAAAACGCGAAGTTTGCAAAAATCCACCCCGGCTTGCCACCCGCCGATTGCGAGATGAGCTCAGCGGATGAGCTCGCCGGGGAGATCAGTCCCGTTTAGACAACGAGAGCGAAAGCGAGTCGCGGATCAACTCCTTGTAAAAGCACTCGCATAGTAATATCAATCTCTCAATAGAGATCCGCGCTCCAGAGAAATTGTTCGTTACGTCAATAGGACCGAAAGGAGCTTTGAGTAGTATTTGCGCCGCGACGGTCAGTCTTTACTCGCTAGAATAAGTGTTTAATCTTTCTGCCACGAACAATATAAGAACTGTCGTGTAGTGTTAAGTGATTGCAGCCACCCGACAGAGTAGAAAGAGGAGAAGAGAGAGAGTGAGGTGTGAAAGCGAGAAGGGAGGAAAAAGTGTCTGCGATCAAATACCCTTGTAAGTAGAATATAAGGAGTGAAAACGAATGGAATGAATGTGAAAGAATAGAGCGAATTGGAAATGTACGTAAATAACTAAAATCATTATAATTTCATAGTTTTCAATAACTTTATCAATAAATTGTTACGTCCTCTGAAATTTCAAAAACAAAAATAACAAAAATCTATTGTTTGTTTGTATTTTGACAAGTTTCGAATCTTTGAGGGAGCGAATCGCCTTTTGGATAATAATCCAATAAATAAATTGAAACAAATAATTCAAAATAAACTAATTGGCGAGAAGAAACTATCCGCTTCTCAGATAACAAGTATCGAGCCGTGTGCAGAGTCGAGCCTAACAGAAATTAGTTATTGGCACTTTAAGGTTGGGCCACTAGAATTTGAGCTGGATTTCTATAAAAAGACTCGAGGTGCGACATCTCCGATAGCTCGGATACTTGAGAAAAAATCGATGGATAATTCCAATAGGAATGATGGAGCAGCCTGGACAATACAAAATGCTTGTTTGAACCGGTGCTCGCTTATCTCTCTAACACCAAGAGCATTGCACCGCACGCACATATACTATAATGCAGCCAGAGAATCGGTGTGAACGTCTCGAAGGGAACGATGCACGAAAGAACCGTTATCGTTACCAAGCGCAGCACCTCTCGGCGCATAAATTATAAAAACAATAAATACAAAAATAATTAAACAATAAATAAAACAAGTCGACAATAGGAAACAAACAATAGAACAATTGAGAAACAATTAATAGAGGGAAAATCTTTAGAATAAATCATGGAAAATAAATAATTTAAATAATTATGGTATTAAAATAAATAACAAAAATAAGTAGATAAGAAAAGTTTAATAAGGGGAAGTTTGTCAATCAAATAATTAAATAAAAGATCAGGAAAAGTCGCAATAATTAATAATAAAATATTGCTTCGACAAAAACAAGAAAATAATTATAACTTTAATGGTTACACAAGAATTTTAAACAAAAGATTTAAATAACAACAGTTGTTAAATTAAAAATTAAGGAAAGTATTATAAATATAAATCAATAACTTTTGAACACAGGAACATAGAAAGTCCATTCAAATTTGTAAATTGTTAATATTTAAAATCTTAATTATTGAAATATTGTTATAAACAATCCGGGTGTTGAAAACATTCTAAATTAAAAATTCAAGAAAACTCATCGAGGAAGAAAGTAATGAGCGATCAATAATCACGATAGTGGGAGTTCGCGTATCAACCGAGGGACGCTACCCAACGATGAGCAGGGGACACCCCGCGGAAATTAATAAAGTCAGGCCCCACGGCAACGGACGGGCATTACGACCACTTCTCCGAATATCTCGAGAACTTTTGTTACAACTCGGGACTTCTCCGAATACAGAAAATTATCAGTCCATCTAAATCATTATAAGCGCGAATTATTCAACTATTTCGAATATTATAACTCGCAATTAACATATTATTCAACAATTGAAGTTGTTCTTGTGATTTGAATAAAGATCAACAATTACATTAAACAATAACTCGTGAAGTGAACATCATTTCCATAGCGATTGAATAATCGCTACGACAACGTGAAATTCCAACCGATTATCTTGAACATCATTGGAAGGAAGGAAGGAAGGAAGGAAAGGAAGCCCGATATCATTAAACCATCGCAACCGAATTCCATTCTAAACAAATTAATCATCGCGGATCAACAATAAATCAACAATTTAAACTATTTTAAACCAACCTCCCTCCAACCTCTCTTTTCTTCCTCGTAATTTATTTTTGTTTATTATCTGATGACTGTAAACGCGAATGATCCGGGAATTCTTTAAATAAATTACATCGACGGTCGACTTTAAATTAAAGTGAGTTCATCGGCCTTTGGTAACTAGTACCAAGGTAATATCGAGTGTGTTAGGGTTTCGATACAACGCGAGTGACGGTCAGGGACTTCAACGGGGTTGAGTTACATTACGAGACGCATCGAGCGTACGGCGTCTTATCGCGCGGCATTATAGTAAACACCGCCGCCTTGTATTTACTACGGTTTACTATACTCGTACTACTGTTCGGACTCGCACGTTAGTAGAGATCAATGTCTCTGGATCGGGAATTCGTATCTTAATTAAACGCACTCTGTACCCCATCCTGAGGAACTCTCCGAAAGGTCAGCCTCAAAAGGGAATCTTAGTCAAATAAAGCGCCTCAATGGTACAAAACGTGTTCAATGGGAATTTATCCCATGGCCGTAATTACCGAGAAAATGCTGATTTGGACGTAACAAAAAGTGGGGGCTCGTCCGGGATCTCTCGCAGAGTGCGTTAAAAATAAAAATATATATATAATAAATAAATAAGTGATTTGTTTAAAAAAAAAAAGAATTCAAATTCAAAACCTTGTGAAAAATGGAAAGTAATCTCAAGTCAAGAGAAAATCCTTGTGAGACACCATGGAAAGTCACGTAAAGTTAAAAATTAAATCAATAAACGTAATTGTTTCGTGGAATTGATACATTACAAATTTCAGAAATGGGGATTAAGAAAACAATAAATTTATTTGATTTTTTGGATTTTATTCCGAAGTTTGATGGAGAAAGGAGCTCGGTAAATCGTTATCTTTCAGGCATAGACACAGCTTTATATTTTGTTGGACCAGATAATGAGCGACAACTTTTGAAGGTCGCACAAAATAAATTGGTCAGTGAAGTATGGGAACATGTATCTGAAAATAAATTTAACAGCATTAAAGAATATTCAGATTACATTCGACTTATATATGATCCACCGGGAAATTTCTATCAATTACAGGGAGAATTAGGAAATATTGTTCAGTTGGATGATGAAACTGTTCGTCAATACGGACATAGAATTCAAGTGTTGGTTGAAAAGTTAAAATATGCATATAAATATCAGAAGGGCGACTTGGATAACAATAATAAAAACAATATTGAACAAATGGCCATTAGTTGTTTCAAAAGAGGATTAAACCCGGAAATTCATAATAAAATCGGCAAAACAAAATATTCACTCAACGATCTAATAATAGAGGCTATAATTATCGAGCGAGATATTGCTGACCGCCGCAAATTGAGGGAAAATGCTGCAATGTATAACATCATGGCTAATAACAACGTTACTACAAAACCTATTGCTGCACAGGAAGTTCTTATTTGTCAATATTGTCATAAAATAGGTCATATTGCAAAACAATGTCCCAAAATCATAAACAGTAAACAAAATCATGACAATTGTCGATATATTGATACAGAAATTCGAGATACCGAACAAGTTACTGAACAAAATTTGAATAATCAATTTCAAGGTCAGGCTTATCACGGAGCATATTACTCAAATTCTATTTCCGATTGCGATAATACTTCGTATCACTATGGCACGCCCTATATAAATCGAAGTTACAATCAAAACAATCCCCAAAGTTTCTATTCAAACCAAAACGTTTGTCAAAATCAAAATATTGACCCTGAAACTCCATTCACTGCGAATCAACAGTTGCAATTTTCAGTAAAACCAGAAACTAGAAATAAATCATTAATAGATATGCCAAAGAGAACTTTTTGCATAAATAATTCATCAACTAAAAATACCTTAAAGGAAAAGGAAATTGCAAAAATTGGAACATCAATTGAGAAAACAAATGGAATAGTAGAAAGAATAAGTAAAAATCCAACTGATAGTTTTGAAAATTCTTATTCGTCCGTATCGTCAGCTAAAGAGAATTATGAACCAAATCAATTTGAAACGGGAATAGGTGCTTCATCAAATTGTCTTTCAAAATTGTGCAAATCGCAAAATACAATCTTAACTAGTACGAAACGATCATTGATAAAATTGTGCGAAAAATCTTCAGAACCAAGAACAAAAAGTGCTCCGGAAAGGAATCAAAGTAACTATGAGATGGGTAATACAGTGCTAGGATTATTCGGCAGTGAAAATAATTCTTCAAGTCACTCAAAGGAGATAACGGTGTCAAATATTAATTGCAGCAACCATAATAAAATGGATAAATCAGTAGGAGCAGAGAAAGACACGAGTTCGGTTGAAAATATAAACATTTTTGGTGTCAATAATAAAATCACAATAGA
This sequence comes from Ischnus inquisitorius, assembly GCA_963924025.1. Lineage (NCBI taxonomy): Eukaryota > Metazoa > Arthropoda > Insecta > Hymenoptera > Ichneumonidae > Ischnus > Ischnus inquisitorius. The sequence continues at coordinate 14,270,085 of OZ001253.1, read as the reverse complement.
AAACTCTGAAAATTATTCCGAACATAAATTGATTACACAAAAACAGAGAGATTCCATTCGCAAAATACGTGATGGTTACAAGTCATATAAAAAACATATAAAAGTATTGGCAACTAAAGTTGTTCAAAACATTTTTGAAAAAAAAAAACCGCTAAAAAGAGTCAAGAGAAAAGTTAATCGAATCAATTTTGAAAGCGATATGAGGCAAAAGGATGAGAGTAACGTTGGAGGTGTAAACAAGGAGACAAAAGAAAAATTACGTGATGGTTCGAAATTAATATCGCATCTTAATGGGAAAGTAGATCCTTCGAGCAAATATATAAGTGTTTCAGAAAACAAGTTGGATTTGGAACCAGATTATTTTGAATCATTCATTGACCAGATAACAGTCGAAAAAGAAAACAGTTTTGAAACTCCTGAACACAATATTAATAAAACAATGGTGTGCAAAATGTTGACAACAATTCCATAACAACCGAGAAAAATACTATAAAAAACAATTGACAATAAAGACAGTGAGCAAACATCGAATATTGTGCCGTCAGAGTCGGAAATTTCCATTGCAATTGCCAATAATGAAATAACAAATAAAAACAGAAAAATTGAGAGTCAAAGCACAGATATTGTCAGGGTTTGCGATCGAGAATATTACAGTAATAAGGGACTAAATATTGATGTACAAATTGGAAAACCGAAAATAAAAATGAATGGAAAATTGCACGTGGTCTTGAACAATTTCATATTAAATAAAAGTCTTAAGGAATTAAAATATTTGCCGATTAAAATTAGATTGAAAATTGAGATAAACCATCCGACAAAGTTAGAAATGATTCGACTCCCGAGTCCAAACAAAACAGAAGCGAATATTGTGCAAAAAATCGTTCCGACAATCGATCCGATAGCTTCTGTTCACGAGCGGAAAAATTAGAGGCAACAAAAGTTGAATTTTTCGAACATAATAACATCAGGGAGCCATTGAAAACTGAACCAAAAGGTATCGTATCAGCAAATTATCTTTCAAATCGAGTTTATGCAAGGGAACGGATCAAAAACTACAATAAAACAAACAAGTGCGAGAAAAATCTTATAAGTAATAGACGAAATTCAAAGGGATTATTGATATTCAATGACGCGAAACTTCTATACGAAAATGTTAAAAGGCAAGGTTTGTCAATAGTTTATGGGATATTTTGTTTCCTGATATACATTCTAAATATAAATTCAGCATGGGAAACGTTGAAAAAGGCCAAGACTAAGGTTAAAAACAAATTGGGAGTTCAGTTTATTAGGAACAAAATAATAATAAGATATGAGAAGGGTAAAAGTCTGTCCAAAAATAGCAACAAAAAGGAGTATATGGAAAAAGTTAAATTCAAAGAGAAATCTGATCAGCAGAAATACGCGGATGCATGTAAAAATAGAACTGCCATGGGGTATAAACTCAAACAAATACGGTATTTCGATAAAAATAAGATTCCTCTACCGAGAAAAAAATTCAAAGTTAATAAATTATCAAAGTCTCATAACAATTCTTCTGCATGTTCCGAAGAAAATGTTTCAGACAATATTCCCAACGATATAAGTGAAACAAGTGACGGAGACATAGTATCATTACAAAAATGGGTTAGGATTGTAAGTTTATTTGTATTAATTTCATAAAATAAATTCATCTATTTATTCCTAAAAATTTCAGTTGAATGTAAGTAAAAATGAGTGAATTGAATGGGAAATAAATAACGGAATACAAGATTAAAAGGATACAAAGAAAATGAGGTCAAGGAAATGAGGAGGAAATGAGGTCGTTATTGGCATGATTGCATAGTTTCTTTTTGTCAAACAATGAAGGATTAAGAGAAAAACGGGTATTCTCAAATTAAAAAGGGGCATGTTTTTACTATCTATGGGAAAAATGGGTATTCTCCAATGAAAATAATTATTGCGAATAATCAAGGAAAATGGATACTTACAACAGAATTTCTGAATAAAAATTTTAGGGTCGAATCGAAACAAATCAAGAAAAAAAAGAAAATAAATACGGAGTAAAAGGAAGAACAAAAAGAGATACACATAGCATATAGAAACGATCAGGATACAGAATATACGAAGGTTTACTATAGCATACGAATAGCCGCACAAAGCGGAACGGCCGAAGATAGGCCTTGCGTGAGCATTGCGTTAGCGAAAGCGCGATTTAGGAAGTCGAGTCTTTGCGTAAGAAAAAAAAAGGACGAATAATTCATAAGTATCATTATACATACAGGGATCTTGAAACACTTTCTTAATTCTATAAAAGGAAAATCTTGGCAAGCTAAAATGAATTTGGGAATAAAAAAAGAAAGAGAGACATCATTTATCAATTTGGACAAATGACAATCAACGCGCAATTCTTGGTAGTCGTCGGAGGTGTTATAAATATATTTTTTATTTTTCGCGAGGCGGGTTGAGCCATAGTCGCGTTAGGTTTCACGATACTATAGGTATCTTCGGAGATAACACTTGTACCCATAACATTTAGAGGTACATATGTAAAACACGGCTTGGTAGCAACAGGATAGAAAGCTTTAATTCTTATAAAGTTGTTTTAACAATAGAGATATATAAGGATATTTTTCATTATTAAAATAGATAAAAATATTAATAACAAACAAATTCTAATAAACTAATATTTTAATTGAGTTTGCGTTTGTAGATGACATGGAAGCTTGTAATTCGCCCATAATATCAGCAAGGACACTGAGTATATGGAAAGTTGAACATGCGTACAGTGATCTATATACCCTACAGGGTCGAACAATGGTAATAACTCGGAGGAAAAATTTAAATTTAATTAAATTAAAATCAAACGTTAACGAATAATTACTTAATTATCAACATTATGACAATACTCAAAAATGTGTAGTAAATTTACAGTTAAAATCTTTTGTTCATACATTTGAATTATCTTCTTATATTTCAAAATTGACTCAGTAAACATAAACGATTCTCAACAATTTCTGAGATTATTTTGGAAAAATATTCTATTCTTATACAATGATTTTTAATTTGTTTATCAGCCGCAAGTTAAATGTTCAATATACATTTAAAAGATTTTAATAATTGTTGCTGTAATCATGAGATAAATCTCTCGAGAAATAACTTCATAAATTCATTTATGTTTCATGTTTGTGTCGTTTTGTGTTGTGACCCATATGGTTTTGTCCAAATTCTTTTATAATAAATTTCTGTTTTACGTTTTTCGTTTAAACCGTTTATACACTGAAAGAAAGTGAAGAAAAGGGATAAATAATTGATGAATGTAAAATAAATTCAAAATTCGTATAAATAACGAGAGATTAAGAGAAAAGTATACGCGCGGCAATAACAAAATATTCGGAATTGTATACCAGGTGATCAAACCTGAATGGTATAAAAATAATTAAATTACGTAAGAAATCTTGGGTAAAGCCACTTACTCTTCAATAAGTTATTTTGACAATATTATCATAAAAATGCTTAATAAATAATAAAAAAAAAAGGGATAAACAATAATTAATAATAAGTTGGTAAACATAAGTAAAGAAATGAGTAAATTAAAGAAAAGGGCAGAACAGTACAGGCAGAGAGTAGTATAGTGCAGTAACGGGGTAGAAATGGAAAAGAACACGGGAAGATCGGAATAAAGAGGAGAGGCCGACGAATAGCCGCACAAAGAGGAGAGGCCGAGAATGGGTGTCGCGCGAGCCTCGCGTTGGCGTGCATGGTACCCTTGGTAGAGCAGAGTCTCCGCGTGAGATAGTACAGGATGGTTGCAGCATAGGCGCTGCCACAACCAATGGGATAGGACTTAGTAACCCTTAGTTACTTTATTTTGCTTACTTGTTTTGGGGATAAAGGAAAGGGGTATAGGAATGGTTATTACACCTACAGGTGCATATATATCTATTTTAATGAAAGTAAAGAAACGCAAAGATTGAAAAAGAATAAATTAGAGAAAATAAGTAAAATAAAACAATTTAAAAATCAATAAAAATATTCCAAAAACAAAAAGAATTTTTTTTTTTATATATGTATATGTAAAATACTATATATTGTGATGGGGGGTCAGTTTCGGAATACAATTACGCGAAAACGGGGGTCTCGACAAGTCGGAGCGAAAGCGGGGGGAAAGGGGGTTCGAAAATAAATGCTGTAAATGCGGAAAAACAACAGAAAATATAATTGATCAAAATAAAGGTGAAAACTCGATACAGTAGAACTCAAAGAAACGAAAGAAAATACAAATAATAATCGCGGGTAACGGAGAGAAATTAACACACGTATCGTCGATCGACGCGCTCGTCGATCGGCAGTGCGGGGAGAGGGGAAGAAGCTAATGCAAAGAAAATGGAAAGGACAAAATGATAGAAAATAAAGAATAATTAATAATCGACGAATCGCAATCGTCTCGCAAAGTGTCCGTAAATCACAACGCAATATATAATGGTCAAAACGATAGTCAAACGGGGGAATGGCGATCGGGGAAAAGTACGCTAATCATTCGGGGTTTGCCACGAGGCGATCCACAGGCGTGCGTGCCTCGCGACGAAGGAGAAATGGCTAATAGGGACGATCTGATTTCCCAGCGAAACGGAACTACGGATTTTCACTGGCGAAATGTTCAGAATGTTGGGGAAATAAAGCAGCAGATATTCACAATAACTCGGGGGGGGAAACTATCACAAAACTCTTAACTTGGGCGCCAGCTACCTTTTACGGGGTAACACCGTTTAACGCTCGCCACAAGGCGTCGACTATTCTCGATTACAAGGTACACGGAACGGCCGGCAAGTTCAACGGGAGGGCAGAGGGCTTAGGGGAGGGTTAACTGATCTGTCGGCTCGCAATTTAATGCCTTCGGCTAATCAGGGGCCTTTTAAGGGACGTCAGGGCGATTCACGGGGGGAAATGCACAAGATACACGATCGAATTGTCTTATTCGCTATCGCGCCACTCACCACGTGCACGATAAAGTCGCCGGGGAAAATGGCGATAACTAACTTGACTCGAATGCAAAGAAAAGCCGTCGATTAAACACGATAATCGACTCGTAACAATGTCGGGGCCGGGTCGGGGGAAGATACTACTAAACGCGGGAGGGAAAACTCTTTCACACGGGCGGATATCACACAATCACTCTCGCGATTTCCCTTACAAGTCTCTTCGGACGGGAGAATCGCTCACACACGTGCTACGCGGCTAACGGCTCGAACGAGGCTAACGTCGACGGTAACGCTCTCCGTCTTCTCGGAAGTCTCCTTGTCTCTCAGCGTTGCGGATGTCGGTGGTGGGAGAGAGAGACAGGTACTCGGCGGTGGTCGATATCTCGCTCGATCGACGGGCGAGGTGTGAGATAGCGGCAGCGATATCGATGGATCGTCGCTCGAGGCATTGAGCGACGATCGCGGGCAGCGGGCGGCGGACAGCGTTGTCGGTGGGAGAGGCGACGGCACGGCAACGTCGGAGAACGGGCAGCAGCGAGGGCTCTCGCCGTCGAGCGAGGATCTTCCTTCGCTGTTTCCCCTTCTCTCCCTCTATCTCGTGCGTTGTCTCGGCTACTGCTGTACATGTCGTGGTTCTTCAGGAGCGTTACCTCGGTCTTCGCGGGGGGGTATGCGTGGGAGGACGGGGCGGGGGGCTATTCTACGCGTTGCAAATGCTTAGGCTCCGTGGTGAGTGGAGCCTCTGATCGAGTTCGCGGGAGTCAATCGAAAACGGGGCAAAATGCATTCAATTTAACGAATATTTCGTTACAATATATAGTTATAAATCAAATCAGAATAATTTCAAACTTTATAAAAAAAATTTGGCCTTCAGCCATTATCGCTGGTTAACTTACAACTAAAGCAAAAATAAATAAGGTACAATAGGAAACGGGAAGGTAAACGCAGTAAATGGTTGTAACAAAAATTTGGGTTAGTTAAATTTATTTATATAAGTGCATTAAGCACTTATATATATCGGGTTTTACAATTAAAAATGTTTGTATTAAAAACATTACTGTTTCGTAAGTAATTACTTACTGTTTCGAGTAATTGACGGTGAGCGTTGAAAATATCGATGTGAGTTGTTCAAGGAGTGATTGAAGAATGAATTAATTCGCTGCGAACTCCACTTGTTCAAGAGACTTGTTTAGAAAATGGTTATCATTTCACTCGAGTAACTCGCACCGTGAACAGACGTATCATTTGCGTTTGGAGATGTTTCAAAATTCTACTAGGGTGATAACCATTCATAAACATCACGACCTAATATTTATACGCGTCAAACGTAATCCGATGACCGTTGATAAAATTTGGTAGAAATAATCAACATATACCATATTCTTCAGCGCTTGAAACTTATATACCTATAAAATCTTTGAATCTTCAAGTGAAAATAACAATCGTTTGCGATCATATTTTAGAGTAATATTTTCATAAATAATAGTTGAGTTTTTATCTCCGTTTATGTGAAAATGATGTACTAGCGAGTTGACCCAAAGAAAATTCATTTATTTAAAATCTTTATATCTAACGAAATCAAGTGCCGTTCTTTGCACTCACGTTCTTCGTACGCTCGTACTTTGAAGCAGCACTTGTTTGGGGGGGGGGGAGGTGTTACGTCCTCTGAAATTTCAAAAACAAAAATAACAAAAATCTATTGTTTGTTTGTATTTTGACAAGTTTCGAATCTTTGAGGGAGCGAATCGCCTTTTGGATAATAATCCAATAAATAAATTGAAACAAATAATTCAAAATAAACTAATGGGCGAGAAGAAACTATCCGCTTCTCAGATAACAAGTATCGAGCCGTGTGCAGAGTCGAGCCTAACAGAAATCAGTTATTGGCACTTTAAGGTTGGGCCAGTAGAATTTGAGCTGGATTTCTATAAAAAGACTCGAGGTGCGACATCTCCGATAGCTCGGATACTTGAGAAAAAATCGATGGATAATTCCAATAGGAATGATGGAGCAGCCTGGACAATACAAAATGCTTGTTTGAACCGGTGCTCGCTTATCTCTCTAACACCAAGAGCATTGCACCGCACGCACATATACTATAATGCAGCCAGAGAATCGGTGTGAACGTCTCGAAGGGAACGATGCACGAAAGAACCGTTATCGTTACCGAGCGCAGCACCTCTCGGCGCATAAATTATAAAAACAATAAATACAAAAATAATTAAACAATAAATAAAACAAGTCGACAATAGGAAACAAACAATAGAACAATTGAGAAACAATTAATAGAGGGAAAATCTTTAGAATAAATCATGGAAAATAAATCATTTAAATAATTATGGTATTAAAATTAATAACAAAAATAAGTAGATAAGAAAAGTTTAATAAGGGGAAGTTTGTCAATCAAATAATTAAATAAAAGATCAGGAAAAGTCGTAATAATTAATAATAAAATATTGCTTCGACAAAAACAAGAAAATAATTATAACATTATTGGTTACACAAAAATTTTAAACAAAAGATTTGAATAACAACAGTTGTTAAATTAAAAATCAAAGAAAGTATTATAAATATAGATCAATAACTTTTAAACAAAGGAACATAGAAAGTCCATTCAAATTTGTAAATTGTTAATATTTAAAATCTTAATTATTGAAATATTGTTATAAACAATCCGGGTGTTGAAAACATTCTAAATTAAAAATTCAAGAAAATTAATCGAGGAAGAAAGTAATGAGCGATCAATAATCACGATAGTGGGAGTTCGCGAATCAACCGAGGGACGCTACCCAACGATGAGCAGGGGACACCCCGCGGAAATTAATAAAGTCAGGCCCCACGGCAACGGACGGGCATTACGACCACTACTCCGAATATCTCGAGAACTTTTGTTACAACTCGGGACTTCTCCGAATACAGAAAATTATCAGTCCATCTAAATCATTATGAACGCGAATTATTCAACTATTCCGAATATTATAACTCGCAATTAACATATTATTCAACAATTGGAGTTGTTCTTGTGATTTGAATAAAGATCAACAATTACATTAAACAATAACTCGTGAAGTGAACATCATTTCCATAGCGATTGAATAATCGCTACGACAACGTGAAATTCCAACCGATTATCTTGAACATCATTGGAAGGAAGGAAGGAAGGAAGGAAAGGAAGCCTGATATCATTAAACCATCGCAACCGAATTCCATTCTAAACAAATTAATCATCGCGGATCAACAATAAATCAACAATTTAAACTATTTTAAACCAACGTAAGTTTTCTTCCTCTTAATTTATTTTTGTTTATTATCTGATGACTGTAAACGCGAATGATCCGGGAATTCTTTAAATAAATTACATCGACGGTCGACTTTAAATTAAAGTGAGTTCATCGGCCTTTGGTAACTAGTACCAAGGTAATATCGAGTGTGTTAGGGTTTCGATACAACGCGAGTGACGGTCAGGGACTTCAACGGGGTTGAGTTACATTACGAGACGCATCGAGCGCACGGCGTCTTATCGCGCGGCATTATAGTAAACACCGCCGCCTTGTATTTACTACGGTTTACTATACTCGTACTACTGTTCGGACTCGCACGTTAGTAGAGATCAGTGTCTCTGGATCGGGAATTCGTATCTTAATTAAACGCACTCTGTACCCCATCCTGAGGAACTCTCCGAAAGGTCAGTCTCAAAAGGGGATCTTAGTCAAATAAAGCGCCTCAATGGTACAAAACGTGTTCAATGGGAATTTATCCCATGGCCGTAATTACCGAGGAAATGCTGATTTGGACGTAACAAAATATTATCTTTTGGTTTCAAATTAAATTCAGCATTTAAACTCGTCATCCTAACAACACCCAACCATCCTCAAGAAACGCCCTGTATAGGACGTCCGGAAAAGATCCCAAAACAAAATTAAATATAATCCCTTCGTACTTCATACGAAGGGGTTCACTTGAGAGCCCAATAACGCCCTGGGACGTAACAAGTAAACTGGTGTCAGAAGTGGGATACCGGTAAATTCTTGAGATTGGTTGAGTTGCATTTGTCAACATTTCACAAAATTAAAAAATTTGATTCTGTCAACATTTTTGAAAATTTAACCATTTTCAAAATTTTTCAAAATGTTTCAAAATTAACATTTAATAATTTCAAATTATATATATATATATATATCCGTGATTTTGACAATACTCCCTAAGTACCCAGTGGTTCGGATAGTACGCACACCCCTAGTAGAGCAGAAGTGAACAAGAAGTATTTTCCGAAGTATTGTGGGGCGGTTCTGGAATATTCGAGCCGAACCCAAATTACGGAATAAATATCGTCAGGGTTTCCGAACTTAGACCAACCGCAGAGATACACTCTGCTTTGCCGTCCGTCCTTTTGATAAACGGCGAAGAAATCGAACTAATCGGTACTATCCTGATGACGTCAACGGAAGGGGCAGGGGGTCCGGAAATTTCCACCTACTTGTTCTATATCGCGGAGACTTTCCCCGGGCCTTACGCGGGAGTTCTTGGGTGCTGGGGTAATTATAACCCGCTCACGTACGAATACCTCGCGGTAATTCAACACCGGGAGAATAAACTAGTAACGAATTTAGCGTTGCGTAACCGATTCGTTATATTACAACACGAATCGGAATCACTATTCTAAATAAATGAACTGGTAGTTAACTGTTGTCAGCTCACTAAAGTTTAATAAATCGCTCGCGATGGCAAACGAAGCGCCAGCCGCGCCCGACTTGTCGACGCAAGCGCTGCAGAACGTCAGCACCGCGATGCAAAACATGACATTATATAATCGGTACGCGAACTTGCCCGTTTTCGACGGGAAGAATATGTCGCTAAGGGATTTCTTCCAGGATCTCCAAAATGTGGCGACGTTCGTGCCAGCCGAAAACGAACCGGAATTCGTCGCGGCGGTAATTTCCAAATTACGCGGAAGTGTGCGCAATTGCGTGTACGGAGAAACCGTACACACTGTCGACGCATTAACAAAATTATTAAAGAAACGACTTGCGCGCGGAAAAACATACGCGTATTATAGTCAACAAATTTCATCCATACGGATGAAAAAGGGGGAATCAGTCGACGACTTCTACGATAGAATACGCATTCTAATCAGCGGAAGCCGATCGGCTTATCGAGCTCAGCACGGCGGAGAGCCGCCGGATCGAGAAACAGATCCCATTTACGATCTCGCGTTGGCTGGTTTCATGGACGGTTTGCCGACAAATATCGTTCAAGCCGTGTGGCCTCGAGCGCCAAAAACGTTAGAAGACTCGTACGAAATCGCGGCGGAATATATCGACAATGAAGAACGTCGATCGCGCCGCGATGGGATCACCGCGCAAGTTCTTTATGGAAATTACGGCGAATCGCGTGGACGATCGCTCGATCTACGATATCGAAATTACGGAGATTCGCGCGGTCGATCACCGGAACCGCGATACTCCAACTACGGCGAATTGCGCGGCCGATCACCGGATCCGCGAACAAATTGGCAAAATCAACAACCCACACACCGATCGCCTAGCCCGAGTTGGCAGGCTAGAGATGGGCGAAACGGTACGAACGGGCAAACCCAAACGGAGTCTGCAAAAAGAGACACGGGTGCCGCGGGACGCTTTCCCGAGGGTTGCGGGCACGAATATTGTTGGTCCTTGGGTAGAGGCTGTCCTTGTTGCCCATGGAATCGACGACGCCCAACCGAAGCTCGGCTACCGCATGTCGAGGCTCCTTTAAACTCGCAATCGGCTCGTCCCGCGGAAACGGCGGCGAGCCGAGCGCGATCGAATTCACCGGCGATCAGGGCGCGATGGCCCGACGGGCTACCCTCAGTGAGGTTCCTGGGAAACAATGCCTCGTCCTCTGGAACCCAACTCCCGTCGAGAAGCCAGTAGTCGGACTGACTGCACCGGAATTACGCAACAAGAAGGGACGATTCTTTCTTGACACGGGCTCCGCGACCAGCCTGATGAAATTAGCTCGCTTAACGAGGATCTGCGAGTAAACGTACCTGACATAATCTGGATAACGGGCTTGGAAGAAACAAAGATTCCTACTCTGGGCTCCGTTAATCTACATTTCAACGAAAAGCCGAGTAAATTTTACGTAGTTCGCAATATGCCACTAACTAGTGACGCGCTAATCGGCAAACCATTCTTCTACGATGAGGGAGCAGAAATTTCTTTTCATCATAAAGCTTTCATAACACGTAGCGACCCTATCCGTCCGAAGCCGTTTATCGAAACTCCTTCGGAAGACACCAATCGAACGACGGAGGTGCTATTCACGAAATCGAACCCCGCGAAGACTAATATCAAGCTACGCGCGCGCATGTGACAGCAAATTGCGTTGCCGATCGCGAATTCGGATTTAACCGAGGGATATTTGCCGCGGGTAGAAACTTCAAAGGCCGTGTACGTGGGTAACGCGATCGTGACGCAGAACGAGGGCGTTTGGCAAGTCCTCGCGATTAATACGCGTTTCGAAGACGTTGAGATAGAGTTGGGTCCACAACAAATCGCATCGTTCGAGTTAAGGAACCCGGAAGATGTCGATTCAGAGTTCTCAGATACCGATTCTACGGAAGAAGAAATTTCTCCACCCGTCGATAGAGTCTCGGCGATAACGGCCGCGTTACGGCTAAACGATCTCAACGAGGAGGAACGTCGACATGTTCGGCGACTCGTTGAGGAATTTCCTTACCGATACAAACTACCGGGAGATAAATTACAGCAAACGGATCTGGTGTATCATCGGATCCCGACGATTGACGATTTCCCGGTAAACACAAAACAGTACCGCTTTCCAGTCGTCTATAAAGAGGAAATGGATCGGCAGGTACTAAAGAAACTGAACGACAGAGTCATAATCCATTCCTGCTCCCTGTACAACTCTCCCGTGTGGATCGTCCCAAAGAAGGCCGATTCACAGGGACGACCGAGGATGCGGATGGTTATAGAATTGAATGAAAAGACTATCTCGGACGGCTATCCTCTGCTAAACATGATTGAAATCCTGGAACAGCTCGGTCAAGCGAAATATTTTTCGACATTCGATCTGGCGAGCGAATTTCAACAAATATCGATGGACCCGCGAGATAGTCAAAAGACCGCATTTTCCACTCTGAACGGCCATTACGAATATTCTCGAATGCCGGAAGGATTGAAGAATGCGCCTGCAACATTTCAGCGCCTGATGGATCGCGTACTATTGGGTCTACAGGGCACGGAATTATTCGTGTACCTGGACGACATAGTAGTATTCGCAGCATCCCTCGAAGAACACGAGAAGAAGGTCCGCAGACTCATGATGCGTCTAGAGGATGCGAACCTGAGCTTGGAACCGGACAAATGCTCTTTTCTTCGCAGAGAGGTGGCGTATCTGGGCCATATAGTCAGCTGTGACGGGCTCCGCATTGGCCCCAAAAAGCGCGAATCGGTTCGGCATTTCCCAGTACCGAAAACGCAGAAAAATGTGCGTCAATTCCTCGGTCTCTGCGGTTATTACCGACGTATTATACTCGACTTCGCAGCAATGTCCAAGCCACTCTCGGACCTGTTAAAGAAGGGACAACCCTTTTCATGGGGGCCCGAGCAGAAAAGGAGTTTCCGGGCATTGAGAAAAGCTCTATGTAGTGAGCCTATTTTACGATACCCGGATCTCGAAAAACCATTCACCTTGACGACCGATGCGTCGGATCTCGCGCTCGGCTCGGTACTGTCTCAAGAGCACGACGGTTTCGATATGCCGGTTGCGTATTATTCACGCATTTTGTCGCCGGCCGAGGTGAATTACGCGACTACGGAAAAGGAATGTTTAGCAATAATTGATTCAATTGAACAATTTGCGACATACCTTTACGGAAAGAAATTCACGCTCGTGAGTGATCACGAGCCACTAAAGTGGATGCAAACGACGCTCGATCCAGGTAAAAGGCTTAACCGGTGGAAAATGCGATTGCGTAAGTATGATTTCGACTTCGTATATAAACCAGGAAAGCTGAATGTGAATGCCGATGCGCTCTTGCGCAATCCGGTCGCTCGCGAGCTTTCAAGATCGAGCGATAGCGAGGAGGAAGCTAACGAAAAAAATAGCCAAATAAGCTTGACGGTATTGCCGATTTCTTCCGGCGCAGGCTCCAGCAAAGGAGCTATACCCAAGCCAAAAACGATCCTCAAACCTCCTTCGGGATCGCGCGTTAAAAAGTCATCTCGAGTGACCTTGCCACCGAGTACAGACGCGATAGCAGGCCGCACGCGCGCAAGATTACAATCCGCGCCGGCCGCCGCGGCTGTATACAAGGAAGTAAGCTCGAGTTCGGAGGCTTCCGATCCGCCGATTCAACGGTTGCATAGAAGTATGCTACCCGCGGAATTATTGCCTCCGAAGAGACCAATAAAAGACCCGCCGGTTGCGGTTCAGCCGGAGGTTGAGCCTGCGGAAGAACCTGTAGAGGATACAGAGGCCGCAACCGAGAAATCAAAAGGCGAAATGGCACCACGCGATCGCTCAAGCATTGCGGTGGTTGTCAGGCCGCCAATGGACGAGACCGATGACGTTCAGGCTGATGAAATTATGCAAGCCGAACCACAAGCCAAAGACTGTCCCTCGAAATCGTTACAGGAGTCTCTCCAGTGGTTCGATGAATCGCTACGTTTATTGGAAAGCCGATATACGAAGGGCGATGACACAACCATAGAGTCAAACGCGCCTGAGTTAGGCCAGTTCGATTGGCCTGATTTCGTGTCCGAAAGAAACGAGATACACTCGGAGGCACACGAAATCCTTCGAATTTTCGACCCTTGGGATGATACCGGACACGACCTCGAATTATCGCGTCGGTTGGAGAGGATCGCCGAGCGAGAAAAGGGTATAAGTGAGGCCGAATTATTACGGCGAGTGAGCGTCATGGGTTTACCGCAATCACAAAAAGAAGATGGCGACGATGCAGATGACGAGAGCGACGTAATTGAGGAAAATAAAACAGCCTCACCCGTCGCCTCGGAATCGGCGGCCTGTGCCGTGCCGACGGTACCGCAGCGATCGGTCAGATGGTCGCTACCTCCCGCTGTTCACAACCCCATGGCACGCTCGACGCCGCATCCGAAACGGGTGCCGCGGACAATAATCGAAGATAAAACGATACTACATTCTACGATCAATCCGAATGTACCATCGAAATCCGGAATCAATTATCCGTCGGATTTATTCGTTGTCGTATCTTCAGATAACGATCCGGAGACAAACTCGGATCGCTTAAGCAGATGCGAGACTTCAACATTAGAAACGAAATATAAGCCGGTAGTAGGCACACGCGAGTGCCGCACCTACCGAACCGATAATTATGTGCATTTTATTTCTACCGACGGCAAATTGTCTACCCCTATTGGGAGACTCTTAGCCGACTTGGGAAAAATAAATCCGCAGGCCATAAAAACCCAAGGGTTACGGACCGGCCAGATAGCAATAACGCCACGTGGCGAGCGCAACGTGTACAGCGTCGTCATAAAAGACCGTTACTTTGACAGAACACTCGAAGACGACTTATTGCTGGGACTGGAGAATTTGAAAAAAATTGTCATAAATTCTGGCATTAACTCGTTTCGAATTTCATGTTCTGGAGATTTCTCCGACGCCCTGCCGAGCGGGCGTCTGGTGGAAAAACTACACGAGCTCTTCGATAAATCCGGCGTGGCCGTAACGGTTTGCTACGGCAAACTATTGTTGCCGCCGGAAGTGTCGAGAGCAAAGGTAATAAACGAATTTCACTGCAGTCTCGTTGGCGGACACAAAGGCGTAACAAGAACCTATCGGAAAATCCGAGAACGGTTTTTTTGGCCCGCTCTCCGCAACGAGGTACAAAACTTTGTTAGGCGTTGTAAGGGCTGTCAAGAGCGTAAGCTTGTACGCCCACAACAATACACCCACAACAAACAATATGCCACCCAATACGACGATTGGGATAGACTGTTGCCATACGCGGAACTATCGTATAATACGTGCGTTCACGAGGCAACAAATTTAACCCCATATGAAATTGTATACGGGAAGCTGGCTCGATTACCGAGTGAGTTCCCCGTCGACAATAAACTAGAAACGTATAATTCATACACCATCGAGCTAATCAAACGACTATCGGAAATTAGAGCGATGGCGGGAGACAATTTAAACAAAGCAAATGAAAGGTCAAAGGGTTACTACGATCGGAAGATCCGCCCCTTCGAAGGTAAAATCGGAGATAGCGTTTATGTCCTGAAAGAACCGAAAAGGGGGAAATTCGATTGTCAATATCACGGACCATATAAAATCGTAGAGATCTCGGATCGAAGTAATGTAATCCTAGAGACCATAAATGGACAGAGAATTCGCAAGCACGTTGACAAGGTGAAGTTCGCATACGAGTGAATAAAATAACTGTAATATTAATGGAAATATTGTTATCATCCCATGTAAGTCGGGAGGGCTGGAGCGCTGCTCGGCGTAACACGATACATACGCCGCATGGGGCAAGAGAGACGGACGATGCACGCGCTCCGTCTGAGCGCTACCTGTCCTCGTCGCTCCGCGAACGCCGCGCGTCGTCGAGCCCTCTCAGACCAAGGGATGTCAAGAAAATGTGTGTGCGAGCAAGTATGTGTATGTGAGAATGCGAGTTGAGACTTGTGTTGTGTTACAGACACGGATTGCCGGTGCGCGATAATAAGCTCGTCCGAATTTTCGTGGCCAAAGTAACCGAAAGGGACAAAATGAAGCTGTGGGTGTTGTTCGGGTGCCTGATGGGTTACGTTTTCGGTGAACTCAACCAAAATAATGCCTATCATGTGACAACAGTGACGGATCGTCCAGGACTGTACTACGAGCGCGTGGTTACACTGCGATTGCAACACGTCGATTGGAGGGTGGCAGCGTTTATCGACTTGGAAAAATTCATCTCGAGCTTCCCGGAAGAACATGCGACTTTGACGGTAGCGTAGGAAAAGTGCTACGAAGTGACACGGACAATGTTCTTCGATACTAACTTTCCGCGAGGCAAGTGCGACGAACTTTCGAACTCTAAGCGTATTGCCAGCCGCATCGCGCGTGCAAGGGAATTGGCGAGCGAGCTGTCGAGAATAGCTCACGATTCGGCGCCAATACGCGACTTGGGAAGTGTACATCTACGAACGATGAGAAAACGATCCGTTCCGTTAGGATTCATAGGCTCCTTAAGCAAGTCGCTTTTCGGGACGATGAACGAACAAGATGCGGAATACATAAATTCGCAAATCGATCGTTTGTTCTCTGATCAAGCGAACATCACGCGGCTCATTGGAACACAGATGCATCTCACTCGCTCCATCCTCCAGGAGCTACACGAAGAACATCTCGCGGAAACCAGAAGAGTCAAGAGCATGGATCATCGGATAAACGAAATGTGGAAAACAATAGGCGGAATCACAAAAGATACTGCCGAATTGATTTTCCGCGTAGAACTCGTAAACTATGCGAGGCGCATCGAAATAAAAATCGATCATTATATCGACGCGTGTGAGCAATATTTACGCGTTATTACCTTTGCCAGAGACGGGCGTTACCATCCAGCCGTTCTTACCACGGCACAGCTATCGGCCATCTCGGGCGAGACAAGGGAGCGCGCGTCCGAGTTCGAATTTCCGTTGGCCGGCGAATACCTACGAGGCGAGCTATTGGCGCGTGTGGGACGCGCCGACCTGATCTATCATTCGGGAAGGCTATTGACCATCGCGCATATTCCGCTACTGGACCGAATGAGCTACAATCTTTATCGAATGCATCCGTGGCCGTTTCCGCAAACGGGAATTAATTCAACAGGATCGGCTCACGTGACGCCAATAACCAACTACATCGCAGTATCGTACGACCGCCGCAGTTATTTTCTGGCGGACGATATTTACGTGGCTGGTTGCAGTTGGCTAGAGAAAAAGTACATCTGCACCATGGAGACGCCGCTACATGAGGTATCGACATCGGAGCAGTGTGAGATCACGATGCTTACGATACCGTCCGTACAGGCGTATCGCAACTGTAACGTGAGAGTCCGAACTCAACACAGGGCCTCGTGGATACATTTGCCGTCTCAAGGCGGATGGCTGTTCTCTCTGAATGACAAAGAACAGATACACATTCTTTGTCCAGGACTTGACGAAATTACGACCACGCTGCAGGGAGCCGGTGTGTTTCATCTTAGCCCCAACTGCGTGGGGCGAACGCGTACAACGGCACTTACCGGCATAAGGACTTACAATAGCCGAGAGCAATCCGGCTATTCCGGCTTCTATACTCCGGACATTTCCCTCAACGTGACTATCGTAGTGCCGAGGCTTCTCGAACGTCTCGATGCCGCGAATTTCGCGTTGCCCACCGAACCAATCGAAGAAGCAATGACGGAGAAAAATCCGGAGACTTGAAAGCTGCAAAAGGAGGTGAGTCGTTGTTTGAAATCGAACGACGAATCGCCGAGATAGGCACGCACCGACGCGAAAAACAACAGCGAAGTTATTTATTTCTCGCGGGCTTCTCATGCCAAGGGCTGATTATCGCCTCATTAATATTATATTGCTGTGGCTCGAGGATATTGAGAGCTCTTACGTGCCTGTGCCATACGAGACGTCGTCGCCGCAGCAGATTCGAAGAAAGAAATCATAGTCCAGAAAACGATAACGACTCTGGACGAAATCTGCGTACAAAGAAGGGCTATCAGTCTCCCAGCGCAATACGAGGAAAAGCAGCGTCAGCAACGTTCCACGCGGAAAGCGAAGACGTCGTAATCTCAAGTGGTGCCGAGCGACGAAACAAAACACCGCTATGCTCCTTACCCCGGCAAGACGCCGTGGTAGATTAAGCAGGGCCTAGTCGTCTCGAACCTTTGTGCCCCCCCCACCAAGACCAACAAGGGGCACCGGAAAAAGGAATCGGCGACTTCGAGATGCAGAGCGGTCACTCATTACCAAACTGTAGACCGAGCCGAACAGTCACGCGTTCTACGTACTATTCAGACTTTGTCGCGAGTGCGGAATCTCTAGACCTTTATAAAACGAATATTATACTTGATCAACTCACGCGTATACGAACATCAGTGAAACGTGAGCGAACCTGAACTTAGTGAACTATCGGTACGTGGTGATTCTTCGAGTTCTGTGCGTGTGCCCCTGTGACTCTCGCGCTTTGTCTTGGCCTTCCGACAAACCTCCGTGTTACTCTCTTCTTTCATTGGCGCTCAGCCACTTCGCACCTGCGGGGGAGGTCACTTACTGACGATGTAGCGAATATCTCGCTGATTTAGCGGTCATTCGCTGAATTAGCGGCAACCGCTGCTCCCCGGGGCGTGCGGGGTTGGGCTGCCAACTTCCTACTTTCCGTGAGCGATTCTCCGCTCAACTTCGTCCCACTTCGCGCGAATACCCGCTTGGATTATTCCTGGCGGACTTTCTTTGAGCGGTCTCTCGCTCGAGATTATCTGCCGGATACTCTTGAGCGTATAACCGCGCGGGCGGTTAACATCATTGTTACTATAACCCTTCCCGCTACGCGCGTTAACCCGATTGGGACATTCCGGGCGGACTTTCTCTGAGCGGTCCTTCGCTTGAGACTGTCTGCCGGGTGTTCTTGAGCGTACACCCGCGCGGGCGTCTAACACCACCGTTGCTCTGGCGTTCCTTGCTTCGCGCGAATACTCGCTCGGAATATTCTGAGCGGACTTTTTCTAAGCGGACTCTCGCTCGAGATTGTCTCGCTCGGATACTCCTGAGCGTACAACCGCGCGGGCACCCAACCCTCTTCTGTTCCTCTCACCTTCGTCAGTCGGCAGGGCCGGAAGGAGACGCGGAATTCAAATGGGGCGACGTGCAGGAACTAAGCATCGGTTCCAGCGCGAGAAGGCAATAGCTGCAGGGAAGGGTCCCACACCCGACCAAGGACGCGAGGAGCCGAACGCTGCGGTCATCACTGCCCAGCCACAGCCATCGACCAGCATCGAGGACCAGCCATCGGCCGCGAATACTTCAGGAACGCCATCCGAAGATCAGCGACCAATCGCTGGCACCTCCGGAGCTTCAACTGACCAGCATCCGGTCACTACCAGCACCGAGGATCATCAGCCGGTTGCCAGTACTTCCGGAGTATCCGAGGAATAGCATCCACCTGCCAGCACCGAGAACCAACTCCCGGTTGCTAGCATCTCCGGAGCGACACCAGCGGAAAAACCCGTGGCTGTGGTACCGCCGTGGAAGGTAGATAGGTAGGTATCCACCTAGAACGTGGTGCCAGAGCCACCGCCGCCAGGATTCCGGCCGGCAGGAGAGCCAGCCGCGACTGAACCCGTGATCGTGCCGGCCGCTAACGAGCCGGCTGTGAACGAGCCCGCCGCGGAACCGCGGAGACGCCGACCGGGAACCAGACCCGCGAGACGACGATCCGCGGACAGGACACCCAGGGAGCCTAGGAGGCAAGGTTCGGCCGAACGAGATCCGACGGTGGAAGAGCCACATCGGAGCAGACGCCGAACCACTAATATCGAGCCTGCGGAAGAGCCACCAGCGGTACGCAAGCAGCATCCGAGCCAGCAGGACCGCCGGTCGACCCGCCGCTTCCACAAAGACGACCCGGGCCGCTGTCATCGCAACACCGCACGATTACCCGAGTGCCGGCAGTTGCGCTCGACAGGATCGAGCCTGTGCGGGAAGCAGTTGCCGCACCGACTATAGAACCCGCGGAGCCAGTGCGCGCTGCCGCGAACACGAGTGTGACCACGAGTACGAACACTAGTGCGAGCGCGAGCACGAGTCAGCGAGTGAACGGACAATCGCGACCGGGACCGGCGGGAATCTTACCACCCCCCGGGACAGTGCCCCTCGGACAACAATCGAGTGCATGAGTGACCGAGGACATAGCTATCGTTACGCTCGACTAACCAAGCTATCAAGATGGAACAACGTGCAATCGCCACTACTCTAAAGGGACAGTGCGCGAGTTGTGGACAGAAGACCACGCAATGCCTGGACTGGGAGAAGTGCTACGAGCAATCCATGCTACGGCGGGGAAGGGGTAGCGATGGACGCCGATGCGTCCTTTGCTGCACCTTTGTCGCCAACAAAGATACGGCAACTCACGCTGGAATCTGCCTCTCGCGATATGCGCGTTGCGTCGCCGATGTGAGGCGCGAACGGAGCACCATGCCAGCCGGCATGCGTGCCACCGAGCGAGAGGAAGCACGGGAAGCGCAACGGCCATCGACTGCTACCACCAGCACGGGAGCGTGGTCGCGTACGATTTGGCGTACAAAGAGGCCGGGCGCCCCCTTGAAAAGGACGGTGACGATCACCGTCAAGGATAAGGGGATCCAGGCGGAGGTCTTCGTCAAAGACAAGGGGGTCCAGACGACACCCTTGCACCTGGAGCCCGGGGTCACCTACCCCTTCGTTCAGTGGGTTCGACCGTTGCGCCTCGGGCGTCCGCTTTATCCCGCTGATAAGCAGCGCCTGGCGCGAGCGTTCGATATCCTGTGGGGAGAAGTCTACTCCCTCATCGACGGAGCGGAAGAGGCCGAAAACACGGCCAAAACAACAACGGGCAAGCCGTCGGCACCCCCAGCTGAATCCGAGGAGTTCACCGACCCAGCACCATTGGACCAAGGTGAAGAGAACGAGGCCGACGAGGAAGATCCGGGAGAAGGGGTGTTGGCTGATGACGCCAAATTACCAGCCGCGCCCTCTCTCTCGCATTCCGAGCCCCCCGTTGAACGAGTGAGATCGTGGCTCTTCGACAACGTTCCAAGCCGAAACATATTCATGCGCCGGGCATACCAGTTCATGGATGAGCGCGACCAAAGGGAAATGGACAGGCGATTGGGGTATTCCATGGCGGAGCCAAACGAGTTTGACGTCGCCGACGGGTCCGGCGGCGAAACCGAAGAACCCGGCTCTAACACACAGGCCGAAGAAGATGTCCACCACGGGGAGCCTCCGGACAGCCGAGGGTACCCCGAGAATCGAGACACTGAGACCGGAAATCCGCCTGCAGGGGAGGTCGTGACGGAGATCGTCGCGGCCCCCCCCCCCCCCCCTCGCAGGTGGAGTACATCGAAGAGGCAGCCGAAACAATCGGCCAGGAGAACCATCCACCGGAGTCACCAATTGTTGTGCTTGCCTCAATGCGAAATCGAGGGAAACACGTAAATAAGGTTATTCGGGATCTCTTCTGTCGATAGGAATTGGAATTTCCAACACCGAAAATAAAGGCTGAATGATTACAAGTTTATTATTTTAAAAGAGCGGTAATTACAGATGAGTTTACAAGTGACTATAAAGCGGAGTCTAGGTTGTCCCTTCGGAGGACAACCTCGCAGTTTGATCGATGGAATTAGACTGATTAATATTCGATTCTCAGTCGGGGACTGTGAATCGAAATATTCGCATTTTCGCGATCGCGGTAGGGGCGATCGCTCGTTGCTGGGCTCGCTTTTCCGTGCACGTTCGCACTTCTTGTTTCCGGGTGCAAGGAACTGCGAGTTCGACTTTGCTGCGTCTGCAAATTCTTGCGAGTTCATTGCTCAAATTTTGGACAGCCCGTTTTCTGGTATAACATCCCTCCCCCCTTGAGAAGAAGAAATCTCGCATTCGGATTTCTTCTCGGTTACGTTTGACTTTTCAAAATTTCCAAAATTTGTCTTATTTCTAGATTTAATCCCTTCATTCCCTTTTATAGATTTAGTCCTTTTATTTATAATTATTCCCTTATCGTTGGTCTAGTTACGCGAAGCGTACGCGTTTGTTTTGGATTTGTCTTGTTGGAACTCGGCGTATTATCGGTTCCAACGGTATCTCTACGGAGTCAGGTTGCAGCTTCGGCGTGGCTTCCTGACTTCGTCGGCGTTTTATACATTTCACTATTATATAGGCGGTCAACGCTAGCGGTGCTATCGTACTTAATGAGTATATTCCTATATTATGATAATATTGTCCACTTGTCTTAAAGTCTTTATCCAAGTCTATTTCGATTTCTCGTATACTTGCTCCGAGATTCTTTAATTCCTCTGGATTTCGTAGCACATTTCGTAACTTGAATTTTTCACTTTCACTATCACTGTTCACTCGCGCTTTTGCCTTTTTGTCTACGTTTGACAACGTGAGATTATAAGGCGGTAGATAACTTTCGTGAACACTTTGTTTTATTTTTTCCGCGGTATTGATTCTGAAGTCTTTGGCGGTTATGCTACACTTCCCTACTAAAGCCAGTATACCTGATCCTCGCAAGGTTTCGTGTTTCTCTATCTGGTTATCGCAAACTATACCTATCTGTTCGTCGCTCGGTGTTACATATAGCCATCTGCCCGGTTGTTGCATCGTTATGAGCATCGTGTGGGTTAAATTCATTATTCGATTTGGGCAGTTTAGTCCGTTCTGAGTTTCGATTTTTGCATATGTCAGCACTTCGCACGGTGCTTCGCCGGTGAGCGGTATCGTTGAATGTTTCGGGCTACAAATGTATGATGTTGCAATTCTTTTGCAGGTCTTTAATTCTATGCTTGACATGCGGATATAATTTCGATTCTTCTGGTCTAAGATTACTAGATCTTCGGCGGTTTCTAGGTAATAGTATGTGTTGTCGTTGGCTCTCGTCGGTATAGGGTATGCCTTGTTTATGGTGTACGTTTGCTGTCCGATTAGTGGAAGCCGTTCCTCGTTCTAATGTCATCGGGAACAAATACCCTGTCGGTAGATGTGGTAGTGCATCTGTTAAATAATGTGCTAGTTTTCGCGGTGGAAGGACGGCAGGTCCTATTTTCCCGGTTGATATTTCGGCTAGTAACCACACTAGTTCGTTGACGTCTGCGTGTAGGGTATTTACTATTAAGCCTATCGCGTTTATACATTCGTCTAGTTGCTGTCGTTTTGTCAATTCGTCTACTTTGTCGGTGAGGCTATTTCCTATTTTTGTCACTAGGTTCTGTAGTATTCTGTCGTTTGTCTGAAGGTCGCTTACTGTTTCGTTAAAAATTTTCAGGGTCGAGTCTACAATCTGCAATTGTTTTTTCATGCTGTCCTTCAGTGTTCTCTGGTTCGACTGGATGGCTCCGATTTCATTGTAAATTTTTTCGGCATCCTCGGCATCCATGTTTCCCGTGATGGATTTTATTATTGATCCTAACCCGTTTATCAATCCTCTACGATTTCGATTGTGTTTTGCGCTTGCTAGGTCTCTTACCGTTTCCATTCCGTCATCGATTTTCTGCATCATTCGCACAATCGAAGCGGTGAGTGCGGTGCACAGGTCGTCAGTTTCGGTTTGCTGCTCGTGAGAGGTTTTGTTCCCGAACGAGATTCAAGCTCTCGTCGCGAAGTTGCCGTATCGTCTCCCTCATTCGGGCTATTTCCGCATCGTCTAATGCGTCTGAAACCTGGCGATCTCCTGCTGACATGGCTGTCGCGCGAGGTTGAAACAAGCTATAATTTATAGAGTCAATTGAATCGTACGAACTCTGTCGTTGTATGTTCACGAACTGGCGCGTCAGCGACTGCCCTAAACTTTGCCGTGCCCTTGTGGTAATGTCCAAGAGCGCGTTCTGTACGCCTTCAGCTACGCTTACTCCCTGGGCTGGCAAGACTGACTCTAAAGTTCTCGCTCTACGCAATGGCGGAGGGTCAACTTCCCTATTCGCCCTTTCACTCATCAGAGACTTTTACCGGGTTAATACCCTAACCCTACGCTAACTGGCTTTAGTTACAACGTAGCTAAATATTTTTCCCGCCACTCACAGTACGATGAACTGCATTCTGTGGCCCTTGATGATCCTTGATGTCGATGTCCCTCGCCGATCCTTGATGACGGTGCCCCTCTTGTCGATCCTTCGACGATGTTGCCCTCCGTTGGACACCTGCCGGCAATTCCGTCGTCGATCCTTGATGGCGATGATATCCCTCAACAGCTTGACTGTTGATCTCGTTTATTCGTACCACAGCTTCTGCGTGCTGGGACGAATTTCACCCACGTCAACGTCCGCGTGTTAACGGGGTCTCGCACGTACTTGGCTCGCCGTGCGCACTTGTCACTAGTCCCAGTGCACTCACTGTAATTTGGTATTACGCGTTAACGGCGTCCCGCGCGCGTAAAACTAACGAATTGAAAATTTACCAAAATTTTCCCGACTTGTAATCAACTGATTTTATTTTATTTTATTTTATTCGATGTGACAGATCCCACCGCTGCCACCAATGTTGTGCTTGCCTCGATGCAAAATCGAGGGAAACACGTAAATAAGTATATTCGGGATCTCTTCTGTCGATAGGAATTGGAATTCCAACACCGAAAATAAAGGTTGAATGATTACAAGTTTATTATTTTACAAGAGCGGTAATTACAGATAAGTTTACAAGTGACTATAAAGCGGAGTCTAGGTTGTCCCTTCGGAGGACAACCTCGCAGTTTGTTCGATGGAATTAGACTGATTAATATTCGATTCTCAGTCGGGGACTGTGAATCGAAATATTCGCATTTTCGGGATCGCGGTAGGGGCGATCGCTCGTTGCTGGGCTCGCTTTTCCGTGCACGTTCGCACTTCTTGTTTCCGGGTGCAAGGAACTGCGAGCTCGACTTTGCTGCGTCTGCAAATTCTTGCGAGTTCATTGCTCAAATTTTGGACAGCCCGTTTTCCGGTATAACACAATCAACGAACCGGCCGCGTCCAGCACGCCAGTGGAGGACGCGACCGAGCCGCCCACCTCGCAGGTGGAGTACATCGAAGAGGCAGCCGAAACAATCGGCCAAGAAAACGATCCACTGGGGTCACCAATCAACGAACCGGCCGCCTCCAGCACGCCAGTGGAGGACGCGATCGAGCCGGAACCACCCACCAGCGAGGAAAACGAACGCCAATTGTGTCTGCACCTACATGTGCAGTCACAATTGTACCTCGAGACTCCGGCCGAAGTGTTCACGGGGCTTACAGATTCGGGAGATACCGAAAATGAGCCCCGCAACTAGAACGAGTCGACGGCGAGGGATTCCCGGCCGTCCAGGATGAGTCGACGGCGAGGGAAACACGGCCGTCCAGAACAAGTCGACGGCGAGGGATACACGGCCATCGCCAAGGATCACCCCAGGAATAACCTGCTGCAACTACCCGGACTACCCGAACGATCGGTATCGTACAATTAATATACCGGTCAATGCGAATATATATATTTTCTTACAAACCTTATATAAATAACCATTCGACGCGGACGCCGAATCTCAAGGGGGGAGGATTGTTACGATCGTGTTGCGGGAGGATTCGCTTTCCGCGGATCCAAAGTGCGCAGCGCTATTCGAAACCCGGATACGCGCGGATAGATCGTCTTCGCACTGACGAGGGCTGCAGCGATAGGATTCCGCTGCTGTTGCTGTCGCGCGAAGACATCGAAACCAAATATCCAACTAGATAATAAGTTTCTGAGAAGACTGACCGTTGCGCGTGACTCGGTAACGGATATCGCGATGGCGTTCTCCGTCGCCGAGTCCGTCGAACAATGAAAACGCGAAGTTTGCAAAAATCCACCCCGGCTTGCCACCCGCCGATTGCGAGATGAGCTCGGCGGATGAGCTCGCCGGGGAGATCAGTCCCGTTTAGACAACGAGTGCGAAAGCTAGTCGCGGATCAACTCCTCGTAAAAGCACTCGCATAGTAATATCAATCTCTCAATAGAGATCCGCGGTCCAGAGAATTTGTTCATTACGTCAATAGGACCAAAAGGAGCTTTGAGTAGTATTTGCGCCGCGACGGTCAGTCTTTACTCGCTAGAATAAGTGTTTAATCTTTCTGCCACGAACAATATAACAACTGTCGTGTAGTGTTAAGTGATCGCAGCCATCCGACAGAGTAGAAAGAGGAGAAGAGAGAGAGTGAGGTGTGAAAGCGAGAAGGGAGGAAAAATTGTCTGCGATCAAATACCTTTGTAAGTAGAATATAAGGAGTGAAAACGAATGGAATGAATGTGAAAGAATAGAGCGAATTGGAAATGTACGTAAATAACTAAAATCATTATAATTTCATATTTTTCAATAACTTTATCAATAAATATTATCTTTTGGTTTCAAATTAAATTCAGCATTTGAACTCGTCATCCTAACAAAACCCAAGCATTCTCGAGAAACGCCCTGTATAGGACGTCCGGAAAAGATCCCAAAACAAAATTAAATATAAACACTTCGTACTTCATACGAAGGGGTTCACTTGAGAGCCCAATAACGCCCTGGGACGTAACACTCGAATGACTTGTCGTAATGATTGATTTTATTTTATTTCTGTCTTTTCAGTGATGTATGTTTTTATTCTAGTGTAACACGCAACGATACAGACTTGTCCCGTTTTTTTGCACCAATGGTGTGTTTTGTGGGATAAATTGAAACCAAAATCCCAATTGTACGTATACGTAAAAGCAGATAAAACGTTAATAAAGTTGAGTCCAACTGCATCATTTGATATAATTCTACGTCGTGCGATCGTAATGCTCATGCGATGGAATCAGGAATCCTCACAAAACAGTGCATACTTCGTAAACGATTATATCGGTATGTAAGAGAAATTTCAAGGAGTACAA
This sequence comes from Ischnus inquisitorius, assembly GCA_963924025.1. Classification (NCBI taxonomy): domain Eukaryota; kingdom Metazoa; phylum Arthropoda; class Insecta; order Hymenoptera; family Ichneumonidae; genus Ischnus; species Ischnus inquisitorius. Next base: position 14,243,519 of record OZ001253.1, on the reverse strand, counting down.
TACCTGCAAAATTAAAAAATCGATCAATTGATTATCGCGAGTCTTTGTGTCTTGTATGATTTATCCGCTCCCTATACCCTGAGCTAGGAGGGGCAGTCAAAAGACTGCGTTTCTCTCGAATCTCCGTACTCCGTTAATTAAAGTGGGTTCGCAGGGACAAGCCCGCGTGGGGCGTTCTGCTTTAATTGCGGCCTACAGGTCGCAAGAAGACGGTCTCGACTGTAGGATAAAGAACCGCGCGTCTGTTTTAGCGAGAACGGTGAAACAGTGGCGTTGTTCGGATACAACTCGATTCTGCCTGCGTCACAACGCTATTATGGTGACACCGAGAACAGATCGAGATGCCCTAATTAACGGTTCGAAATCTTTGATGTCGAAAAAAAAAAATTTTAATGTACGATGTACGACAATGATCGTTTTAAAGTTATGCAAGTTGGAATTTAGAAAGAATGGTGAAGTCTCGAGTCCTTTCGCGAGGTGCTTTTATACTCTTTGATCGATTATGTGATCAAAATTAGGGAAGGGAAAATATCGCGCGTTGTCACGTGATCGTCCTTATGCTGATCGCTGTGTCACGTGGTCGCGAGCTTTATATTGCCGGGATTAGTGGCACCGGGTCCCCTTTGCCGTCGGAGATTTCGTGGAGAGGGAAAAGTCACCCGATGGTGCGTCAGGCGCGTGGGCCCAAATCATGGAAGAGGGAAATGTCGCCTGACGTTACGGAGTCGCGCCTATATCTTAGCACGTGTTACGTGGTACGCCACGGATAGTTGCGCGCCACGAGATTTCGCATGGGTGCAAAAAGGAGCCCGATTATCATCGCTTTAATTCATTCATTTGCCGTTAATTGTTGACAAATTGCCCTATTATCGTAGGTCGTCTCGAGATTGTTCATGTGACGAGACGTTGTCTCTCTATCGCGAAGCGATATTTTGTGTTATTCATTTTCTAGGGATAATTGTTTATTAAGTCTTGTGTTTATTTATTGTTTGTGATTTGTTTTGCCGTTCCTGGGAAGCTAGGTTCATCCCGGTCCTGTTCATCTTTTCGTACTCGGCGGTGTGCAATTATTATTGTTCAATCATTCTTTTTACGGATGTTTTTTGTTATTTTTGCCTGTTTCGGCACGTTCTTTTCATCATTAATATGTTTATCCAGCGTAGCGTCGCCTTGACGATCTTGTGCAATCGATAGACCATTTTCCCATATGAACTTGTCCGATTAATCGATGCTTTTCTTCTGATTGATGAATGATGAGGCTTTCCACGTCGAGTACGTTAAGCATCATCCGTCCGTTAGACAGTTATTTCCTGCTTGGTGGTCACTCGCTTCCCTTCTGTACCGGTTCGTCAGCTCTGCCATCCCAGCGGTGAGACGGGTCCCTGACCCTTGCTGGTGGGCGTGCCCTAGGCGGGCCTGGCTCCTAAAAAGGGCTTTCTTCCTCAGCCATGCCGAATGGTTTGGATGGGTCATCGACCGTCGATCTTTGGGCAGTTAGCACCTCTCTCATTCTTTTGATGTCCTGATACCTTTAGTCGCTTGGGTTTGAGTTGAACGAGACCCCTGTCGGTGGTTCGATCGATATTTTGGAGTTTAATTAGTGCGATTGTGCACTGATTAACTCCCTCTTATTTATGGGCGCATCTTTGCTGGGATTCCGCTTAGGTGGAGGCGCTTCTACTCGGCTAGGCAGGCAGAGATCGCCTTGCCTCGTCGATGCCCAATCCATTCCCGGGGAGGGGATGGACCCGGTATGGCGCGACGTGTGAGGAAGTCGTCGCGTTACAATACAGTGGACGATCACGTATTTCCAACTCAGATAATTTCAACCATCAGTTAAGTTGAAGAAAAGACGACCAAGTAAGTTGAATCCGGACCGTTTTTCGGCTCCGTCTACCTGCTCGGCGAGGCAACGGCAGTCCCCTTCCCTTTAGATATCTACCGATAATATCGTTGCTGAAATTTGTCTGACAGAGAAAGAACGTGGCAGCTAGCATGTGGCCAGACAAAGATCGACGATTCTCTCCTACTCCACAGTTGTTCATATTCGAGCAGCGGACACATTCCGTCACTTTATCATAAAGCAAAAGTAGACCCGTGCCGTAGTACCATGATGCGCTATTGATACAGATATTTGTCTAATCAGAAACTTTTTTTTTTGTTTCTTATAAATTTCTTAAAAATGTTCGAATTTATATTCATTTTCAAAATTTCGACAATGTTTTTTTCAAAAATATGAGAAAATGTTGAAAAAATATAAATGGCTTCTAAAAAAATTAACCAATTTATTTCAAATGGAAAAAAAATCTTCGACTGTTTTCGTTTCATTTATTTATTTATTTTTTACTTTTTGGTATTTTTGTTGCGCAAAATTAGTATTCTTGATATCTTTAATACGATTGATTTTTTCATAATTTTCGTTGATTGAATGATTTTCCCTAATATAAATATTGCTGTCGCAAAGTATCCGTGGTTTTCTGCAGTTTATATATTGTAGGTTTATATATAGTTTATATATAGTTATAGGCTTTGTTGATTCAAAATAAGTTCATTGCTTAATTCTATTATATTTTTATTATAGTTTATTATAGTTATTATTATTTATTATAGTTATTATAACGGAAATACAAGAATTTTGTGTCGCTTGAGAAAAGTAGTATAAATGGTCATATTTGTGGCCGGGAGCAATCAAAGGATTAGCGGTTGGTGTAATAAAAATGATTAACCATCGATTGACCCCGTTTGCGGTAAATCATTTTAACCACTTGTAATATCAACTTATATATTCACTGGATATTATTGAGAAAACTTTTACTTTTTTTTTATTCAGAAGGTATGTCGTTGCAATCCAGTCATGAAAGAATCTAACATAATGACAACACAAACAACAAACAAAATGAAGCTCCATTTAACCAGCCATCGAAATAGAAAAAAAGTAATAAAAATATAACAACAGCTATGGCTGTACACGTAATCACGGGTGGGTTCGATTGTTCATAACCCTCTTGATTACTCACATAGCTATTAAGTTACCGGTAATAAATCGGGCGAGGATCATATCGATTTAAGCGTAACATATTCATGAGTAAATGAGAAATACTACAAAATACGATATAATAAAAAATACAAAATGATAAATTACCCACAAAAATATTTTCCCACATCAATTCTTAGCGTTTTTGGCTGGAATCTGATTCTTTTTTAAAATAAGCAATGAAATCCAAACATTATTCCTGGTTAAATGATTTAACCACGAAACATGAAAAAAGTATGTAGCTGAAGCTAGCAGCCGTTCTTAGCAGCCAAATCAGGTGCGAAACAGGGCTCAAGGGCCCTTCGTTTCGCTGCTTTCGTGATACACTTCGCAGAGAACGATTTGCTTCAAATTTACAGACAACTTACTTTTTACCACGTACAATCGATTTATCGCACAATCGTCCCGTGACCCGCACTTCCTTACTTGTTAATAATTATTAACGCAACATATTAGTTGTCTATTCGTCTTGTGGTTCACCGCAAAGAACGATTTCTTTCAAATTTACACACAACTTACTTTTTATCGCGTACAATCGATTGATCGAAAAATCGTCCCGTGACCCGCACTCTCTTAATTGTTAATAATTATTAGAGCGTCATTTTAGTTGTCTTTTCGTCTTGTGGTTCACCGCAAAGAACGATTTGCTTCAAATTTACACACAACTTACTTTTTACAGCCTACAATCGATTTATCGCAAAATCGTCCCGTGACCCGCACTCTTTTAATTGTTAATAATTATTAGAGCGACATATTAGTTGTCTTTTCGTCTTGTGGTTCACCGCAAAGAATGATTTGCTTCAAATTTACACACAACTTACTTTTGACAGCCTACAATCGATTTATCGCAAAATCGTTCCGTGACCCGCACTCCCTTAATTGTTAATAATTATTAACGCGATATATTAGTTGTCTATTCGTCTTGTGGTTCACCGCAAAGAACGATTTTCTTCAAATTTACACACAACTTACTTTTTACGTCGTCTGCTCTGGGTAATGCGAAGAGCGGTATTGTTGTACCATCTATACTCACGTATAACAATAAAAAATTAATGAAATAGAGGTCACTTGTATGTAACACTGTCATAATTATCAACAATTGAAGGAGTGTGCGTCTCACGATAATCACTCGTTAAATTTATTGTTTAATCGATTGTACGCGGTAAAAAGTAAGTTGTATGTAAATTTGACGCAAATCGTTCTTTGCGATGAACCACAAGACGAAAAGACAACTAATATGTCGCTCTTATAGTTATTAACAATTAAGAGAGTGCGGGTCACGGGACGATTTCTCGATAAATCGATTGTACGCGGTAAAAAGTAAGTTATGTGTAAATTTGAAGCAAATCGTTCTTTGCGGTGAACCACAAGACGAAAAGACAACTAATATGTCGCTCTTATAGTTATTAACAATTAAGAGAGTGCGGGTCACGGGACGATTTCTCGATAAATCGATTGTACGCGGTAAAAAGTAAGTTGTGTGTAAATTTGAAGCAAATCGTTCTTTGCGGTGAACCACAAGACGAATAGACAACTAATCTGTCGCGTTAATAATTATTAACAATTAAACGGGTGCGGGTCACGGGACGATTACTCGATAAATCGATTGTACGTGGTAAAAAGTAAGTTGTGTGTAAATTTGAAGCAAATCGTTCTTTGCGGTGAACCACAAGACGAAAAGACAACTAAAATGACGCTCTAATAATTATTAACAATTAAGAGAGTGCGGGTCACGGGACGATTTCTCGATCAATCGATTGTACCCGATAAAAAGTAAGTTGTGTGTAAATTTGAAGGAAATCGTTCTTTGCGGTGAACCACAAGACGAATAGACAACTAGTAGTAGTAGTAATAGTTATTTATTGACAATAGCACATTTACAGCTTTTCATAACACAATTATACCTTCGGATTCGTTAAGTGACATATTGCCAATTGGCCATCGACCGAAGTCCTTCAGCCCGGAATCTTACATATTACAATAATTTATATACATATGGTGTGAAAGTGTATGAATGAGTACGATAAGTATGATTTCCTAGTTTACACCTTGGTTACTAATTGTTTCTAATTTCTGGTAAACTGTATGAGTTGGGTGCTTGAATTTACTTATTGTGTTTTGTGTGGGCTGTGTACATAGTGGTTTTATATTGACTAATCGGTGCTTGGCGAATCGTTTTGCAAGGTCTAGCATTCTCGTCTTTATAGGTGTGATACCCGTAGCTTCATACAGCAGAGAGTTTCGAGGATTGTGCAGCGGATTGTTAGGATGTCGGATACGTGTGAGTCGTCTGATTGAATTGGTTTCGGCGGTTGATATTTTTTTTAGAGCGGTTTCTCGGCAGTTTAGGAAGATAGGGTTACCATATTCTATTAGTGGTCGGCATATCGATTTGTACATTGTTGTTAGGTGCTTTATGTGGACTTTACGGTTTGCGAATATGATTTTCCTGAAGTGTGAAGCTCTTTGCGTGATTTTGCTTTCACATACTTGAAAGTGGTGATTATAGTTCAATTTGTTGTCTAAGTTTATTCCTAAATATTTAGCGTATTGTACTGGTGCTATGTCTACATTAAGTAAATGAATTTTAGGTGATTGCGGTGTAATTCTGTGGTTAAATATTAATAGTTGTGATTTCTGTGGATTCGGTTTGAGACGCCAGTTATTGAACCAAGTTGTTATGTTATCAGCAGCGTGTTGGAGTGAGACCATGGTTTGGTGTGTATTGTTTTTATGTGCAATTAGGACTGTGTCATCGGCGAATTGGAGTGTGTATTGACTCATATCGATATGTCCTTTGTTATTGCGGTTAAAGTTGTATAGATCATGACGGAAAATATTGTATAACAAGGGTGAGAGAGGTGAACCCTGAGGGACCCCTTGTGCCGGTGTAAATGAATCTGAGATTGATGTACCAGTTCTCACTCTTAGTAGTCTTGATTGAAGAAAATGATTTATAATATAAATAAGATGCTGAGGGCATTGTAGTTGGAACAGTTTATAGAGTAATCCTTTATGCCACACCCTGTCAAATGCTTTTGCGATATCCAAAAATAGTGCCGCTGTTTTTTTATTAGAAAGTTTGTTTGCTTCTACATTTGAGGTGAGTATTGTGAGAGCGTTCAGTGTTGATATACCGTTTTTGAATCCGAACTGATATGGCGGGATAGTATTGCCTATTGCGTCTTCGATCCTCGACTTGACTATTCGTTCAAATATTTTGCCGATGGACGGAAGTAGTGTTATCGGACGGTGGTTTCCAATTTGTGTGTGATCTTGATTCGGCTTAGGTATCGTTATTATCAGACCGGTTTTCCAAAGTTTCGGAAAGTGCGTATTCTTCAGGCAGTAGTTAAATATGTCAGCGATAAATCGATGTGCTCGTTGGGTGAGATTTTTGATAATGTTGTCAATCCCCGGTGAGGTGTTCTTGCATTTTTTCAAAATCCGGGCTAATTCTGCTATTGTTACGACGTTGATTTCTTGATCTTGACAGATTGTTTGACTACAGTAATCTTCGTACCAGTTGGAAACTTGCCTGAAGTTTTCGGCGCTGAAGTTTGGATCGTCGGTATTGTTGTATGTAGATTTGAAATGTTGAGCAAACGCTTCTGCTTTTTCGGAATTTGTTGTGAGAGTCTTATCGTTGATTGTAATCGTCGGTGATGTATTGCAGGTTTGATTATATTTGGTGAGTTTTTTTGCTATTTGCCAGTAATTCCTTCCCTTAGCTAGCCGGATTTCTTCGCACGCTTTGAGCCATGAGTGAGTTTTAAACTGCGTTATCATTTGCTGTATATTTTTATTGAACACATTGAGCTTTGCTTTAAACGTTCGACATTGGTTACGTTGGTATTCGGTGTATAGTTGCCGTTTTATTTTAATTTGTCTCACTATGAAAGGTGGCAGTTCGTGTATAAAAAAGTTTTTCTTGGATTTCGGTGTGTTTTCTGCCACTATCTCTGTGAGTTTGGTGTTAAAGTGATCTATAAGCTGCTCAGTAATTGGTTCATTCGTGTGTGTGTCCAGAAACCTATTTACTTCACGATTTATTTGTTCAGTATCCGCTTTGCTAAAGATAAATTTTTCACTAATCACTGTTTTGGCTATTGGCGTTACGGTGTCAAAAGTTAGTATTATGGATAAATGATCGCTGCCAAGGTCCGGAATAACTTCGATATTGGTGAAGTTATTCCTGATATTTTGTGAGCAAAATATTAAATCCGGTGTTGTGTCTCTATTATTTTGCATTAAGAAAGTCGGTGGCGTGTTTATTTGTGTAATGTTCGAGCTTCGCAGTAGATTTCTAATTTGCATTCGTTTTTTGCGATCAGGATTGAAGTCGCTAAGGAGAATAACGTATTTGAATAGTTTGCTTTTAGTTAGTATCGTGGTTTCTATTGGGGGGCCATTATGAACATAGACTAGAATAATGTGTAGTCGGTCTTCAAGAAACGGGATAGATACATGTAGAGCGTTGTTCCGAGCATCGTTGATTTTGGGAGGATTATCTTTGCGCATGGGCGTGTCCGGGTGGAATTGAAAAATTGCTCCTCCTCTTGTGTTGCGATTAACCGTATTTCCGTGTTGTGTTATTGTGGTCCAATATCTATTATTGTTGTTAGTGTCCGGATTGTTCTTCGTTTCAACAAGTGCAGTACAGTTAATATCATTTTTCTCTATAATGTTCTTGATGAGGTAACTTTTATTTCGATAGCAATTTACGTTAGAGTATAGTATTTTAAGCGCCATTCTTTGCTGCAGCGCATGTCGCATTTGCAATGGACTCGGTTGGCGATGCTTCTTCCGGATTATCTAAGTCCACCATCAAGATATACATCCAATTCCCCGTGAAAACTACTATCGTATCTATATTGTATTCTCTGATGAACCTCGATTTCAGTTTTTGTATTAGCTCGGCTCTATTTGGTGATGACGGTTTGTTGATTTTTTGCGTGTAAACATTGATAATGAAGTCGTGGGTTGTAATTGGATCATGTATTCTGTTGTTTTTTTTTACTTTCGCGTCCAAATCTTTACTCTTTTTGTTAAGCAACTTTATTTACGTGTTTGGGATGCCTTCGATCGGTTTTTTTGGATGCTTCGGGCATTTTACTGACCATGCTACATGATCAGTCGTGTTGCAGGCGGTGCACTTCATTGGAAGAGTGGTCGAACACTTCTCCGTGCGGTGTTCACCATCGCATTCACTGCAACGGATGTTGTTAGGACAGTACTCTGTTATGTGAGTGAATTGTGAACATTTACCACATGGTTGCGGTAACGGTGAGGGCGGGGTGCTCGGTGACGCTCGGAAATGTTTACTCAGCAGATATAACCCTTCGTTCATAAGTTTATGGAATGCCTCGACATTCCCCGTGATAACTCTTATGAGCGTCGTCGGCTTGGACGTGGCCCGCGATATGATTCGTTTACAGAATCGGTGGGCAATGTTGTTATTGCTCAGCGCTTGACTTATTGTATTATCGTCGATCTCGTAGTCTACTTGTGTTATGACAGCTGCGAATGTCGCTGGCGGGGGCGCTCGAACGCGATCATTACTACGGGCAGTAGTCTCAGTGAAGTTGTCGATAATATTTTCGTGCTTGAACTTGTTTAGCATATCCATTAGACTTTCTTTTGGAGTGTTTGTTTTTATCAGGAAACCCTTTGATGTTTGCAGTACAATGTCTCTACTTTGCGGTGCTACTTTCCTCCATTGCTGAGCCATTTCGACTCGTGTCTTAATTTTGATCGCGTTGATGTAGAATAGAAACTTATGCGTTACCGTATCGTTTCTTTTTGTTGATTGGGTTTGGCTGTTGAACAAGGTGGATGCAGTGTGCGTGTTGGCTGACGTCCCAGCCTTCTGTACTCTCATTGTTCCTCGATATGTTGTTTTCTGTGACCCCCCTGATTGACTATCGGATGACACGCTGAGTTCTTCTTGTTTTTTCCTTTTCGGAGGTCTCCCTCTTGGTCTCTTCATGATAAAACCCTGGGACGTGGTGGAGTCCGTTGGTGGGTCTTCCCACTCGGAGTCGTCACCTTTCATTTCGTACACAAATTCTGATACGCTCAGATTCGTTCACCAATAGTTATACTGAGTGTATGATCGCAGATCGCTACGTAAACACGTCCGCACTCTCTCGAGTTTCGGACAAGACTCTAGACAACTAATATGTCGCGTTAATAATTATTAACAAGTATGGGAGTGCGGGTCACGGGACGATTTTGCGATAAATCGATTGTACGTGGTAAAAAGTAAGTTGTCTGTAAATTTGAAGCAAATCGTTCTCTGCGAAGTGTATCACGAAAGCACGGGGCCCTTGAGCCCTGTTTCGCACCTGATTTGGCTGCTAGGAACGGCTGCTAGCTTCAGCTGCATGAAAAAAGTAAAAATTCGTGGTTTATAATTTTGCATTAGTTAAAAAAAATTGTTTCGAAAGCTATGCTTGCAACCACCGTACATGGCGTTGTTGACACGGTAAAAATGATCGCAAGATCGAATCTTACGGTAATTTCTACAACTGCCCTCATCCCCTCGCGCTCCAAGAGCGGCTACTCGCATCCCCACGCGCGACGTAAAGCAGCGTTGGAGAGGGAATTTTTCTCGGCGTAAGGGGCAGTGGGCAAGCCCTCCAGCAGGTAGAAGGAAATTCAACTTATCTGATGGTGGCGGATTAGTCTGGCTCCCGAATATTGGAATTATCTGATCGTCCACTGTATATTGTAACGATTTTCCTAAGCGAAAGCCGTCACAATTTTCCCAAACACTCGGCCCGAGTCCACCGCCCACCACGGCCGAACGCAACGCGTAGGATAAATGCGAATTAGCTATAGCGCGATCCCCCTCCGTCCTCCCCGCCGCGCGAGACCCAGCAACACGACAACGCACGACGAGCCAGCACGAGTGAGAGAGCGCGCGGTAAAGCCGAGGGAGATAGAAGAGCCCGGCGAGGGGACGCGAAGTCCCCACGATTGTCTCGCCTCGCTCAGGTGACTCGCCACCACCGCCCGCCTCAGCCGTCTTACCTCGCACTGCCAAACTATATCGATCGGCGATCTACGGGCCTCCCGTCGCCATCTAACGCCACACCCGCCGGTGAGCCCAATTATCGACCAAAGCTGCGTTGCAAGCTCTCTCACTCGCCACCAGGACCCCCCGCGGCGCAAGGATCGAGAAGAAAGCGGAATCAGGTGAAAATTATTCACTCTTGGCCCGAGCGATATCCCGGGTGCACGTGTGCGAGTGTAATTTTTCTGTACGATTACCTTATAAGTCGAGTCACGAAATATCGATCCCATGGTTTTGTGTGAGACAATTATAAAGAGTGTAATAGTGTTTTCCCCTCCGTCCCGGCCCCGTTTTGGAAGAATTCAGCGAAAAATTGGCGTGATAAATCGCGAGAATAACTGTCCCGGAATCGGCACTCGCCCATGCAAGGTAGCGAGCACGTGGTGAGTGCTGTTAGCATAATTATCCAGTGAAATTCCCGAGCTTCCCCCGCATTGAAAATAACCCTCTCCCCGATTATTATTGCTCCGAAAAATTATTGTTAATAACCGCGATTAATTTGTGCGCCGAAAGCATCGGGATTCTCACCCTCCCCTGAGCCCTCTCCTCTCTCCCGCGACTAACCGGCCCACCGTAGTAGAGACGCATGTCACAGTACGAGTTTGGGTTTGTTTTGGTTTTCTTTTAGTTTTTTGTCACAAGCAACAGCGTTACGCCGACTCGTAACTGGCGCTCAAATCGGTATTTCATTTTGGTAGCATTTTTAGTTTGACAGTTTTTTGAGTGTGACAACCGCCCGGTTGCTCCCCCTTGCCCTGGGAATTATTCGCTCCCTTTCCCCTCCGACCTTTTGGTCGCCCGTGAGTCCCGTTTTCCCCGAATCGCCGCCATTTTCGCTCGCGTTGCCCCGCGTCCCCGATACCGTTTTTCTCCCTTTATTTGATCATTTCGCCGTGCCACGGAGAGCCGGATTATTATTGAAGTTTTCGATTATTATTATTTTTTACTCCCGACTGCCCGCAGGGCAAAAAGGCGGGAGTTATGCGTTTCACTGCGATCAGCTGATCGAGTTGATTTTCGTTGTCGCGAGTAATCTCGAGATAGACAAAACATTATTGAATGAAAATTGGCAGATCGATACTATGATCGATGGTGAATGCATGTCGACAAAAAAAACAAAGATTAAGGCTAAATTCAAATAAATACAGTAATTTTACGAAACACGCAGTACCGTCATATCGAATGAGACTGTTGCTGCGACCATCGACAACTTCGCAGCATAACCTGTGACCCGCTTCAGATGGTCGAATACGGTCTGCTATATCTTCGAAAAGAGCGTTTGAATATATTATATACAATGAACAATATTCAATGCTTAAAATGCTACTTCGCTTCTTGAAAAAAAATTAAACAAAATAAAAATAGACTCATGAAAGGAGTAATTTTTTTTTATTATAAGATGAGGATAAGGACTGACTCGATGACAAATAAAACGCAATTTATGACTTTGCATTACACCTGGCTTAGGTTCATTTGGCTCTTCGATAAACCAAGAACCTCTATTATAACTGTTTCTTTTTTTCTTTTTTTTTCCTTGCATATTTCAAACGGACTCGGTTTGTACATGACTCACAGAAAGAAAAGTATGCATATAAAAAAGGATGAATTGAAAAAAAATTGAGGATTTCAAAAAACTCCCGACTGCTAAAAACAGGCTCATGAATGAAAAAAGTATAAAATAACTTATAATAAATTATGGAGAATCACCCCCGATGTTCATTTACCAATCGACAACTTCTCTTATTTACACAATTTTTGTATAATTTTTAAAACTATTTTATATCAATTTTTTCGACTCCAGTTGGGAGACGTCTTTGAAATCATAAATGACTTATGTTACCACGTATAATAAATATTAGAGTGTTTAATTTAAATGTCGGAAGACGTCTCCCAACTGGAGTAAAAAAAATTAATATAAAATAGTTCCAAAAATATACAAAAATTGTGTAATTAAGAGAAGTTGCTGATTGGTAAATGGACATCGGGAGTAATTCTCCATAATTTATTATGAGTTATTTCATACTTTTTTTATTCCTGAGATTATTTTAGCAGTCGGGAGTTTTTGAAATTTCAAATTTTTTTTCATTTCATCCTTTTTTATTGCGTTATTCCTTTCTCGTATGATTATTTAGTTGGTGCGATTTAGTTTATTTTTCTTTCTTTATTTTCCCGCTTTATTTTTCTCAGTTATTATTTTTCTATTACATCGAGTCCTCCCGATTCATCATTATTATTGGATTATTTTGGTTTTCTTAATTTTTTCCCCGCATTTTCTTGTTTTTATTGTATCGAGCCATCCTGCATTTTCTCCTTTTTGTTAATTTAATTAGATATTACCGTATTTGCACTATCTTGATTTGACCCTTCCCCATCCCGGCGGTTATCGGTGTTTTAGAAAAAGCCGCATCACAATATATATTGTAATTAAACGGTGTTTTGCGCGGACGCGGGACGCTTTAATTCGCGCACTGATCTTTCATTTTTCTCTCTTTTTTTTTTTACTCGTGAATTCGAACTCTGGGCTACCTTCGTTTGTTAGGATGGGGAAACGTCAGAGTGCTCGCTGTTAATCATGTCCGAAGACGGTAACGCTTCTCATCACACGTTCAAGGATGATGGGAAGGATAGGGGTGATGTTGTGTTTTAAATAAAGGGAATCAAGGTATAGTTCAATACGTTTATTTCACAGTAAATGTAACTATACATCCGCAATGCGAGGGACATTGCTCAGAGAGCGAGACCGCGTCGGACGCTCGCCGTAACGCGACTGAGGCGTGCTCTCCGAGAGACACGCTGCTGACCAGTACGCGACACCCCTCCCCTGTAGATTTGATTTACTCTATCATAACAAAATTTGCCTCTTGGCCGATGCTTGAAAATATGATGGAAGAGAAAAAAATAATAGAAGTGAATGAAAATAATTTGAGGCAGAAAAAAATATAGAGAATAAAAATTCGACGTTTGGCAAAAACTTTACGAACGAGAAGGTTTTAAGTCTTTGTGTTTGAACTGTTTCTTCTGCGTAAGTTATAATTATGTTTTCTCTGTACATCGTTCGTCTTCACTGTCGGTCCATTTTCTTGTCTTGATTTTTCTTCTCGCACTTGGGGCTTCGGAACGAGTTGTAGATGGTCGATATGTCGCTTGTGTATATTACCAGTGAGCGTTTCTCGTACTTCGTAAGATAGAGGCCCCGTTTTCTTTTCTATCGTTGCCCTGGTCCATTTTGGACTCTCTTTTCTGTGTGTGCGCATTCGTACACCGTCTCCAATTTGCAGCAATCGAGCCCCTGCTGGCGTTTCTTTTGTAATTTTTGGACGCTGCGTGTGCCGAGGTGAAAGCGTATCTAAGGGGGTTCTCAGTTTTCTATTGAACATCATTTCCGCTGGTGAAATTCCCGTTGAAGTCGACGGCGTCGTATGTTGTTTTAATAGGAATCTGCTGATTCTTGTTTCCCAGTCGCCTTCCTTCAGGATTTTTAGCGACCGCTTAGTCGTTTGGACTGCGCGTTCGGCTTGCCCGTTTGAGGATGGATGGTATGGAGCAATAAAGATAAATTCGATGCCATTGATTTTGCAGAATTTCTGCATCTCCTCTGACCTGAATGACGTATCGTTGTCTGACACTATGGTTTCGGGGAGGCCAAACGAAGCGAAAAGTCGTCGAAGTTCGCGAATAACGTTGGTCGATGACGTTGAGGGGACGCGACATACTTCTGTCCATTTGGTATATGCATCCACGACGATTAGGAAAGTTTGACCTTGAAACGGACCTGCAAAGTCGATATGTAGCCGGATCCAAGGTTTCCCTGGGCTTTCCCATTTCTGTATCGGTGCTCTCGGCGGGTTTGACCGTGTTTCCTGGCATTGGTCGCAGTTTTTAATCATAATTTCGAGCTCTCTATCTATACCGGGCCACCATGCGTATGAGCGTGCGTACGCTTTCGTTGCGACGATTCCCGGATGGTTTGCGTGTAGAAATTTTAGTACGTCAGGTTGCAATTTTTTCGGAACGACTATTCTGGAGCCCCACAATAGACAATCATTTTCGATAGACATCTCGTTCCTTTTTGACCAGAAGGCGTGATGTTCCTTTTCAGCTTTTTCCGGCCATGCTGTGTTTAACCATAATTTTATGAGTTTGAGTGTTTCGTCTTTGTCGGTTTCGTCAGCGACTTCTTTTGCATGTATTGCATTTCGGGTCACTCCTTCAAGCATTAGGACGTCGCCGATTTTTATTTCCTCTTCAACCTCTTCGTCCAACGGTAATCTTGACAGGAAATCGGCGTTCCCATGTTTTTTTGCCGGCCGATAGCTTAATTTGCAGTTGTAAGCCGATAACGTTATCTTGTATCTTTTTAGTTTGGGTGAGACTTGAACGGTATTTTCATTTCTTGGCTCGAAGATTCCCAAAAGTGGCTGGTGATCTGTAATCAGAGCGAACGAACGTCCCGATAAATATTGATGAAAATGTGTTACTGCCTGTACCAGCGCCAGGGCTTCACGATCTATCTGAGCATATTTCCGTTGAGTTTTGTTTAGGGTTTTCGAAAAATATGCAATCGGTTTTTCCGTCTGGTCTGGTAATCTGTGAGCAAGCACGGCTCCTATTCCAATTGGTGAAGCATCGGCGGAGAGTACAATCGGTAATTTGTCGTCAAAATGAGTCAAAATTCCTGCTCCGATTAATTGGCTTTTTAATTTATCAAATGCTTTTTGTTCTTGTTCTCCCCATTCCCATTTTGAGTCTGCGTCTAAACGTCGGTGAAGTGGTTCAGCAATTGTTGCTCTATCTTTAATGAATCTCGCATAAAAATTTATTCCTCCCAAGAAAACTTGAAGTTCGCGCTTGTCTTTTGGAGCTTTCATGTTTTTTATAGCTTTTACCTTGTTTTCCATTGGCTGAATGCCCTCGGTAGAAATTTGATGCCCCAGGAAGTCCATAGATTTTACCCGGAATATTGATTTTTCGACGTTAACTCGAAGGTTCGATTGTTGTAAACGGCGCAGCACTTCTGTTAGTCGTATGTCGTGTTCCTCCAAGTCTCGTCCTTGTATTTTCACGTTATCTAGGTATATTTGTATACCAGGAATTCCTGATAATATCGTTGCCATGCATTTTTGAAAAATTCGTGGAGCTGCTGCAATACCATCTAGCAGACGGTTGACGTTGAATAGGCCTCCTGGCGTGCTGATCGTAAGAATTCTTGACGTTTCTTCATCAACGCGGAGTTGTTTATAAGCGTCGCGCAGATCCACTTGCGAAAAAAATTCTCCTCCGTTGAGTGTTGCCAATGCTTCCTCGACCGTTGGTAATGGATATTCAGATTCGCGAATTTCTGGGTTTACCGTCGTTTTGTAGTCTCCGACAACTCGTATCTTGCCGTTAGATTTTCTGACAAATAAAACGGGTGTTGCCCAGTCGGATTGGTCCACAGGTGTCAGCATCTTTTGATTAACCATCGACTGCAACGCATCCATCGCCGCCTCTTGTAGACCGTACGGTATTCTTCTGGCTTTAATAAATTTCGGATGAGCGTGTTCTTTCAACTCGATATGTATCGGTGTCCCTTTATGCCCGTCGAGAGTCTTCGATGTAAGAGACGGACATTTTTTTAGAATTTCCTTGTTATTCTCTTCGCACACACTGTGAATTCCAGTCATCGCTATGCCCAATTGCTCGAACCAATTTCTTCCGAGTAAGTTTGGTCCTAGAGTCTCGTTTGTCACTACAATTGGCAATATTTGTTCTTTATTACGATGACGCACGCTTACGTTGGTTACTCCGATTACATCAATTGGTTTTTTCCCGTATCCGTACAGTTTGACTCGCTTTTCTAGCCAGTTTGGTTCGTTTTCCGGCCAGATTTTCTTATAAGTTTGTTTGTTCATGAGTGATTGATGGGCTCCATTATCAACTTCGAATTTGCATGGTTTCGAATTAACGTGAATTTCTACAACGTATTCGTTATCCGTCTTCTTTCCTTGCATAGTTTGTACCGTAATGTTACATGCGTAAATATCGTCGTCGTCCGTATCATCGCTTGAAGTTTCTTCTATTCGATGGGCTCGCGTCGTTTTGTTTGTGACCGTCGACTGTTTCTCGATCGATCGCTGTTTAGCCTTGCAGACTCTATTTAAATGTCCGACCTTGTCGCAAAAGCTACATTTTTCGTTTTTATAAAAGCATTTGTCTTGAGTGTGATTTGTGTACCCGCAACGGTAACACGGATCGCGAGGTTGTTTTTGGTTTGCATTTTTTTTATTATTTGGCTTGAATGTTTTATTTTGCGATACATTTTGGATAACTTCTGCATCGGGCTGTTTAATTATTTTCTGTTGTTGTTCCGCCGATTCCGCACTACAAGCTGTTTTCAGGGCTTTATCTAGTGATAACCCATCTGGATTTGTTATTGTTACCGACTCCTCGTGTCGTCGGCATAAGTATCTTTGAAGTTCTTCGTTTCGTATTCCGGCTACGAACCGATCGCGCAGCATGATATTCATTGGTAATTTTCCATTAGGCCCTGAGAATTTACAATCTATCGCTAATTTCCTTATCTCGCGCACAAAATCTCTTAGCGATTCGTTTTCTTTTTGGTCTCGTTTGTGGAAATGAATTCGAGCTAAAAGTTCGTTTATGCTCTGTCCGAAATGCGATTTACATTTTTCGAGAATTTCTTCGTATGTAACATCTTTCGGAGCAGAAGGCGAGCAGAGAGACTTTATTATCGCGTAATTTTTCGTACCTATTGCCGTCAACAGCGTCGCCCGTTTCTTCGTATCATCCGTAATACCATTCGCTTCGAGATAGAATTCGACCTGTTCAATATAGTCGGCCCATGTTTGTTTTTCTGGCTCGAATTCGGTGAGTTTACCTATATTTGGTGCCATGACGTCAGCCGTTGGATTTTCGTTTGTCCCTGCTGTTGATTGTGTGAGCCCCGGAAATCTATCCTCTCGCTTTTTTTCTTTTATTGTCTTTGCTTGCACTTTAACAAATTCCGACAGGGTTTTTCGTAATTCGTCAATGTTCGCCGACGGGTCTATTTCGATATCATAATGTTCACAAATTTCAGTTAATGCCTCTTTCGTCTGTTCATAAATCCACGAAGTCTTTCCTGTTGCCACGTGCGCTTCGATTTCTGTCCACACTACACTCATCACTCGTTGCTATTTTATTTTTCGCTTTTCACAAAACTCTTTACGTGGTTCGTTTCATTCCTCGTCGCCATTTGTTGTGTTTTAAATAAAGGGAATCAAGGTATAGTTCAATACGTTTATTTCACAGTAAATGTAACTATACATCCGCAATGCGAGGGACATTGCTCAGAGAGCGAGACCGCGTCGGATGCTCGCCGTAACGCGACTGAGGCGTGCTCTCCGAGAGACACGCTGCTGACCAGTACGCGACAGGTGATTTTTTACAGACACTATAAATTACGCTCGTGTGTATTCGGTTTTTTCGGGCTCATCCCTATCTGCGGCTGAGGTGCGCGGGGATACGGAACGGCACGAACTTCTTAAATACGCGAGACCTAGCATTTGCGGAATTCTTCGCTATTTATTCTGTTGATCCTCTAGCTTGCTCTCACGCGAGGCTAAGCGACGCCTTAACCCTTTTTCTCAGATGCGTTTTCGATATTTTATTCCTCTCTTCCTACCTTTTAATCACGTTCAACGTTGGGGTACCGTTTACTAGTGGAGCTGGACTTGCTCAAGTACCAGTGATAAGATTCTTGATTGGTACGCGGTGAGTTAGGCTATCTCGAATGTGCAGAGTACTGAACGGAATATCAACGAGGAGAATGAGCTGTTCTCAGAGATGCAAGAAATGAAATCTATCGGACGCTACGCGGCGAGTTGCGCTATCTCGTATATGCAGAATCCTGATACAGTAAATTTCAGGGAGACGGGTCTCTTTCTCACGGAGTATCAGCAATATGCCAGCGATGTCTGGGGTTTGCCTCTACAAGGAGTGTAGGTGGGTTGTCGGAATAAAATATAATGAGACGAGTTTGCTGTTCCGTCGGCTTTTACATTCGTTGGGGCGTCGCGTCGGATCCTTGTAATTACGTCACTGATCGTATGATCGATGCCGTCGGTGCAACGGTTATTTTCCCTCATTCGGAGTCGCGGTTTTTGAGGCAACGGTTCTTTTTCGTTATTGCGTGCTGTCGTTCCTGTTTCCCCTTCTCGCGGGGTGTCTGTGTATGTCGCGCGCTGTGGGCTTATTCGTCGGTGCGTCTATTATTCTCGCCTTAATCTTATTAACGGTTGCCGCGTCTTATTTCGCGTGGTTATTCGCGCGTCCGATGTGAATGGGCGTGTTCGCGTGCTCGCTCGAGGTGCGCCTTGTCGCGGAGGCTCGCCTGGCCGGGCGTTCGTGTTTATTTGGCTAATTCTCACAACGTTTCTGCTCTCTTATTTTTCGTAACAGATATTTCGCGTTAATTCCTACCGGGTGGGGTCCCTGTTCCGTCACAATATATAGCGACTATAATTTAGAACACTTTTATCATGTAACGATGACTAGGCAACTTACTAAAGAAATTGAAGTAATTGCGTTCTGTAGAAAAATATAATTCACATCTCAATCAATTCAACGGAGTTGTCACAGATGAATAAAGTTAAATACTCGAAACTCCTTGACTCAATGCAGGACGCAACAGAACTCTTTATTCCAATGGGTTTATGCCCGAAGGTCACGCTCCAAGAGCGACAAAGAACGCTTCCACGTCTGTTCTTCTTCAGGAAGAAGGAGCTTCGAACTTGAGCGCGTTTGTCCTATGAGTCATAGACGAACCTGCCGTAATTTCCCATAAGTGCATTCTCTATATCACGCTGTCGCGTCTCAATATCATCACTGTCAAGAGAGTGTCTCTGTCGCATTCTCTATATCACGCTATCGCGTCTCGCGCGCGACCGCTCGGGAAGCGCCACGTGGCCTTCACCTCGCGCGTCTCGATACTCGTGCGCCCTCTCGTAGCGCGCGTTATTCAAAGTTTATTTGTGGCTTTATCACTCGGTCACGCTATGTGAGCTCGTCCTCGAGCTTGTTTTTTTTTTTTTTTTTTAGTTATCGAGTTCATAATCGGCTAATCGCGTCGGTTGGCGCGTAGCGCGTTTCGATTTTCGTATAGGGCTCGCAGGCACCTTTCGCTTCTCGCTCGTTTCGCTCACACTCATACTCGTCGTTACATTTACATTTACAGGAACTTTCGGTTGCATTATCACATTATTATTATTACTCGATACTCGAGTAGGTTCAGTCTTTTCACTTTTTTCCGTCGCTTCACGTTTTTCGTCGAATTCCGCTTCGATTTCACTCGAAATTGCGCGTTTTTCGCTCGTATCACTTCGTATGGCACTTTCACTTTCCGTAGCACTTACATTTTGTAATTCGCTCGCAGGCGTTTGTACGGGGCTCTTATGGACTACGTTTTTGTCGCTTTCGCTCTCGTTATCGTTCTCCGAGGGAGTATCAAGGTCATCCTCGCAATTTACTAATTCGTCGTCGCTCTCGGGGGATTCCGGCTCCCAGACCTTGAGATGACTCACGTGTGCGGTCGTCTCGTATTGACGCTCGTTATGTTCGATGTTTAAATCGCTCACGCGATATGTATCTCCCGGCAATTTTTGCGTAATTATCAGAGGACCTCGATACTTTTCGTTAAGTTTTGTGGATTCTCCCGTCGCGCTCGGTACGGGTTTCATCCACACAACGGTACCTATCTCTTAGTCTACGTTTTTCAATCGATTTATGTCGTATCGCGCTTTCATTTTGCCCTGTTCGATTTCGATTCGCGCTCTCGCCTGTTTTCGCAATTCGCGCGGTTCGCGATACGTACTCGTGTCGTCTCACGTTAGTTTTCGCGCTTCTCCCTCCCCTCGCCTCGGTACGTATCCGAATACTAGCTCGAAAGAGCTGAGACCCGTGCTCGCATTCTTCATTTCATTCGGATCGTTTTGAATTTTTCGTAGGCTCTTGTCCCATGTTTTTCTTTCGTTTTCGATCAAGTTACTCTGTATAGCCGGTATCAACGTCGCGTTTAGTCGTTCTACTTGCCCATTGGCTTGCGGATGTCGCGGGGAATTTACCGTGTGGCGGATACCGTGCTTTTGACAAAATTGCTCGAATACCTTTCAGGTAAAACTCGTCCCACGATCGGAAATGATTTTCACCGGTGCTCCGTAATCGCTCACAAATTCTTCGAGCACTCGCACGACGTTCAACGTCCTCGTGTCCTTGACCGCTCTAATGACCGCGAATTTCGACAGATTGTCGACAATTCCAAAAACATACTTGTTGCCACGCGTACTCGAAACGAATGGGCCCAAATGGTCCATGTGGATGATCGCGAATGGGCGATGCCCCGGCGGAATGGGATGCAGCTCCCGGCTTGCCTTCCCGGTCGCGATTTGCATGCGATGCACTGCAAACACGCTCGTATATGTTTCTTTAGATAGGCCTTCATTCTCGGGAAATAATAGTGTTCGCGAATTCTCGACACGGTTCTTTCGACGCCCTGATGGCTCTTCAGGTCATGGAAACGAATCGCGATACTCTTCCTCATAACATTCGGCACGACATACAGCGATCGGTCGTTACGACGCTTGTAAACAACTCCCCCCTCGAGCTCGAAGTCCGTTACCTGACTTTGCTCGTGTTTCGTACGCTCGCTTCTTAGAACTATCGGCCGCTTCGACGGGCGCGCGGCTCAGCGCGTCGACATGGGCTAACATTGTGCCTGGCCGATGAATTATCTTATAATCATATTCGCTTAATTGGTCAGTCCATCGTATCATTTGTGGGTTGAACGTTTTCTGTGTACTCAAATAGCTTAATGCTTGACAGTCCGATACTACCGTAAAGGCTATGTTCGCGAGCATTGGACGGAGCCTCGAGACGGCCCATACGATAGCGAGCAATTCGAGTTTGCTGCTATCGTAATTTTTTTCAGGCTCACTCGTTCGTCGGCTGATAGCATAGACTAGTCTCATTCTAGATATATAGACTAGTCACTAGGGTTGAAGAGCTGCAGTACGGGATGCTCCGTTAATTTCGATTTTAATTCGTCGAATGCTCGTTGTTCGCTTTCTCCCCAAATAAATGGTACGCTGGACTTTAACAAATTATATAACGGCTCCGCGACTTGCGCGTACCCTATCACAAATTTTCGAAAGAAGCTAGTGAGTCCCGTCCATCGACGCACATCGTGTGCGTTTTTCGGAGTCGGAAACTCCCGAATCGCTTTGACTTTACTCTCCCCCGGTTCAATTCCGCGTTCGGTGATCTCGTGTCCGAGATACGATACCCGTTTGTGCAAGAATTTACACTTCGCGAGCTTGATAGTGAGTCCCGCTCCTTTTAGTGCGTCGAATACTAGTCGAAGCTTCAGTTGCAAGTCCGCCCAATTTTTGCCTGGGATTAATATATCGTCGAGGTAGTATAGAACGACATTGTCTCGCAAGGGGCCGAGTGCCTTGTGCATGGCCTTTGAAAAGTAAGCAGGGCCGTTCATGAGGCAAAAGATCATGCGAGTAAACTCGGCGGTTTCTTCCGATGTTA
Source organism: Ischnus inquisitorius (assembly GCA_963924025.1). Taxonomy (NCBI): domain Eukaryota; kingdom Metazoa; phylum Arthropoda; class Insecta; order Hymenoptera; family Ichneumonidae; genus Ischnus; species Ischnus inquisitorius. The sequence continues at coordinate 14,221,836 of OZ001253.1, read as the reverse complement.
TGATTGCGGTCTTTTCGCGGGATTCTTTTGTTAACGGTATTTGCAAATAGCCGTGGGCTAGGTCTAGCACGATAAATAGCGAACTATCCGGAATTTGCGCCAAGTGTTCGTCGATGTTCGGAAGGGGAAAGTGAACGCGCTCGATGATCGAGTTCAACTTTTGGAAGTCTACGCATAACCTCGACTCCCCTGTCTAGAAGTACGGGACTCGCGTACGCGGACTGAGTGTCCGTAATTATTCCCGCTTCTCGTCATTCTTGTAATATTTGTTTAATTTCGTAATATTCATATTTCATTCTTGTAATATTTGTCAAGTTCGTTTTCCGTCGCGCGGTACGGCTTACTAAAAACCGACGATGACGATTCCGTTATCTTAATGTCCATCGTGACATTATTCGCACACCCAAGGTCATGCAGGCCCGTAGAAATGCACTCTCGATATTCATAAACTAACCTATGAACCTCTCGGACGACGTCGTCGGGCTGCTCCTCTCCGATGTCGACGTTCTCGATGGCGATTTCGTCGATCTCCGCCGTGGATTTCTCGGTCATGAGAACCCGTGAGATCTCTCCCCGTACCGTCGGATGTCCTCGCTCGACGGTTCGCTCGTTCGTGCCCATCTTGACAACAGGGACCTCGTAGTTCTCCTCGTCGTCCATGATGTTAATGAAGCTGACAGACCGCGGTGGCAGCACGACATTCTGCGTTGCCGTGGCCGCACTCGCGATTGGCTCGATCCCAATCGGAAGCTCGTTGTTTCGTCGAAACGTGAGCGTCTCGTCGATTTTATGGTATTCGATATATGGCTGATCCTTGAAGGATCGACCGATAATCGCGTCGACCGGTTAAGCGTCGTCAGGCACCACGCGGAATACCACCTCAAGAACCTCGGCTCCGTCGATCTCCACCCGCGTAAAAAAAAAGAATATAGGATTGATTCTCGCCGAGTATCTAGCCGAGTAACTCGGCGTATCTCGCTGAGTATATCGCCGAGTATCGCGCGGTATCTCGCCGAGTAATTCGCCGAGAACAGTGCACTATGCTCAGACCAATATTCTTTTGGCAGCCTCTGAGAAGCTCGGTGAACCGTTCCCAGATTCTTACCGCGATTATCGTGAAAGGCTCTGAGGAGCTTGGGGAACCGTTCCCAGCTTCCTACGGCGATTGTTGTAAAACCCATTGGGAAGCTTGGGGAACCGTTCCCAGCTTTTTACCGCGATTGTTGTAAAACCCATTGGGACGCTTGGGGAACCGTTCCCAGCTTCTTACCGCGATCGTTGTAAAACCCATTGTGAAGCGTGGAGAACCGTTTCCAGCTTCCTGACGCGATTGTCAGGAAACCCATTGGGAAGCTTGGTGAACCTTTTCCACCTTCCTACCGCCATTGTCGTGCAACCCATTGAGAAGATTGGAGAACCGTTTCCAGTATCCTACCACGATTGTCGTGACATCCATTGAGAAGCTTGGAGATCCATACCCAACTTTTTACCGCGATAATTATGAAACCATGTGTAAATGAAAGAAGAAGAAAAAGTAAATTTTGACGAATGGAAGGAAAAAATGAAAAACGAAGAAATATGCTTAAACACAATTTTTTCCGGCGGATATGAGTTCCTCGAGCAAAGTTAGGCGCTATCCATCATTGGCGGTTGAATTTCATTTAAGGTCCCAAAAATATTGTGGCGCACTAGAAAAATCTTGGATAGACAGATGAAAAAATATATGTGAGATATGTCCAATACTTTCTAATATTTTTGGGATTCACTCCAATTTTGACCGCCAATAACGTACCGTAGCATTTAACTTTGCTCGGGGAATGCATATCTGCCGAAAAAAATTGGCTTCGAGCATTTTCCTTCGTTTTTCAAATTGCCCTCCCATTTTTCGAAGTCTACTTTTTGTTATTCTTTCATTTACACATACTTTCACGACAATCGCGGTAAGAAGCTGGATACGGTTCTCCAATCTTTTCAGACGCTTTCACGACAATCGCGGTAAGAAGCTGCGAACGGTTCTCCAAACTTCTCAGATGCTTTCGTAACAAACGCGGTTAGAATCTGGGAACGGTCCTCCAAGCTTCTCAGACGCTTTCACGACAATCGCGGTAGGAAGTTTAGACAGGTTCTCCAAGCTTCTCAATGGTGTTATGCCGCGAGAAGGGCATATTCAAAACTTGAACGACAAATCGAAGAGTCAAAATATTCGCATAGAATATTTCGAGCGTCAACCAACTTCGAGCGATTAGAAGCGAGCAGCGAACTCACAAGAATTTGCAAACGAAGCAAAGGCGAATAAACTCGCACTCCGATGCACGTAGGAGCGAAAAGTGCGAACGCATACGAAAGTGCGAGCGCAGCAAGAGGCAATCGCCGGGCTCTTCCGCGATCGCAAAAATGCGAATATTTCGATTCACAGTCCCTGACTGCGAATCGAATATTAATCAGTCTAATTCCATTGATCAAACTGCGAGGTTGTCCTCCGAAGGGACAACCTAGACTCTGCTTTATAGTCACTTGTAAGCTCATCTGCGATTACCGCTCTTTTAAAATAATAAACTTGTAATCATTCAACCTTTATTTTCGGTGTTGGAATTCCAATTCCTATCGACAGAAGAGATCCCGAATAAACTTATTTACGTGTTTCCCTCGATTTCGCATCGAGGCAAGCACAACATTGGTGGCAGCGGTGCGATCTGTCACATCGAACAAAATAGAATAAAATAAAATCAGTTGATTACAAGTCGGGAAAATTTTGGTAAATTTTCAATTCGGTAGTTTTACGCGCGCAGGACGCCGTTAACGCGTAATACCAAATTACAGTGAGTGCACTGGGACTAGTGACAAGTGCGCACGGCGAGCCAAGTACGTGCGAGACCCCTTTAACACGCGGACGTTGACGTGGGTGAAATTCGTCCCAGCACGCAGAAGCTGTCGTACGAATAAACGAGATCAACAGTCAAGCTGTTAAGGGATATCATCGCCATCAAGGATCGACGACGGAATTGCCGGCAAGGGTCCAACGGAGGGTAACATCGTCGAAGGAACGACAAGAGGGGCACCGTCATCAAGGATCGGCGAGGGACATCGACGTCAAGGATCATCAAGGGCCACAGAATGCAGTTCATCGTACTGTGAATGGCGGGAAAAATATTTAGTTACATTGTAACTAAAGCCAGTTAGCGTAGGGTTAGGGTATTAACCCGGTAAAAGTCTCTGATGAGTGAAAGGGCGAATAGGGAAGTTGACCCTCCACCATTGCGTAGAGCGAGAACTTTAGAGTCAGTCTTGCCAGCCCAGGGAGTAAGCGTAGCTGAAGGCGTACAGAACGCGCTCTTGGACATTACCACAAGGGCACGGCAAAGTTTAGGGCAGTCGCTGACGCGCCAGTTCGTGAACATACAACGACAGAGTTCGTACGATTCAATTGACTCTATAGATTATAGCTTGTTTTAACCTCGCGCGACAGCCATGTCAGCAGGAGATCGTCAGGTTTCAGACGCATTAGTCAATGCGGAAATAGCCCGAATGAGGGAGACGATACGGCAACTTCGCGACAAGAGCTTGAATCTCGTTCGGGAACAAAACCTCTCACGAGCAGAATCGCCTGGCGAGGCTGCCGGCGGGCCACCTCTGTACGTACAACGGGAACGTGCGACGGGAAGAGAGGACCAAGGCAGTAGCAGGCAAGCCGAAGGGCAGGGGACAATTAGAAGGGCCGCCAGTGCGGGACTGAACGGTATTGAAGAAAATAGGCAATGGGAACTCCCGAGACAGAGTAACGCGAACAAGGCACGAGCACATTATCTTACCAACGAATACAGAAGTCGCGAAGAGCGACTCGGCGCTCGAGCGAACGAAATACAGCAACAAATCGAACAGGTCGAAACGATGCTAGGTAGATTAGGGCGTGACGTGAGGTCATATAACCGACGTTGTTCAATAGAGGAACACAGGGACGCCGATAATTTGAGCTTGGATTTAGCTTTTGGAAATATCTAACGTTTCAACGGGAATGATCCCGACGAGCTTGATGGATTTATACGGTCTTGCGAAATCGTGTTTCCTAGAGTAAATCCGCGAAATTATGAAGTATTGCTAGAATTGGTAATGGCGAGCAAGCTCGAAGGGCGAGCGACTCGCGAAATGAAACACAAAACGGTATATACACTCTCGGATTTAAAAACTGAGCTCGAAGGCTTGTACGGAAAACGTAAATCCTTGGCAGCCTTGCAGTACGAGTTCAGCACTCTTAAGCAAGGGCATGACGAGCCGGTAAGCACGTACGCCACCCGGACTGAGAAATTAACGGTCGAGATAATAGAGAAACTCTGCGAAGGAATAGATTCGAACGGAGCGCATTACATTGAACAAGCGCAAAGAAAAAGCGCGCAAATGTCATTTGAAAATGGGTTAAAAGACGAGCTGCGGATGCTCGTGCGCGCGAGAAATTATCGTACGCTTCACGAGTCTGTGGTGGGAGCCACAGAAATTGAAGGAATGACGCGAGGTAACAATCAGCACGAAAAGCATGGAAAACCCGCTCCTCGGCGTTCATCAATGAACGGGGGAACCGGGAAATGTTTCACGTGTGGAATCCCAGGGCACAGGGCAAAGGACTGCCGACGAGGCTCGGGACGACAAAGCCATCCAGGCGGAGAGAAAAAGGTCGGACAAGTCGAAGTAATATGTTGGTATTGCGATAAAAAGGGACACTACAAGAGCAAGTGCAAGAAGAGAATTAGCGACGTGAAGGAAAAAAAGGAAGAACAACAAAAGGCACCAGAAAAGGAAGAGAAACCCGTTAAAACTCTCGGGATGTTAGAAATAAATATGGTCACGGTCGCCAAGAAAATCGTAGATATCCAGGAAAACGGGGGCAAAGTGACCAGAAAAACTCTGAGTATGCTGGGCGATGTAAAAGGGCAATCGACGAGTGAAACCATCTCACGTAATCGCAGAACATTACATGTCAACAGCCTCGAGAAATCCGAAGAAAATGACGCAAGCAATGACTTCCACATCAAAGCAGAAGAGTCCAAGGAAAAAATAATGACCCTGAAAGCCGATACCGGGGCACAATGCAGCCTCGTGAGGAAGGGAATCCTAAAACCAGATACCACGATCTCGAATGAAATCATCGCCGTCGAAGGAGTAGAAGGTAAAAGAATTAACACGCTCTGCATGGCCGAGCTGACACTCGTCGTCCCAGCAGTAAAAATAAAGCATTGGTTTCACGTAGTGTCGGATGACATACCTCTAAGCACAGACGGTATATTAGGCATGGAATTTATAAAAAAGCATAACGTGGATATACTTGGAGGGAAAATAATTAAAATATATGGACACGATATGCCATTAATTGAAGCACCTCGTGTACTGAAATTACCACCGAGAAGCGAGACGTTGGTACACGCGAAAACAGCAAGCAAGAAAGTCGGACTTGTGGAGAAACAAAAACTCGGAGACGAAGTCATAATCGGATCCAGTATCACACCACCGAAAGGAAGTAGCTGTGTTATAAGTGTTATAAACACGAGCAAAACAGAGGCAGAGGTGAGTCGACCGACGGTGACACTCGAGCCGCTAGCGTCAGCAGGCTCGCGCGACGTAGCGCCGGTCAGGGTAATGAAAGTGAATATGATCTGCAGGAATGACTCGACAACGCGTATAAAGCGAATGCACGAAGTGATAGACTACGAGCATTTAAATGACGAGGAAAGAAATTCGCTACGAGAAATTTGCGAGGACTTTAACGATATCTTTCACCTGGAGGGAGATAAACTCCCATGCACGGATCAAGTCGAACACGAGATCCCTCTGAAAGATGAAATACGACCAATAAAAGTCAACCCGTATCGACTACCGGAGGCCCACAAGCGTGAAGTGACCGAGCAAGCCGAAAAGATGCTAAAAGAGGGAATTATAAGGCCAAGTCGAAGTCAGTGGAACGCACCACTGTTTGTCGTGGCGAAAAAACCCGATGCATATGGAAAGGTAAAAATACGTGTCGTGGTGGACTTTCGAAAATAAAATGAAGCCACCGTAGGAGATTCGTACCCACTGCCTAATATTTCAGAAATATTAGACCAGTTGGGAAAAGCAATGTATTTTACTACCCTCGACCTCGCATCTGGTTTTCATCAGATCCCGATGAAAGAAGAAGATAAGCGAAAACAGTATTCTCCACGCCGCAAGGACATTTTGATTATAATCGAATGCCATTCGGTCTAAAAAATGCGCCACCGACATTCCAAAGACTAATGAATACCGTATTAGTTGGAATACAAGGGACGAAATGCTTCGTGTATCTCGACGATATCGTCGTAACTGGCGCAACGCTCAAAGAGCACAATCAACGCTTGCGGGTAATATTCACCCGCCTGGGAGAAGCTAAATTGTCGATCCAGCCGGGGAAGTGTCACTTTCTGCGAAAAGAGACACAATACTTAGGACACGTGATCTCAGACGAAGGAATAAAACCAGATCCAAAGAAAACGGAAGCAGTAAGAAACTTCCCGATACCAAAAAAGGTCAAGGATGTACAGTCCTTCCTAGGATTAGCAGGATATTACAGGAGATTCATCGAAAATTTCGCACAAATAGCGAAACCACTCACACAACTCACCAAAAAGGACAGCGAGTTTGAGTGGTCGGAACATCACGAAACAGCTTTCGAACAATTAAAAACAGCGCTCACAACAGCGCCGATACTGCAATATCCAGATTTCACACGGCCGTCCGTGATAACGACGGATGCTTCAAACAAAGCAATAGGGGCGATACTATCGCAAGGAAAAATCGGAGAGGATCTGCCGATATGCTATGCTAGCCGAACGTTGAATAAAGCTGAATTAAATTATTCAAAGACCGAAAAAGAATTGCTTGCCATCGTATGGGCAGTGGCACAATTTCGACCGTACGTATACGGAATCAAATTCACGGTAGTCACGGACCACAAACCGTCGACTTGGCTATTCAACGTGAAGGACCCTGGTTCAAGATTGATGAAATGGAAAATAAAACTCTCGGAGCACAAATCTACCGTCGAACACAAGGCAGGAAATAAGAACACAAATGCAGACGCACTCAGTCGCATATGTGCATTAACGCGAGCGCAAGCAAAAGCGCAAGAACAGCCGAACAAAGACAGTGACCAAGAGAGTGACGAAGACGACGATAGCGATGAAAGCTACGCAGAAACAATAAAAGGAACAGAGCCATGCGTAGAAGAAGAAGAGAAAGAAACTGAAACAACGAACGAAACGGCAAAGGCGAAGAAAAGTAAAACACCAATCGCCTTTACGTTGCTGAGTCATGGCACTGGTCATACTACGAGGAGCAGCGGGAGAAAGAGACAAGGGATACGAGATACAAACCTTCAACACGGCACCAGGAATCTACTACGAGGGAATCGGAACTTTAACCGAGTACAAAGCTACATGGAGACTCGCAATTCGAATGGATCTAGCACCCATAGCAGTGCGAGAAGGACAAATAAAGCACCACCTCGAAAGAGTGCTACAGAGATGCGAACAAGAAACCGAAACTGACGACCTGTGCACCGCACTCACCGATTCGATTGTGCGAATGATGCAGAAAATCGATGACGGAATGGAAACGGTAAGAGACGTAGCAAGCGCAAAACACAATCGGAATCGTAGAGGATTGATAAACGGATTAGGATCAATAATAAAATCCATCACGGGAAACATGGATGCCGAGGGTGCCGAAAAAATTTACAATGAAATCGGAGCCATTCCTTCGAACCAGAGAACACTGAAGGACAGCATGAAAAAACAATTGCAGATTGTAGACTCGACCCTGAAAATTTTTAACGATACAGTAAGCGACCTTCAGACAAACGACAGAATACTACAGAACCTAGTGACAAAAATAGGAAATAGCCTCACCGACAAAGTAGACGAATTGACAAAACGACAGCAACTAGACGAATGTATAAACGCGATAGGCTCAATAAGAAATACCATACACGCAGACGTCAACGAACTAGTGTGGTTACTAGCCGAAATATCAACCGGGAAAATAGGACCTGCCGTCCTTCCACCGCGAAAACTAGCACATTATTTAACAGATGCACTACCACATCTACCGACAGGGTATTCGTTCCCGATGACATTAGAACGAGGAACGGCTTCCAGCTTGCTGCGACTTGCTGACACGAAAGCCTTCAGCGAAGAAAAAATGATAGTATTAATATTAGAGATACCACTAATCGGACAGCAAACGTACACCATAAACAAGGCATACCCTATACCGACGAGAGCCAACGACAACACATACTATTACCTAGATACCGCCGAAGATCTAGTAATCTTAGACCAGGAGAATGGAAATTATATCCGCATGTCAAGCATGGAATTAAAGACCTGCAAAAGAATTGCATCATCATACATTTGTAGCCCGAAACATCCAACGATACCGCTCACCGGCGAAGCACCGTGCGAAGTGCTGACATATGCAAAAATCGAAACTCAGAACGGACTAAACTGCCCAAAGCGAATAATGAATTTAACCCACACGATGCTCATAACGATGCAACAACCGGGCAGATGGCTATATGTAACACCGAGCGACGAACAGATAGGTATAGTTTGCGATAACCAGATAGAGAAACACGAAACCTTGCGAGGATCAGGTATACTGGCTTTAGTAGGGAAGTGTAGCATAACCGCCAAAGACTTCAGAATCAATACCGCGGAAAAAATAAAACAAAGTGTTCACGAAAGTTATCTACCGCCTTATGATCTCACGTTGTCAAACGTAGACAAAAAGGCAAAAGCGCGAGTGAACACTGATAGTGAAAGTGAAAAATTCAAATTACGAAATGTGCTACGAAATCCAGAGGAATTAAAGAATCTCGGAGCAAGTATACGAGAAATCGAAATAGACTTGGATAAAGACTTTAAGACAAGTGGACAATATTATCATAATTTAGGAATATACTCATTAAGTACGATAGCACCGCTAGCGTTGACCGCCTATATAACAGCGAAATGTATAAAACGCCGACGAAGTCAGGAAGCCACGCCGAAGCTGCAACCTGACTCCGTAGAGATACCGTTGGAACCGATAATACGCCGAGTTCCAACAAGACAAATCCAAAACAAACGCGTACGCTTCGCGTAACTAGACCAACGATAAGGGAATAATTATAAATAAAAGGACTAAATCTATAAAAGGGAATACAGGGATTAAACTTAGAAATAAGTCAAATTTCGGATAAACAAATGAACGAACCAGATGAGAAGAAACTTGAGTCCAAGGTTTCTTCTTCTTAAGGGGGGAGGGATGTTATGCCGCGAGAAGAGCATATTCAAAACTTGAACGACAAATCGAAGAGTCAAAATATTCGCATAGAATATTTCGAGCGTCAACCAACTTCGAGCGATTAGAAGCGAGCAGCGAACTCGCAAGAATTTGCAAACGAAGCAAAGGCGAATAAACTCGCACTCCGATGCACGTAGCAGCGAAAAGTGCAAACGCATACGGAAGTGCGAGCGCAGCAAGAGGCAACCGCCGGGCTCTTCCGCGATCGCAAAAATGCGAATATTTCGATTCACAGTCCCTGACTGCGAATCGAATATTAATCAGTCTAATTCCATCGATCAAACTGCGAGGTTGTCCTCCGAAGGGACAACCTAGACTCCACTTTATAGTCACTTGTAAACTCATCTGTAATTACCGCTCTTTTAAAATGATAAACTTGTAATCATTTAACCTTTATTTTCGGTGTTGGAATTCCAATTCCTATCGACAGAAGAGATCCCGAATAAACTTATTTACGTGTTTCCCTCGATTTCGCATCGAGGCAAGCACAACAATGGGTTTCAAAACAATTGCTGTGAGAACTGGGAACGGCTCTCCAAGCTTTTCAGAGGCTGCTAAGAGAATATTGACCTGAGCACAGTACACTATTCTCGGCGAATTACTCGGCGAGATACGGCGTGATACTCGGCGATATACTCGGCGGGATACGCAGAGTTACTCGGCGAGAATCAATCCCATATTTTTTTTTTACGCGGGTAGCGTCGAGGCCACTTAGGTTAGAGTTTATAGCAGAGACCAATAAAAGATTTTCATAGAGTAGATTTGGATTACCGATAATTCCACGGGGAATGCCCATCCGTCGGAGTTCAACGCCAAACTGGTCGCGACCTGTAGCGCGCACCGTTTTTCTTACGCGCATCGCCTCATGCACAAAATCTGTTACGTTGGAACCCTTTATCGGCGCATGGTTGATTGAAATCACGCCCGCCTCGTCCCATGTTAACCTGTGGCCAGCGCTGTCGTGAAGATGTTTCAACAACTCCGCCGCCTGCTTTTTATATGTTTTCGGTACGGTTGCTGAAATGTTCTCATCGCTAACACCTAACTACTATTTTTTCCCGATCATTTCCCGTGGCTTGTATGGACCCGTCGCCTACGGGGTCGGAAAGTTTTTCGGGATCCCCAGGATTTGCTACAATTTTGGGACTGCGTTCCGCATCAGCAAAAAATTGATAACGTTGTAGCACTTGTGGATAGAGCTTCCATTTTTCACGCTGATTCGAAGGTGTTACCGAGCGAAGTATATCATCCATTTCGGCATCGAGTCTGCTGAGTGTGTTACCGGGCGTCTGGATTCGAGTGATTCGCGCGTTTGCATGTGTTGCGCTTTCTCAATAGCCTCTTGAGGTACTAAAACCATTTTTTTCGCGTGCAACATCGTGTCAGTTACGTGCGAAAACGTTTGACAGCACCGTGCCTAGCATAGGCAGTAGAAGCGGTAATAGGAAACCGCTCCCTTTTTGTACAATCACGCGCTTCTTAGTTTTCCAGCTACCTGCTTTATTCACAAGTCGCCTTAAAATTTTTTTATGCTTAGCTAGACGTAGTCTTTCACATTTTTTTAAGGGAACTGTACCATTTGAAGTGTTCAAGACACATTCGCAGATAGATCTGACGCCATTTTTATCTATCGAGCGTAATAGCAAGGTGCGTTGCTGTTTATCCAGATGATAGATGGCATTCAGTGGAATCACGTTTTTTTTCCCAATAGAAGATACAGCCGTTGTTGATGGAGCCATAGCCAAGAACCGAATGGTGATTATGTAGTCTGTGGCGTTGATTTATACTTTGACTAGCGAGCGCCACTACCTCGCTTTGGTACATAAACGAAATTATGAGCGTCATCCGGGAATATACATGTACGAAACCGGCAATTGTCAGGAGTCGACTGTTTGAGGTCGAGAAGTAGATACCCGTGTGGTCTCGCTGTTGCATCATGATAGGCATCTTGTAAAAATTTCACATCTTTCGGATATATCTGACGAGCCAGATGTGCGATCTGAGCGCGATCGCGCGGATTTTTGAAAACGACAATATAATTTGTATTCAGCGAGATATCACGCTGGCCGCGGCCTTGGTGGAAGATATTTTGAGTAATAAAGATCTGTGAAAAACTACATTTTTTTAAAAAGTTAAAAATGTACGCCAAGTACATAAATGATACAAAAATATCTTGTTCTAAGAAACTGCCTTCAAAAAAATATCCAAAATAAGAGGTAAATCACGCGAGCCAAGTTACAACAAATATTTTTGAATATCCAATATCAATTTCAATGATTAAAAAATTGTACAACTGAAAAATAAAATTAAAAAAATACTTGGCACGTCCCTCGAATACAAATGAAACGCTTCATGCATAAAAGAAAGGACGTACCAAGTATTTTTTTAATTTGATTTTTCAGTTATACAATTTTTTAATCATTAACATTGACATTGGATATTCAAAAATATTTGTTGAAACTTGGCTCGCCCGATTTACCTCTTATTTTGGATATTTTTTTGAAGGCAGTTTCTTAGAACAAGATATTTTTGTATCATTTATGTACTTGGCGTACATTTCTTACTTTAAAAAAAAAAAGAAGTTTTTCACAGATTTCACTCATTTTTGAAAAACAACGTGAAAACTAAAATTGGGATTTCTTAAATCAAATCAATAATAGTAATTACTTTCTTAGTTCCAATTATTTATTGATTTTATTTTCTTTATTGTAATTATTATTATTATTTTCTTTCTTTAAATTAAAACAACTATAATATCAGTTTTCTCAGTAAGACTCAAGCAACGGAGGATCGGTGTGGTCATTCTTGAAGCATCGCAAGGTGATTGCGAATAAATTCACATATCGTAGCAGGGTTCATCACATTATCACAAAAATCTTTGATTCTCTTATGGATAGAACTGTCACACATCTCCAGTCGTCTTGGCGGAAACGCCTCTCACTTTGGCTCTCGCAACGAGACAACGATACCGTCCGTTCCAACAATTCTCTCGACGAGAGAATTCTGCCATCCGTTTCTTCAATTTTCATGACCGGGAGAAAAGAAAATTCTTCATCATATTCTTCGGTGCTCTTCGAAGAAGCTCTGAGAAATATGAAAAAATTTTCTCGTCCGGAGAAGTGGCGCCAAAAATGATAGAATTCTTTCGCCGCGAGAACCGAACGAAGCGCTGGCGGAGTTGACTTATCATGAAAGTCAATCAAAGAATCCTGTGTCATTCCTCCCAAGATAACCGGAGAATGAGTTATGAAATTTTTTTGATAAAGCGATAATATTATTTTCTTCATACTATGACAAACCTGCCGGGGAATCTTGATTCTACGGTTTGTAGCGCTTGAAGAACACAATCACACCGATCTTCGCCAAGAAGATTCTCTCGATCTTGTGAGAAACAGAGAAACTCAAACACTGAGAAAAAAAAAACTGAAAAACAATATTTTTCTTCATCTTTGAAACTTGATTCATAATATTTTTCTTGATTTTAGTTTTTTATTGGAGGTTATTTCATTTGCCTGTTATCACGAATTACATTAACAATCGAATCGAGACGAACGAGACGAGACGAGAAAACACTTTTTTTAAATCGTTTTCAATCATCAATTTTTTCACTTATTTATTTATTTAAACCCGCTTCTCTTGCTTAGATTACGTCGGCCGGCTGTCACCAGCACTCGACACGGCCCATGGGCCGAGCGAACACCGAACACGCACGAAGCGCCGCAATTTCACAATCTTCCGCGATGCCCGATGCTCCGCGATGCCCGACCCGTTGTAGATGAGAATCAGAAAGGCGTATCTTTTACTATTCGACACGTAAAACGGTGCGCAATCCTGCCTTTCTGTTTCTCATCTACACATGTAGATGAGAAGCAGAAGGACGTATATCCATGGCCGTAACCCGTTAAATGATAGGAGAGGATGCCCATCTGTTTCTCATCTACACATTTTTTCTTTCAAGTATCGCTGATCGGATACCTTTTGGGTCACGGCCTCGATATCTCAGCAACGACTGCATCGATCGAATCGCAACTAGGCGCATTCGAAAGCTGGTGGCCGAATTATATCATGAAAGACTTGCCAAAAATTTGATTTAAAGTTAATCTTTCGAGAATCATCGACCGAAAGTTTCACTTACGGCATATTCGCGTATACTAAGAAGCGGCAGCGTCTCGGCCAGCCACGTACAAAAAAAATAAAATTTTATGTACTTGGCGTCGAGACGCTACCGCGTCTCTTGATGTTACTTATATTTTTGTGGTGACTCCCCTTTGTGAATAAATCTACAATCTCGCCGTTTAAAGATTCGCGCATTAAGGGGACTGAGGCACCTAAATAATGATTTTTTTTTTTCATTTTTGTTCCGCTTGATTATGAATGTGAAAGCAAGCAGGACTCCATCCACATAAAATACATATACGTAACTACTTTTTTTAATCTTTTTGGAGCCATTCAGCGGATGGTATCGCTGTGAGACCAAATTGTAAAAAAATCACTTGTCGCAGCTTTCGGGCCACAAAAGTCAACGGATCTTGGCATTTGAGGTCTCATTTTGTTCGCACCGATAGTCATTCCGGTCCGAATGTGGGATTTTTTTTACATGCTCTCCGGATGGACCGACAAGCTATAATGTGAGAAAAAAATAATGTTTTTTGGTTTCTGGGCAAAAACAGGTAACGACAACTTGACTTTACCTCGCATCCTAAATTCCCACATACGGACCGGAATGACTGCTGTTGTGAACAAAATGAGACGTCAAACGCCAAGATCTGTTGACTCGTCTGGTCCGAAAGCTGCGACAAGCGAAGAGAAATATACTTGTCGGGAAATGAATTTTAAAGTTTGATGAAAGGAATCAACTTTAGTGACTCGAAAAAAAAAATAGCTTTGTCGCATGAAAATCTAAATTTTTATTTTCATTGACACAAAAAAAATTATTTACTTCACCAACAAATTATTTTATCACAAAAAAAATTCGTAAAAATAATTAGTAAAAAAAACTGTCGCGGCGAATGACGTTTAATGAAAAGATATCGAGAAATTCGGAAAAAATACTATCGCGCCTTTGACGTTTCAAAAATAGGTTAGCGATTCAAGATTTGGTGCATTTCGACACTGTCACGGCACAAATATTATTTTCTCTATTTCACTGACAAATATAGTATCTATGAAATTTATTCACAAAAACTATAACCACTGCGCACATAAATAGTTGCAATTTTTCGGATGCCGGCTTTTACGCGTTTGACACATCGAGTAAAAAAAATCATGGCTGCCGCGAGATGTCGGCGCCGACACCCGTCGGCGGACTCGACGGAGCGCGGTAACGGCGGTGATCTAACTCGCATAGATTGGAAGTAACGACCGCAGGGTCGGTAAATCGTTACCGACCAACCGCATTTTCATAAAACACAACAAATTTCCCGGGAACCCAACTTTTTCTCTTTATGAAAATGATCCGTTTATTGTTACTGAGTGCTTATCAATTTTTTCAGAAATTTAAATTGAGTTAGATTTTTTTTTTTATTGTTGAAAACCATGAAATTCAAAGTGCATTTCAAAACCTGAAAAAATGCATACACATTAAAAAAAATGAACGAATCATTTTTATAAAAAAAAAAGATGGCTTGCCAGAAAATTTGTTTAACTATTTTTTTTTTCATGAATTTGTTAATAACATTTTGGAATTATAATTGTGCAAAATTAATCTTTTAAGTACCTTCAATATGCACGATTTATTTCAGATTTTTATACCATCGAGAAAACACAATTTTTCAATAATTCACGCAATAATTGTTTGTTAACTTACTAAAATGCTTCTAACTTTGGTAATTTTTAGAATTTCGGTCTGAAATTTGGTGTATAGGTAGTATACATTATGTACTTTTAAAAAAATCGATTTTTTCAAATTTTTAGGTGACTCAGCCCCCTTAAGTCGTCAATTATTAAGAGTTTTGGACGGTGGTCACCAGCAATGTCCGAGTTTCGGGGCAAACCCTCCAAAAATTTAACTCCTTGCCATAATCTTTATAACCGTCTTGCCACTCTGAATAATAGAATAGTATTCGAGCAAACTTAACATCGGCCATGCAAGAAATATGCTTCAGAATTTTTTTTACAAAGACGGTTTTCCCGCATCCTGTTGGACCGGCTATAATCGAAGTCCATGGATGTTTCCAGCGCGGATCCATAGTGGTTAGTGAGAGGATGACCGGAATACACGGATATTAAATACTCTGATTCAAAAATTCTTATCTTAGTTTTTATTTAAAAAAATTATTTTATTACTTGAGAAAATTATTTTTATATTACATATGAAAAAATATAACTTCGTTTCTTATCACGACAAAATATCGGCATACCCGCCGAATTCTAAACTTATGTATAATATTTCTGCAGCCCCCTCGCTAGACAGCTGTGAAAGAGATGATTCTGAAACATGAGCAAAAGGCAAAATAAATTTTTATTATTATCGAATACGTTTTCTTTAGAGTAGGGTATCTCCCCGCCGCCGCCGCCACCGCCGCCGCGTACGCCGTTACTTGGCTTATGCACCGCGAAAGTACATACGAAACAAGCTAATAGCGTATGTAGTACGGGTCTTAGACTGTGAATTAGCTAATATTTAGTGTAATCGAGTGAGCTCATCATCGCCCGCGTAAAAAAAAAGAATATGGGATTGATTCTCGCCGAGTATCTCGCCGAGTGACTCGGTGTATCTCGCCGAGTATATCCCCGAGTATCGCGCCGAGTGACTCGGTGTATCTCGCCGAGTATATCCCCGAGTATCGCGCCGTATCTCGCCGAGTAGTTCGCCGAGAATAGTTCACTGTACTCAGGCCAATATTCTTTTGACAGCCTCCGAGAAGCCCGAAGAACCGTTCCCAGCTTCTTACCGCGATTGTCGTGAAAGCCTCTGAGGAGCTTGGGGAACCGTTCCCAGGTTCCGACCGCGATTGTTGTAAAACCCATTGGGAAGCTTGGAGAACCGTCCCCAGCGTCTTACCGCGATTGTCGCGAAACCCATTGAGAAGCTTGGGAAACTGTTCCCAGCTTCTTACCGCGATTGTCGTGAAAGCCTCTGAGAAGCTTGGAGAACCAAACCCAGCTGTTTACTGCGGTAATTATGAAACCATGGGTAAATGCAAGAAGAAGGAAAAGTAAATTTCGACAAATGGAAGGAAAAAATGAATAACGCAGAAATATGCTTAAAAACCATTTTTTCCGGCGGATATGAGTTCCTCGAGCAAAGTGAGGCGCTATAATCCATCATTGGCGGTTGAATTTCGTTTAAGGTCCCAAAAATATTGTGGTGCACTGGGAAAATCTTGGATAGACAAATAAAAAGATATATGTGAGATATATCCAATACTTTCCAATAATTTTGGGATTGACTTCAATTTTGACCGCCAATGACATACAGTAGCAATTAACTTTGCTCGGGGAATTCATATCTGCCGAAAAAAATTGGTTTCGAGCATTTTTCTTCGTTTTTCAAATTTTCCTTCCATTTGTCAAAATCTACTTTTTGTTATTCTTTCATTTACACATGCTTTCACGACAATCGCGGTAAGAAGCTGGAAACGGTGCTCCAAGCTTCTCAGACGCTTTCACGACAATCGCGGTAAGAAGCTGCGAGCGGTTCTCCAAACTTCTCAGACGCTTTCGTAACAAACGCGGTTAGAATCTGGGAACGGTCCTCCAAGCTCCTCAGACGCTTTCACAACAATCGCGGTAGGAAGTTTGGACAGGTTCTCCAAGCTTCTTAATGGGTTTCACGACAATCGCGCTGAGAACCTGGGAACGGCTCTCCAAGCTTCTCAGAGGCTGCCAAGAGAATATTGGCCTAAGCACAGTGCACTATTCTCGGCGAATTACTCGGCGAGATAGGGCGTGATACTCGGCGATATACTCGGCGAGATGTGCCGAGTTACTCGGCGAGAATCAATCCCATATTCTTTTTTTTTTTGCGGGTCCTTGTAGAATATATGTATTTTACTCACTCTGAATTTCGGGTCGTACACAGATAAACGTTTAAACTAATAATGAAAAATGGCGTTGTTGCGCTCGAGTTTCTTGCGAGTCGCCGGGTCGCGTTTCAGCCCGGATTGTCGCGGCTTCGCGAAGCGCGTGTTTTCGTTGTTATCGCGTCCGTTCTCGTCTCGATTCACCGATTCACCGTTCGTTGCGAAAAAGTATCGCACGAAAAATCACTTTGTTCGCATTTTTTTAATTTCCGATGCGCTCGGTTGGAGCGCACTGCCGAACCTTCGTAACCTCGAAATCTTCGATTGTCCCCGCAGCTTTCCCCCCCTCAAGAGACGGTATCGGCGGGCTCGGAGAACGGGGATAATGGGCTCATTTTTCGGAGTATCAAGAGACGCGGTAGCGTCTCGACGCCGGGATTTTAATCCGCGAAACGAAGAACGGTGCAATTGCTCGAAGTAGCCCTTGCGCTATAGACGAGTTAATCGAGAACTTTGATCGAAAAAATAACGATCCGCTAACTTTTCGTGCAATAAACTCGGTTTAAGAGAAATTAATCTGGATTAAAACATTTCTATTGTGAGGAGGGAAAATTGATATTGATTGGTATTGATATCGAAGAGGGAAAATTGATAACAAACTTGTAGGGAAATTGTTAAAATCGATTTTTCGGACTTGCTAGTTGTATATTCCCCCTTGAACAATGACTTCATCCATTACAATACATTGAAAAAAATGATCATCTTATGTTGCATATGTTCTATTTTTCTATATTCCCATTTTTTTTTTAATCTTGAATAATGTTTAAAAAATATGATTCGGGAGCAAAAAAAAAACAAGTACGTTGCGATAAAAACCTTAATCATTCTAGTACGCGATTTCGCTGTTAAAATTCACCAAACTATGGGCCGTAGCGCTTTTTCGCGAATCGATTTCGTGAAACTTTCGAACAATCAATCATCGACTCTTTTGCGCAAAGCGCTGCTCGTCTTTTTCGGTCCTAGCCAGTGTTAATTATTGTGACACGAGTTTGATCGAAGATCCTCAACTGATGGACCGTGGTGGCGATATGGCCGCTAACAAACCGATGATCGATGCGAGAAACCTCGCACAGACGAATTTCAAGCCGAGCATCCTAGGCGCGAGACGCCCCAAAACGTCCGACGATGGAAGAGAACTTTCCAGATCCTAAGCCGCGCTGCGCCCCTTGCGATAGGAATAAAAAATCTCCGGATCAAACGATTGCAATGGTAAGTACGTAATTCGATTATTATTTCAACTGTTATGAATCTAACGCCGAGAAAAAAATTCGATTTGCAGGTGCACATCTTCCCGGATGTTTTTACAAATTTGGTAGCGACGTTACGATGCAGCAGCAGGCTGTTTGTCATTTGCACGTTCCGTATCACGCGAATATCTTCACGTGCAACATATATGGCGACGTTAAATTCGCTAAGTAGAAAGTCTGCAGTCTGTACCTGTGGCGAAAACACCAGATCGGTTAGTACCGTTGTAACGATGAAAATTAATCCTATCTTGCGACGGAACTTAAACGATTTTTTTTCACCCTGTTTATTGCTGAGTACCTTTAAAAAAAAATGATATGTTTGTTTTCCAGATGTCGATCTGTTCTCTTGCAAAATTTTGAGTGTCCCGGTTGCGTCACGTGATTCAAGCAATCGTCGCAGTTGCGAAATCATCGCGTTATGCATCTCGACCGTAAAACTTCGGCCATACCGCGTTGGTACACGTCGAAAACTTGAGATCTGTTCGGCAAAACTTACGCCCATTCGAAGTGTCTCAAGAATCACATATGGGCGGTGCATTCTAAGCTCAGACGGTACGTTTGCAACGTTTGCGACTATTCGAGCGCCCGTAAAGCCGTGCTCCAGATGCATCTACGACAACACACCGGCGACAAGTCGTTCAATTGCGAACTCTGCGATTACAAGATCGGCGATCACAATTCTCTTCGTCGTCACATGATGAGGCCGGTACGGTTAGATTCATTGATTTTGAGCACTTAACGGGATAAAAATTAAAAAATACATCAATCATAAAACATCATTCCGAATACTCGCATGAGATTAGTAATACGATTTTTTTTATTAAAAAAAAAAAAAATCAGTTTTCTGTCGGAAATCGCCAAAACTTTCCTCTCTCAAACCGACGGATGTAACAAATATGAATAAAATTCTTTTAGCTAACTGAAATTTTTTTATGGTATATTAAATAATTTCTATTCTATTCTAATTAACAGGCGTCAGACCCTACAAATGTCCGCACTATCCATACTCGGCAATACAGAGCAACAGTTACAAAAATCATCTTCGATCAAAGCAGCCCCTTCTGTCTGAAGTCTTCTACTTCTACTCTTCTACCGAAGTCTGAGAAACGTATTCTACTTGCGATTTGCGCGCGTTCAAGACAGTGAAGAACGAGAGTTACTTGCAGCACGTTGGAGATCATCAGAAAATGCCGTTCAAAACGATCGAGCCGAAAAAACGATGTACAATGTCGAGTCCCGTACATTATCAATATTCGTAAGAATTGAAAAAAGTTCCGATAATATTAGACTTTCGTAGTTTATCTTGGAACAAAAAAACATCCAGTTTCGATTTTCATAAAAAATAAAATGAATATAATGTATAATATAGATATATATATTATATATATAATATATATAATAAAATGAATATAATGAATAAAAAAAATGTATTACGAAGGAACGACTTAACGAAGAAAAAACTGTGTACCAAAAAAAATAATGTTGCATCACCAGGTACAGTGGAACTTGCTTTCGGCGTCTAGTATGGTCGCCGACGCCAAAGAGGGAAATGAGCAAGCATTGCGAATCTACACACCGTAGAAGGACATCAAGGACAATTATCGAGAATTCGGTGCGCCGGACGAGTTTAACGGGATTGGTCACGTTTCCGATCGATTTCTTGAAGCATTGCCAAGTTATTAACGACGTCAAATTCGGCGGCAAAGATCTTCTACAGGAACACGACCGGCATGTACGTTGTTTCGACGACGGCAATGAGAGACCTTAACGTTTCCCGGGAAATGGACGCGGAGAACTTTGACCGTCTTGTGTTAATTGTGCGAAGCATCGCTATCGTTCGACCGCACAATCTCGCTAAATTTGCGGAACAACACGCAACGAAGCCGTTTGACAAGAGCACCAGAGAGTGTTGCTCGCTCTCATCGTTCTACGACAATCTTTTGTTCTTTTTTTTCTTGATTCTAACAATTTTTTTAAACTCGCGCACGTGCTTCACGACTTTATCGTAGGGATTTCCTGTCCCAGCGGCCGGGTGTTTTTTTGTATTTTTTTTAGTCGCTTTTCATTCGTCTCTACGGTAAACGTTTGGCACAAAATGACCGGTTACTTTTTTTAAATCGTTTTACATTGATCATCGTTTATCTTGCATTTTTTTGATAACGTGAATCAGTAGAATCCAATAAGACAATTTATTTATCGATTCTTGAAATAATCGAAAACACGCCCGGAAATTTTGCACACGAGAAATTGTTCTTCACAATCTTAAGAAAAAAGTTATAAGTTTCCGAAGGGAACCTTAATCGAGCCTAAAACGTACAAAAAAGAATCTTACTTTGCGTTAAAAAATTAAAAAAAAGCAATAGAACGCAAAATTCCGATTCATTGGCCACGTTCTCAAAGCACACATTCGATCGAACGCGAAACATACAGAAACGGAAGTAAAACAAAGTAAAGAGACAAAAAGAGAGGATAAAAAATTACAAATATATCAAGATATTAGTTAAAAAAATGAAAGAAAGAATGGAAAAAGGATTCTCGCGCGCCTGGGCCGATTCGACGCGATGAATAAATTCATTCTTAGTGTCAACCGTCCGTCTAAGTCTAACCGTCTTATGTAAGAAATTCGTGTGAATTTCGCAAGGCATTCAGAACAGATTGTATGTTTCAATCACTTGCTTCATGAAGTTGGCAGCTGGATACTTGTTTTATGCTTTTCACCTTTTTAGTGAGATTACCGGCAACATTATTACTGACACACAGATCGAAGAATCTTAGCCACTACTTTCTTTTACGCCTCGATTTATCTACGTCTGTAAAACGGTTTAAATTGAAAAATGATAGAAGAATAGATGTAATGATAATTAAGAAAAAGCGATCATAGTAGACTATATTTAAGGACACTGTGTAATGTTTTATAGTATCACACTTAACCCTTAGTGTGCATGCGGGGTCAGGCTGACCCCACATTTTTTTTTACCTGAATATCATTCACACGTAAGGGTCCCCGATATTATATATCTTATATTAAGGAACCGACATCCCCCCCTAAAAGTGGGGAGTATAGCCGGTCGAGTTACTGCGTCAGTTCAATCGTAGCAGCTGTACGAAGTACACGTGGGGTCAAGTTGACCCCAGTGTGCACAGTTAAGGTGTTTTGTGAATTTTCTTTTCATCTAAATTTCATCATCTTCCACTACAGGTAAGTAAATGTTAACGTGAAATATGTCTAGCATTTTTTTTTTTTCAATCTAATATAAGTTGTATATAGATATGCCGTATAATTTACGACAGCGGAGCGTTGCGGCCGCGCTTCTGGAGAAGGAGCCGGAAAATAATGATTTTGGCGGAGCATCAAGCGATGAAGATGATTTCGTCGAAGACATGTCAGAAGAGGAGACTGATAGATCAACTAGCGAAATATCAGATAGCGAAGCTGTTCAACAATCGGCGCGGAGACGAGAACCATCACATCGGCGCGGAGAAGGGCCATCACAGCAAGCGCGGGGAAGACCTACATCGACTTTGAGAATGAAAAACGGGTATCCGGAGAAGCATCGAAATGATATTGGCTACTGATCCAGTACCGATTCCGGAGATCGCACGTCCAACATTCGAAAAAAGAGTTCGATGCAGTCTCTGTACTCGATCCATGGACCACAAGACGAAATTAAAATGTCCTTCTTGCTGTCGACCGATGTGCGATGACCATCACGCATATTTATGTATCGATTGCGGCGCAACAGAATGAAATTTTTTATATTTAAGAATATTTTCAATAAAAAATAAACATATTTTTTTTTTCATAAATAAAACCGATTTAAGAATATCGAAAAATGGCCAACTTCAACTTTCAAAATAAATATACTTTTTAAAACGGTTGCAAAGCGGACTTTATTTTCGTTAAAGCATGAACCCTTATCTGTAAAACCCAAAGAGATTTTTTTTCAAAACTCAAAATTGAAATTTTTACACGATTTTTAAAAGAAACAGTCCTTTTTTTGCGTACCATCAACTTTGACCACGTTTTTGAATTACTATAAATGGTTTTTTTGGAAATCTAACTTCACGGTCTTAAAGTTCGATCGATTCACTGCAAAAATTGTCTCAATCTTTTTTTCCGAAAAATGCATAGTTACCGAGATATTCGAGGTCAAAAATGACCTGGGGTCAATTTGACCCCACGTGCACGGAATGATTCGCTGTGAAGGTGTGCACTGTGATTTTCCGTTTGTTTTGTACGAATTTATTTCTTGATTATGTTTCCGACCGCGCGCGGTTCGGCTCGGGACGGCCGATACTTCTTTTCTAATTTTGTTTCTATTTATTTTGTTTTTATGGTAGCCTCAGATTGTTTGTCTCATGGGTCGTACTGACGCGAGAATTCCACAGTCATCATCAGCTATCCATAAATTTGCTCTATCCTGAGAAACTAGATTTTGTTTTATTGTTTTAATTCGGATTGTAATTTCGATCCGAGAGTCGACTTGTTTTTCTTTTCTGTTCGGAGTTTACTTTCGGCTTGCTACGGATATCGGCGGGCGCATTGTCCGGGGCTATCCGTGCGTATTTACTTTTTTTTTTAGTCTCGAGACTTTTGCACGTGTTTGCTAGACTCGAGACGGATTCTCTCTCTCTCAGCGGCGGCTGCGTTGCTCGGGGCTTGGGAGAGAGAGCGCGATCTCCTTTCGTTGCGGCGGCAGCGATGCGCGGGGCAAGGCAAGAGATATTTTGACTGCTTCTCGCGACTCTCGTATCGGTGTTAATACCTTACACCCGTAGTGGTGTTTCTTGGAGAACAGGTGTCTCGTTTGACGATCTAAGACGCGTCACACCTATTGTTCTGAAACCGGCTTTGAAAAGAGGCTAGATCGCATTTAAATGCCCGAATAGTGTCGTGTGCTAACTTATTCGGCAAATTGAAAAAAAATGAGATGGTCCACGATCAGATCATTGAATCATCATGCTCGTGGAACCAAATTCGTCAATGCCTGTCTTCGTGATCTGAAGACAGCGCATGTAATATCAAAAAAAATCCTTAAATACTAGAGTACGACGCGAATCCTACGAATCGACACTTTCGGAGTACCGATGGACGTTAGACTTTTAGAGTTCGCGGCGAGGCCTGAGCTATGCCTAGAGAATATCTCACCAAGCGACAACGCTATGTTGTGGGCTTAGGTGAGCTATTTTGCCGTTAATAGGAGAAATTTGTATAAAAATTGCTAAGTGCTGAGCACGGTATGTTTCGTGAGAATTATAATGGGTAAATGAGTTTGTTTGCTAGCGAGGCGCTCGCTTTTATATTCTTTCCCCCTCTCTCTTTCCATGACGTCATGAGTCATGCGATTCGTGACGTCATGTAACGGTTACTTGTTCTTAATTGCCGTTTGTCTTTTGACTCGTAACGGTGGCGACGTCCTAAGTCGTCTCCCCGTTCGTCCTGCTGAGATGTCGGGGCGGATACTCGGTCGGCCGGTGTTACGCCTACTTGGTTGCGTAACACGTTTGTTTTAGGGCCTTGCCAACGGCTGTTTTCGCTTACGCGTCTTGGCGACCGAGTTCCAACGTTCACTCGCTCTTATCGCGCTCCCGCTAGGGTGGGGGTGAAACGTCCCGTCACAACTAAGGGTTAATAAATACAACATCCCTTGGTTTTCAATGCAAGAATGGGGGATCAAGCCAAATCCCATATTCAGATCGCAATATGACTTACCCATATGACTTCCCTCTACGCTGTAACGAACTGGATTCGGTTTTGCAAGCTACTCAATAGATTTCACGCAATCGCGGTAGGAAGCTGGGAACGGTTTCCCAAGCTTCTCAATGGGTAATACGACAATCGCGGTAAGAAGCTGGGAACTGTTTCCCAAGCTTCTCAATGGGTAACACGACAATCGTGGTAAGACGCTGGGAACTGTTCCCCAAGCTTCTCAATGGGTTACACGACAATCGCGGTAGGAAGCTGGGAACTGTTTCCCAAGCTTCTCAATGGGTTATTCGACAATCGCGGTAAGAAGCTGGGAACTGTTTCCCAAGCTTCGAAATGGGTAACACGACAATCGTGGTAAGAAGCTGGGAACTGTTTCCCAAGCTTCTCAATGGGTTACACGACAATCGCGGTAGGAAGCTGGGAACTGTTTCCCAAGCTTCTCAGAGGTTTTCACGACAATCGCGGTAAGAAGCTGGGAACGGTTCCTCAAGCTTCTCAGAGGCTTTCACGACAATTGCGGTAAGAAGCCGGGAACGGTTCCCCAAGCTTCTCAGAGGCTTTCACGACAATCGCGGTAAGAAGCCGGGAACGGTTCCCCAAGCTTCTCAGAGGCTTTTACGACAATCGCGGGAGGCAGCTGGATTCGTTTCTCCGAGCTTCTCAGAGGCTTTTACGACAATCGCGGGAAGCAGCTAGGTTCGTTTTTCCGGGCTTCTCAGAGGCTTACATGACAATCGCGGTAAGTAGCTAGGTTCTTTTCTTCGAGCTTCTCCGAGGCTTTCACGACAATCGCGGTAAGTAGCTAGGTTCTTTTCTTCGAGCTTCTCCGAGGCTTTCACGACAATCGCGGTAAGAAGCTGTGAACGGTTTCCCAAGGTTCTTAATGGGTTACACGACAATCGCGGTAGGAAGCTGGGAACGGTTTCCCAAGCTTCTCAATGGGTTACAAGACAATCACGGTAGGAAGCTGGGAACGGTTTCCCAAGCTTCTCAACGGGTTTTCACGACAATCGCGGTAGAAAGCTGGGAAAGCTTCCCGAAGCTTCTCAGCGACTGCCAAAAGAATATTGGCCTGAGCACAGTGCACTATTCTCGGCGAATTACTCGGCGAGATACGGCACGATATACTCGGCGAGATACGCCGAGTTATTCGGCGATATACTCGGCGAGATACGCCGAGTTACTCAGCGAGAATCAATCCCATATTCTTTTTTTTTACGCGGGCATGCTTTTTTCGGGACGGTCACGTTGTTCTCTGGAACTCGTACCACATATACCCGGTGCCTGAAATTAAAAGGTATTTTTAACCAAATTTACAGGGTGTACAGAATATACCAAATTTACGACTACTGCTACTGCTACTACTACTACTACTACTAGTGTTACTTATTCTATGTACCCGTACGGTAACGAATCGTAGTCACCCCATCGTCGCCTTTTGAGGAGGACGGGCTTGCACGTTTTCTTTGCGGGCCTCATGACAACCTGATGATAAGCGTCTCGTCTTATGGAGTTGAAATTTACGGTTATACTTGTACCAGGTTCGCGAATAAGTCTGCAGAGAGATTCAAAGTTGATCTTCTGTCCATTTTTATAATTTGGACCAATGCCTTTAACTTTGCATAAAGCTATTTCTCTACCGTCGGGGGTTTGTACCATATATTTGTAAAATTTAGGCCCCCCTGAGACGAAGCGCTTAATAAAACTATCACGACCATAGTCGCATAGTTCATCGGTCATGTCGCCGAGGAGATTTCCAAATGGAGGCTTATACGTTGTAAAGAAAATCGTCACCTTAAATTTCAAATTCAAATTGACGAGAGATCGATATCGATCTACGGGCAACGAAATTATCGATCGATCGAACTTTGCTCTCGATTGTGCGTACGGGACGCTCGCGCATGAGGAACTCTCGAAATAATGACGTGAGAGAATTCGACGAAGACTCTGCCTCTTTGCCCCTGGAGACGTCGTGCGAGAAGGACGCTTCACTGACCACACTTTTCGGACTCTTCTCCTCATCGGTTCGGACTAGCAGCGTGCCTGCGTCTCACGTCCGAAGCCCGGTTTGGCCAGCCGCGGCACACAATATTTCATCGAGGAGAGTATCGACTGACGAACGCACCGCGAGATCGAGAAAAGACTGCGAGCCCCAGGGATCCCGCAAAGAGCCACCGAGGAGATACTCCGAGTACCGAGATATGTATATTTATTATTTAAAATCAATTGTTCGATCGATGTGATCCTATAAAAAGGCAAATAGGGAAATTCACTTTCCTCTCGAAGACGTTGTCTATCTTGTCATATTTGAGTTGTTGGTGTGAGTGTATGGAGGGTGATTTGAATGTGTGTGTGATTTATTGTTTTGCTCATAATCGAGCGAGAACGCTGAGCATTGAGGCAAGCTACTGACTTTGTGGATAATACTGTGGAATTTTAACGTATGTAAATTATGAGAGTTGGAGGAGGTTTTTCTTTTGAGTAACGTTAGTTGTGATCGAGCGTGAGAACGAAATTGTCCTCCGAATTTTATCATGTATCTGTTTTCTGAATAATAAGCTTTTTGTTTGAGGATATATCCACTAAATAAATTGTGATATTTTACAACGTGTTATCATCTACGCCGCTATCAATATATTGTGACGAGGCACTGCGAGCCTCGCAGCCTCGTGCTAGCGTGTCGGTTGTAGATAGGGACCGCTGCTCGAGCCAAAGGTCGATGCGAGAGATACAAAAGGCCGAGTAACTGCCGTGCGCGAAAATTATATCATTCCAGAGGATATTCGGCAACCCCGTGGCAAAAGGAGATGGCAACAGCGTGAGGTAGGCGCACGCCGTGTTATTCTCTCCTTTGATTTTTACGCTGAGCGAGAGACGGATCTCTCGCCGCGTGGTAGAATTTTCTCGTGCCGAGTTCCTCGGCCGTGCCGGCTTCCCCGGTAAACACGGCTATTCCTATCGTTAAGATTATGTTCGCGTAGAGTTAAGAGGCGATGTATTTTCCGCGCTTAAGATCCGCGTAACGAAGACGATTATTAATTATAATTGCATTTATTGTTCACTTTATTCGGTCAAGTAGCATTGATTATTATTATTGTTCTACAAATTCACCTGTTTTGAGTCAAATATATTCTTTTGATTATTTTGTTCATTTGCAAGATTTGTGTTGATTATTTTGTAATTAGGCTCGACCCGAACTGCACCCATAATTTTTCGAGAATTATAAAGGACAAGGTAAGAAAGTATCAAACCCTGGTAGTGGGGTACGAATTCACTACCTGGCGCCTAACGGACATTCAAGAGGATCCCCTTTCGCCGAGTCGAAAGGACGAAAGAAAACTACGGGCGTCATTATTTGTTGGACGTTTTGGTGACCCCGAGCCGAGTTTCCGACGGCTCGGAGTGGCCCGTCACAATAATTGGCGCCCAACGTGGGGCCACGAGCGTTAATTATTCGGAAAAATCAGAATAATTACTTAAACCATTTCGCGGTAAAATCGTGTGGAACGTTCGCGAAATAAGAGCTACTCTTGACGAAGGACATTTAGTGTTGCGTGACCGAGTCGAGAGCCGCGCGAGTGACCGCGACGTAAACATTCGAGGACCTCGAAGACGAAAACACGCCGCGTAGACACCGCGCTGAGCCGTCTCAGAGAAGCGAAATATTTAACGTTACGAAAATTTTCGCCGGTGAATATTATACTCAACCGCCGAGATGACTCGTGTGTCACAGTATAGGAATTGAAAACGATCGTATGCGGAGGACTGTCTTGAGACTTCTCGACGCCGCGTGCGAAACGTGGATACGATATAGAGCTCGAGCTTCGAGTCTCGCGCGCGGAAAGTAAACAAAGTCCCGCGTGGCTCGTACTAATCGAAGCTCGCTCGACGAACGCGAGTGACCGTGACAATAGATCCGAAGAAAATATCTCGAAACGGTTATTCTCGAAATTGAACGTTCGTGAAATTGAAACAAAATAGTCGCGTTGAGATAAAAATACTTCCGCGAGTATTGATTAAATCGCAATTTTATAATAAAATCAAATTTTGCGAGTTTAAATTATTTTCCGGTAAATCGGTTTAACGAGTGTCGATAATGGCGGAAGCTACAGAAACCGATGGAACACCGCGTAAACACACCGACGCGGAGGATGACGATATGAATTCGTCGAGCGAACAAGTTGGATCGCGCGGATGGAAGCGACGCTTCATGGATTCGCTGAAATGGATGGATACCGCACCGGACAGCGTAATACAGAGCCTGTTCAATGCCGAGGGCGTAAACGCTGACGGAACGTCGAGCGAGATCTGCGATCGATACGCGCGACTCAAACTCCGCGAAGATGGTGACAACGGGGTAACGTGGACCACCGCAGACGACGGACAAAACAAATCGTCGAAGGGAGCTATCCCGAAGTCACCACGCGTGACTGATGATACGGGAATCGCCACAATGATCGACACTGACAATACAGAGGTTGGCAGGACAAGCGTCGGTAAACACGTTGTACGGCCGAGCCTCGAGGATACCCGGTTGGATCCCGAGTTTCAAGAATTCAACGAGCGCAGCGTTCACGTGACGATGCGACGCGGCAAGGCCCCGCGAAAAGCCACGGAGGGCGATCCAGGGGGGATGCCTACCGTCGCAAAGACACGTGAGCCGTCACGCCGACCAAAGGAAACCAAGCCGACACATCGCGAAATTGGGACGCAAACCGATGGAGAGACCGGAACGGATGACGACAGACGCGTAAGAAAATCACCGCCGAAGCGAACGGACAAAAATCACGACCGTAATCAGCGCAGAGCGACGGTACGATCCGAGCGAGATCAAGAGGAAGATACGCAGTCGGAGACATCGTCATCTGAATCTAGCGAGGGTGATGAGGCCGAGCGGGACACTCGAAAAGCGGGACAACCCACACCTCGCTCTTCACCAAGAAACGAGCAGCGCACACGACCACGTGAGGTGGAAGACCAACGTGGAGAGCGCGCTCGGAACGACGATCGTCGGGGTTCGCGACGTGACATCTCGTACGATCGACAGCGATCGCTGCGTAAGAGGGACGTCGTCGAAACGGCGAGAAGATTTAATCTAAAATTCACAGGCACCGAGAAGGATCTCGAGTGCGAGGAATTTTTGCGACGCTTGCAGCAGAAAATGGACACGACGGGAATTCGAAAATCTGAACGATTAATCGTGCTTCCCGAGATATTCCAAGATCGAGGCGAACAATGGTATCGCGCATACTACCGATCGTGGCAGTCGTGGCGAGATTTTCTACGAGATTTTCGCCAATGGAATACGGCTGATTCGGAGCAAAAAGATTTTCGTGAAGATATTCGCAGGCGAACGCAAGGCCCAGATGAGGATGCAAAGAATTATCTCATCTGCATGAAAGGGTTATATGAGCGACTGGCTGAGCCTGAGTCGGAGAGAACTCAACTCGATCAGGCGTATGCTGGCTTGAGGCCCGAATATTGGGATCTGATCGACAGAAGAGATGTTCAGACGTACGGTGACCTAGCGCGTGTAGCGTCACGCTTAGAACGCCGTTGGGCTCGAGCTAAAGCTCGCCGACCTCCGCCGAGGCGTGAGGAAGGCTTCGTGAAAGAATTCGCGTATGAGCCAAAGTCCAAACAGTCAACCAAGTCGGAGGTGTCGAATCGTGGGCAAAGCCAAGCAAACAACAGGAACAAACCTTTTCGAACCTCCCGCGGAAAGATCGACGCGGCAGAGGAAGTGAACGAGATCCACGGAAAACCGAAAAAGACAAAGA
The DNA here is from genome assembly GCA_963924025.1 of Ischnus inquisitorius. NCBI lineage: Eukaryota > Metazoa > Arthropoda > Insecta > Hymenoptera > Ichneumonidae > Ischnus > Ischnus inquisitorius. Next base: position 14,191,727 of record OZ001253.1, on the reverse strand, counting down.
AACGTCAACGGAAACGCAGCAGCCGAAGTGAAGAAGTTGCTGGAGTCGAAGAGAATGGATCTTCGACACAATCCGATTGCCGTTCTTTTGCTATAATTGCGGAGAGGAAGGGCACTCTCGCCGAACGTGCAGAAATCGCAAAGTGAATCTGTGCACGGGATGTGGCCGTCATGACGTCAAGAATGAGACATGTGGATGCCTCATTTCAAAAAACGACAACCGGGACTGGCAACAGCGGAGCGGCCAGAACCGTCGATAGAAGAACAAGCTCCGAGGGAAATTGAAGATTCGTCAACGCCAACAGTTCAACAGGAAGACTCTTTACCTTGTTCTTCCCGGGGTGCAGTCGGGATCGAGTGTAGGAACGTAGCAAATCGCGTAGTAGTAAGCGCGAGCACGTCGCGCTCTCACGATAATTACATTGCAGCCCCGGTCGAGGAAACACAAACAGGTGAGTCTCCTAGCGGGTTGACAGATATATGGACGTTAGACGAGTCAGATTCGGATGATTCGGAGTATGAATTCGCGGAAGACGACGCGGTAAACGTCGCGACTGAGAACGATCGTCGCGAGAATGATAAACCCGTTGCCCGCGAAAAGAAAAATGATTCGAATCGAGTACCAGAGAGCGCAACGACCAGTGAGCGAGTTCGCGAGTACGAAAATAAAGTTGTGTTTCACTCGAAGTTTAAGCCCGGTACGTTGCCCGGTACTCTCGTAACAGAGTTCCCACCGCCGCCAAAAGAATGGAAGCGCGAGGGGAGACGTATTCGAATTTTCGTGCAATTGTTAGTCGGAGGAAAAATTCTCGAAGCGCTGATAGAGACAGGCGCGACGGTCTCGGTGTTACCCGCGTAAAAAAAAAGAATATGGGATTGATTCACTGGGGTTTCAAGACAATCGCGGTGAGAAGCTGGCTCTCCAAGCTTCTTAGACGCAGCCAAGAGAATATTGGCCTGAGCACAGTGCACTATTCTCGGCGAATTACTCAGCGAGATACGGCGCGATACTCGGCGATATACTCGGCGAGATATGCGGAGTTACTCGGCGAGAATCAATCCCATATTCTTTTTTTTTGCGCGGGTAGCCAGAATCGGGAGGCTAATAGTCCAGGAGTTCGGTTTACCTTACCGCGAGTATCCTCCGAACGCGACGAATTTCGTAACGATGGCTAATGGAACGCCTGAACGAGTTCTCGGAGAAGCATTGTTTCCGATTGAGCTTGACGGCAAGTGAACGTGTACGGCAAGCGAGGTACGTGGGAAATCGATGGAGCGGGGATAGAGCACCCGATAGTGCGATCGAAGGATGAGATTGCGACACTAGGCATGTGCTATGGGGTACAGCCAATCGCCGCGTCGGAACGCGTAAGGCTTGACGCTCTTCTCGCTCGAATAATTCCAACGATGCCAAACGATTTTAATAACGCTGTGACGATCACGCAACACGTGATAGAAGCGCCGCGCGATCGGGCTATTAAACAGCGAATGTATCGTCGATCCCCGGTAGTGATCGGAGCATTGCACGCTGAAGTCGATCGAATGCTAGCAGGGGGAATTATTGAGCGCTCGACCAGCGATTGGGCGAGTCCTCCTGTTATGGTGCTGGAGCCGAACGGAACTTATAGATTTTGCGTCAATTATCGCGAATTAAACAAAGTAACGAAAATAGACGCGTATCCGTTGCCACGAATGGACTCGATATTGGATAAATTGCACGAGGCGAAATATATTACGACGCTCGACATGAGCGCAGCCTACCATCAGATTATGATGGAAGCAGATAGTAGACCGTTCACCGCGTTCATTGTCGAGGGAAAAGGGCTATTCCAATTTCACCGAATGCCTTACGGACTGTGCAACGCGCCAGCGACATTCCAACGCATGATGGATTGCTTGATAAGACCGGAATTAGAGCCTCACGCGTTTGCATATCTTGACGATATTATCGTAGTAAATCGAACATTCGAGAGTCACTTACACTGGGTTGAGAAGATTTTGAAAATCGTCCGCGACGCGGGGTTGATCTTGAACTACGATAAGAGCGAGTTCGGTCGACACGAGGTACGATATCTCGGATTTTTGGTGAATCACGATGGCCTTCGGCCTGATCCGGAAAAAATACGGCCGATTCTTGAATATCTGAGACCGCGTAGCGCGAGAAAAGTAAGACGATTTAACGGAATGTTCAATTGGTATCACAGACACTTGAGAAATATCGCGGCGGTCGCGGGACCACTCAATCGTTTGACGAGTAAAACAGTAGAATGGCAATGGACTGAGGTCGAAGAGGCTGCGTTCCAAGCGGTAAAGAGCGAGATTGCTAACGCCGCGACGTTAACATTTCCAAATTTTGAACTGCCGTTCATTCTTTACACCGACGCGAGTAATACGGGTATCGGGGCAGTATTAACCCAGCAGGATGGAGAGAACGAAGTTTTGATATCGTGTGCAAGTCGTGCGATGCTGGGACCCGAAACTCGTTACACGGTAACAGAACAAGAGTGTCTCGCGGTCGTGTGGGCAGTGAGAAAATTTAGGCCGTATCTCGAAGGGTACTCATTCACTGTAGTGACAGATCATAGCAGCTTGAGATGGTTGCATAACCTTCGAGATCCTGTAGGAGGACTCGAGAGATGGGCATTCGAGTTATCGGGGTATAACATGACGATAGTACATCGGAAAGGGACCGAAAACGAAGCCGCTGATGCGCTATCGCGAATGTTCGAAGAAGTAGAATCTCGCAAAGAAATAGAATCGTGCGAAAAAATAAACGAAATAGACTGGTACGCTGAGCGATATCGAGCAATCGAACGAAATCCGCGAGCCTTTGCCGAGTGGCGAGTCGAAGGCGGAAATTTGTATCGCTATTGCCCAGATAATTTTAAAGAGTCAACCGGCGAACATCCAGACGCGTGGAAATTAATAGTACCGCCGGGAGAACAACAAACAGCGCTCGAGCAAGCACACGACGACGAACAAGCCGGTCACCCGGGGGTCGAGAGAACGTACCGCAGACTCGCGACTTATTATTATTGGCCGGGGATGTACCGCGACGTAAAAAGATACGTGAGTCGTTGCGTAACGTGTGCCTTGCATAAAACCGATCAAACGCGACCGATGGGGATAATGGGCCCGCGAGAAATTACTCTGCCATGGGACACAGTAGCCGCTGACGCGATGGGGCCGTATCCCAGATCGAAATCGGGTAATAAACATTTAATAGTATTCGAAGATTTATTCACCCGGTGGATCGAGTGTGTACCCGTTGCTGCTGCGAACGGGAAAACGATCGCTGAAGCGTTTCGAGACCAAATAATATGCCGTTGGGGAACGCCGCGTGTTTTGCTGACCGACAACGGCACAGAATTTGTGAATCAAACGATAAAGAAATTAACAGACGATTTTGGGATCGACCGAGTTACGACGCCGCCGTATCACGCGCAGGCGAATCCGGTCGAGAGAGTCAATAGAAATTTGAAGACCATGATCGCGAGTTACATCTCGAACGACCATCGGGATTGGGATCTAAAAATCGCCGAATTTCAGTTTGCGTAGAACACCGCGATACACTCCTCGCTTGGAGTGAGTCCGGCGTTTTTAAATTAAGGCCAAGAACCGAGACCGGTGACGTATCTTCGAAGATCGATCGAACGCGACGTAGCGTTAAACGCACCACACCGCGATAAATGGGTCGCGAGAATGAGCAAACTGGTCGAGCTGCGCGATCTGGTGACTCGAAAAATGCGTGAAGCTTCCGAGAGACAAGCCAAATATTACAATCGTAATCGCCGTGACGTCGCGGTACACGTTGGTGACCAAGTGTATAGACGACACCGCGTTCTCTCGAAGGCATCGAATCGTATGACTTCGAAATTTACGAAGAAAGATACGGGACCGTTCTCAGTCGCGAAAGTAGTATCGCCGAGTGTTGTAGAACTGTCAAGTCCGAGTGGTCAACCCGCGGGGAGATACCACATAAAGGATCTAAAGTTCGCGAAAAATGTAAACACACGTGAGAGCGCGACGGCGCGCACGCCGGTCGATGACGCAACGCCGAGTACGAGTCGAGACTCGGCGTAGTGTACTCGACACTAGTATTAAGAGAATGGACGAATGGGTGTGAAAATAGTTCGTTAATTCCTTAAACATTCTCCTGTGAACCGCAAGACGAAGTAATTTTTCTTTTTATAATTTCCATTTTTCGATAAATAAAGAAAAAAAAATCGAGCATGCGATCGCAAGATCAGAAACGTGAAGACGCGCGACGGGAATTACAGCGACAGCTAACGGCGGTTCGAGAGGAAATTCACCGCCGACACAATGCACGATTCGCGCGGATCGAGAGAGCCGAAACAGTAGCCGAACCCGCCGAGCGAGCGACCAGCGAAGACACGTGGTTCGACGCGCGAGGCGAAGAGAGCTCACGAGAGCGTCGAGTGACGACAAGAGTTTGCCGCTACTGTCAACAGAACGTTACGGACAGCGAGAGCCTCTCGAGCAGCGAAGCAAGATACTTGCAAGTGTTTTCCGCGTTATTCCTTACAATTTTGGTATTTTGGTGCGCGAGTTACGAGTTCGCGAAGCCGTGCCCAAGACAATAGACATTGATGATCACGAATATCGTCGTGTATCACGCGCCGGGAAAAACGATTTTTTTTGTTGTGTTAATTGGCATTCATAATAGTGTTTAATTTTTCGGAGATTACAAACGACATTCGTGAGCGTTCAGTCAAGTGAAATTCGATTATCACTTTCCGCCTGTGAGAAAAATAAAGTGCGATGAACGCGAGCGAGACAGCAGCGAGAGCCTTGAGGGAGCAGCTACAGGTCGTTCGCGAGAGGGCTCGACGCCAGTACCGAGGAGGCGACGCAGAGCCTCGTGTAAACACAGAAGAAGAAAGCGAAGCGGCGCGAGCTGAACGACAACTCACGGCGATCCGAGAAGTGTTGCTCTCATCGACTAGGGTCATTGAAACTGTGGACAATACATAATATTAAAAGTAACATATATAAATAATTACATCGAGAAGCATCGCGATATATGTTGTACTTTCTACCTTCGTTATCCCAATCGACCACCGCAGCTTCGGCCAGGGCCCGGGCGTCCTCCAGCTGCTGATCAGCCTGTTTCTGGACTGTAAAAGACACCGTTAATAAAATGAAAAACTGATAACATTTTTTAAATTTTATAAATAGATCTTACACTTACCAAGCTCTGCAAGTTCCGAGGCTAAAGCAATTGCCTCGCGAGACGTCGCATACGGGGAATTCTTCACCCGCACCCACGCCGTCTGTAGCGCCGCACAGCACCCGGCGAATTTTCCCGCACTGGCGAGACGTAGGATCTTACGAACCGTTAAATGGTTCATAAGCGCTCTGAGCCGCCTGCCGAGTGCTGCGCCGCGAAATCCTCGTATTTCGCGATCACGAGATTTTTCCAATAGAAACTTCACAGCTTCTGTGGGGTCGGTGGACAGGAACTGCACCACCTCACTGATCACCGCACGTACAACACGGTCCGTCATTTTTACGGGGAGAAGAGGTCGCGAAACACGGTGTATCAAAAACAGGAACGCTTCGAAACGTTACGCTCAGTGACCTAGACGTAACAGTGGAGTTTTTCGTGAAAAACGCTCGTCTTATAGATGTACCCTTCTAACTCCACCTCCAGCCACAGACGCCTTTCTCCTAATGGGGAAACTCTCCGAGAGCTATTTGCTGTTAAGGCTTGCACTTCCGATAAATTTTACTGCTTCTTAGTATCAGCGCGAAACGTCCTACCGACCTACGAGATTTTCCGGTGGCATAGTTCCGATAATATCGTTTGCTACCTCATTAGCACCGTACTCAGGTTTGAGCGACTACTTTGACAGTGACAAGTGCTCAGCGCTCGCGACGACATTCCATCGGTGGGGGCAGTCAGTAGGTCGTAAAGTGGCCCGCCGCCTCTTCCTGCTATCACTGACATGCATCTCGAGAAACTTTTACGACTTTTTTTTTTGTGCAACTGTGCGGGGTAAACGGTATCAGAGGTCGACGGGGCTGCTATTATGAAAAAATTTCAGTAAGTGCAGTCACGAGCCATTATGAAAAATTTCGGTAAGTGCCGTCACGAGCCTCGACATCCGTTTATCTCGACATACGTCTACCGCGGCGTATACGCATCTTCCGCCCCCCACCAAGATATCTTTACAACTTGCGCATACCCCAGTGAGATAAACAGCTTCCTATGCGAACTCAGAGTCCTGCGGGCGTAATATTTTTGAAAATTCGAGCGTAAGAGGCCGGTATTGCGAAAGCCTAATAGGGAGAAAATTCCCTGTTGGGTTATTTTTAAAACGAACGAAGAAAACCCGGCATATGGTGCATCATCCTACGGGCAACGAATAAAAATAACACTCTATGAGGATTCTCGTAACACTTTGACAAATTCTTTTGTTACGAGTCACATATACTTTTCTACAGACGCCAGGGCGGCGCCAGGGTGCTTTTCTACAGCCCCCCACTATCCTTCCCCCTCCAAAATCACACCTTCTTCATATCAACGATACTCGCGGACTTGGCTCATTACGGCTCTGAAGCTCAGAGAGTGAAGTCGATCTCCCTTGAATATACTTTAAATTACAAAACAATGGACAGGTTTGACACTGTTATAAATAACCAGCGCGTACCAAAACGCCCTCGTATAGACGAAGAAACCTCTTCCGCGACTGCAAAGCGCCCTCGCGTAGAAGAAGCCTCTTCCGCGACTGTTAATACGTCGCGACCTCTGAGCAGAGCCATGCTATCGGTATCTCGCCGAGTATATCGCCGAGAATCGCGCCGTATCTCGCCGAGTAATTCGCCGAGAATAGTGCACTGTGCTCAGGCCAATATTCTTTTGGCAGCCTCTGAGAAGCTCAGTGAACCGTTGCCAATCTCGAACGATAATAAACTGTAAATTTTTCTTTTTAACGTGACGATGACGATATAACAATTAGATCGACGATCGAACGATGCGGAACATTGCATAGCCATCGAATGTATTAAAGTGTATTAAACAACAATCGGTGCTCGAGCGTCTCTGCTTAAACCGTCGTAAGACCTCGACAGGTCACCAATCCGATGAACCCTCTTCCAGACGCTCCAGAAATTCAACGGCTTCGTTGTAGTCCGCTTCGCTTAGCGTCGCAATGGCTCCGACTTCGGCTGCGGCTTCAGCCCCGACTTGAACGTCGCCGTCTCCCTGTCGCTGTTCGTCCAGAACCTCGTCACCTGATTCTTCTTCAGGTTCTAAACGGGATAAACAGGGATTTGGTGTCGAACAAGATGATAATGGATTGTGGGGGAACGAGGAGGGAAGATGTACAAATATCGAATATGAAACTCTCTCGGTCATTCCCCCTACTTAGTCACACGTTCATTTTTTTATTTACTCGTACTTTCACTTTCTTGTTCATCCTCTCATGTGCCCGCGCGTTCATCCTCTCATGCCCTCGATCGATCATTCTCGCATGCCCTCGCTCGTTCATTATTCATTCGCTCGTATGGTCATTCTCTTATTCGAAAGTGCGAGCACTTTCACTCTTCCGTACATCCTCTCATTTGCTCGCACGTTTATTGTTCTATTCGCCCGCTTGTTTATTCTCTCGTATGCTCGCACGTCCATTCTCTCATTCGCTCTCGGGTTCACTTTCTCATTCACGCGCTCATTCATTCTCTTATTCGTTCGCTCATTCATTCTCTCATTTGCTCGCACATTTATTGTCTCATTTGCTCGCTCGTTCATCCTCCCATTTGCTCGCTCGTTCATTCTTTCATTCGCGCGCTCGTTCATTCTTTCATTCGCGCGCTCGTTCATTCTTTCATTCGCGCGCACGTTCATTCTTTCATCCGCGCGCACGTTCATTTATTTATTCGCGAGCACGTTTATTCTCTCATTCGCTCTCGCGTTCATTTTCTCATTCATGCGCTCGTTCATCCACTCATTCACCCTCTCATTTGCTTGATCCACTATTTTTTTACCGTCAACGACGGCTTCGGGTTCGATAGTTTCGGGGACCACGAACTCCAAATCCCTTCTGAACTGGCCGACGAAGTGGCTCACGTTCACCAAAAATTCTCGCGGCGTAATTTTCCCTGCTTCCAACTGACCCCAAGTCCGCTGCAGCTTTTTCTCGTCGAGAATCGACTTAAGTGTTCGTATGCGCGTGACCTGTTTGCCTTGTGCAAGTGTAAGGAGCCTACTGTGCGCGATCGCGACAACGTCCGCCAAATGTTCTATATTACATTGAATGGTTGTAATCATGGACACGCGAATCTATACACAAATGCGTCTACGCGCATCAAGAGACGCGGTAGCCTCTCGACGCCAAGTACATAAAAAAAAAAAAAATTTCGTACGAGGCTGGCCGAGGCGCTGCCGCTTCTTAGTATACGCGAATATGCCGGAAGTAAAACTTTCGCTCGATAATTCTCGGAAGATTAACTTCGAATCAAATTTTTGGCAAGTCTTTCATCATATAATTTGGCCACCAGCTTTCGAATGCGCCTAGGTGCGATTGAATCGGTGCAGCCGTTGCTGAGATATCGATGCCGTGACCCAAAAGGTATCCGATCAGCGATACTTGAAAGAAAAAAATGTGTAGATGAGAAACAGATGGGCATCCTCTCCTATCATTTAACGGGTTACGGCCATGGATATACGCCCTTCTGCTTCCCATCTACATGTGTAGATGAGAAGCAGAACGGCGGTATCGCACACCATTTTACGGGTCGAATAGTATCAGATACGCCCGTCTATTTCTCATCTACATCGGGTCAGGCATCGCGGAAGATTGTGAAATCGTGGCGCGTCGTGCGTGTTCGGTGCTCGCTCGGCCCGTCGGCCGTGCGGGCCCGTCGGCGGTTGACAGCGGGCGACGTAACCAAAGCAAGGGCCCGGGATTAAATAAATAAATGGATAAATTGAAAAGTGGTGAATGTTTGAAAGTGATTTCAAAAGTGTTCTTTCGTCTCGTTCGTCTCGATTCCATTTTTTAAGCGATTAGTGATTGCCGGCAAATGATATAACCTTACAATAAAAACTAAAGTCAAGAAAAATGTTATGATCAAGATTTAATCAAGAAAAATAATTGTTTTCAGTTTCTTTTTTTTTTTTTCGCTGTTCTCAAGATCGATAGAATTTTTCTGTCGAAGGTCGGTGTGGTTGTGTTCTTGAAGCGCTACAACACATTTCTACGCTGATAGCGTAGGAATCAAGATTCCTCGGCAGGTCTGTTATACCATTAAGAAAAAATTTTTTCGCTTTAACAAAAAAATTGTGTAACTCTGTCTTCGGTTATCTTGACAGAGGAATTACCCAGGACTCTTTCATTGACTTTCAGGATAAGTCAACTTCGCCAGCGCTTCGTTCGGTTCTTGCAACGAAAGAATTATACCAATTTTCACTTCACTTCTCCGGACGAGAAAATTAAAAAATAAATTCTGTACTTCTTCAAAGAGCATCGAAGAAGAGAATTCAGGATTTCTTTTTCATCCGGTCGAAAATATCAAAGTAACGGATGGCAGAGTTCTCTCGTCGAGAGAATTATTGGAACGGACGGTATCGTTGTCTCGTTGCGAGAGCCAAGGTAAGAGGCAGTAGAACCTTTCCGCCAAGACAACTGAAGATACAGTTCTATCGATAATAGAATCACAGATTTTTTTGATAATGTAATGAACCATGCTGCGGTATCTGAATTTATTCGCTATCACTGTGCGGTTCTTCAAGAATGACCACACCGATCTTCCGTCGCTTCAGTTTTACTGAGAAAACTGATATAGTTATTTTAATTTACAAAAAGAAAATAATAATAATAATTACAATAAAGAAAATAAAATCAATAAATAATTGCATCTAAAAAGTAATTACTATTATTAATTTGATTAAAAAAAATCTGAATTTTAGTTTTCTTGCTGGTTTTCAAAAATTAGTGAAATCCCCCAAAACTACTTTTTTCCAAAAAAGTGAAAAACGTACGACAAGTACATAAAAGGTATATAAATAAGAAAACCGTTGATTCAAAAAATCCGAATTAAAAAACATAGCAATATCATACGAGCCAAGTAATAGATGTTTTTTTTTTATATAGATGCAATGGTAACTATATAAAAAGTTTATGCTATCAAAAATAAAAATAAAAACATGATTTTTTTTCGCTTCCGCTGTCTCGCAGCTAGCATGATTGTGCCCATGTGAAAGGGTGAATCGACCGTTTGCGTTGCGAATACCGCGACCCTTACACCCTCCTTTTTTTTTAAACTGCACGAGAGATATCTGGGAATGGAATAAGGATGCAGTAGGGAATTGAAATTAAAAAAATCGTAATAAATAACGATAGAGCAAACTTATAAAGTTAAATCTTTTTAGTTTTCTCCAATTAAGGTAATCTCCAATAAATAAAAGGACATAAGGCAATGCACACCTTTAGTACCTTCAGTATCTACGAATTAAAAAAATTATAAATTAAACGATTTTTAGTGTTCTTTAATAATAAAAAATAAATAAATAGAATGATGTCCCGTTTTGTTGTATAAACAAAAATATAAATTTAAAGTACGGAGATTTTTTCAACTACAAATAAATATAATTTTACAATTTCTTTACTTCAAGCAAGGGAGTACGGGAGAAAGGGAGGAGGCGCGAGGGTGAGAAAACGAGAAAGAGATTGGCCGCGAGGGTGAGAAAATTAGAGGGCGAGAGAGCGGTAGGGAGCGCGAATGAAAGGAAGATGGAGCGCGAGAGTGAGAGAACGAGAGAGTGAGATTTGATTCGATTTGATGACTGATGAGACTTGACTGATTTGATGATGAGAGCGAGAGCGCGAGAGAACGAGAGAACGAGTGAGCGAGAGTGCGAGAGAGCGAGAGGGCGAGATTGATTGATTGATTGATTTATTTATGTCTTAGATTACTGTGAGGCAAAATTAGACAAAGCATCGTGAAAAATAATAATTTGTACAGTGAATTAGATGAAACAAGGTCGAATCAGTACTAAACCTAAAACTAAAACTAAGCCTAAAACTAATACTACTCGCAAAGAAGTATCCGCAGATATATTGTGGATATGTTAATGAGTGTAGATACCGGAAATCCGGTTAACAAAAATAAAGATGAATGATAAAGATAAAGATAAGAGGTCTCTCCGAACATCCAAAGAAATCAAAAGAAAATAGAACGACATAACAAAAATATACCAATAACAATTGCAATAATAAAAATAAAAATGAAAAGAAAAAATAAAAATACAGATAAAAATAACGGTAACCGTAAACTTAACAACTTAACTTGACAACCGACTTCGGGTAACTCTAACCGCTAGACTTAGACAGCGACGTTCATTTCGGAGAAGAGTAGATGCTCATATAAGCTTTGTTTGAAAGAAGCCAGAGTCGGAAGCGATGTAATCGACACCGGGAGGGAATGCCACAGGTAGACCGCAGACAGGTGAAATGAGTTGCGGTAGGCCTCAGTTCTGTGCGGGGGAGTATGAAAATACTCGCAAGTCGGTACTCGAGCTGAGCGCCGCGCGTCGGGTCGGATCGGCGCGAAAAATTCGCGCAGATACCCGACCCCGTTGCCCTGACGAATTTCATAGGCATTCGCTCCTAGGAAGTACAACCTACGATTTGCGACGGACAACCACCCGAGCCGATGCCTGTACGGCGTGATGTGTTCGTCGAGACTCAGATCGAAAATGAAGCGAATAGCGTAATTGATTAGACGCTGCAGCTTCGTGTCGAGCTCCCCAGTGACGTCGTGATACACTAAGCAACAGTAGTCGATGTGAGGAAAAATCAAAGAAAAATCAAAGAGAGAGCGAGAGAGCGAGAGAGCGAGAGAGCGAGAGAGCGAGAGAGCGAGAGAGCGAGAGAGCGAGAGAGCGAGAGAGCGAGAGGGCGAGAGGGCGAGAGAGCGAGACAGCGAGACAGCGAGAGAGCGAGACAGCGAGACAGCGAGAGAGTAAGAGAGCGAGGGAGTAAGAGAGCGAGGGAGTAAGAGAGCGAGAGAGCGAGACAGCGAGAGAGTAAGAGAGCGAGAGGGCGAGAGAACGATAGGGCGAAAGAGCAAGAGAACGAGAGGGCGAAGGACGAGAGAGCGAGAGAGCGAGAGGGCGAAGGACGAGAGAGCGAGAGAGCGAGAGGGCGAAAGAGCAAGAGAACGAGAGGTCGAAGCACGAGAGAGAGCGAGAGAACGAGAGAGCAAAGGACGAGAGGGCGAGAAGGCGAGTATGCGAAAGGGCGAGAAAGAAACAGATCGACGGGGCGAAGAGGCTAGACGACTCGAGAGCACGAGAGAGCGAGAATCGTAATAATGTAATAAAGCTGAATTATCTATTTTTTTACTTACGCCGTTCCGTCATTGCCGGTTTTTTCCTTAAAATATGTGTACCCGCCACAATATTCTCGTTGATCCCTCGATACCGTCCCTTTATTACGCGATTTCTTCGTCGCTCGTTTTCGTCCGCCATCGTTTGTCGCTCGCAAGAAACTGATATTTCTCCACGTAACTATACGAAACAAACTACACGCAGCTCACCGATCCTCAATTGTTTTTTCCGCGAGTTAATGTACAACATTCGCGACGCATCAGTTGCCCAGTAATTGACCGTTCGGGCTTATGTCCGTTCGGGCTTGTGTCCGTTCGAGCTTGTGTCCGTTCGGTCTTGTGACCGTTCGAGCTTATGTCCGTTCGGGCTTATGTCCGTTCGGTCGTGTGACCGTTCGGTCGTGTGACCGTTCGGGCTTATGTCCGTTCGGTCTTGTGTCCGTTCGGGCTTGTGACCGTTCGGGCTTATGTCCGTTCAGGCTTGTGTCCGTTCGGTCTTGTGACCGTTCGGGCTTATGTCCATTCGGGCTTATGACCGTTCGGGCTTATGACAGCGCCCCCTTTAGATTTATTGTTCTCACTTGGTCTAGTGACCAAGATCATTATTTCATTACCAACTTGTTTGTGTTATTTAATGGATCATGGAAACTTATTGTACAATTGCCTACTACGTAAATCGTGACAAAACTTTCCTTTCCTCTTTGTCGGAGTTTCTTGTCTTTAATCATCCGTATTCGTAGCGGAGGTGTGCGCGACGGTAGCTTACTGCTGTGTCTTGCAACTGTCCGACGACAAATCAGGAATTGCGAAGACGAAAAATAATAGTCTTCTTCGAAATGAACGCGTTTTCTTGAAATACGCGTTCCGTTCCAAGAAGTTTAAATGTTCTCCTGAGGTAAGGAATTCCCTATCTAGGCCATTTAAACTTTCTTTGCTTCGGCAGCGCGCGAACGAGGAGGTCGAGGTTTCAAGCCTATTGACGCGTCTTGTTGACAAAATTCCCTTGTAGGTACCGAGTATAGTCGCGTACCGTGGCCGTTTGTTGTTATACACGAATCTCGAAATAGTCCCAGGCGTTAATACGTGAATTCCGCGATGGTGCCGGTTATGCGCGAGACATACTTTATTAATTTGTTCTCTTCCGAGACGAAGACTTACTTCCAACTCTTACTGGACTCTTGTTATTCCAAAAAAGATACAGCTAATGAATTGGCTTGCTCGAGCTAGATCGCTGTTTTGAGATATTCGGTCGTTGAAATATCATCGCGTGTTGCCGAGGATTATCGTGCTCGATGCCAAGTTAATCTGTCTATTGTCGATGTGAAAGATTCGGTGAGGTATAAAGTTCGATTTGAAGATCGTTGAGGATTCGAGATTTAAGTTGGACGTCTCTCCTTCGTAAATATGCGACGAACGAAACTCGAGATATGAGAATGCTCTCTATTTTGTAAATGCCTCAAATCGGAACTTGCTTTAATTATCGTTGCGTCCGGCAATCGAAAAACATTGAAACGTAAAAGGAGAAAAAACAAAACAGTGTTGAATTGACAGCGCGTAGATAACGGTTGATGTGTCAATTCGCCTATGATTATGTGATTAGGGATTCGCTGGTACTCGAGTGACCCTGGTTCGCGAGGATGTAGAACTTTGAATCCGATCGCGATATTATTTTTGATAGAAAAAAAAGAAAACAGGAAAATTAGGGAGACTGATAAATACACGACGGACAAATACACGAAAGCTGAAGACACGAATCCTGTCTGCTAGATTTCCGGTTGCAGGTTGCGCGGGTTTCGTTGCAGAAAGTAACGTGAGATGGCGCTGCGAGTTCATCGCGAGTCGACAAATGAGGCCCAGCTGATTTATTAGCTGTGCACGTTCCGCGGGGTCCGTCGTGGTTTTTCTTAATAAAAAGTGTCGAAACGTAGAAGTGTATTTCAATTAAGCAAAAACAACCCAATTACTAAACGTGGAAATGTTATGAAAACAGTGTACATGTGCGGAAAAAGTGTATATTTGTGTTATTCATCGCCGGTAAGTTCTTTTTACTAATGTTTTAGTTGGTCAATTTAATTTAAAAAAAAGTAAATGATAAATAATTACTTCTTTTTGGGAGGAAAGGGGAATAATTTGGTTAATGTTACAAAAAATATTTCCACAGTTTCGTGTCAATTTGAAATTTCCGAACGCCATTAAACCGAGGTGTCGCGACACGTAAGCTTGAGTCCGCCAGCACAATCATAATAATTCTCTAGGCAGAATACACCTGTGAAATTTCAGTCGTACGTCGAGACGTCGTCCAAGCGGTTGTGCGTTCTCGCATTGCTTCATCGGGTGGAGCGGCGGGGGGGGGGGGGGGGGGGGGGGGGGGGGGGGGGGGGGGGGGGGGGGGGGGGGGGGCCGTTTAGTGAATCGACGGCTTTGAGAATTCGACGCAGGACACGAAGATTTTTCGAACTCCACAACACGAGGTAATGAATCGATAATATTATATATATATATATATAAAATAATTTTCTGTAGCGTTACATCGCTTTTGTAAACGCGATGTAATTTTTGCCTATCATATTTTTTTACTTTTATTCCGGTCTCTGCTCGTCGCACGCTTCTGAATACTTTTTTCTCGCCCCTTCCCCCTCTCCTCTCCCTTTCAACTCCTTTGTCATACTATACCTATCTAATATATGCTCTTATGACTATTTGTTTTCCCCGCATTCAGCGCGCCGTTTTTCTGTTCCCTAGTATTTACGTTATCTCAGGACGGCGTACAGTAAACACTGCTTTGTATTACCATCACCTTCCAGTTTAGTCCGCTTTCAAATACCTTGCCATGCCCTCTATTCTTATATATCTATAGCTATATATATAACTATTACTATATGTCTATAACTATATACATTGTATTTCTATATCTATATATATTGTAGCGGGACTTTATTATTGTCTCTCTCTTTGCTGTCTTGCAAACGGCAACGTTGCGAGGAATTTTCGTTAAATTTAATTTCTTCCTTCAGAGCAACTATTGCTTGGATTCTTTGTCGAAAGCTGTGGCACTGACTCTGTGGACTCTACTCGGAGATCCCTGTCTCTTTCGTTGTCCGCCCACAGATCGTATTGCAAGTGCTATCAGTACTAAGGAGGCATACGATATTAATTCGGAATAGGATCATCGCGAGGAAAATAGACAATTTCCAGTCGTTATTTATAAGTAAGTCGCTTTGAACTCGAAGTAAACATTTTTTCAACCCTCAAATATTCGACTTAACGCGTTTCTATTATTCTAGCAGCGACGAGACGAAACCCGATCGCTACGAAACTCGCGATTGTTATCCCATACAGAGCGATACCTACTATTTTCAAGGACTTGAAGAATCGATTGAATCTCCTTGAAAGACGGTAAAGTGATAAAAAATTAATAAAACATCGTATCTATACGAATTTTTTTTCTAAATTTTTTTTTTATTCCAGCGGCAAATCTGCGTAAACCGCCGACGTGCGTATCGATCGATACGACGATAGGATGCTAAAAAGCATTGCGATCTATCGGGTGATTGCGCTCCGGAACAACAGAGTCGAACAACAGGAAGGAAACGTGTTCGGCGAAACTGACGTGGCGGCGTGGCGAGCGGATGATATCTTTGTTCAAACGACTCCTATTGGATTTCTGATATCGGAAGGTATATTAAAAAAAGTTTTTTTGATTCTCCAGACTTTGACCCTCCACCCGTAATTGTCGTTTGAGTTATCGGAGATTTGCGGCATCCGGGCTGATAAATTTATTCGAAATAGCCGCTGTTGTTAATTGGAAAGCAACGTGTTTCGCGGGGGTTGTGTTGGGTTTTGCTTTTGCAATTATCGGGACGATCGCCGAGGTTGCGATAGGTGAAGTATTAACGTTCGTCGTCGAAGTCGAAGAGCTCAGACTCGCGGCGATCGATGAAGATATCGGGGCTTTCGCTTCCTCTGCTTGAATAACAACCTCAGGATTAATCATACTCGGCGCTTTGCCGCGTAAAGCGTGAAACATACTCTTCAATCGCATTTTCATACTGTTCTGTCGTATGTTGACGACATCGGATTTTTTAATTTCGTCGATATCGTTGGTCGTTGATCGCGGTTTTATGCTTCCGGGTTCCTCTATCAGAATTTTTCATTTACCGATATTCTGCGGCTCGGCTTTCATGAATAATTTGTCGGTCAATTTAACGGGAACGTGCGGCGGTGATACGGGATTTTCTTTGACGATTCTCGAGTCTCGTTTCTCGAACGCGTTATACTTTTCGCCAATGTCGCCGCCCGCTTTGCTGTTAATAATCAGTTTCGATGTACTCGGCGGGGAGTTGAGAATTCCCTTTTGCGGTATTGATTCCAATAATTTTTTGTTCGACTTTGTCGGTCCGCTTATCGTTCGCGACACACTCGTCGGGGCCGCAACATCGCCGTGACTAGAATCCAGAGATTTGAAATGTTTTTCCAAATCCGGAGTACCGCGTCTCGATATATCGATCGCCTTTCTGTTGACCCCCGATGTAACGTTTATATGCTGGACGCATTTGGTCATGTTGAGTTATCGACAAGCATCTTGTAAATAAGCATTGCAGTTTATCTTTCGGAAGGGTTCTGTATATTTATCTTACAAGATATATAATATATATGATACCTATATATCGCTATTGTAAATAAAAACAAACAATATTTTATTGTGGAATCAGTTTTTATTTCACTGTCGCGTTAAGTTTCTTTTAGTCACTCCGTCGCAATGTTTACCCGCAATTGTAAGTCGGACTAATCTGATTTGCAGGTCATCGGAAAAATTGGACGCGAGACGAGCCAACGAACGAAAGGAACAATATTGTCAGGTTAGAACTCACGTGCGCAAGGAAGACGGACGTTTGCTTATGGTTGGAGTTTGCCTGGGAAACCAAGCGTTCCAGCTCGTCATCCGGTTCCCGTGCCCGTCTACTGCAGATCTGAGCGGTGGAAAGACTCGCGACGGTGGTAGTATGGTTGGGGGAAGTGTGTTCCACGCCGCGGAAGCGCGGGAGACGACGAACGCGCGAGCGAAAGTCGAAGACGCGGTCGAGCATCTCGACAAGGAGCTTCACGAGCACGAACAGCGACGATTAGAAGCCGAGGGTCTGGAGCACGAACAGCGACGATTAGAAGCCAAGCGTCTGGAGCAACAACTCAGTTCACTCGTGTGGATCTGCTCTTCGATATAAAAGATGTCCAAAGTAACAGTAATAGATGCGAACAATCTGGCAGATATTCTAGAGGCATTCAACGTATGTCAGAGGCATTTGCTCTGCATAGCGAGTGTACCGGGTGCGAAAGAGAGCGACTATGTCCAAAATTCCGAAGATTCATCGTGTCCCAAGATGAATCGTGTGCATCGTGTCAAACGGATTGATCGACAGAGATCCAAGTAGCAACGGTGGCCCCGAAGAGGCGCCAATTTCATCGCTGGACGACGCCACGTCGATAGACGAACGTAACTGCCTAAAGACCCTCGATTCGGAGGATCGAAGTCACAAGCGACGTCGGAGAGTCCGAGCGGACGCTTTTCGCCTGATGAAAAGCCCAGCGAGGATTCGGTCAAAATTGTAGAGGGTGAACAGGCGGGAACCAACACGGGACCCCAGAGTCTCGACAACCCTGAGAGCGAATCCGCTAATTTAGGTAAAGTACATTTCGTCAAGAGCACCGGCAATGTTCGCTTAACATCGTCAAGAAAAATTGACGATAACGACGAGGTTAACGGTGCCGAGGACGCAGAGGAACAAGTCGAGGATGAAGAGAGCGCGCCAATTGAAAAAATGTCGTCGATTCAACCGACGATGTGGTTTGGCGCTCAAAACGGAGCGGTTTACGTTCATTCGGCTGTAGCCAGGCGGTCCGTATGCTTGCATACATTTCGCTTGAAAGACGCCGCTCTTGCCATTGTGTAAGTAATCAAGGGATTGCATCTCCAAAAATACGATAATCGTGTCGAATTTCGTCGTAAAAACGTTTTTTAATGTTTATGACACAGTCACGGACAGGGAAGAGTACTCGTTGCCCTTGCCGACGGTACGCTAGCGATATTTCGCCGAGGATCCGACGGTCAGTGGGATCTCTCTCAGCATCGCATAATCACACTCGGTATTCCTCAACATTTAATCAGGACAATAGCCGCTGTTACGGGTAAAGCTGTGTGGTGTGATTACAGGAATAAAATTCACGTTATCGATCCGATACTAATGAATCTCGAGGTGAGAGTTCGTAAATATTTCCGATATGTCGATCTATAACTGAGAATAACAGGCGGCGGGAGAGCATTTTTGATCATTCAAACCCGAGACGCTCGGATTTTTCGTCTCGTGAGAGTAAGAGATAGGAGTCTCCTTTCAGTGTACCGTCGATGCGCATCCTCGACGAGAACACAAGTCCGACAATTATCATGGCTCGGCGAGGCTGTTTGGCTCAGTATACGTCTCGACTCGACCCTGAGACTCTATCACGCGCATACCTGTCAGCATCTTCAGGACGTCGATCTTGAGCCAGATGTGAACAAAATGTTCGGTACCGGAAAACTTGGTTTTTCATTTGTTCGCATAACGGCGTTACTCATATCCTCAAATAGATTGTGGATTGATACGGGAAATGGTGTCATTGTTTCCGTTCCATCGCCGGAAAGTGAGTAATCCGATCTCAAGAATTTATTATTCAGATTGCTGAAAAAAAAAAACCGAAATATCATGAACGCGATGTTAAATTTTCAGGTGCCGGTGGATCGTTGGCTGTATCGAGGGTCCAGACAGTGGGAGACAAAGTGGAAGCTTCGGGCTTGGCGTAAGGATATTCGCCTCGGACCGCGGCGTAACGCCGGGAAGTTTCGTTCCGTACTGCAGTACAACTCAGGTTCCACGAGCACAAAAACGCGGTTAAGATGTTTGTCGCAGTTCCCGGTAAGTCTTACGATGGAAAACTCTCGTAGATAATATATATATATTGATATAAAATAATCGAGAGGAAGAGAAAAAGAATCTCCCGCTGTGGGTTATATATATATATATATTTCTTTCTACCTCTCGTTATCTGTATGTAATATATCGATCGCCTTTCTTTTGATCCCCGATGTAACGTTTATGCTGGAACTCCGCGAGCTAAGAATATCGTAACAAGATGGCATCTTCGATCTCTTCGCGGGCCTCAAAGATTCGCGGATTCTGCGGCGATATTTCCTCTCCGAATCTCGACGAATAGACGCGCGCTTATTTCTGTGTCATTTCTTCGAGATTCTCTAAGCCGTCTATGCTATAAAATCGTTCAATCACCGAAAATGAACATTTGAAAGTACTCTTGAAATGTGCAAAATAATAAATCCAACAATTCCTATTTTGCACAGACGCCGTAAAAATTTTCGGAGCTTTCGAAATGCATTCAAATACTATCGGGTGGCAGTGTACTATTGCGATTGGTAACGACGTCCGCGGTGGAGCAATGCCGATGGTCCTTAACGATCAAAAAAAGAAATGTGGGGGAAAAAACATGGAAACATCGCGATACAAGATCGTCAATTATTTCTGTCGCTTCATCGGACAAACGCGTCACATCGGCTTGACTTATAACGAAAAAATATATTCAGGCAAATATCAGTCGTGACATAAAAAAAACTCATCGATGGAAGATTCCGAGGGCGAGGATTAGGATCAACCGGTCGTCCATTTACCTCGCACCGGACCGCGATTGAATCGTATCAAGCAACGCATTTTCGACGGATATAGCTATGTATTAAACAAGAAGGGAACCGATGGAACTTTGTAAGTACATTATTTTTTCGTCACATTTTTAATGTTAGCTTGTATCGTATTGTATATTATTATTGTATCGTTTGTATACTAATAATTTAACCCGTGAATAGTCGCGAGTCGATGTCAATGGACATCATCGAATGTTATTTAACACGAAAGCACGTATTTATCGTTATCGTTTCGGCGACTTTATTGCCGCGATTCTTCTCGACTGCCGGGAACCGTACGCCAGTCTCTACATTTATATTGAACGTCATGAAAATTGGTTGCAGGTATCTCGTGTGCAAAAAAAATTCAACGAACGGGTGCTGCGGGCGAGGAAATGTTCGGAACGGTATTTTCGAGCAAACGGCCGATCACGAGTGCGGTGATCCGGATTCCCTACTGCAACCGATAGAACGCTTTCGACAAGCGTTGAAGGAGATCACGGAGGAAAATCGCATGACCGCTCGTCAAGCGTATGACTTCATCAGCGTGAGGTAATTAATCATTTTCGAAAATCGCGTTTGTTCTAAAATATTTTTGCCGCGAAATCGTTGAGGCGGGAATCTTTATTAGATGGCTAAAAAGGAATTTCGTGTGTTCATTTCTCTTTTTCTTTTATTTCTTTCCACTTGGGGTCGTTACTTTCCTCAATTAATCCTGAACCTAATATTTGCTAATGATGTTTTTTCGAATTGATCAGAAGATTTACACGATGTACTCAGTATTTTTTTTTTTACAGCAGCCATCCTTCCCCCCCCCCCCCCCCCCCCCCCCCCCCCCCCCTACTACCCTTCTTTGATTCCCTTGTCTTTTTTTTCTTGTTTCCTCTATATTCCGTTCATAGACACGAACTCGCAGCTCGGCATTTGCCTTTCATCGACATCGAACGCAGCATGAATCGGTGGAAAGAAAATAATATGCCACGAATATCCGGCAATCGAACATTCAACACCGTGGAGAAGTTTCATGCGTTCCTCAGTTCGCCGCAGATGATCGAGCGCCTTAAATATAGCGGAGGGCAAATGACGGCTCTTTTAATTCCATCTGGACAAGGGAAGTCGATTGCTTTGTTGGATGAAGAATTCGTATCTCGTTTCATCGTTGCGAAAAAGATTAGGATCGACGGTACGTTTGCCGTTGTACCGCTTCTCGGAAATAATAGCCGAGCCGATAATCAGCCGCAACATGACACGCGAAGCAAAAATAACGAAAAAAAGAAGGCTGCAGGGTATCAGCTACTCGTGGTGGTCGCCGAAGTCGCTGGCTGTGTACGTAGAGATAATTTGTTTTGTCGCATTATATATGGTTTTAGAGCGCTTTCTTAACTTCATCGGATATAATTCTCATAGCAATTAATTAACTTTCTTATTTTTTTTGCAGAATTTCCCCATAATGTGGGTCATTATGCCCGAGAAGTCCGAATCGGCATATAAGTCAGTATTGAACGTCGTCTTGAAAGAGTTCAAGTGTTTTAACGGTGTTGTAATGACCGATTTCGAGATCGCTCTTCGGAACGCGATACGTGTGTTACGTCCCGTAAACTTTAACTTCAAGAATATATTCCGCATCGCAACGAGCCTCGCGACTCGCGCCACGTGTCGGAATCTGCAGCGTCAGCAATGCTCAACACGCTCGCAAAGGCGGATGACAAATCGCAAACGCCGCCGATCTCACGGTGCGCACAAAAATATTAATATTAATCCAATTGCTAACCCTGCGGATTCCACCACTTTACCACCGCTCTCTCCGATCGACGAGCGACGAACGCATCGCTATATATTTCAAATCGATCCGCTCCTCAGGTCAGTCTCTAATCAACCAACGATCAAGGTAGATCAGATTAGAGCTCCGTGGCTCGTATCTACCCCGCGCGGTTAATACTCAACACCCCGAGAGACCGTTCATCGTAGTATCATTCGAGCCACGTAATATTTAGTGCAGTTATTAGTTTAATTAACATCAAGGTTTGGAATATCCAATTCCACCATGAAAATTCGCGTAGTCACGAATAAACATCTCGGTAAATCTTCGAGGTTCGTTCAGCTTCCCACAAAAGGGTCGTCGTGAGTAAATCGACCGGGAAGTCAAGAAAACTGTGAAGGTCGTGCGTGTGCAATAAATATACAACAAGTGACATTCTCGCCACGAGCCAAAGCGCTCGTGTAGTGTTTAAGACATTAGAAAAGGTGAACGCACGAAACGGGTGTGACTGTGCCGGCAGAAGCGGTGCTCCGGTATCTTGTAACCCGAGCACACGCTGATAGCAGCCGAGCGCCGCTGCGAGAAATCCATCAGCCGCACAGTACAGTCTGACTTCGTTGTGTATTAATTAATCACTAAGCTTATAATAATCAAGGAACATTTAATTCGGCAAATTCTGACAAACAAAGATTGTAACAATATATAATTCATGTTCCAAGGGAACTCAAATTCTTATAATTTCGACTCCTGCATAAAACCCAATCCTCGTGATTTCAAAGGACCGTGCCTGTAGAGGACAGAGTTAAAGAACGGAACCAATAATAAAAATAAACCTCGCGATTCTCGTGAGGGTTAGCGTGTGTCCGTACGAGACGCCCCCGCACGTCACACGTGCAACGATGCCACACGCTGAAGTGTTAGGCTGCTTATTTCATTATGCGCAGGTAACATTAATTTATTGTTATTTTTATGAACGTTTGAATATATTTAATAAGTATCGAGGGAACTAGTTTTGTTATCTTGTTTTGACGTTTAACTCATTGCAGGCTTTGTACAAAAGAGCGCGAAAACTCGGGATCGCGCGATGTCTGAAGAACAATGACGCTGGAAAAATATTGCTCCGAAAATTCGTTGCGTTAGCACTCTTACCGCCTCATCTTATTCACGAAGGCTTTCAACTGATTCGAGACGCTGCTGATAACGATATGAAAAGGATTTTTAAGGATTTCTTTTCGTATTACGAAGACTATTGGATTGCACAACGGGGTCCCAGCGATTTCTGTGTTTATGGGCAACTGTCCCGAACGAATAACGTTGCAGAATCCAACAACGCCTGTCTGTCGCGGAAGATGCAAAAAGGTCCGAGCGGCATGACCTTTGCAAGTAAGCAAACCCTTATACTTTTATCATTTCTATTTAAATGCTCATTCGTCCATTGTATACAAAAATTATTTGTAATTTTCAGGGGAGATTGTGAAAATTCAAGAGCGATCTTACCGGGAATTCGAGACTGTCGAAAAGACTGGAAAAGCAGTCAGTCGAAGAAAAGTACGATATATCACGAAGAACGCAGATCTGAAACGAGCGTGGAGAGATTTAGACG
This sequence comes from Ischnus inquisitorius, assembly GCA_963924025.1. NCBI lineage: Eukaryota > Metazoa > Arthropoda > Insecta > Hymenoptera > Ichneumonidae > Ischnus > Ischnus inquisitorius. The sequence goes on along the minus strand of OZ001253.1, from coordinate 14,168,295 downwards.
ACGGCGTTATCGATATCGATCGATTTCTTTTGCGGGCTGCTTCAATCGTGCAGAAGTATCCCAAGTTGTACACGACGAACGCTGACGACGAAGCCGTGTGTATGTTTTTCAATAATATCGTCTCTAATATCCCATAAACATTAATTCAATATCAATAATTTTATACGTGTTGTTTAACTCATTTGGATTATGTCAGCAGCATCTTCCGATGGTTCCGGCGAACGGGTTGACATCGCTGACGGCCCGGAACATTCTGGCGAGGTGCACAACAGCGATCTCGACAATTGTGGCGAACAAATCGACAATTCTGGGACGGATACTCGCGAATTAATTGGCGCCATTGACATCGATGATTGGGAAGCAACTGAGCGAAATGATTCGACGCTTCATGATTCAACGATTTGACAATTCGACGATTCTCGTGACGAAATGGACGGACTTGCTGCGGTCAACGATAGTAACAGTAGTGCCGGACAATCTACGGAGATCAACGAAATAACTCGAGATATCGTTGTCAGCGAAAATGTCCGAATAGAATCCGGCACGCAGCTTGCCACAGACATATTGGCGATTCGGAAGATTTATCAGCCGATAGCCTCGCGGAAAGTGTATACGCCAGCGGTGCTCGAGAAAATCGTCGTCGATATTCTTATTCGAGACGAAGCATATCCAACGACCGAACACTCCTATGCGACTTTCGAAAGCCACGAACAGCGATCGAGTGAAATGGGATCAGCGGTGAGAAATGTCGCAAGCACAGGAATCGAAACCGTAACGTCCGCTTCATCCGTCTCGGATTCGCAAAAAATATCTAAAAAACGGCCATTCCAAACTGAAACATCGTATATCGGCTCAAAAACGATTCCGGACTGTAAAAAACGATTCCAGACAATGCCTATTGCTCCTTCGTTTGTACCGAAGACTTCTGGAATTTCTATTATAAAAAACAAGAAGAAAGGGACAATACTATGCAAGCGCAGTTAAATTCATGACGATTGTCCGATGTGCCATTCGAATTTTGCGGTGTTGAAAAAGAAGGTAAGAAATAAGGATTTCAGTATCGTTTTATGTAATTTTATTTTATTTTTTCTTTCATTTTGGCCAAAAAATGGTAAAATCGATTTTTTTTTCTTTTCTAAATGTTTTTTTATAAAACAAAAAAAATATTGTATGTATACAATCTTTTTTTTTTCGCGTGAAATATTAAAAAAATAACAAAACTTACAATTTAACGAAACAACATTTAGAAAATAAAAAAATTTGCAATTTAGACGGTTTATGTTGTGACGAGGCGTTGGTACGCTCTCGCGGCAACGTGCTGTAGAATTTCCAAGTTTGCTATAGTTTTGGAAATATCCGTTAGAGATATTACTCCGTGTGGTTCGCGGCTCGACTCGAGGTGTCACCGAGAGAGAATATAGCGGAGACGGGGGAGAGACTCGAGCGAAGGATCGAACGATCTCGAAGGTGCTCGATATTCGGCTGAGTCCCTACCCCACGGGCCCAGAGAGTCCGCGAACCGTCACGCATAGGAGAGTCTGATTTTGGCGATAGAGCGAAGAGGTGTTACGCGTGCACGGGAGCCGTGTAACCGCCGTATCGTATAGCGTCGAGAGTGTCTAGGGTGCGAGAGAGTAAGAGTGAGTACGTCGGTACCGCCGGTGCGACGAGCGACGGAAGTGTGTGTAATAAACTCCAATAACTCGCCGAGACGTTCCCGGGAGTCAGAACCGCTGAGACGAACCTGGAGAATTAATTATTGTATTTTCGGTTGTGTCCGGCAACCCGGTGTTCTTAATACTTGCGTTGACGACGAGAGAACAGGCTGAGCCTTGCCCAGTATTGTCCGCGAGGAGTTGAACTCGATACAGACTCCGATATTGTATTGAATGAGTGTGAGCGTGGAACAGTGTGTGATACGTTGAATAAAGTTTGATTTCTGTTTTATCCTTTCATCCGAGTCTACACGTGTTCTCATTCCTCATGTTGGATGTTTTGGCGACCCCGAGCCGAGTCTCCGACGGCTCGGAGTGGCCCGCGTCACAATAATTGAATTGAAGAGTGAATTGAAGAAATTGACTGTAATTAACGCATGCCCGAACAGCACCCTGAACATTAACGGGAAATTGGTTGGAAATATAGTGAATCAAGGTAAGAACATCAAACCTTGGTAGTGAGGTACGAATACACTACCTGGCGCCTAACGAGCATACAAGAGGATACCCTTTCGCAGAGGCGAAAGGACGACAGAACACTAGGGCGTCATTATTTGTTGTACGCGTGTGCGATTCTGGGCCGAGTTTCCGACGGCTCGGAGTGGCCCGTCACAATGTATATATGCGGAAAAAAAAATTGCAGCCTCGAAAAACCCATCGATGATTGTCTTTGTTTTATTCGTATATATATATATATATACGACACACGACCTCTCACGATCACGAACACGAACACGATCTCTCTCATTTGTTTTCAGAAAGCATTTGTTTTTTTCAGCACGTCTAAACGAGTTCACGAGGGTACGCCATTACCGCACGAACTACTAACGAAGCAACAACGAAAAACGCAGCTAAAAATTTAACAGGAATTTTTGAAGCTGCAGCGTAAGAATTGAAAACGTGAGTTGAATTCATAATTCCAAACTTTTCTTCGATTTAAAAAAATAATAAATTGAATAAATACGAAAAAAAAACAAGAAAATACACATAGTAACAACAAATACACACAATAATATATACAATAAATTCATTCTTAAACAAAAAAAAATAAATAAATAGACAATTCTCTAATAAATAACAAATAAATGCTATTTTTTCTTTGAGATGTCCGATAAAGCATCGCAAGCTACGATGACTGACGCTTTGGAGGAAGAGCGTCAACAGCAACTCAGTGGGATGTATAAGTTAGCGAACGAAGTGCATAAGATGATAAAGGCTGCGAAGAAAAAGTTTCGTCGTTACATGAAACTGCAGGCCGATATAGAAGCATTACTCCGTCGCTCCAAGGACTTCAAATTCCAAAAGTGGAATAAATGAAAAGAAAATAAATTAAAAAGAGTACCATTGTCACTTATAAGGTTATAATCCTAACGTTTTGATGAATGTACTTCTGATTGTTTCCATAAATTCGTTCTGAAAAATAATAAATAACAAAACACAAAAAAAAAAACAAAAACATAAAAAACAATATCATTTTATTTATTCTACATCACACATTTTTTTACATTTATTCTATTTACAACAGTCGCTGACTTGAGATCACAGTCATCGTAAAAAAAATAATTGAAAAAATAAATGAATAAATACAAAAAAAAATACACATAACAACAATAAGACAACAAATACACACAATATATACACTAAATACACTGCTATTATTACACCGGTCAATAATCAACAACAAAAACAAGAAATAATCTGCGATCAATAACATATGTACAATTCTTTTTTATTTACAATGAATCTAATTATTTTTTTTGTAATTTTTTTTTATTCAATAAAAGGATCGAACAACTAAATAATAATTACAACTTTTTTTTTTATTATACATTTATTTTAATATAAATTTATCACGTTTCGACACTTTTTATTAAGAAAAACCATGACGGGCCTCGCGGAACGCGCACAACTGATAAATCAGCTGGGCCTCATCATTTGTCGACTCGCGATGAACTCGCAGCGCCATCTCGCGTTACTTTCTGCAACGAAGCCCGCGCAGCCTGCAACCGGAAATCTCGAAGACAGGATTCGTGTCTCCAGCTTTCGTGTATTTGTCCGTCGTGTATTTATCAGTCTCCCGAAAATTATCTCCGCACGAATGAATGCGTTAAATTTCGATACTGATCTCTGTAGAATTGATCGTGCGCTTCTATCGTGAGGATCGTTTTGCGCTCTCTGCTCAATGCTCAGTAATACAAATCTAATCCAAAAACTTGTTTGTGTAAACAAGTTAAAAATGGACGCCAAGTACTTAAAGTTTGTTACATAGTATTTTTTCCAAAAATTGTTAAATCACATGAGCCCAGTAATGGATGTGTTTATATATACAACAATGACAAACCGAAAAGTTTACATTAAGAAAGAGAATTAAAAAATTGAAAATCCGGAATGTTGTTAACTGTGTTACGTCCTCTAAAAATTCAAAAATTAAAATAACAAAAATCTATTGTTTGTTCGTATTTTAACAAGTTTCGAATCCTTGAGGGAGCAAATCGCCTTTTAGATAATAACCCAGTAAATAAATTGGAATAAATAATTCAAATTAAGCTAATGGGCGAGAAGAAACTATCCGCTTCTCAGATAACAAGTATCGAGCCGTGTGCAGAGTCGAGCCTAACAGAAATCAGTTATTGGCACTTTAAGGTTGGGCCACTAGAATTTGAGCTGGATTTCTATAAAAAGACATCTCCGATAGCTCGGATACTTGAGAAAAAATCGATGGATAATTCCAATAGGAATGATGGAGCAGCCTGGACAATACAAAATGCTTGTTTGAACCGGTGCTCGCTTATCTCTCTAACACCAAGAGCATTGCACCTCACGCATATACACTATAATGCAGCCAGAGAATTGGTGTGAACGTCTCGAAGGGAACGATGCACGAAAGAACCGTTATCGTTACCGAGCGCAGCACCTCTCGGCGCATAAATTATAAAAACCACAAATACAAAAATAATTAAATAATAAATAAAACAAGTCGTCAATAGGAAACAAACAATAGAACAATTGAGAAACAATTAATAGAGGGAAAATCTTTAGAATAAATCATGGAAAATAAATCATTTAAATAATTATGGTATTAAAATAAATAACAAAAATAAATAGATAAGAAAAGTTTAACAAGGGGAAGTTTGTCAATCAAATAATTAAATAAAAGATCAGGAAAAGTCGTAATAATTAACAATAAAATATTGTTTCGACAAAAACAAGAAAATAATTATAACATTATTGGTTACACAAAAATTTTAAACAAAAGATTTGAATAACAACAGTTGTTAAATTAAAAATTAAGGAAAATATTATAAATATAAATCAATAACTTTTGAACAAAGGAACATAGAAAGTTCATTCAAATTTGTAAATTGTTAATATTTAAAATCTTAATTATTGAAATATTGTTATAAACAATCCGGGTGTTGAAAACATTCTAAATTAAAAATTCAAGAAAATTAATCGAGGAAGAAAGGAATGAGCGATCAATAATCACGATAGTGGGAGTTCGCGAATCAATCGAGGGACGCTACCCAACGATGAGCAGGGGACACCCCGCGGAAATTAATAAAGTCAGGCCCCACGGCAACGGACGGGCATTACGACCATTACGACCACTACTCCGAATATCTCGAGAACTTTTGCTACAACTCGGGACTTCTCCAAATACAGAAAATTATCAGTCCATCAAAATCATTATAAACGCGAATTATTCAATCATTCCGAATATTATAACTCGCAATTAACATATTACTCAACAATTGAAGTTGTTCTTATGATTTGAATAAAGATCAACAATTAACATTGAACAATAACTCGTGAAGTGAACATCATTTCCATAGCGATTGAATAATCGCAACGACAACGTTAAATTCCAACCGATTATCTTGAACATCATTGGAAGGAAGGAAGGAAGGAAGGAACTCCGATATCATTAAACCATCGCAACCGAATTCCATTCTAAACAAAATAATCATCGCGGATCAACAATCAATCAACAATTTAAACTATTTTAAACCAACGTAAGTTTTCTTCCTCTTAATTTATTTTTGTTTATTATCTTGTGACTGTAAACGCGAATGATCCGGGAATTCTTTGAATAAATTACATCGACGGTCGACTTTAAATTAAAGTGAGTTCATCGGCCTTTGGTAACTAGTACCAAGGTAATATCGAGTGTTAGGGTTTCGATACAACGCGAGTGACGGTCAGGGACTTCAACGGGGTTGAGTTACATTACGAGACGCATCGAGCGTACGGCGTCTTATCGCGCGGCCTTATAGTAAACACCGCCGCCTTGTATTTACTACGGTTTACTATACTCGTACTACTGTTCGGACTCGCACGTTAGTAGAGATCAGTGTCTTTGGATCGGGAATTCGTATCTTAATTAAACGCACTCTGTACCCCATCCTGAGGAACTCTCCGAAAGGTCAGTCTCAAAAGGGGATTTCAGTCAAATAAAGCGCCTCAATGGTACAAAAACGTGTTCAATGGGAATTTATCCCATGGCCGTAATTACCGAGGAAATGCAGATTTGGACGTAATAAAAAGTGGGGGCTCGTCCGGGATCTCTCGCAGAGTGCGGAAAAAAATTTAATAAACAATAATAAAATAAATAAACAAGTGCGCGATTAAAACAAGTCATAAAATTCTTCCGGAATTTAAATAAATCAGTTAAAATAAACAAAATAATAATAACAACAATTCATTAATTAAATGAGTGATTTATAAGGGCGAATATTTTGAATTTAATTCAATTGAATCGGGTTCCTGTGACCATTCTTATCAAAAGGCTTGACGAAAAGAATCAATTTAAATAAATAAATCAATCTAATTATGAGACAAAAAATATTTTAAATGCCTTCAACCAGATCACAAAGTAAACTTCCTGATAAAGTCTTACATGATTATCCGGAAGACAGGAGGAAAAAGTTAAAATCGATAGCTGAAAGAAAATCGCAATCCACAGAAACAGATTTTGAAGATACAGAAATCCCAGAAATTGAGGAAATAGTTGCAGAGGAAGTGTTAGATAAAACTATAGTGACAAAACCAAGCAGTGAAAAAGAACAAAATATTGAAGTACAGGTAGAAATAAATTCATCAGGAAGTTCAAAAAGGGATACGCCCAAATCAGTGGAGGAAAGATTAGGCGAGGTTACTAGGTCTTTGATAGAGACATTGCAATCACAAATACAAAGTGACGAGGACGAAGATAAAAGTGATAATTTGGGTCCTTCTGACGATAGTAAAAACTTAGTTCCATCTTTTGAGACAGAAAATCGGATTGCTACATTGGAAAAAGGAATAATAAAGAAAATTAGTGAAACCCCAACTGACAGTTTCGAAAATTCGTCTTCTTTTTCATCAGCTAAAGGGAATTTTACTCCGGGAGTTCGATTTGATACAGGAATAATTGCATCATCAACACATCTTTTGGAATGCTATGAACCAGTAAATGTTATAGAAACAAATGTGAGACGGCCGTTGACAAAATCGTGTGTAAAAGTTGCTGAACCTAGAACAAAAGGTGCTCCTGGAAGGTTCAACACTATCAGTGAAACAGGAAAAAACGTTTTTGGATTATTTGCAAATAAAAATCAATTGTCAAGTCGACCAAGTTGGACAACTGCGTCCAATATGAATTTCAAAATAGGTAACGAAATTGATAAATCATCTAGACCAGAGGAAGGAATAAACCAGTTCGAGAATTCGGCAATTTCGGGATCTAACAAAATTAATACAGCAGGAAATAATAAGAATTCTCCTGTGAGTACGTCAGTTGTGCGCGGAAAAGTACCTCCTTTATATAAAATACAAACTAACAATCGGGCAAATAAAAAGCCTATAAAAATCGTGTCAGAAAAAGTTGTTAAAAACATTTTTGGCAAAATGGGTCCAATTAAAAGAGATTCGCGAAAAGTCGAACAATTAAATTATGGGGAAGATAGAAGAAGACGAAAAGATGACAAGTATGACGATAACAATGATTATGGAGATAGTAAGGAAGAAGAAGAGAATAGAGAAGACGATAAAGATTCACAATCGAAAAATCCATCTCGCAGATCTAGAAAATCGTCTACTGGTTTCAGTATACGCGATGCTTGGAAAATAATACCAGATTTTGACGGAAAAAGGAATTCTTTGATAAAGTATATATATGGGCTAGAAAATGCTTTGGAACTGGTTGGAGAAGATCAACAATATGAATTATTAAAAATGGCTAAACAAAAGCTGAGTGGAGATGTATTCGATATCGTGATCAAAAGTGATTTTCAGGATATTCACAAGTATATAGATCACCTCCGCCTAATGTATGATCCACCGCGAGATATTTTTCAATTACAAGGAGAATTAGGAAGCAGCGTTCAATTAGACGATGAAAATGTTGTTCAATATGCTCGTAGAATCCAGAATTTAGTTACAAAAATGAGGGAGGCTCAACAGCATAGAATGGGAATTTTGAGCGAAACTGATAAAGAGGCAATAGATGACATGGCAATTCATTGTTTCAAGCGAGGTTTGAACAAAGAAATATTGGAAAAAATTGGAACCAGATATGAATCCCTTCAAGAGGCTATTACTTCGGCTATGATCATTGAACGAGATCTCGCTGAATTACGTATGTTGAGAAATAGAGCAAAATCTAAGGCGGGATCGACACATGAAACTGAAAAGAAAAAGGTTAGCATAAAATTTATAGAACCAACAGAAGAGGAAGATGAAGCTGTCATGGCTCCTTTTGAAGGAGGACAAGTTGTGTCAAAGGTTTGTCAGATTTGCAATATGGCGGGACATACAGCCTTAGTATGTAAAAACAGACAGGAATTGAGTCAGGTTGTTGCATTTAAAAGTAATACCGATCCTTCAACATCGCAAACTTGTCAATTTTGTCAAGAGAAAGGTCATATTGCAAACGAGTGCCCGAAAATAAACAAGAAGGAAAAATCGACTGGATCAATCGAGATTTGTCAATTTTGCGGCAAACAAGGGCATATCGCTGCCAATTGTTTTTCAATTCCATGTACAATCTGTGGAAAAAAATTCCATAATGCCAGTAACTGTCATTCTCGTGCTCAGATAACGGGAATGGGAGATTATCCGATTGACATAGCCGCGGGAGAACCTCTGAATATTCCAAATAATGGGCAAAATAATCAGAAAAATTATCAAAATAATCGTCCTATGAATTATTCAAATAATAATAATTTTTACCCAAATTATCGTCCTAATTTCAACCAAAATCAGAATCGTAATAATCAAAACGGAAATTTTAATCAAAATCGCAACTTTAATTTCAATAATAATCAAAATTCAAACGGGAATTATAACCGCAACAATAATTACAATCACAATAATAACTATAATCAGAATCGTAACTACAATAATAACGGGAACTATAATCAAAATAACAACTACAATCCGAATTATCATCGAAATAACAACCAAAATAACAACTATAATCGCAACAATAATTATCAAAATAATAACCAATAAAATAATCCTCAGAGTTTTAATCAAAATAATTATCAAAATCGAAATTCTGGTTCAAATGATGGTAACGTGCATGTGTCAAGTGGAGAAGGACCGAGAACTTATGCACAAGCTGCTGGTTCGAACCCTATGTCCTATAAAGCCAATGTTATTTGTCACTACTGTGGATTGAAAGGACATGTACAGTATGAGTGTCCGAAACGTATACAGGATGTTAATGGAATGGGTCAGGGAAACGGGAATGGCCAAGCAACAATGGGTGCGCCGGCTCAGGCCAGTTCACAGTCGCACCCGGTTTTGACAATACGTACTACACCCCTGATAACTTCAACTGTCGAATAATCGACATATTTGTAATAATGCCGGAAAAAGACGTAATTCCTCCTACAATAAAAATGAAAAGTCGTGATCTTCCTGATGATATGATATTGTTATTGGATACAGGAGCAAGTAGAAGTGTAATAAAATTACAATGTTTGGGTAATGATACAAAAATTTATAGAGACGAAATTTTACGATTAAGCGGTATAACAAACGAGGTAGTTTTCACGATGAGATATGTTATTATTGAGATATTTAATAGAGAAACGGTATTCCATATTGTGCCCAATAATTTTCCAACAAAACAAGATGGAATTTTGTCTACTGAATTTTTCCGAGATAATTTGGCAAAAATCGATTATGAGAAAAGTCATCTCGAAGTTCGAAATCAAACGATAGAATTTTTCACGAAAGAAAGTATGATTTTTCCACCAAAAACAACAAAGTTATTTTATGTGCGGACTAAAGATGATGCGGTTTCAGAGGGATATTTGCCTCCAGTTTATGCGGGTGAAGGAATTATTTTCGAGCAAGGTTTGTTGAAGAATATTTGTGGAAAAAGTTATGTTAATGTTACTAATAATCGAGATGAATCGGTGGAAATACAAATTCCTATACTAGAATTAATGCCGAGTCGGCCAAAAATTAAGGAAACAATGTTGTCAACGGAAAAAGATGAAAAAGAAATACAAAAAGAAGTGAAAAATGAGATAAATAAAGATACCGTCAAATGCGGAAAATTGGAAATTTACGAAGAAAAAAATGAAAGTGAACAGAGTTATGAAATAGAGGAATCAATATTTACAGTTACAAAGGAACAAATGAGAGAAAATAAATCATTAAAGGAACAAGGAATAGAGTCAATAAATAAAAATGAGGAATGTTGTATAAAAACAAAGGAAGATCCGACTGATCAGATTATTGAGGATAAAACAAAATTATCAGAAATAAAGGAACCTCTATCGTGTGAATTCGCAGATTCATTAATAGCAACGCGATTTTTCTCAAGGGAACGATTTTTCACAATGAATGATAAGCTCAATGATGAGACTCGATATCCAAAAGTATTAGAACTTTTACGATTAACAAGTTTGAATACGGAAGAAATTGATGCTGTGAAAAAAGTAGTTAAATATGGAGCAGACAGATTTCATTTACCTGGAGAAAAATTAGAGGCAACCAATGTAGTAACCCATCGAATACCAACTACGGATAATCTACCGGTAAATTCAAAACAATACCGATTTCCCCAATTTCATAAAGAGGAAATACGTAAACAAATTGCGGATTTTCTTGAAAAAGGATATATTAGAGAGTCAACTTCACCGTACAATACACCTTTGTGGGTAGTTCCCAAGAAAGCAGACTCTCAAGGAAATAAAAGATGGTGAGTGGTTTTGGACTTTAGGCAAGTAAATGAAAAAACAATAGGAGATGCTTATCCTTTGCCAAATATCGTGGAAATATTAGATCAATTGGGAGGAGCTCAGTATTTTTCGGGATTCGACTTAGCTTCAGGATTTTATCAGATTAATATGCATCCGGATGATTGCCGGGAGCACGTCAAAATATCCCCGCCTGTAATATCCCATGTACAAATATCCCGCATTAATATCCCATGCCGAAATATCTTATCTTAAAAATATCCCTCGTCGATAATATCCCCGTTAAAAAATATCCCGTTTGTAAAAATATCCCTTGTCGATAATATCCCCGTTAAAAAATATCCCGTTTGTGAAAATATCCCTTGTCGATAATATCCCCGTTTAAAAATATCCCGTTTGCAAAAATATCCCTCGTCAATAATATCCCCGTTTAAAAATATCCCGGGTGCAAAAATACCCCCTATCGAAAATATCCTGAACATGTCACAACGAACGAACAAACAAATTTGTATGAAAAAATGGTAAAGCAAAGCGGACGTAGCGGGTCCAGGGCCGCAGGTCCTGGTGGGGGTGCAGGGGGCGGAGCCCCCGCTGGGGGGTCGGGGGGGCGGAGCCCCCCCCCTTGAATTAACAAATCTATTTATAAAATGTAACGTACATTATGCCTTTATATAGTGGAAGAAAAGAATTTCGTAGAATACGGTGGTATGGAATGGAATGAGATTGAATTTAGATTACTTCGAGATATATAAAACTTTGTGTTTATATTTCTGTCTGTGTATTTGCGTATTTCTTATTATGGAAATATTCGATTCCTGCTTAATCTCCGCCTGAGCCGCGGCGTTGGCTTGCTCGAGTTTCGCTTTTCGTCTACTTCCACAGTCTCTTCGTCTCGTTCGTATCGTTCGGATTCGCCGAATCCCGTTTTCGTGTGTCCGTTCCGTGTTTTCTTCTGTATTTCTGTTTGGGCGTGCACTTTGTTGGATTTTGTTGTTGTTTTATTGTCATTGGCGTCATGCCCCTGAAATTTATTCGGAGTCAAAAGGGCAAACCGTTACTTGTGCACGAAGGATTCGTTTTTTGTTTGCATCGTGAATCTTCTGTGAAGGTTATTTGGCGATGTGTCAAATACAAAGATTCGTGTCGTGCACGTTGCCATACGTCGTCGGCGGAACGTACAGGTGCGTTCGATATTCGTGGATTTTTTTTTTGTGTTGAATTTTTTATTTTGATTTTGTATGTTCTCATTTTCTTCAAATTCGATATGTTATTTTTAACAGTTTTTTTGGTGTTAAATGGATAGGAAACATCCTGTATGTCTCTGACGTCGCGCATAACCATGAGCCGAGTGCTGCGCGTAACGAGAGCAGAGTGTTGATCAACAAAATGAAAAGGAAAGCGGCAAACAGTGGAGAGTCGACAACGGCTATTATCGCAAATACTCTCGCCACTGCCTCGACGTCGGCCGCTGGAATGTTACCGAATATGCGAGAATTATCGCGTACACTTCAACGTGTGCGAGTTGCTGACAATCCGACGCCTGAAATTCCTACAAATCGCGAGGAAATAATTTTGCCCAATAAGTACTGCGTAACTGCGAAAGGCGCGCAGTTTTTGTGTTATGACTCCGAAGGACGTCACCGAGTTTTGTTGTTTGCCACTGAGGAAAATTTGAATATTTTAGAGGGTTGTACAGTTTGGCTCGCTGATGGAACGTTCGACACAGTTCCGCAATTATTTTTGCAGTTGTATACCATTCATGGCACGAGGAATGGGAAAGTTTTCCCTCTTGTATACGCGCTTTTACCAGACAAGCGTATGCAGACTTACTGCGAAGTACTGAACGAGCTGAAACGTTTGAAACCGGGTCTCAATCCAACGCAAATAATTGTCGATTTTGAAATGGCATTTATTACCGCTTTCAAACAAACGTTTCCGAACGCATCGATTAAAGGGTGTCTTTTCCATTTTGGGCAATGCATATGGCGACAAATTCAATCGGCTGGTCTGAGCGTTCGTTATGGTAATGACAGTGAATTTGCGCATAATTTGAAAATGCTGATGGCATTGGCATTCGTGCCGAGTGAGGAAGTAATTAACTCTTTCGAGTTACTGATCCAATCCGAGTTTTTCATCGAAAACGAGGACTTATTGGGTGCAGTAGTCGATTATTTTGAGAACACGTGGATAGGGAGCGCGCGACGTGGGCGAAGCCGTCGACGGGATCCGCTATTTTCTATTGATATGTGGAATCATTATCAGTCGGTGCTTGACGGTGACCCACGCACCAATAATGCCGTAGAAGGGTGGCATCGCGCATTTAGTTCGAGAGCCCAATCGAGTCACCTGTCGTTGTGGAAATTTCTTAGTTTAATAATCACTGAGCAGGGTCTTACCGAAGTTGTCTTCGAGCAGCTTGCCGCTGGCCGAGTTATCCATCATCGACGAAAGAAATATAAAGATCGCGATCTTCGTATTTTTAACGTTGTCAGCGAGTACAACGATCGGGCCTTGCCGGACTACTTGAGCGGGATTGCGCATAATATTGCCTTATAGAATTGTCGCCGATTCGTGCTTTATGGCTTTTCATACTTGAGCGGCATTGCGCATAATATTGTCTTATAAAATTGTCGCCGATTCGTGCTTTATGGCTTTTCATTGCGAATACATTATTTATATACATTTTATTGCTCTATTTATTTTTGGATTTTCCTGGAGATTTATAATAAAATTTGTTTGTTCTTGTAAACATTTAAATAATACAAATTGTACATATTGTTCGATTGGTGTTTTTTTTTGGCTGGGCATACTTTTGTTACGGGATATTTTGAGAGTGGGATATTATTGTCATTGTAGAAACTAAAATAATACAAATTGGGCGTATTGTTTGATTGGCGTTTTTGTTTTGGCTGGGGATATTTTTGTAATGGGACATTTCGGCGGGGGATATTTTTGTTACGGGATATTTTGTCAGTGGGATATTATTGTTGGGGATATTTTTACGCGGGATATTTTTGGGGGATTTTCATGCGGGGGATATTTTGACGTGGAGCCTGATTGCCATAAGACAGCGTTCACAACACCGTATGGTCACTATGAATATGTTCGAATGCCAATGTGTTATAATTAAAATTAATTTGTCAGGTTCTTTTCGTTAAGCGGTTCGGAGCACGTGGGGGAATAAGTTGGAGTAGGAAGCCAGATAATAATTCTTACCAAAAACACGCACTTTGTCTCTTATTATTTCAATTGTATTATATTTCTTTAATTAGTTGAACTTATTTTAATTGAGCGGGTCTGCTCGATTCTTACTAATTTTCCTTTTACACGTTCTCTTTCTATGGATAAAATCTAAACTCAAAACGGCGGCCGTTACCGTATACGAGTCGCGTCTGTCCGCTTTTCGTCCGCACGTACTCCCGTGCCCTCTCACGCTCGTTACGACGACGACTCCTGTCTCTTCACGCGCGTAAAATGTCGCGCTCTCATGTTGTACAGGGCGACAACCTTGCAAAGTTAACTTTTATATATCGTCGCGGATTTATCGCTAACATTCGGCTGTCCTGATTATTATTTTGGACCCTCAAATTTTTTTTTTTTTTTTGTATCTTTAACACTCGTATGAGTTATTCTTTTATTATTTATTATCCAACGATATAATCGCGTAGATAGTTAGGCGGACGACGCTCTCGTTTCTTATTAGCTCTAATATCACTTTTTCTCGACTCGACGTCACAGTCTTTCGTTTTTCTTTTATTATCTCGGAGTTCTTTGTTATATTTACATTGTTCCTCTGACTCCGAATCGGCGTTACTCTGTAATATCACAGTATTGTCATTTTGGTCGATATCACCGACCTCGTCGATAACAACTTCTTGTTCGATACAATCGTCGTTCTTATTTACTAGTTCTTGAGACTCGTTCGACTCGTCTTTCTCGATCGACGAATACAGATCTCGTGCTCGCCAAAGCTTCAGCTGCGACACGTGTGCCGTTATTGGTCGATTTACTTTCCTTTTCCCGACTAAATGAGTTATTACGTAAGTATCGCTCGGATATTTCTCGGCTACCACATACGGCCCACGATATCGTCGCTGCAGCTTTGTGCTCTCACCCGTCGATACATGATTTATTTGTACATATACTATATCTCCTACTTCGTATTTCACTCGTAATCGACGATGCTCGTCGTATCGCTCTTTATACTTTCTTTGCGCGGCTTCAATATTCATTTTATTTTCGTTGCGAATCTCAATCGGATCCCGATACGTTTCGCAATGTTGTGTGAGTTCTCTCACTCGTCCGTCTCCGAAGCGCGGCTGATATCCTAATAAACTCTCGAACGGCGTTTTACTCGTCGCTTTGCTTACGCTCGAATTTACATCGCGTTCGATGTTTTTCACCTCGACATCCCAGTCGCTTCGTTCGCCCTGCTCCGTTCGAACAATCATCGCCGGTAACAAAGTTCGATTCATTCGTTCGATAAGCCCATTAGCTTGTGGATGTCTACTCGAATTCAGCGTATGCCGTATGCCATGACGCGTACAGAATTCTTCGAAACTCTTCGCCGTAAAACTTGTTCCTCGGTCGCTGATTATTCGATCGGGAGCTCCGTATTGTTTCATGATATTTTCGAGCTTCTTTATCGTCAGCGCAGCGCTGGTATTTCTGACCGGTTCAAAGATCACGAATTTTGTTAGAGTGTCGATCATACCTAGAATGTATTTACTTCCTTTCGTCGAAGTAATAAACGGACCGACGTGATCGACATGTATCACAGAAAACGGACGTTTTCCCGGTGGGATTGGATGTAATTCCCCGGCTCGCGGTCCCGATTTCGTTTTGCTAAGAATGCATTCAAGACACTGTGAAACATGTCTCCTCACGTACGATCTCATTTTCGGAAAATAATAATACATCTGTATCTTTGCTAAAGTTTTATCGACGCCAAAGTGACTACTCAAATCGTGATATTTGATTGCGATCGCCTTTCGCATCGAATCCGGAACTACGTACAAGTCTACTTCTCTCTCTTCGCGTTTGATTGTTTTGTACAACATTCCATCGCGAAGTTTATAATCGCGTACCGAATCGAGTTCCGATTTCGTTACTTCGTTTTTCGGTTTCCGCAAGATGTCGATCTTTCTTTTCAGCGAACTATCTTGATACTGGTGAATGAGTATCTCGTCTTCTCTTAACACGATTTGAAAAATGTGTGCTCTTTCCGCAATTTCGTCTCCCTTCGGTTCTTCGACCGGAGCCCGAGATAAAGCATCGACATGTTGCATCGCCGTTCTCTTTCTGTGTCTAATTTCGAACTCGTACTCGGAGAGCGAAGCGGACCATCGCACGACTTGAGGATTTATTGTCTTATTCGCGTTCAAATAAACAAGTGCCTGACAGTCGGTCAAGATCGTAAACTTCAAGGGAAGCAGAAATACTCTCAATCTTTCTACGGACCACACGAGTGCCATAAGTTCCAACTTACTCGAGTGGTAGCTTCGCTCAACGGACGACGTTCTCCTGCTCACGGCAAAAATCGGATGCAATTCGTTCTTCTCGTTCGATTGGAATAGTATCGCGCCTAATCCTTCGCAACTCGCGTCGGTATGTAGTTCGGTCCTACTCGCGTTTGGATTGTAAATACCGAGGACCGGCTTCGTCGACAACAATTCTTTTACTCGCACGAACGCTCGATTTTCCCGTTCCGTCCACTTGAAGTCTACCAACTTCCGCGTTAGTTCCGTTAATGGAGCAATGATGCTCGCAAAATTTGGAACGAACCTTCGGAAGAACCTCGCCATTCCGATGAATCGGCGAACTTCGTGTACGTTTTGAGGAATGGGAAATTTCGTAATCGCGTCTATCTTTACCGGTCCCGGTTCGATTCCGTTGCTCCTTACAACAAATCCCAAATACTCTACTCGATCCATACCGAACTTACATTTTGAGAGTCTCATCGTCAAACCAGCTCTCTGCAACGCCTCGAATGTTGCTCGAAGACGTTCCATCAACTCAGACCAGTCTTTTGCTAATACCAGAACGTCATCTAGATAGAAAAGAAGGAACTTGTTTCTCAAAGGTCCCAACGCCAACTCCATCATTTTAGAAAAATAAAACGGAGCGTTCATAAGACCAAACATCGTTCTAGTAAATTCCCCTGTCTCGTCTGGTGTTATGAAAGCCGCCTTCGCGCAAGCTTCCTCTTTAAGGGGCAGTTGCAAATAGCCGTGTGCCAAGTCCAGTGTCGCGAAAAGTTTCGCGCCGTTTAAAACTTCCAAATATTCGTCGATATTTGGCAATGGATAATTTATTCTCTCCGTTTGCGCGTTCAATTTTCTGTAATCAACGACTAATCGTGATTCTCCGGATTTCTTTTGGACAAGCAACACGGGACTGGCATAGGGCGATGATGTTTCTCTTACCAATCCTGCATCCTTCCATTCTTTTACAATTTCTTTGATTTTATCTCGCTCTTGACGATTCGTGCGATACGGTTTTACGCTCACTGGTACACTACCCGGTTTCACTTGAATATCCATCTCGATCAGGCTCGTTTTTCCGATTTCGAAAATATTTTGAGCCACACAAACACGAAATTCATTCAACATATTCACCAATTCTTGTCGTTGACTCGGTGTCACCGCTGTATCCGTGAATACTTCTTCTTCGTCGATCGGCTCTCGTCGAGGTTGAAGTTCAGAAACTCGACGATCAATTCTCATCACCTCGGCAGAGATTTCGGTCCCTTTCTTCAGCTCTCTGGCTTGTCGATCGTAATTGAGCACCGGTATCGGCAACGACTCGTTCTCGGTTTCCATGTTGATGAAATTTATCGATCCGGGAGGAAGTTTTTCATCACGTACTAAGATAGGTGCACTATCTTTTCCGTTCGTAATCTCCGGCATTATCTTCTACAACTCCAACGTCGATCGTTCGACGAAAATAAGACGATCGTCGACCTTCAAATATGCGACATGTTCCAACTCTGTAAACGTCCTTCCGATAAGTACATCCTGGACTTGAACATCATCCGGAACGATGCGTAGCAACACTCCATTGCCTTCGACACCGTCGACGTTTATTTTGGCTTCTATTACGCCGCAAGATCTGACGACTCGATCTTGTTTTCCAAAGCCACCCAATGTACTAGGTATTCGGATCACGGTAAAATCGTTGCACAAAACAGCAGATGCTTTTATCGTGCAGTCCGAACTACCCGGGTCGATCATAGCTTGAAACTCGCAGTCGTTTACTTTAATCGATTTTAAATATTTCGCGAGTTTCTCGGTCAACGCAGAGCTATCACGTTCACCTTCGTTACACATCTCGCCTTGATTAGTATCCGTTACGATTCGCACGTCCCCTTTATCCAATGGCGTCGGTTTACTGCAGATCTTAGCATGATGCCCCGTTTCACCGCAACGCGAACACACTATAGCTCTCTTCTCTTCGGGACATTTACTCGAATAATGACCAAAATTTTGGCAGTTAAAACATTTAATTTGGTCGATTGTCTTTTTCTCACCTCCTTTCAATCCTTTCGACGTCGAACCTGTCGTCTCCGCCTTCGACGATGTTGCTACGGTGTTATTCGATTTAAACGATGCCGACTCCTTCGGTTTTCGTTGTCTGTGTTGATCGAACACTCTGAGAGATCGCTCAAACGTCACTAATCCGTGGAACAGTTCATCTACATCTCGGTACACTGATGACAACGCGTGAACCGCCGAATCTCTCGAAAATAACCCCGAAGACACTTGCCTCCTCGTTTCTTCGAACGATAACCCAAGAGTTTTACACCATTTTACTTTTTCATGAAAATAATCCGAAAAATTCTCAGACTCACGTTGTCTACGGTTCTGCATTTTCTCCCACAACTGAGCTCGATCCAATGGAGGAATCCACGTTTTCTTAAAAGTTTCTCGAAAATGCTGCCAGCTCTGAAAACCTCCGCTGAATGCTTGAAACCAAGACTTCGCCGCTTGTTTCAAATGCATCGTAGCTGTCTCGTATAGAAAAGCTTCAGGCCAGTTATGCACTCTCGCCGTCGATTCGATTTTATTTAACCACTGCCTTGCCTCCACCGGCGTCTCGTGTCCAAGAAAATCGCCAACCGCTTTCGAAAGATCCGGCATCACATGAAAACTCGGTAATCCTTGAGGCATCGTTCGACTTTGCTGTAGAATCGTGGCATTCTGTTGTAACAGTTGGGTCATCAACTCAAGAATTTGATCGGTGTTATTTCTTCGGTGTAACGACGACGCGTCGTTCCTCGCTCCTTCGTCGGACGATTCGTCTCGATCGTTCAATATATTGTGATTTTGTTGACTAACACGCAACAACCGCGGAATCGCACCTCTATGTTCGCTCCTAGTGGCGTTCAAACCGTTTGCCTGCGTTACCGGTTGTTGTTGAACGGTATTACCCAGTACTGGGGGACGAAGAATATTATTACCTTGCATTATCGACGGTCGAATCGTATTCGAAGCACCGACCGGTTGCTGTATCGATAATTGTGGCGGTCCCGTTCTCTCGTGAACCGTCGGTAAAATAGGAGACGGTAGCCTCGCAAACTGAAGCGATCGTCTCGTCGAGTGATGATTCGAAGTAGTGAGACCGCGTCGAAACTCGTCGAAACCGTTACCCGGTTGCGTCATTACACTTGTTTGTCTCACACTCGCGAACCGTGAAAATCAAGATGGCGGCTTGCCGGTTACTCGCATGTCGAATACGCCGCGTCACTCACACACAAGAAAAAAAAATGTCACGATAACTCGTATTCTCCTTTTTATTATTATTATTATTATTTTTTTTTAAGTAACGTGATACGTAAATTATTAACAAGCTTTTTCCATTCAATCCCACTTCTGATTGTTATAATTAAAATTAATTTGTCAGGTTCTTTTCGTTAAGCGGTTCGGAGCACGTGGGGGAATAAGTTGGAGTAGGAAGCCAGATAATAATTCTTACCAAAAACACGCACTTTGTCTCTTATTATTTCAATTGTATTATATTTCTTTAATTGGTTGAACTTATTTTAATTGAGCGGGTCTGCTCGATTCTTACTAATTTTCCTTTTACACGTTTTCTTTCTATGGATAAAATCTAAACTCAAAACGGCGGCCGTTACCGTATACGAGTCGCGTCTCTCCGCTTTTCGTCTGCACGTACTCCCGTGCCCTCTCACGCTCGTTACGACGACGACTCCTGTCTCTTCACGCGCGTAAAATGTCGCGCTCTCATGTTGTACAGGGCGACAACCTTGCAAAGTTAACTTTTATATATCGTCGCGGATTTATCGCTAACAAATGGGATTAAAGAATGCACCCCCGACTTTCCAAAGGGTAATGGATATGGTTTTAATGGGTTTGCAGGGTCAAGATTTATTTGTTTATTTAGATGATATAGTAATATATGCAAGAACAATAAAGGAACATAATGAAAAATGTATAAGATTGTTCGACCGATTGAGAACGGCAAATTTAACCTTACAACCGGATAAATGTGAATTCTTGAAAAGGGAAGTAGGATATTTGGGACACATAATTAGTCATGAACGTTTAAAGGTAGATCCAAAGAAAGTAGAAGCCGTTAAAAATCATCCAAGGCCAAAGAACCTAAGACAAATCCGTGAATTAATAGGAATGGCGGGGTATTATAGTCGATTTATAGAGGGATATGCTAAAATAGTAAAACCATTGACTAACCTTCTGAAAAATAAAGAGCCTTTCATATGGGGAAAGAGCCAAGAAGAGGCATTTCAAACACTTAAAGAAAAACTTTGTACCGAGCCGGTGTTAATTTTTCCTGATTTTTCAAAACCATTTATAGTAACTACTGAATATTGTCTCAAGGACCAATAGGAAACGATAAGCCTGTAGCATACGCTTCCCGTACATTGAATGATATAGAAACACGATATGATACTTATGAGAAGGAAGCTCTAGCAATTGTTTATAGCGTATTACATTTTAGACCGCATTTGTATGGGAAAGTTTTTACGTTGGTTACAGATCATAAGCCTTTAATATGGTTCAATAAAAGTAAGGATGGTAATGCTCGAGTTCTTAGATGGAGATTAAAGTTGGCAGAATATGAGTACAATGTTGTATACAAAAGTGGGAAAACAAACGTTAACGCAGATGCTTTATCGCGAAATCCAGTAAATACAGGGAATGAACAAGAAGAAGAAATATTTATAACGCATGTTAAAAGGCGAAACTCATTAACAGAAGAAGAATCAAAAATTATAATTGAAGATGAAGGAAACGAAAAAGATGGTGAGAGTGATGAGGAAATAAGGTTAGAGGAAGAAGATTTTGAAGAAATGTGGAAAGCTTCGATACAAATGTTGCAAATAGATGAAATAGATTACGATAATCCTGTACCAGGAACCTCGGCACAACCTTCTTCAGGGGATAATTAAAAAATAAACAGTGACAGCGACGATAGTAATAAAGAACAGGAAGTAGAAGAATCAAGGAAAAAGAAAGTAAAAATTAAACCTTTGCCAATCAGGCACGGAATGGTAACAAGGCAACAGGTTAAAAATCAAAATAATCCCGTAAAAGATAATAACGCCAATAAATTAAGTAACCAACAACAGGGTACAGATGATGAACAAACTGAAGTTGAAGAACCAAGGAAAAGGTATCGAAAGAAACGAAAAGTCGGTAAAAATTCAAATTTAGGGAAACAAAAGACAAAACAGCCTATAAACAAGCCAAAAATTAATCCGCCAATAGACTCAGATGATAATCAGTCAATGATACATTCAGACTCAGAAATAAACAGTTCAGATAATAGGGAAGATGAAGATAATGACGAAGACAGTGACAGTAACGAACCCTCAGAGTTAGAAACTGAATATCCAACATCACGAAACATAGTTCACTCTAGAGAGCTTTTGTTTACTCGAAAAGATTCGCTGGCATATTTTCTGGATATCGAAGGTAATCCACTCGACATAGGGTCTCAAAAATTATCGGAGAGAAAAGAGTTACCAAAATTTAACAATCTTCAATTGGGAAAAATAAGTTCCTTAAAAAGGGGAAATAAATATCACGTTGCATTACATTATTATCACATATTAGGCCACATTAGGAGTGCTATATCTAGTTTGAGAGAATTCATGGAAGAAAAAGATATTCAGAGTGCAAGTATTTCAAAAACAGATTTTGTAGAAAATATTCCGTGGGAAAGAATATTGAAAGAATTACGTTTGGAATTTTCCAATAGTGAAATAAAAATCATTGTCTGTCATGGAATTATTCGTTACCCAGAAAAGAGAGAACGAGAGGAAATAATGAGAGAAGCACATTGTTCAGCCGTAGGAGGACATAAGGGAGTTACAAAAACATTTAAGAGAATCAGACATCGGTATTATTGGGATAAAATGAAAACAAATATTGAACAATTTATACAACAATGTTTGCCTTGCCAGTTAAAAAAATGCGTTCGAATAAAAACAAAACAACCAATGGTCATGACGGACACTCCGGCCACAGCTTTTGATAAGGTAGCTATGGATATAGTTGGCCCATTGCCTGGCACAAAAAAAGGCAATGAATATATTCTTACTGTTCAGGATCAACTTTCAAAATTCTGTCTCGCCTTCCCTATACCCAATGCTACATCCATTACCATCGCTGATACATTAGTAAAATATTATATTTGCATTTTTGGAGCACCAAAGTATGTATTAACTGACCAAGGAAGGAACTTTTTGAGTGGTCTGATAAAGCGACTTGCTAAACGATTCAGAATAAAAAGGCTTCGTACTACGGCATTTCATCCACAATCCAACGGTTCATTGGAACGTTCTCATCACGCCTTGGGCGAATATTTAAAATTATACAAGGATAACGAATTAGGTTGGGACGAATGGGTCGAGTTGGCTACTTTTAATTATAACACTAGCGTTCATGAAGGAACTAAACATACTCCATATGAGTTAATTTTTGGAAAAATGGCACGATTACCATCAAGTGAACCTATTCAGGAAGAGGATAAATTACCAACTGTTGACAATTATATTGTTAATTTAGTAACAAAATTGCATGAAACCCGAAATAATTTAATAAAAGCTAAAGAAAAATCTAAAGAACGATACGATCAAAGACTTAACGAACAAAATTTTAAAACGAGAGATTACGTGTTTCTAAAAAGTGGACCGAAACCAAAGAAATTAGAGGATCATCATCAAGGACCTTTCGAGATAATTAAAGTTAGAGGAAATCAAAACATAAAAATTAAAGTCAAAAATAAACCCGTCATAGTTCACGCCAATCGACTGAGACGTTCTCACATCAAACCAAAAATAAAACCAAAGCAAAAACAATAATTAAAAACTCAACAAACAAAATAAATAAATTACAGAAAAATAAAATATAAATAAATAAAAGATGAAGCGCAACCTTGCATCACGTGGAAATGGAAAGGAAAATGAGGAGCCCAGACCGTCAACCAGCAGAATTCCAAGATATCAACAAAGAAATACCGTTAATCCTCCCAGGCTGCCACGGGATCCTCCAGCAACAACTTCACCACCGGCAAGAGAAGAAAATCGTCCAACTACAGAAAATATGAGAGCGCAGGAAACAGCAGCGGAAAACAAAGAGAGAATGATAAAAGCTTACGCTGATATTATTAAGGAGCTATGGGATAAAGAGAAAGCATGGAAAAACACGGCAATTAGAATCGGATTGAACCATCTCGAGAGTTTCGCTAATAACATAATCGGTCGCGAGGATCAAATCGACACATATCACGCGCTCATTTATTACGATACCATCCGTACTATACTACAGGAATTCAACATCGGTATAACGCGTAGATGTTCTGAAGGCGAGATAGAAAAAGGGGTAGGATACGCTATCAGGTTTGAGGATGCGGCGCCTTTTATCTGGCTCGAGTTCGGTTCGGACAGAACAAAGATACAAATGAAAGGATTGGGAAGGGTACTCAGGAAGGTGGAAAGATATTTGACAGACAAACTGCATCCGGAAAATGAAGAGCCGAAGGAATCAACGGAATTGTGAAAAAAAAAAAAAAAAAAAACATAAATAAATAAATAAATAAATAAATAAATAAAAATAGGGCAAAAATAGATACAAGCAAATCGATAAAAATTTAAATAAATAAATAAATGTAGCTAATAATTTTGTCAAAAATTTAGAAATAATGAACTGAAATAAAAGTTTTTATTTACAGAAAATTAAAATGTCAACTGAACTTAAAGCAACGGATCGGTTGCCAAATGGGCAGCCGATGCACGATATGTCCATGGACTATCTCCTGAGTATCATGAAGTAAGAATAACGCGAAATTTCCCTCCTGAATTGTGCCGAGTCCAGGTCATTTATGGGCGATGGATAGACGTTGGAGTGGGGCTTACTGTCGAGGAGGCTAGAGAAAACGCGGCTGAGGGTGTCATGGATAAAATCCATAATGCCGAAACACCAAAAATTGATTGGGGAAAAAACGCGGAAAGGCAAAAACAGTGGCTTGAAAAACGATTGTTCAAGTTGGCGCTCGAAAATAAACAATTCGGATTAGATTCTATTCACGTCTTTCTAGAGAAAATAAACGGAAATCAAGCATTTTTTGGCCCAGTCAGATTGTGGGAAATTTTTAACGAAATAGACGAATTGTTCACAAAACTAGGATTGCGGTTGACTAGTAACAGTTTCGAGGCGGAAAAAGGATTGGACAGAATGGAGGCTGTATCATTAACAGTAGCTTCAGAGGACTATCCCTCACTAACGATCGTAGAATTCGGAACAAGAGAGGACGAAAATATGTTGAACTGCTTGACACAGATTTTGACGGCGATACAGTATCGCCTAGAAGGAGAAATTTACAACATGGTTGAGCAACAAAAGAAGGAAAAAGAGGAAAAGACACAGCGACTAGCTGAAACTCGACAGAAAAGACGACGACACAAGGGTCGCAAATATTAACTAAAGCTGCGATCATTATAATCCATAAATAACATTTTAAATAATTTGGGAAGTGCACTATAATCACATCAAAGCACAATTTTGGGTTCAAATTCGAATTATCACTAAAAAAAAATTATTTAGTAATAAATTACTAAATTAATAAATAAAATAATCTCGTAAACTTCGGGAAGTGTATATTATAATAAATACACATTTTGGGGAATAGAATAGAGTTTGTTTAAAAAGGACATAATAATCATACAACAAAAATGTTAAAATTGTATCGAATCACTAATTAAGTATATATACATTAATCAACAAAAATTCATTTATCAATGTTATTCAATGAATAATCACAAAAATTAATCATTATGTGAAATTGTAATCTGAACAATTTTCATGGTTTGTAATCAATAAATAATCATATATTTCACTAATTCAATTTTGTTCGTTACAACAGATGCATTGTATGATGTTATCACTTATGGTGCTGTGGCTATCCTCTCTACCAACACCCTCTTCAGGAATGAATGGATTTGAATGTGGATTACCGACATCTAATATTACTACACTCTCACTTCTGGATGTGGATGAATGCGACCTTCACCAACTTTGAACATTTCGAAAGTTCATATTCAATTATTGCAAATCAATGAATATGGATCTGTGCACGTTCAGCAGTGTAAAATAGAAGTGGATCGAAACGTTCGCAGATGTGGAATGTTTTCACATACTAGCGACGTTTTCAACGGAAAAGCTTCTTATTTACACAAAGTTTCGCGGGACGTTTGTATGCGAATGCATGAACATGGGTCGTTTAGAATGGATGGAGTTGTGATTGCGAGAATCAAAAGTAATCATACTTTAAATTATCCTGTATTGTTGGCTGGACATTTGGAAGTGGATGGTACGTGTGATGGAACTTCATATTCGGATCCTTTCGGAAGTTGGAGTAAAGTAGTGGTTTGGGCTACTTTAAAAATATCATTGAGAGACTACTACACATCAGTAGCCTTGAAAAACAATAAGGTATATCTAAAGTCAGGAGTGAGGTGTGAACTGAATAAGGGACAATGTATGGATATGGAAGGAGGATATACGTATTGGAATCCAATTCCAATCGACAAGTGTGGTGTGAGAGAGTAGTAGTCACCGGTAGACAGTAATTTAAAAGAATGCGATGCTGCTGGATATTTGAATAGAATTTCAGGAAAACCGGCAACGGTGTGAGAGAGACGGCGAGAACGTGGACGAGGCCTCGAGGATCCTCGGCAAGACGCTCGATGCGAGAGCGCTCCCCCCACCTCACCGGCCGAGAGAGTCACGGTGATCGACGAGCCGCGTCGATAAACGAGAGCACGACAGATAGCTTTCGGCACTGGGAGAGTTAGATAGGACTTAGCTAGCTGCTATGTAGAGTCATTGCAGTCTATTGTAATTTATTTCTGTGGCCGTGCCGTACACGGGACTTTGGACTAAGATATCGCCGAGCGAAGGCGAAGCCGTGGAAGGACGAACCGAGGACGCTGAGCGACGCGTAGAGTCCACGTGGACGAAAGAAAATTATATAAGGTAGGATCGTGACCGTATCTCTTTCTTGGTAAATTTTCCGAGTGCATTGGCTCTCGTTTTTCGTAGTTTAACTCGTGTGGGATTCGTTCCTCGGCCGTGCCGGCTTCTCCGGCGAGTATCTCGCGCGCCGCGTCGAGAATATTTAATATTGTAATAATTTATTTTCCGCGAAGAGAATTATTGTTTCTTTTCTTTATTTTCTCTTGTAAAATAATTAACATGGTTCTTTGAATAAATTGTTATTGTTATTGTTTGCTTAATTGGAAAGTCGTGTGCATTTTTTGGTTGCTACTGAGTTATTTCAGCCCGTCGAATTGCACCCTCGTCGCTAGCCCGAACGGGTGAAGACAGTACAACGGTAAAATCGAATCCTTGGTGTTTGGGATCGAAACAAACACCTGGCGCCTAACGAGGTAAAACAGAGGGAAATCGCAAGGGCGCGATTTTCATAGACAATTCACACAGGCGTCATTACTTGTTGGTCGTGGTGGTTTTAGCGTTCCCGAATTGCGCTGAAACGGCCCGTCACAATGCTTACGTAAATTCAAAATTTGATTATATTGAAAGACGGATAAGGGCGCAAACACAACAAGTATATATGGATTTGTTAATGCATAAATGTGAGTTGGAACGAGAAATGTTGAAAAACCGATTAGCTATTGCTACACAAGCACCGGATGAATTTGTTTAACATTTAATGAAAGGACCGGGATACATGGCAGTAATATCAGGAGAGGTTGTACATGTTGTGAAATGCGTAGCTACGGAAGTGCGAGTGAGACATTTAAATGAATGCTATACGCAATTGCCTGTGATGAGAGGGAATGAAAGTTATTTTTTGAGTCCGAGAACGCATGTATTAATGAAGACTGGGTTGCAAATTACGTGTAATCGATTGGTTCCACCAATGTATTTTATTGATGAGAAATGGTATGAAATGATACCAGGGCCAACATTCGTTTATCCACCGGAAACCATGAAACCAAATACCAAACCAACGTGGAAATATAGCAAAATTAAGTCTTTGGCTACCAGTGGTATATATACCGTTGCTGAATTAGAACAGCTAAGGGAATCTGTAATGTTTCCAGCAGAACGACCAGCAATGTTAAACTCAGTAGTAAGAGGTATGATGGGAAAATCGATTGTTGCACAGGGAGGATCATTTGTAAAATTGATTGAAGGACCAGAATTAGACAAATTAATGGAATCTAGTTAGAAGAAAATGTGTAAAAAATTTATAATATTCGGACATGTAAGTGCAGGATTAATAGGAATCATCATGATAATCCGAGCTATTAAATTAGTAATCGACACAATAATTCATGGGTATGCATTGCATACAGTTTATGGGTGGTCATTATTTTTTATAGGAGCTATATGGGATTCAGTGACAGGATTGCTTTTGCATCTGAAAAAGGGAACGGAGATGTCACCTATTTCGAAACCAAGAAATGAAAAGAAAGTAGAAAGAGATATCGAGAAAGGAAACGAAGAAGGAAAAGAGAGTGGGGGGAAGAAACTGTGCAAGAGACTATAGAAAAATTCAACAAGGAAATTCAAACGGACAGAAAAGTTAAAACCACTATATACCCACGATTGGAATAAATACGCATACGAGTAGCGATGAGAAAGGAATGAATGAAATTTATCGATTAAATATAAAAATTATAAGAATAAGGACCCAAATATTCAATAATTAAGCAAGATAAGTAAATAAGGAAAGGAGTAAAGTAAGGATAAAGGCAAAATAAAAGTATAGATAGGGCATAGTATAGTGCAGTAACGGGGTAGAAATGGAAAGAACATCGAAATAAAGAGGAGAGGCCGACGAATAGCCGCACAAAGAAGAGAAGCCGAGAACGGGAGTCGCGCGAGCCTTGCGTTGGCGTGCACGTGTTACGTCCGGAACGAGCTCTCGCGAGTTCGTTCAGAACATGTGTAACGGTGGTCTCGCTTTCGAGTCAAGGCGTTGGCCCTTTACTCAGGGACGGAGACCTCGCCTTGCACTGCCGTAGATAGGGGAAAACACTTGGGAGGATTTTGGTGATCGGGAGTCTCGTTGCACTATCGTAGAGCATGCAGAAATATAATCGAAGAATTTGTCGTAGATTTAGTACTCACTATGGTTTTATTCAATGATCGGCGTTTTGATGTTGATACAATTTCCGCGTTACAAGTTCCTCGTTGGAACACTCGATGAACTTAGCCACGCAGGGCTTATCGAAGAGAGGAGCCTTGCACGCTCTGTAGACGATGGTGATAGAACAACTTCTATGCAACTACTCGGCAACTACTGGTTTGCTAACGAAAAATGCTCGCCTTTTATACTAGTTCTAACCCTATGCTTCTAATGTAAAAATGGTAGAGCGGTGGGGTTAGTTTATTGTAGAGCAAGTCTCATAAAAATGTTTGATAAAGTAATAGTTTAGCGACCTTTTCGGTGAAACCGAATAAGCGACAATAGGGTTATTGCGGCTCTCGCCTTTGCGGTGCATAAGTAGTTTACCGCATAAAGATTTCGGTATTCATCTTTTAACTGAGAGTAATAAAATAGAAAATGGATGAAGTGAATCTAGAGACTCTTTTTGGTAGAAATTAATAGACGAGGGGACAGTCGTGAAGGCGCGATCTTTATGTTGCGGTGCGCGTGAGGCTGCCGCTCGAGTTTTTACAGAGATGCAAGCGTCTTCCCGATAACGCATAGACTGGGTGCGTGGACATAGTTTTACGACCGCGTGCCGCTGACGGGCTGGAAGCGCGCCTAGCCTAAAGTTATGGGCGTCAAGTGTACGAGGACGCGTGCACGATGGGTGAACTGAGGCGCGCGTAAGTGAGCCTCCAGAAATTAGTATGTGGAGAGTCTTTAGGGTATTAGTAGATTTTTCATGCAGTGTTTCTGTGTGATAGGTTACGCAAGACGTAACACCTCCCTCGTTAAGACGAATGTTAGGAGTGTAACGCTCTAACATGAGAATGAGAAGTGAGATTCGTTGGGAAGCATGTTATCGCGCACTCTGATTTTGGGACACTTAAAGTCTTTCACTTAGTTCATTGTTATACCTTTTTTTTTGGTATTTCATTTCACATTCCCTTTTCCTTCTTGCATTTCTTTCGTCGTTGCGATGTTTCTTGTCTTTTCCCACGATTTTGCAGTCCTGATGATACTGGTTGATCTTCAATGTGAAGTTCGGCCGGACCTTCTTTACTAGATGTTACAGATGTTGGATCCGGAGTTGGTTTAGTCCGCTACTTAGTGGTTTTATTAGCAGATGCACTTGACGTAGGCTGTTGACGTCTCATCTGTAGCTATTTTGCTACAGGTTACTCCTGTTCTTATCTTCTGACACGTTGTCCTTGCTGGATAAGTGTCTTCTGGTATAGACTTGTGTTAGTCTTTTCTTGAAACGTCGTAGTTCCAAAAATCATCGGTATTGACTTGACGATTTATTGTCTTTGTTTAAAGTCGGCGAGAATTGCCGAAAAGGAATTAGGACCTCGTCGGTCATCGTTATGTGATGCTTTTGTACGTTGGCATGAGTTTTTCCGCAGGTTGACAACACCTGTCTGTGAATTCTGTACGATGCATTTGGATGCTTTATTATGATTCTGGATAGACGTAATCCAGGTGTAACAGGCTTATGATTTCTGCAATCCGACCGTCTTTACGTATGACGTATGCCGTTGCAGTTTTGCCTTGATATATTTCTTCATGCTCATTTTTAGACGGAATCGCGTATAATCCCGTATCCTTATAATTTCCGTACGTTGATACGTCGTGGGCTTTGCACGGCGCGTGAGGCGTCTATGTCTCATTGACATCATACTGCAGCAGGTTTGATCCCGTTGTAGTGTGAATTGGAGCTAGCGTGGCCTCTGTAGTAGCATCTGTTTCTTTGTGGAGATTTTTGTTTTCTATTATCTCTGCGTAGAGCTCGATTTTGAGCATTGGCACTTCTGTAGTAGCATCTGTTTCTTTGTGGAGATTTTTGTTTTCTATTATCTCTGCGTTGGGCTCGATTTTGAGCATTGGCACGGCGTCTTCAATTTCTTCGTCCGTGATTAGATGCTGATAAACTTCTTCATCTTCATTTATGCTTCGCCAAGGAAGACTCTTTGAAAGTTACTTTGTCGGGATAGATAATCAACCTTCTTTTTCGGTTGATGGCCCGTACGTATTTCATTAATCTGTTTTGGTACGATAACCGTTCCGAGATTGATTAATGGTATTGAATTCATACCCCATTTCAGACATTGGTCCGAGTATGACACATCAGCGTGATATTTGCGGAAAAATTCTGTTCCGATGAGACCATCGTTTTCAATTGGAAAGTCGTCTTTTACGAGATGGAAAGTCACGTCGGAGTCTAGTATTCGTATCTCCGTTCGTCCTAATGTTTTGACGTAATCTTTTGTTATGCCGCTGATTTTTACGATGTCTGATTTGTCGACGTACACGTTGAGTGCAACTTGTTTGCTTTTAATTAGGTTCAGAGATGAACCTGTATCGATCATCAGGAATGTTGGCTTCATTAGTTCCTTGGATATTATTTCCACGGCTGGTACGTTACTTGTACAGTTTAGTAGGGCTACTGTAACCCTTGCTGTTCGGCAGTTTTCTTCTTGCAGATGGCTTACAAGCCGCTGAGAATTTTCTTCTACTTCACTTATTTCTTCTTGTGCTGACGAACCGTTTGGATTACTTTGTGAAATCCACCATTTGAGTTTTCGACATTTTTGGATCGTGTGCCCAAGGTTCTTACAAAAACGACACTTAGCTGTTTGTTCATTTGACGATGAGTTTGATGTGCGATGCTGGTCTTCTTCCGCGTTAGAATACTCTTGATAGTGATCTCCGGGCAGTTGTTGTAAGGAGTCGGTCGATTCCCAAATTTGACGAGTTGGCTTCTTCTCGATATAATGCACTTTCTCTTTTCGTTGATTGTAGTTTGATGGGTTTCGCAGCACATCTTTCGCGAGAACTTGTCTTTCAATTTCTATTGCTTGTTTCATAGTATTGCTGAACGATGCACCTTTTGTTATTTTATTCTCGATTTCCGGCCTGAGTCCTCTGTTAAAGCACTCAACAAGGTCTGCGTCGAGGCTTGTTTTAAATGTTTCGTCAACTACTCCATTGTGACTTTGTTTGTAAGCGTCACTTATTCTGTTTCCGAGATCCTTAACCCGATTGGAGTATGCAAGAACCGATTCGCTGTCGAGTTGAAATATTCTTCCCAATTCTCCTTGCAGTTGGTATACGGATTTTGCGGGCATATACAGTGTTTTAAGAAAATCCATAAACGACTGTACGGTGTTTAGAGTAACTCCATGTACCGCGCGACGTGCTTCTCCTCGTAATTTGTTTCGGAGTATGAGTGCGAGGTTCGCTTGTGCCTCTTGAGGGAGCATCTGTGTTGCCTCTTCGCATCCTTCAATGAAATGTGACAGTGGAATGTTGTAACCGTCGAAGATGGGTACCGCTTCAAGCGCGTACTTGACAGAGACTGGAGGTACAGGTGGAGCGGCCATGATCTTTGCCTGAATAATCTGTACACCTTCTTGTAGTTGGTGAATTCGTTGTACTGCTAAGTCGCCAAGACCTGTATGAACCGAATGTTCCGTTGATGTTTGTACGGTTGGGTCTGTTGGTAGTTGGTTCGTCTGACCCGTAAATTGAGTAGTTGCGGTTGCACCTTGTGACGTGCTCGTGTGAGCACTGCTCATGCGGGAATTCTGTGAGCCTGATGGTGTTTGATCCTCAGGTGTTTTAGTTGGTGTTCTTCCAAGCGTCATTCTTCATTCTTCAGGCAGTGAGGGCGTTCAAATCCCACTTCTGACACCAAATTTGTTTTGTGTTACGTCCGGAACGAGCTCTCGCGAGTTCGTTCAGAACATGTGTAACGGTGGTCTCGCTTTCGAGTCAAGGCGTTGGCCCTTTACTCAGGGACGGAGACCTCGCCTTGCACTGCCGTAGATAGGGGAAAACACTTGGGAGGATTTTGGTGATCGGGAGTCTCGTTGCACTATCGTAGAGCATGCAGAAATATAATCGAAGAATTTGTCGTAGATTTAGTACTCACTATGGTTTTATTCAATGATCGGCGTTTTGATGTTGATACAATTTCCGCGTTACAAGTTCCTCGTTGGAACACTCGATGAACTTAGCCACGCAGGGCTTATCGAAGAGAGGAGCCTTGCACGCTCTGTAGACGATGGTGATAGAACAACTTCTATGCAACTACTCGGCAACTACTGGTTTGCTAACGAAAAATGCTCGCCTTTTATACTAGTTCTAACCCTATGCTTCTAATGTAAAAATGGTAGAGCGGTGGGGTTAGTTTATTGTAGAGCAAGTCTCATAAAAATGTTTGATAAAGTAATAGTTTAGCGACCTTTTCGGTGAAACCGAATAAGCGACAATAGGGTTATTGCGGCTCTCGCCTTTGCGGTGCATAAGTAGTTTACCGCATAAAGATTTCGGTATTCATCTTTTAACTGAGAGTAATAAAATAGAAAATGGATGAAGTGAATCTAGAGACTCTTTTTGGTAGAAATTAATAGACGAGGGGACAGTCGTGAAGGCGCGATCTTTATGTTGCGGTGCGCGTGAGGCTGCCGCTCGAGTTTTTACAGAGATGCAAGCGTCTTCCCGATAACGCATAGACTGGGTGCGTGGACATAGTTTTACGACCGCGTGCCGCTGACGGGCTGGAAGCGCGCCTAGCCTAAAGTTATGGGCGTCAAGTGTACGAGGACGCGTGCACGATGGGTGAACTGAGGCGCGCGTAAGTGAGCCTCCAGAAATTAGTATGTGGAGAGTCTTTAGGGTATTAGTAGATTTTTCATGCAGTGTTTCTGTGTGATAGGTTACGCAAGACGTAACACACGCTACCCTTGATAGAGTAGAGTCTCCGCGTGAGATAGTAAAGGATGGTTGCAACATAGGCGCCGCCACAACCAGTGGGATGGGACTTAGTAATCTTCAATTACTCACATTTTTGCTTAAGTTGGATTGGGGGAAATTGAACGCTTATAAGAAAAGTTATATTAGTTAAATATTGGGGTTCGGCCAGTATCAACAATAACTTAAAAATTAAAGCTAAATTAAATAAGGTACAATAGGAAAATAAGGAAGGTCAACGCAAAAAAAAATTCTGTAACAAAAATTTAGGTTATTCAAATTTATTCATATACGAGCTGTGATGGGGGGTCAGTTTCACAATACAATTACGCGAAAACGGGGGTCTCGACAAGTCCGAGGGAAAGCGGGGAGAAAGGGGGTTCGAGAATAAATGCTGTAAATGCGGAAAAACAACAGAAAATATAATTGATCCAACTAAAGGTGAAAACTCGATACAATAACCAAAATAACCAAAAGAATTGAAATATGATACCAAAATAATAATCGCAAATAACGGGTGGCAAATAATACCAAACAATAATCTCAACGGGGAGGAAATAATACAAAATGTCGTAGATCACAACGCAATATAAACTAATCAAAGCGATAGTCAAATCGGGGAATGGCGATCGGGGGAAAAGTACACTAATTATTCGGGGTTTGCCACGAGGCGATCCACAGGCGTGCGTGCCTCGCGACGAAGGAGAAATGGCCAAGGGGGGCGATCTGATTTCCCAGCGAAAAGGGACGATGGGTTTTCACTGGCGAAATGTTCAGAATGTCGGGAAAGTACAGCAGCAAATATTCACAATAGAATCGGGGGCAAAAACTACTACAAACTCTTAACTTGGGCGCCAGTTACCTTTTACGGGGTAACACCGTTTAACACACGCCACGAGGCGTCGAAGGTTCTCGTACAATGTTCGCAGAATGGCCGGCAAGTTCAGCGGGAGGGCAGAGGGCTCAGGGAGGGTCAACCGATCTGTCGGCTCGCAATTTAATGCCTTCGGCTAATTAGGGGCTTTTTAAGGGACGTCAATGCAATTCACGGGGCGGACACACTATAAACAAGATCGAATATTCCTATTCACTATCACGCCACTCACCACGTGCACGATAAAGTCGCCGGAAAATGGCGATTACTACACTCGAATGTCGGGAGGGAAAATCCGTCAATTAAACACGATAATTGACTCTCGAAATGTCAGGGCAGGGTCGAGGGGAGATTTTAATAATTCGCGGGAGGAAAACTCTTTGAAACGGGCGGATATCACACAATCACTCTCGCGATTTCCCTTACAAGTCGCTTCGGACGGGAGAATCGCTCACACACGTGCTATTCGGGTAACGGCTCGAACGAGGCTCACGTCGACGGTAACGCTCTCCGTCTTCTCGGAAGTCTCCTTGTCTCTCAGCGCTGCGGATGTCGGTGGTGGGAGAGAGAGACAGGTACTCGGCGGTGGTCGATAACTCGCTCGATCGACGGGCGAAGTGTCAGATGGCGGCAGCGATATCGATGGATCGTCGCTCGAGGCATTGAGCGACGATCGCGAGCGGCGGGCGGCGGACAGCGTTGTCGGTGGGAGAGGCGACGGCACGGCAACGTCGGAGAACGGGCAGCAGCGAGGGCTCTCGCCGTCGAGCGAGGATCTTCCTTCGCTGTTTCCCCTTCTCTCCCTCTATCTCGTGCGTTGTCTCGGCTACTGCTGTTCGTGTCGTGGGTCTTCAGGAGCGTTACCTCGGTCTTCGCGGGGGGGTATGCGTGGGAGGACAGGGCGGGGGCTGTGCTACGCGTTGCAAAGGCTTAGGCTCCGTGGTGAGTGGAGCCTCTGATCGAGTTCGCGGGAGTCAGTCGGAAACGGGGCAAAATGCATTCGATTTAACGAATATTTCGTTACAGAGCATTAAGCACATATATATATCAGGATACAATATAAACAATAGATAGAAAAATATAAAAATACAATATAAAATATAGGGAATAGCATATATATATATATATATATTAATTAAGGGAATAGGGGTTTATTGCGGCGAGCAGTGATTTCGTCACGAGGACAAACACAATTCTTCAGCAGTCGACGGCACAAATCGCAATTATCTGTTAAATGCCACTCCGTCATGGGGAGAACCAGTCGAAGGAGACGAAGGTGTCGGGGCAGCGGAGCTAGGACGTTCCATGTTATGAAGCCAGGATAGGGCTCTCGTCCAGAAAGTCATGCCTCGAATGCATCTCTAGCTTCGCGTATGTGTTTCACACTCATCTAGAAATACAATAAACATAAAATAAATAAATAATATCCAAACAACAATAAAATTTTAAAGGAATAGACAATAGGAAAGATGTTAAAAAGGGTTAAATCAGGAAGCACAGAAAGATGTTAGAAAGTATTAGAGTTTATGCAGGAAAAATTACAAGAAAGTAAATAAATAATTAAGAATTTAAAGAAGTAGAAAACTGTTTTCTGTTGAGAAAGAAGGAGTATAGATATATATAATTAATTAATTAAATTTTTATATTATATATCTATGTTTATGTATATATATATATATATATATATATATATATATATATATATATATATATATATATTGTAACGCGACACATGAGAGCCCCTGCTCCCACGCGAAGCGACCGGCCCGATATCACGAGGCACGGACCACCCACCGGGGCAAAGCGGGCCGTACCCAACGGAGTAGGCGGGACCTGGCCCCCGCCGGGCTAAACAGCTGCACGGTGGGTAGAGCGGGTCGCACTCCCACTCACACCGACAGAGGGTAAACGAATACCAGAGGGTGGAATTACCGGCAAATAGATGACCAAGATGGGATAAAAGGCGAGATCAACAAACCATCCCGCAGAATAATCTAATTAACCGCGGTAATCAGCCCACACTAACAAGTAAACAGCAAACAAGTGGAGCCGACCGGAAACAACAACCCAAACAACAATACACCTTAACAAATCATTAAACAATACCGAAGCGACAAACAAACAGCAAAAACGACTCAATGAGCCATACAAGTGTAAAATAAAATAAATCCGCCCTACAGGAACGCCCGCAAGTACATTTGGGAGGCCTAAAAACTAAAAGAACGAACACAAAACAAACAATTAACAAAAATAACAAATAAAGAAAGCACGTGGCACGGGGGCCCGGCACCAACAGGGAATTGAAGAGAGACACGGGCCTGAGAGAGCAAGAGCCACGTGACCCACGCTAGGGGATAGGGCCGCAAAAACCGATCACGCCAGAACGACCCCTCCACCGGCGAGGGTTACGCAACACACCTCGCGCGATCACGCCACTTTTCCCCTTCCCTCGGCCAGCGCGCCGCGGGGAGTCGAAAGCCCGCCCGTTGACGGGCCTGAGCTCGCGATCGTGACGTCACCAATACATTAGGATAGGGCAAGGCCAAACGAGATCGCGTGATACTTCCCCTCCCAAATCAACTAATTACATAACCATGTCTCGAGTATAAAAGAGCCGGGGCGAGAACCAGGCTCATATTATTCTTCCATAAATTGCTGTTGCAAGACGTTTACACTCTTCTCCAGAGGAGTTAATTAATATTTCTTTTGTGCCGTGCTTGGCCACCTATAAAAATCTAGAGTCATTAGAGTCGCTCTCACTAGCACTCAGGGCCCTCCGACATTTCCTCGGCCTTACAGAAATTGCGCTGTGGGGCAGGACTTGTATAAGGAGACGTATCCTCGAGCACTGTCGTTAATTCATTGCTGAATTAACAGCACAGTTTACCTTCTTTCCCCAGCCTTGGTTCGATCTCGCGCGCTATCATCGTGCGAGAGGAATACGGTGGAGACCGAGACACACCGCTCGTTCGTGGGCAACCTGAAGCTCGGACTGTCTCGCGGCTCCACTGTATTTACTAGAGATCAAATCAAGGCGCACCTTACCTAGCTCAGGAAATTGGGTGGGAATCAAAGAACGCGCTGATTAGCGCGCACACACCAAAATTTGTAGCGGGTTGAGTGTAAAGCTCCTTGGGAAGCGCATCAAGCGCTTCTCAAGAATTTAAAGTCTATTTCGAACCAAATAAAAAGAAAAAGAAAATATAACAATCATAAAATAAAACCTTGCCCACGCGAGGCTACCGACTCCCCACACTTTTTTCTTCCTTCCTTATTGCATTATCAATCCCTGTGTCGTGCAGAGTCACGTGAAAATACGCTATTTACTTTATGATCCTTTTTAATCGGCCAATGATGAAGGATCGAATCACTCAGTTAGTAACGCTCGCGCGTGAACACAGTGAGTAAACCACGAAAGTGACCCTGAGGCCATACAAAAAAAAAAATAATTAAGAAAAATACAATCTATCCTCCAGCACCTCGAGCCCCGTGCATGAATCCCAGAAGAGTATTCCTTTTTCCCCACAAGATTTTGTTTTCGAGTCAACACGCGAAAATCAAAAACGTTTCATTGGCGCCCAACGTGGGGCTCGAGGTAATTAAAACTGGATAGACCGTGGAATCCCCCTCGAAACATCGCGAGTAGAAATAGCACTCGCAATAACGGAAATCCTCGTCGCATATATCGCGCAAAGAATCAGAGAGACCGTCGAGAGAAAAGTAAAAAAAATTCGGTCACGATGAGTAGCGCGCAAACTACAACGACGAACGCGATAACGAGCGATATAGTAAATCAACCGCAAGCCGCAGTGAGTAGGACGCCGCGAGCCACGACGATTACGACAAGTACTATTGCTGCTCCAATCACGTCGACGGGATCGACGATCGGACCGACTCTGAATCGCGTGAGTCAGACAAGGGAGAGAGAGTCCGACCATGTACCCCGTACCGCGACAGGTCCGGACGACGATGAGGCCCTGAGAATCATACGCGATATTCGATTCCCGACAAAGAAAAATGAAACTTAATCAAGATTGGAAGGAGTGCATAACATTCGAATAATTAACAATAACAGCAGTGAGGATTTGAGCGACGCGCCGAATCCGGAGCAAGAACAACTGCGACTGCAGTCAATGATGGACCTCCTCGTAAAAATGCAACAAGTTAATAGTCAATCCGCAAAAAGACAGAGTCAATTTTTCCAAGAATTAAACAATACGTTCGCAGAAAGATTAGAAGAACTCCAAGATTTCGTTATAAGCTGCGTCAACGGAATACAGGAGGAGATGGGGGCACTGAAAGTATCAGTGAGATAAAGTGAGATAGATCAAGAGATGGCAATTAGACCGCCGTGCCCGATAAATCCCCGAGCGATATTCGCAAGACCATTGGCATTTGAGGAGCACAACATACCCGCCGTAAGCACGAGTATGGATCAGCCCGAGACGTATCCTGACTATTGGCAGCACGCGACGTCGAATCTCCGCGCCTCGGAAGGAGCAACCCGCCGCACACACGAGCCACGGGGCAGCATACCCAGAGGCGTGTTCTCGAGTACAACGTTACCGACGTACGCACAAACGGGACTACGCCGACCCGAGCCGCCGTCTGGAAGGGCGGACAACGCCACAGATTCGCGAAGGGCCACGTACGTGCTGGACGAACAAAGCTACATGGGTCCCACCCATGCAACGCCGGTGGGAGGAAACTTGAAGCTGGACCCACCAACATTCGCGGGGAAAGCATATGAACAGCCAATGCAATTTCTAAATCGCCTACGGTCATACCGCGACGTGTACGTGCCAAGGTATCACTACAAACTCATCATAAATCAATGTATGGACGGGATCGCTAAATTGTGGTGGAATATCACACAAGACGAGATACAGAATTGGAATGAGTTCGAAGATCAATTCAAAAGACGTTTCTGGAATGAAGAGATACAGAACAACATTAAACTAAAGCTCGACTACGACTACTACGAACCTAATAAGAAACAAACGCGATTAGGATACGCAATGAGAGTAATTAGCCTCGCCCGGGACCTTCGTCCAGCGTTGACAGATCGCGAAATAATTCAGAAGATAAAAAGACACTTTGGCGACGATGTAAGAGCAACGATAAGAACGTTAGGCATTGAAACAATACCGCGTTTGCTCGATTTGTTATCTTCATACGACGAAGAAGGACCCTGGAATAAAGAAAGAAACCGACCAACGCAAAGGGAACGTCAACAGCCATACACGGGTCAACCGGAAAATAGCGCAAAATATTCCGAGAATAACAAAAGAGAGGATCCGCGAAATGGGGCAAAAGCGGCCAAGAAAGAAATCGAGCATCGGAGATTAAACAATTCGACACGCGATCAAAGGCAGATTCGCGCAATCGAAGAGACAGAAGAGGAGGAAGAATCGATCGAGTTAATCGAAGAAGAAACGGGAAACGAGAACGCGTCACCTCTGGACTCGTCGCAGTAAGAGAGGTGACGCTAGGCTACGGAGGAGACACGCGACGAGAACTCCTCGAAGAACGAGAAGATAGGAAATCGCAACGACGAGCTAAATGTCCCACGTTAGAGATTACACTCAAGGGAATCACTGTGAGAGCACTAGTAGATACGGGTAGCGAGATAAGCGCGATTTCCGAACAATTCTTCGCGAACAATCAGGAAACACTGAAACAATGCCCACTACTGCCACTTACGGGTGTCTCGGTACGCGGAGCAACGTCCGGAAGGGCAGTTAAAGTCAAACGCCAAATTTTCATACCGATTAACATTGAGAACGAGAACGAGCATAACACGTTACTCATTGTGCCAAAGTTATCGAATGATTGTATCTTGGGCATCGATTTTCTCACAAAGATTCGAGGCATAATAGACCTTATGAAATACGAAATCTCTTTTGCACTACCGCAGGACCCCGATACCCGATATCGAATGAAATTCCAAGAAGTAAACTCCGAAGTAATAAGAGACACAGAGATACGAGAGATTACGTATCACGATTACGAAACATACGGAATTACGAATGAAGAAATTGAAGAAAAAATTAACAGCACGCAAGGGTTAACGCAGGAACAATTAGTCATTTTTCATGAATTAATTACGAGACACCGGGAAGTCTTCCTCAAAAGACCAGGCTGGTTAAACTCCTACGAGCACGTACTAAAGGTAAAGCCGCATGAACCATTTCAAGCCAAGAGTTATCCAGTACCGATTGCGTTCCGAGAGAAGGTAGACAAGGAAATAGAGACGCTGTTGAATCAGGGCATAATTCATAAATCGAAAAGCCCGTACAGCAGCCCACTGGTAATCGTAGAAAAAAAAGACGGAGGAGTACGCTTATGTCTCGATGCGCGACGTATTAACGGTATCCTCGAGATCGACAACGAGCGTATGCAGACCGCAGACGAATTGTTCCAGGAATGCCGTAGCGTTCGATACATGACGACGTTCGATCTAAGAGCGAGTTTTTGGCAAGTTCCACTCGAGCGAAACTCGAGAAAATATACCGCCTTCATGCATAGAGGAAGGTGCTACGAATTCAGGGTAACGCCGTTCGGACTGAGCACGAGTACAGCAAGCTTAGTAAGAGGCTTGGATAAAGTACTCAGGGGTGTCGGAGATGTAATTAATTTCGTCGATGATCTGCTTTGTATGTCCGAAACATTCGACGATCACATTCATACCTTGGACAAGCTATTGTCAAGATTCAAGAAACACGGATTAACATTCAACCTCGAAAATTCCCAATTCTTTCGTGAAGAAACACGATTCCTCGGTCATATCCTCACGCGAGAAGGAATAAGACCAGATCCAGGAAAGATTGAAGCGATCCATGCCCTGCAACCACCCAAGAATATAAAACAGTTACGCGGAGTGTGTGGACTAACGAACTTCTACAGTCGATACACGCGAAAACATGCCAACGACCTAGTACCGTTGCTGCACTTACTTAAGAAGGGAACTAAATGGAAATGGGGAACGGTTGAACAAGAAGCGTTTGAAAAAATGAAAGCAAATTTCTGCGACAGCGTGGTTCTCTACTATCCCCTAAAAAACAAACCGTTCTACGTACAGACCGACGCCAGCGACTTCGCACTCGGGGCGGTCCTATACCAGAGAGATAACGAGAACGAGGATCGAGTATTATACTTCGCGAGTCGCACGCTGCACGGTGCAGAAAAAGGGTACAGCACAACGGAAAAGGAACTACTGGCTATCGTATGGGCGCTCGAGAAATTTCGAACATATCTGCTTGGAGCACAGGTTAAGATAGTAACTGATCATGCCGATCTAACGTTTCTGAGAGAATGCCGACTGGCACATGCACGCCTGACGAGATGGTCACTGGCAATCCAGGACTATAACGCGACCATAGAACACTGCGAAGGAAGGAGAAATACCGTAGTCGACGTTCTAAGCCGACCGGAAAGACAACTGTCTACCGAAGACATAATTATAGCGCGAGTAGCTCGCCCGGTCAGCGAAGAATTCTGTCAATTAGTAGGAAACATGCCGCAGCGACAAGATAACGACGACGCGTGCCGCGAGATCAAAGAAGCCCTTCGAGAAGGGAAAGGAGACCCGAATTACGCCCTGTACCACAACTTACTCTGTTACGTCAAGGGGGGAAACAGGCGGGTCGTGGTTCCTCAAGCCGAACTGTCCACGCTGATCTACGAGTGCCACGAACTCTATGGGCATTGTGGATCCAAGAAATGTTTTCTAATCCTTCGCGACGATTTCCACTGCAAAAATCTGTATCGAAGAGTTCGCCAAGAGCTCAGAAATTGTGATTCCTGCCAACGAAACAAAATTTATACAACCGGATCGTTCGCCGAGATGCAAAACATTCTACCAGACAAACCAGGGGATCTGATATCGCTTGACTTCTATGGTCCACTGCCCACGTCAAAATTTGGTAACAAATTCATATTGGTCGTGATCGATGTATTCTCCAAGGTCACGAAATTATACGCACTCAAAGCAGCGACAGCAGAGAAAACGTGGCAGTGCTTGGACGCGAACTATTTTCCTCAGTATGGACAACCGCGAGCGATCTTATCAGACCAAGGCACGCAATTTACCGGAAAAAAATGGCACGAGTTTCTTGCTGAACGAGGAATAAAAAAAATCGTCACCTCGATCCGCCACCCTCAGGCAAATCCGGTAGAGAGAACGAACAGAGAACTCTCACGTTTCTTTCGAACCTTTCTTGCAGAAACGAGGCATGATAAGTGGTATGATTGGCTTGACACTATTGAAACATGTCTCAACGAGACACACCACGAGACGACTGGCCAAATACCAACGGTACTGCATCTAGGCGACATACCCGAAAGGCCCTGGTCAATCGTATTAGATACTCGAAACACAAGCACGCCGCAGCGTGACGAGCTAATCTCACTAGCGCGCGAAGAGATAAAAAAAAAAAGAAGCCGCCAATCTGACCAATTTAACGAAAAACATAAGCTCACCGAATTCGCAGAGGGAGATCTCGTCCTCGCGAAAGCGTTGAACGTCTCAAAGCCTGCTGAAAAAAAAATCGCAAAATTCCTCTCGGTGTACGAGGGGCCATATAAAATAAAAACGAAAGTAGGAAAGACATCG
Organism: Ischnus inquisitorius; assembly: GCA_963924025.1. Classification (NCBI taxonomy): domain Eukaryota; kingdom Metazoa; phylum Arthropoda; class Insecta; order Hymenoptera; family Ichneumonidae; genus Ischnus; species Ischnus inquisitorius. The sequence continues at coordinate 14,125,479 of OZ001253.1, read as the reverse complement.
TATATCCTCGCGTATCGTAACGGAACGAGGCCTCTTTCACACAAGTGACCTCCGGCCGTACTTCGAGAAGAGAATCGCAGAGGAGTAAACAGAAGCTCTAGTCACCCCGAAGAAAAACAACGCGAACCTCGAAATTCAAAGGTGTAACTACTCGGGGAACCGAAACAAATCATCGATAGCACCAGGTAGACAAGAAAAATACAAAATAGTCTCAAAGTAAGTACGCCTCTGGAAGTAAGGCAGAAACACACGATGAAGAGTGCCTATGCCTCAGTTCTGCGCGAATTCTTCTACGATGAACACCGAAAAGAAAAGCGTCGAGGTACAAACCGGCAAGCCATACGAAGGCTACGTGTTGTCGCCAAAACCGTACGAAAGTTATAAAGTGGACAAGTGTCGAAACCTACCGCAGAGAGCGAAATCAAAGAACAAACAAACTTTGACAGAGCCAATCTATTTCCATTTCCTGCAAAACGAGCTAAACTCACAGAAAACTAGAAGCGGACTATCCGTCGATACACCAACAGTATACGTTGGAGGAACGACACGGGTGCAAATGCCGTTCATCCATGTAGAGACGATATTACACAACACCGCCAAGATTGCCCCGCGCAAACGGGGACCATTGTACTACAAGGTCCAGGACAAATTCGTCATCCGTGTAGATGACGGCGACACCGGACAGGTATAAAAAAAAAAAAAAAAAAAAAAAAAACTCAACACACGTACACCCGTATTTTCATATCACGACATTCAGAGGAAGCCGGCGACGTCAAAGACCGACCCGATAGTGGAAGAGGCGATGGTCCGTTAACACTCGCGCGCACCGGTGCAGACCGGAACGAAGCGCGCATACGGAGCAAGGAGCGAGACCGCAACAACGGAAGCTGCCACGAAGATGTCAAGAAAGAAGAACTGAAAAAAAAAAAAAAAAAAAACACTCCTATCGCAAAAATGTCAAATCAGTATAATAAAATAAAATGAATAGAAGCAAACAATCAATTCCTTATGTGCACACACACGGCAGCCGCAACCCAATAAAGAATCTCTCCCTATATATTAAAAAAAAAAAAAGAAAAAAAACAAAAAGGGGAAACAGAAGCCGCGGATCTCAACCTACGGTGCGAGTCGCAACGACTTCAGTTTGGAAGGGCGATGTAACGCGACACATGAGAGCCCCTGCTCCCACGCGAAGCGACCGGCCCGATATCACGAGGCACGGACCACCCACCGGGGCAAAGCGGGCCGTACCCAACGGAGTAGGCGGGACCTGGCCCCCGCCGGGCTAAACAGCTGCACGGTGGGTAGAGCGGGTCGCACTCCCACTCACACCGACAGAGGGTAAACGAATGCCAGAGGGTAGAATTACCGGCAAATAGATGACCAAGATGGGATAAAAGGCGAGATGAACAAACCATCCCGCAGAATAATCTAATTAACCGCGGTAATCAGCCCACACTAACAAGTAAACAGCAAACAAGTGGAGCCGACCGGAAACAACAACCCTAACAACAACACACCTTAACAAATCATTAAACAATACCGAAGCGACAAACAAACAGCAAAAACGACTCAATGAGCCATACAAGTGTAAAACAAAATAAATCCGCCCTACAGGAACGCCCGCAAGTACATTTGGGAGGCCTAAAAACTAAAAGAACGAACACAAAACAAACAATTAACAAAAATAACAAATAACGAAAGCACGTGGCACGGGGGCCCGGCACCAACAGGGAATTGAAGAGAGACACGGGCCTGAGAGAGCAAGAGCCACGTGACCCACGCTAGGGGATAGGGCCGCAAAAACCGATCACGCCAGAACGACCCCTCCACCGGCGAGGGTTACGCAACACACCTCGCGCGATCACGCCACTTTTCCCCTTCCCTCGGCCAGCGCGCCGCGGGGAGTCGAAAGCCCGCCCGTTGACGGGCCTGAGCTCGCGATCGTGACGTCACCAATACATTAGGATAGGGCAAGGCCAAACGAGATCGCGTGATACTTCCCCTCCCAAATCAACTAATTACATAACCATGTCTCGAGTATAAAAGAGCCGGGGCGAGAACCAGGCTCATATTAGTCTTCCATAAATTGCCGTTGCAAGACGTTTACACTCTTCTCCAGAGGAGTTAATTAATATTTCTCTTGTGCCGTGCTTGGCCACTTATAAAAATGTAGAGTCATTAGAGTCGCTCTCACTAGCACTCAGGGCCCTCCGACATTTCCTCGGCCTTACAGTAATTGCGCTGTGGGGCAGGACTTGTATAAGGAGACGTATCCTCGAGCACTGTCGTTAATTCATTGCTGAATTAACAGCACAGTTTACCTTCTTTCCCCAGCCTTGGTTCGATCTCGCGCGCTATCATCGTGCGAGAGGAATACGGTGGAGACCGAGACACACCGCTCGTTCGTGGGCAACCTGAAGCTCGGACTGTCTCGCGGCTCCACTGTATTTACTAGAGATCAAATCAAGGCGCACCTTACCTAGCTCAGGAAATCGGGTGGGAATCAAAGAACGCGCTGATTAGCGCGCACACACCAAAATTTGTAGCGAGTTGAGTGTAAAGCTCCTTGGGAAGCGCATCAAGCGCTTCTCAAGAATTTAAAGTCTATTAGTTCGAACCAAATAAAAAGAAAAAGAAAAAGAAGAAAGAAAATATAACAATCATAAAATAAAACCTTGCCCACGCGAGGCTACCGACTCCCCACACTTTTTTCTTCCTTCCTTATTGCATTATCAATCCCTGTGTCGAGCAGAGTCACGTGAAAATACGCTATTTACTTTATGATCCTTTTTAATCGGCCAATGATGAAGGATCGAATCACTCAGTTAGTAACGCTCGCGCGTGATCACAGTGAGTGAACCACGAAAGTGACCCTGAGGCCATACAAAAAAAAAAATAATTAAGAAAAATACAATCTATCCTCCAGCACCTCGAGCCCCGTGCATGAATCCCAGAAGAGTATTCCTTTTTCCCCACAAGATTTTGTTTTCGAGTCAACACGCGAAAATCAAAAACGTTTCAATATATATATATACGGACGACGGAGACGGAGACGAAGACGGAGACGGTCGAAATCGCGCCTCAATGAATAAAAATAAAAAATCAACGTAGGATAACACTAGTGTACAAAGTCATTTACCATACGATAATATGTAAGGTTATCGACCGTGTTATGGATCGACATGAACGGTCGATTGAGGAATTTTTCCGTGGCTCTCGCGTCACGGTGACGCGCGACTTGCATCAGCCGAGTCAGAACGCCCCGGCCTGAGATAACACGGGACGGAAGATCTCGGCGCGCGAATTGCATCATCTGACGCAATTTTGGCGTAACGCGCTCGGGTATAAAAGGCCCGCGCCAGAGCCCGGAAATCACTTCGAGTCGGTCCTATCCTCAGACGAGGACGAGACTCATGCGCGGCTCCGGCACGTTTGAACTTGAGTGAAGGTTCTACGATCTCGCTAGATAAGCTATCTTTACTAGTCGAGCTCGGACACATTTTTGTTTTCGGATAGAGCGTTGCTCTATTCGACAGAGTCCCGTCGCTAAGAAGAAGCAAGGGAATATTACCATCGACTTTTCCAAGAAAGAAGGAAAAAGTCACATAGATTACATTTTCGAACAGAGCGTTGCTCTATTCGACAGAGTCCCGTCGCTAAGAAGAAGCGAGGGAAAAATCACCAACGACGAGCCAATCCCGAAGAAGGAAGAATCGTCAGCCATTTATTCATCATCGCAATAATTATCTTATCTTTCAGCGATCACCCAACCCTTTTTGAAATATTTTTTTCCTATCCGAACACGATCGCCGACGTCTGCCTGGGAGGACCTGGGCGACTGTTTTCGGTCGGAGTTTACCTTATCCTAAAAACCTAGTGTTGGCAACTGCCTTGGGGGACCTTGGCGACCGCTACCGCGACGGTTACCTATCGATTCCAAAGTAATTAGTAGAGTCAATGTTTGATTGTACGACCTGCCAATTTGTAATACACGCCGGCAACTGCCTTGGGGGACCTCGGCGATCGCTTCCGTGAACGACAATTGGTGGAGATCGTTTTAACGTACAATCGTGAATTGTGCGACTTATTACTTCGTGGCCGCGCCGGCGACTGCCTTGGGGGACCTTGGCGACTGCTTTCGCTGCTCTATGATCTAATAAGGAGCGAGTAGAGTAGAATCAAACACCTAATTTCCCTCAATAAAATAACCTCTCGGTCTGTTTCGCAAGTCCAACGGAAATCGAATCAAATCAAGTCAAATTCAAGCCAAACATTGTATCATATCAACGGCATCGATTAAATAAATATCAATAATTGTTGACATTTCGAATCAACTTCACAGTTTTATAATTTACAGCACCTGCCCTCACACAAAAGTGAGCAAAGAAACTCACATAACGCCGCTGCGGAGCAAAGTTCTGTAAGACTCCAAAAGCGTACCGTTACAACTGGCGCCCAACGTGGGGCAGGTGCGCTAAAAAAAAACTGGTGATTCGTAAAAAATTATAAAAATGGCCGACGGCAGCGATAAACTTCCGGAGGAGTCTGGAGAAAAAACCTTCGATGAACCGGAGGCCAGCATCCAAATCATCCGGGAGGAGATCCAGGGTCAATCCGCGGAAGATCGGGAAGTGCAGGAACTGCTCGACTCCGGAGTGGGAGTCACCAAGGATGACATCACTCTCCCACTACCGGCAGCAAAAGTCTTCCTCTCCGAGGAACACGCGAATTTCGGGGAGAAGACGAACCCTCTCTCCGAACGAATCCCGGCGAAACAATTGACTCCGCGATTGAGAAAGTCAACGCTAAGCGAGGAGATTCTCCTAGAAATACGAGAGTCCATTCGAGACATCTCGATGAAAATGGAGGGCCTGGGCCGAGTGGTCATCGACGTAACAAAACGTTGCGAGACGCTGGACACAAATTTCGCCGCTCACCGTAAAGAAACGAGTAGAGCAATCGAAAATATGGAGAAGGCACTCGTGGAGGCTGTCGCCCGTCGGTTAGAAACTGTCGAACTTCGAATGGCCGAGAAAATGAAAATCTTCCAGACGCACATGGCAAATGAAGCTTGCAAAATCACCGCTCCACTAAAGGAGAAATCTCGGGACATCGAAGCAAGAGTCCAGAACAATGCTGAGAGGATGAGTTTGTTCGAGGTCAACTCAGCACAACAGAGGCTGATGCAACAAGATCTGGAGAACAAACTGCAAGATCTGGCTGAACGAATAGATAGTCGACCAGATATCGAACGTACCCGGATCATCATGCACCATCAAAACCGGAAAAAGTCCACATATCTTCACGAAGAAGATCATGAGTCCGAACAAGAAGGCGTGAATACGCTCTCGCAAACTCGGCGAGCTGCCGAGAATAATATCCGTCTAAGTCCACCTACGTTCGACGCGTCGGGAAGTCAGAGACCCATGAAGTTTTTGCGTGAATTCAAGCAGTACTGCTTAGTTATGCAGCCCCACCCAGCCGAATTAAAATATTTAATCGGCCAATGCTTTAAGGGTGCAGCCAAAGAATGGTGGCTTCTGGTCGAAGAGTCCGTGGCGACCCTCGAACAATTGGAAACAAAATTTGTCCAACGATACTGGAGCAAAGATGTCCAACGTAAAATCCGAAGAAATCTTGAATTCGGGTTCTACAACAAAGATGGAAAGACAAATAAAGTCGAGTACGCAACACGAATCTTTGGCAGCGCTCGGGACCTAATTCCCCCTCCAACCGACAAGGAGATCGTCAGTGCACTAGCACAACACTTTACGGACGAGATCCAAGCGACAATCGTCGGACGAGGCGTCGAAACTCTCGAAGAAATCATGTGTTTTCTCGAAAAAATCGAACAGGGAGGCCCGATTAATGCCAAACGCAACAAGGACTCAACAGAAAAGAAGTCTGAAGAGTCGAAGGAGAACCCTGTGAATACCGAAGGTGACAAATCTGGGGGTAATAACTCCCAGAACAATCAGCAGAGAAATCACCAAGGTCCGGGGGGGTAGAAGGGGTTCTGGCAAAAGCCAAAGAATCCGAATCCAAACCCGAATAATCCACCAAAACCACAACAGAATCAGACGATTCAAGCCGTGGTCACCGAGGTGGACAAAACACAACCCACGACTTCCCAAGCGGGAAACTAATATCCGTTGTACCCGCATCGGAGATAGAGCGTCAGGAGACAACGCGGAGTACAACGGTAAAAACGATTAACGGACAACGGGAGGAAGAGAGGGGGTTTCCAATTAATACAATCTTCTCGGACACCCGAGAATTCTTAATTGGAGACGAAATAAATGAAGAAGAAGCAGTACCCATCGTAGAATGTCCCGAGATATACGCAAAAATCGAGGGAATTCCGGTGACTGTCCTTATTGATAGCGGAGCAAAAGTCACCGCCATATCAGAGGAATTCTTCATGGAGAATCGGGATATTCTAACAAATTGCCCGATACTCCCGGTTACGGGGGTCACTGTAAAAGGCGCGATAAAAGGGAGGCCGTGCCGAATCACCAAACAGATTATGGCTACGACCGAAATTGGACAAGTTCGAACATACGTTCGGTATCTGGTCGTTCCGGGACTAATACGAGATGTATTATTCGGGATAGATACGCTTCATCCTCTTAAAAGTTTGATCGATGTGGAAAATGATACGCTCAGAGTCAAATATAACGAGGTGACCGAAACGGTATCAACACAGTTGGGACCCAGAGAGGGACTCTCAACGATGAAAATACCAAATGGCACACTCGAGACTCAAAAGGGTATTTCCGAGCGCCGGCCTAACGGGGAAAACGAAGCAAAATCCCCGAAAAAACAACCTAAAAAACCCGAGGAACAGCCGAAAGATACAAAGGAGTCCAATAATTTCCAAATCACAGCTATTACACGAAACGATCATGATCCAAAGATCACGATCGAAGAAATCAACGAGATTATCAGAGCAAGTCCGCTCCTAATTGAGAAAGAACAAAGAAGGTTACAAGAGGTTTTATGGAAACATAGAAATGTCTTCCGTAAACAGCCTGGTCTGGTCCAAGTGTACCAACACCGCCTTGAGGTGAACACCGATAAGCCAATAGTGGCGCACTCATACCCGATTCCCATGTTGTTTAAAGACAAAGTCGACAAAGAAATCGAAAAATTGTTGCAACATGGAATCATCCAACGCTCGACTAGTGAGTGGGTGAATCCCCTCACGGTAGTCGAAAAGAAGGATGGGTCAGTTCGTCTGTGTCTCGATGCGAGAAAGCTTAATCAAGTTTTAGCAGACGATCATGAGTGTACGCCAAATATTGAGCAAATTTTTCAACGCTGTCATGGAGTTGGGGTCATGTCAAGTCTGGATTTGACCAATAGTTTTTGGCAAATACCATTACACCCTGACTCATACAAATACACGGCGTTCCGTCACCGAGGAAAGGTGTATGAGTTCATCGTTACTCCGTTTGGTCTCAAGACAAGCACCGCGAGCTTACTCCGTGCACTAGACATTGTTTTGAGAGACCTCGGAGAAAACATAATAAATTTCGTGGATGATCTACTATGCATCTCCCGAGACTTCGATGAACACATGGAACATTTGGAACAACTTCTCACGAGGTTGGACGAACATGGAATGACCATCAAACTGCGGAAGGCACAATTCTTTCGACAAGAGATGGATTTCCTCGGGCACATTATCACGACGGAAGGGATCAAACCTCAGCCTGATAAAATAAAGGCAATTCAGGACTTTCCGGAACCCCGAAACATTAAACAATTACGTGGTTTCAACGGGTTAACGGTGTTCTACACAAAGTTCGCACGACATCACGCCGAAGCAACGTTGCCACTCTTAGAGCTCTTAAAAAAGGGTGTGAAATGGAGGTGGGGTGAGGTAGAGCGAGAAGCGTTTCGAAAGGTTAACCAATTGTTTATCGAAGACGTGCTACTCCAACACCCCGATCCAAACCGAGAATACATTCTCCAAACCGATGCGAGTAACTACGCGCTCGGAGGCACTCTAGCTCAAAAAGATGACAATGGCGAGCTAGGCGTTGTCGTATTTGCGAGTCGGACTCTTAAAGGGCCCGAACTCGCATACACAACTACCGAAAAGGAACTCCTGGCAATTGTCTGGGCATTAAAAAAGTTCCGCACGTACTTGTACGGAGCAAAAATAAGAGTAATTACCGACCACAAGGCGGTAATTTTCCTCAAGAATTGTCAATTACTGAACGAGAGACTAACTCGATGGGTTTTAGCCATACAAGACTACGACCTCACATTCGAACATTGCCCAGGAACACGAAATGTGGTGGCAGATGTACTCAGCCGACACTCCGTTCCTGATCCAGGGGGAGTAAAAGGCAAACAAATAACAATCGCCACGTTACTGGCTGAAAAACCCTCTCGAGATCTCGAGGAAAAATTGCGTTACTTGGCAGAATATCAAGCCCGCGACAACAGATTAGCCGAATACATGCTCGGATTACGAAAAGGCACGATGAAAAGCCGACGATACCGTTTACAAGATGGGGTCCTACTCAAGATCTCGGCGAAAAATCACGAGCGTGTTGCACTTCCACTGTTTGTTATGCAAACGTTAATCTGGGAAGCACATCACATGTACGGGAACGTGGGGGCTAAAAAAGTCTGGAAAATGGTCGGAGAAAATTTCACGTATCCGAAGTTCTATCAAGTAATTCGGAAACTTTTGGCGACCTGTGATAGCTGCCAACAGAACAAAGTCCCAAATCAGCATTCATATGCGGCGCAACAAAATATCACCCCTGAACGGCCGAGAGAGTTAGTGTCAATAGATTTTTATGGACCTCTTCCCGCCGGGGTAGGAGGAATGAAATATCTTCTGGTAACGATCGACGCATTTTCAAAGTACGTGGTACTCTACCCGTTGAAAACGGCAACGGCCCAAACAACGATGAACAAAATCTTTAACGATTATATTCCAACGTATGGAAAGCCGAAAGCACTGCAATTCGATCATGGAACGCAGTTCACCTCTCGCAAATGGCTGAATAAACTCGAAGAAGAGGATATTCAAGCCGTATTCTCGTCGATCCGCCATCCCCAAGGGAATATTGTCGAAAGAGTGAACAGAGAGATCGGAAGATTCTTTCGAACGCTCTTGACCGAAAGACACTCGTCGTGGGTTAAATGGGTCCAAGTTATACAAGATTGTATGAACGAGACATACCACGATACAACGGAACTTACGCCAATCGAGCTACAATTTAATAAAAAACCAACGCGAGTATGGAAACAATGGATCCATACTATGCGAGATCTCCAGAGTGAGAACACGGTCGAAGAGTATGAGCAGAAATTGACGCTTGTAGCCCAACGAATCAGGAAAAAGGGTCGCATTAGAGCGCAAAGATTCGATGATAAACACAAACTAATCGAATTCTCTGTGGGCGATCTAGTATTAGCAAAAGCGTGCAATGTCAGCGATCCCGCGAACCGAATGGTTGCCAAATTTTTCTCGATCTACGAAGGGCCATATCGGATAAAAAAGAAAATTGCCGCCGCAACTTTCATCCTCGAAGGTATCGAGACAAAGATAGAACGCGGGATGTATCACGCAGCTAATCTCAAAAGATACTTTTCACGAGAGGGGCTTGCGACACCGGAGACGAAATAGTCCAGTCAAAATGCGCCCGAAACATTCGAACGAGTAAGAAAAGGGGAGAGTAAGGATCCACCACACTACGACCATTTCAGTCAGAGTGAAAATCCGAAGAGTATATCACGCAGTATGGAGATTGCAACTCAAACCGACCCACGTTTCATCACGAGGCATTTTAAAATGCGAACTGGCGAAAAAGGAAATTGGGAAACTTTCGGAGCCTGGGATAAGAGGGAAATCATCATAATTCCAAAACTCTGGCATCCAACAGAGTCGAAAATGAAACTGGTCAATTGTCGAATGTCTCAAACAATGAGGCAATCGACGAAAGATCGTGCTACACAAACAAAAAAAATCATCGAGTGGAGATTGATCGAAATCGACGTTCCGGACAAAATTTCGAATTTCGCCCGCTATCTTCCCTATATCCAAGAGTTACATCGGAAAGACGACGAGATAGAAGAAATTCTGCTACAAATGACGACAGTTCCGACGCGAGTATCTCCATTTCCGGTGAGTCCGGCAAGAGACAATGGAAAACGCGAGGACGAACAAAGAAAAATCACGAGTGTTGCGTCAGATTACAGCACGTGGAAGCCGGGCGAGTTTCATTGGCCGGAACCGACCAGCCAATCACGGGTCACGGAAGAGAAAATCCGTGAAAACATACGAAAAAGGCGTAAAGTGCACGAAAAAACGCCTAAAAACGATAAAGAGATTAATAAAATACCAAATAAAAAAATCTCGGACAAATTAGTCAAGATTTTCGGGCGTGACGAATAAAAAGAGTCGCGGATCCAACGGAAAGTGGCGGGCACGCGGAGCCTACAACGCCACGCTGTCTGCCGCGACCGGCCGAGACGCCATTGTTCATCGCGGAGTTCTGCCGGCCGGTCACGACAGATGACGAAATAAACGAAAAACAAAAAACTTAACAAAGTTAAAACAAAACGTGCAATAAATAAACAGTAACAATAAAACGAGCAACAACAACGAAAAAAAAAAAAAAACAATTTAAACAACGTGCAACGGAAAAAACGGGTCAAACAAGAAAAAAAAAAAAAACATCGCGCCGCGAACTGCGACGCGTGCAAAATCGCGACGCACGAGCACACGAGAAGTGTGAAAACAATCAAAAAGTGTCGCGACGCGAGTGAAAGAAAAGGAAAAAAAAAACAATACGAAAGTGCACAAGTGCCATGGCGACAACGGCGGACGAGGCCAGGACGAGGAGACAAGAGACAAACCTCGACATGATGAGGTTAGTTTTCCGTCTCAAAAATTTTTCTTCGGTATAAAAAAAGGAGGAAACTGGACGCAGCGGTGTATATAAAAAAAAAAAAAAAAAATTTTTTTTTACATCAGGCTCATCGAGGATGAGGTCCACCCGTCGCTCCTCGAGACTCGGGTCGAAGTGATCGTTCCCCGCTGCCTCTCTGTGACGGAGGTATGTGTCACAACGCCAAGTTTATTTATGGCGACGCTGGCTCTGCAACGGTGTCTCGAGAGCCAGACCAGAAGAGCGCACCCAATATCGAGTTGTCCCATTAAGGATAATTGGTACGCGCTCCGTCTGGGGACCTCGGCGCATCGAGCAAAGTGCGTCGGAACACGAGACGGCACGTGTTTCTTCTACGCCGGCGACTTTGCAACGATGATCGATGTGCCGAGACAACAGGTGTTCGAGCTCCCGTCGTACTTCGCCCTACCAAAATGGCACGCCATCATGGCCCGGATTACGGGGATCGAGGCGAGCGACGACTTGGATTCGAACCAAGCAACGACGGAGCTACATACGTTCTTGCGAAGTCGAGAGCTCGTTTTGGCCAAAGACGACGCAGGATTCCGTCTCGACTTGTTTCACCTGGGCAGGCCACAACAAAAAATCTCGGAGTGGCTAATTGCGAAGGGCTACGCCACCCAGATCCGAAGCATTTCCACTCCACTCGAGGACGAGAATAATAACGTCAGCAAAACGACGACCGAGGACGACGCCTCGACAGACGACGAAGGCACCGGAACGAAGACAACAACAAAACAAGTCAAGGGCGAAACGAAGAGCCGAAAAAAGAAAAGGAAAACGAGGCGAACAAAACGTAGCGCCACCGGAAAGAAAAATAAGAAGAGGAACGAACGATAGTTCACAGGCTCGCGAGCGTGAACACGCGCCTGTAAGTTTTCTTTGAGATTTTTTTTTACGCAAACACGACGAGCGAGGTTCACAACTGTGAACCCTCGCATGTACGATTTTACTGAGAACATTTTTTTTTTGCGAAAAAGTCGAGCGAGGTTCATACGAACCCGCGCCTGTAAAATTCTCGTATAAAGAGAAAATTTTTTTGTTAACGAGCGCGAAAGCGCGAGAAAGTCGACCGAGGTTCACAAATGTGAATCCTCGCCTGTATGATTTCTTGAAAATGTTTTTTTTGGAGCGTGAACGCGCAAAAACGTCGAGCGAGATTCATACGAAACCCCGCCTGTAAAATTCTCGTTTAAAGAAAAAATTTTTTTTTGGTAACGAGCGCGAAAGCGCGAGAAAGTCGAGCGAGGTTCACAAATGTGAATCCTCGCATGTAGAATTCCTTGAAAATGTTTTTTTTTGGAGCGTGAATACGCAAAACGTCGAGCGAGGTTCGCAAGAGCGAACCCTCGCTGGTATTATTTTCCTTAAAAAAGTTTTTTTTAAAGAGCGCGAAAGCGCGAAAAAGTCGAGCGAGGTTCACAAATGTGAACCCTCGCATGTACGATTTTCTTGAGAATATTTTTTTTTGAGCGTGAACACGCAAAACGTCGAGCGAGGTTCATACGAACCCTCGCCTGTAAAATTCTCGGTTATATAAAGAAAATTTTTTTTTGTTCACGAGCGCGAATAAGCGAAAAAAAAAAAAAAAATCGAGCGAGGTTCACGAATGTGAATCCTCGCGTGTATTATTTTCTTGAAAATGTTTTTTTTTTTTTTTTTTGGAGCGTGAATACGCAAAACGTCGAGCGAGGTTCGCGAGAACGAACCCTCGCCGGTAGTATTTTCCTAAAAAAAAAAAAAAAAATTTTCTTTAGCGCGAACGCGCACACGTCGAGCGAGGTTCACGCGTGAATCCTCGCCTGTAGAATTTTCATTTAAGAAAAAGATTATTGGTTTTTTTTTGGGCGCGAATGCGCAAAACGTCGAGCGAGGTTCGCGAGCGGGAACCCTCGTCGGTATGATGTTCCTTGAGAAAAATTTTGTTTTGACCGAGCGAGGTTCACAACGTGAACCCTCGCCTGTGAGATTTTGTTTGAAAAAGAATTTTTATTTTATGCGCAAATACGCCAGACATCGAGCGAGGTTCACGACATAAACCTTAGCCTATCTAATTTCTTTGAGAAAGATTCTTTTGCGCAAAACGTCGAGCATGGTTCGCAACAGCGAACCCTCGCCGGTATGATTTTCCTTGAGAAACATTTTTTCTTTACGAGCGCGAATGCGCGCACACCGAGCGAGGTTCACTATGTGAATCCTCGCCTGTATTTTACTTTGAGAAAGATTCTTTTTGCAAAAGGAGCGTCGAGCGAGGTTCATACGAACCCCCGCCTGTAAAATTCTCGTTTTAAGAGAAAAATTTTTTTTTTGTTAACGAGCGCGAATGCGCAAGACGTCGAGCGAGGTTCACGATGCGAACCCTCGCATGTACGATTTTCTTTAAAGAAAAAAATAATACTATATAGTAAACGAGCGCAAATGCGCACACGCCGAGCGAGGTTCACAAACGTGAACCCTCGCCTGTAATAGTTTTGTTTGAAAAAGAATTTTTTTTATTTTAAGCGCAAATGCACAAGACGTCAAGCGAGGTTCACGACATGAATCCTCGCCAGCATAATTTTTTTTTGAGAAAAATTCTTTTGCGCAAACGCCGAGCGAGGTTCACAACGTGAACCCTCGCCTGAAAGATTTTTGTTGATAAATTTCTTTAGCGCGGAAAAAAAAAAAGAGAGAAAAAAAAAAAAAAAAAAAAACGTCGAGCGAGGTTCACGACGTGAACCCTCGCCTGTACGATTTCTTCGAGAAAAGATTTTTTTATAAGCGCGAACGCGAGATTGTCGATCGAGGGAAGCTCGTACGTGAGCTTTCGCTTGAGAAAATTTGTGTTTTTAAGTAAAAATCATTGTTATATTTCGAGTAAATACTGCGAACGCCTATTTATGTTGGCTATTGAAAATAATTTCATTTAAAGATATCCGGCGATTGTTACGAGCGAGGTCGTACAAAATTATTTGCGTTCTGAAGGCTAGCGTGCCTGAATTATTGACTCACGAGAATTTTTTTTTACAGACACAAAATCCCTGTGGGAAAAGAGAGACTGATTATTGGTAGTATCTTTGTGATAATAGATTAAGGACTGAGTACAAACTAACTCTAAGACAATCATGTGATAAGGCGAAAAAAGAAATAAAACGGTTATTTTTGTTAGAAAGAAAGAAAGAAAATTTATTCATTTACAGCGAAGTCGATTCACCTTAAGTGATAGAACAAAAGTATTCGGTAAGACACACTTTAGTTCGGGGGGGCGTTGAGACGGTCGAAATCGCGCCTCAATGAATAAAAATAAAAAATCGACGTAGGATAAAACTAGTGTACAAAGTCATTTACCATACGATAATATGTAAGGTTATCGACCGTGTCATGGATCGACATGAACGGTCGATTGAGGAATTTTTCCGTGGCTCTCGCGTCACGGTGACGCCCGACTTGCATCAGCTGAGTCAGAACGCCCCGGCCTGAGATAACACGGGACGGAAGATCTCGGCGCGCGAATTGCATCATCTGACGCAATTTTGGCGTAACGCGCTCGGGTATAAAAGGCCCGCGCCAGAGCCCGGAAATCACTTCGATTCGGTCCTATCCTCAGACGAGGACGAGACTCATGCGCGGCTCCGGCACGTTTGAGCTTGAGTGAAGGATCTACGATTTCGCTAGATAAGCTATCTTTACTAGTCGAGCTCGGACACATTTTTGTTTTCGGATAGAGCGTTGCTCTATTCGACAGAATCCCGACGCTAAGAAGAAGCAAGGGACATCTCCAATCGACGAAGCCAACCCATGTGAAGGAAGAATCGTCGGCCATTTCAACAACTAATTAATTATCTTTTTTCAGCGAACAGCCTACCCTTTATTTAAATATTTTTTCCTATCCGAACCTGACCGCCGACGACTGCCTGGGGGGACCTGGGCGACTGTTTTCGGTCGGAGTTTACCCTTTCCTCAAAACCTAGTGTCAGCAACTGCCTTGGGGGACCTCGGCGACCGCTACCGCGACGGTTACCCATCAACTCCGGATTAATTAATAGAGTCATTTTGATTGCAACGACCCGCCAATTCGTAAGACACGCCGGCAACTGCCTTGGGGGACCTCGGCGACCGCTTTCGTGAACGACAGTTGGTGGTAATCGTTTTAACGTCGAATCGTGAATTGTGCGACTTCTTACTTCGTGGCTGCGCCGGCGACTGCCTTGGGGGACCTCGGCGACTGCTTTCGCGGTTTCTATGATCTAAGAAGGAGCGAGTAGAGTAGAATCGAACATTTCTTCTCCTTTAATAAAATAACCTTTCGGGCTGTATCGCAAATCAAACACAACTCAAATAATATCCAGTAAAATCAAACTTAATCTTGTATTGAACAACGACATCAACTGAATAAAAATCAATAATCGTTGACATTTCGAATCAACTTCACAGTTTTATAATTTACAGCACCTGCCCTCACACAAAAGTGAGCAAAGAAACTCACATAACGCTGCTGCGGAGCAAAGTTCTGTAAGACTCCAAAAGCGTACCGTTACAATATGTGACGGGACGTTTTTTGCCTCAACTCGTCATTGAGTCTTAAGAGCGAACGTCCGTTATATCACTCGAGCGGAACGGTGTGAACAACAACCGATATAGCTCATACGGTCAAGCCGACGCCGAGTGATATTGAATTAGGGCACGCCCTAGCGTCTAATCGCTCGCGCTACTCCTAGCGCGAGTTAAGAACAACTGTCCGTTAGGGTTCGAACGCCTGCCCACTCGTAAATCTGGGGATCTCCGGCGACGAACGATGATGCGACTTGAGAGCAGTTCATCGTTGAACGTTTTAAGATTATTTAAAACTTTGAAAATATATTTCGGCTACGTGATTAATTTCCCTTTTCCCAAATTACATCACGTGACGAGAATCCTCGCGAGTATAAAAGCTCGAACTCCGAGGAATCATGACTCTACTCACCAATTACCCACTTACTACGTCGTTAGACATTTATTCGTGCTTAGCACTTAGATTTGATAGTCGTGCTTAGCACAAAATCCTCTGTAATACAGATCCACGAGTTTGTGACTTGCATACGGCATAGCGCTGTCCAAGCCACACTCTCTGCTAGGCAACCCCCGGCCTACTTTCTTTGCTAGGCAATCCCCGGCCTCTTCGAATACAATTTCGTTGTTAATTATTTTTAATTCACTTTTCTGTATTAACGAGAATTATGCAAAGAAGCACAAATTCAAATTCTTTATTTCACTAATCGTATTTGGATAAGCGAATCCACGCGTCGTAGATTCTCTTAAAGTCTTTTCGATTTCCAATTATCTTTTTTTCGTGTTATCGATGGCCAGACGCAGCGATAACTAGCGCGCATTTCCGTATCAACGTAAATACGAAGCCGAGGTAATTCTCAAACGTCGAGTTTCGTTTGTCGCACATTAGTAAAAGTAGTATTTCAAATCACGGACAAGATCCGCTTTAAATATCATTTCGTATCAAGAAGTCCGCGACGACAATAGACGGATTAATTCGGAGTCAAGAACGATAATCCCCTGCGACGCGGAACGCAGAAGAAATCACCGCATATCGGCGATTAATAAACAAATTCGAGTGTCCAGACTCTATCAATTGTCTTTTCTATTATTTTTGTACAATCATATCGTGAACGAGTCCGGCTCTCTGTAAAACATAAATTGATAAATTTCCATTCGCAAATTAACGAGATAATCTCGAAATCCCGACAGCAACGTGAGCAGCGATTTCGAGATTCGCGTTTGACAACAAACGGCGCGATCCGCGATTAGACTCGGCATTCACAAGCGCACTTTGTCAACAAAGCGCTTCGGTAGGCTCGAAACCTCGCGGTCTTCGCTCACTCGAGCAGATATTGCGTAATCAATTAGCTCGCACGTAAATTCGAGCAGTGCCGAAGGAAAGAAAGTTTAAACGGCCAGGGTAGGGAATTCCTCACCTCAGGAGTACATTTACACTTCCTGGAAAGCAATCCGGCTTTCCAGGAGACTTGTTCAATTCTCAGAAGACGAGAGAATAAATCCCGCGACACACGTGCGATTGCCGTAGTTGAGTTTGAACGGATTATCTCACGTATTCACACTTCCCGATTCGTTGTCGGCCAGTTGCTAAACACAGCATCAAGCTAACGTGGCGCACACATCCGCAACGAATACGGACGTTAAATATCTACAAACTCCAATTAAGAGGAAAGGAACGTTGACACGATTAACGTAGCTAGTAGTTGTACAATAGGTTTCTATAATAAATCCAATCATACGAACAAGCTGGTGATGAAACAATGCTCTCCGTCATCCACGATCATATGAGAACAGTAAATCTGAAGCTTTATTGAAACAACAACAAGTTGCGCGTGCGGGCCCCGAGCCGAACGCCAGTTGGCAAAATTAATATTTCCCAAAAAAGTAGCAATACCCCGTTGCGGTGACTAGAGCCACTATTTGGAAAATCACAATATATATATACATAAACATAGATATATTATATAAAAATTTAATTACCTTAGATTTGTTGAGTGGATAAATCGAAAGAACCGCTGTTGAGTGCTTGACGTCTTGTTAATAAGTGACAGTTAAGGAGTTCTTCGAGGCGTCGAGGGCTCGAGTCGTTGCCAATAAAAATTCCATCTCAGGTGACAAATGATAGAATTTGCTCGAAGCCAAAACAACGTATCGCTGCGCGAATAAAATACAGCCCGATAGCCGAGGTAAAAGGAATGAAAGAATTAAATGAGTCCGCGAATAAATAGTTAAGAACAAATAGTAACAATTGACAAATGGACCCAAAAATAATTTTCGTATCTCTGCCGAAATCAACTGCCGTTCTTTGCACTCACGTTCTTCGTACGCTCGTACTTTGAAGCGGCACTCGTTTGGGGGGGGAGGTGTTACGTCCTCTAAAAATTCAAAAACTAAAATAACAAAAATCTATTGTTTGTTCGTATTTTGACAAGTTTCGAATCCTTGAGGGAGCAAATCGCCTTTTGGATAATAACCCAGTAAATAAATTGGAATAAACAATTCAAAATAAGCTAATGGGCGAGAAGAAACTATCCGCTTCTCAGATAACAAGTATCGAGCCGTTTGCAGAGTCGAGCCTAACAGAAATCAGTTATTGGCACTTTAAGGTTGGGCCACTAGAATTTGGCTGGATTTCTATAAAAAGACTCGAGGTGCGACATCTCCGATAGCTCGGATACTTGAGAAAAAATCGATAGATAATTCCAATAGGAATGATGGAGCAGCCTGGACAATACAAAATGCTTGTTTGAACCGGTGCTCGCTTATCTCTCTAACACCAAGAGCATTGCACCTCACGCACATACACTATAATGCAGCCAGAGAATCGGTGTGAACGTCTCGAAGGGAACGATGCACGAAAGAACCGTTATCGTTACCGAGCGCAGCACCTCTCGGCGCATAAATTATAAAAACCACAAATACAAAAATAACTTAATAATAAATAAAACAAGTCGACAATAGGAAACAAACAATAGAACAATTGAGAAACAATTAATAGAGGGAAAATCTTTAGAATAAATCATGGAAAATAAATAATTTAAATAATTATGGTATTAAAATAAATAACAAAAATAAATACATAAGAAAAGTTTAACAAGGGGAAGTTTGTCAATCAAATAATTAAACAAAAGATCAGGAAAAGTCGTAATAATTAAAAATAAAATATTGTTTCGACAAAAACAAGAAAATAATTATAACATTATTGGTTACACAAAAATTTTAAACAAAAGATTTGAATAACAACAGTTGTTAAATTAAAAATTAAGGAAAATATTATAAATATAAATCAATAACTTTTGAACAAAGGAACATAGAAAGTTCATTCAAATTTGTAAATTGTTAATATTTAAAATCTTAATTATTGAAATATTGTTGTAAACAATCCGGGTGTTGAAAACATTCTAAATTAAAAATTCAAGAAAATTAATCGAGGAAGAAAGGAATGAGCGATCAATAATCACGATAGTGGGAGTTCGCGAATCAATCGAGGGACGCTACCCAACGATGAGCAGGGGACACCGCGCGGAAATTAATAAAGTCAGGCCCCACGGCAACGGACGGGCATTACGACCATTACGACCACTACTCCGAATATCTCGAGAACTTTTGCTACAACTCGGGACTTCTCCAAATACAGAAAATTATCAGTCCATCTAAATCATTATAAACGCGAATTATTCAACTATTCCGGATATTATAACTCGCAATTAACATATTACTCAACAATTGAAGTTGTTCTTATGATTTGAATAAAGATCAACAATTAACATTGAACAATAACTCGTGAAGTGAACATCATTTCCATAGCGATTGAATAATCGCTACGACAACGTTAAATTCCAACCGATTATCTTGAACATCATTGGAAGGAAGGAAGGAAGGAAGGAAGGAAGGAACCCCGATATCATTAAACCATCGCAACCGAATTCCATTCTAAACAAAATAATCATCGCGGATCAACAATCCATCAATAATTTAAACTATTTTAAACCAACGGAAGTTTTCTTCCTCTTAATTTATTTTTGTTTATTATCTTGTGACTGTAAACGCGAATGATCCGGGAATTCTTTAAATAAATTACATCGACGGTCGTCTTTAAATGAAAGTGAGTTCATCGGCCTTTGGTAACTAGTACCAAAGTAATATCGAGTGTTAGGGTTTCGATACAACGCGAGTGACGGTCAGGGACTTCAACGGGGTTGAGTTACATCACGAGACGCATCGAGCGTACGGCGTCTTATCGCGCGGCCTTATAGTAAACACCGCCGGCTTGTATTTACTACGGTTTACTATACTCGTACTACTGTTCGGACTCGCACGTTAGTAGAGATCAGTGTCTTTGGATCGGAAATTCGTAACTTATTTAAACGCACTCTGTACCCCATCCTGAGGAACTCTCCGAAAAGTCAGTCTCAAAAGGGGATTTTAGTCAAATAAAGCCCCTCAATGGTACAAAAACGTGTTCAATGGGAATTTATCCCATGGCCGTAATTACCGAGGAAATGCTGATTTGGACGTAACAACTGCAAAAAAGTTTATGCCAAGCCAAAAATAATAATTAATAAAATACTTGGCACGTCTATTATTTTACGCAATAATCAACGTTTATGTATGCTCAAAGGACGTGCCAAGTATTTTTTTAATTATTATTTTTGGCTTAGCATACACTTTTTTGTAGTTAACAACATTCCGGATTTTCAATTTTTTATTTATTTTTCTTAATGTAAACTTTTCGGTTTGTCATTATTGTATATTAAGACGGAGAACGAGGCCAATCTCCGCCTCAATTCATCGTCGATACTCGTTTGTCATTCATTGACATTTTTCTCTCGATATTTACTACATTTTTCGTGAACTTTGTTGGAATTCTTCATTTTTCGTATTGTTCGCGATTCAAATATTCGCGCGCGAGAAAATCGACCCGTTTATCGATTTTCACGCAGAGCGGCGCGCAGGCACTGCCGCAGTGGCTCCGATTGGCCGCAAAAATTTTCTTGAGCGCTAATTGGCCCAAGGGAAAAATACCGCAATGCGGCATTTTTCGGCCAATCAGCGAGGGGCCGGTTTTTGTATAAAAGGGCGTGCAGAGCGCAGAAAAATCAGCAGTCGGCTGGAGGAGCTCCAGTAAGTTACTTCTCCAGTTCTATTTGTTCAACTAAGCCCAGGGGCTAGGACAATTCGATGTCAGACACCGGTTGTCCTGAGTTCTCTGGAGGATTATAGGTTAGTTTACCCGGCGGAGGTGAGCTTGCACCCCGGGAGATTTAATCGCGGCCCCGCTTTTAAAATCTCTCCGGGCGAATGCCGAGCCTCTCGCAGAGGGCCCTGAGTAAGGTTAACCACGCACGGGGTAGCGGCTCGAGCTCGATCCCCGATCCTCCTCTACGGGCACCTTCCTTACGGCAGATGCTAAATGCAAATTAGAAAATTTCTTAAATTTTAAGGTTAGTTCAAGCCAGCGGGGAATCTAACCTCGAAACTTCTTTTTCGAGACATAACCTCGAAAAATTTCTTTCGCGACATAACCTCAACATTCCTCGAGGATCACGCGACATCGTGCCGAGAAGGACGACTCGGACGGTAAATCAGCTCGGTCGGTAAATCGTTTCGATCGGTAAATCGAAAAAAAAAATTCATTGCACCGAATTTTTGTTTCTCTCGCGTTTTAATTATTAGAATTCGCGTTTTTCATTTAACCCACATCGATAATCGGAAAGGGCCGCAAAATTGACTCGGTCGGTAATTCAAAACAGAAGTTCATTCAAATCTTGTTTAATTTCGCGTTTGAGTTTCATTCTTGACGAACACCGAACAATTAATCGGTAAAATCATTTCTTTTACGAATCACTGACTTTCGGTCGGTAAAACAGATCATAAATTTTCTTTTTCTCAAGAAGTGAGACTTTGAATTGAATTTTGGGTTTGGCAACGCAATCGCGATTATAATTCGAGACATTTCGCGTTTTCATCGTTTTTCGCGATTAATTAACTAATCAATTGATAATTAACAATTAATCAATAATTATCCGTTTTGCCGAACAACTCGAGTATGTTTCGTCACGCGATTTTAATACAGGAATCATCGGAAGGAGCAAACATCGATACGAAATAATTTTGATACTGTATTTCGTTTTATTTATGTGTTTTTTGAATAAACAACCATTCATTTCACCGAATTGACCACATCTAACGATTTTTTGCTCGCCCCGAATCCCTAACGATCGCGAAGTAGCCGATAGACGCGTCGGTGAAAAAGTCGACCGTTACAATATATAAACACATCCATTACTTGGCTCGTATGATTTAACAATTTTTGGAAAAAATACTATGTAACAAACTTCAGGTACTTGGCGTCCATTTTTAACTTGGTTAAACAAACATGTTTTTGGATGAGATTTTACTAATTTTTGAAAGCTAATGTGACGTGCGGGGGCGTCTCGTACGGACACACGCTAACCCTCACGAGAATCGCGAGGTTTATTTTTATTATTGGATCCGTTCTTTAACTCCGTCCTCTACAGGCACGGTCCTTTGAAATCACGAGGATTGGGTTTTTATGCAGGAGTCGAAATTATAAGAATTTGAGTTCCCTTGGAACATGAATTATATATTGTTACACTCTTTGTTTGTCAGAATTTGCCGATTTAAATGCTCCTTGATAATTATAAGCTTAGTGATTAATTAATACACAACGAAGTCAGACTGTACTGTGCGGCTGATGGATTTCTCGCGGCGGCGCTCGGCTGCTATCAGCGTGTACTCGGGTTACAAGATACCGGAGCACCGCTTCTGCCGGCACAGTCACACCTGTTTCGTGCGTTCACCTTTTCTAATGTCTTAAACACTACACGAGCGCTTTGGCTCGTGGCGAGAATGTCACTTGTTGTATATTTATTACACACGCACGAACTTCACAGTTTTCTTGACTTCCCGGTCGATTTACGCACGACGACCCTTTTGTGGGAAGCTGAACGAAACTCGAAGATTTACCGACATGTTTATTCGTTACTACGCGAGTTTTCAGGTGGAATTGGATATTCCAAACCTTGATGTTAATTAAACTAATAACTGCACTAAATATTACGTGGCTCGAATGATACTACGATGAACGGTCTCTCGGGGTGTTGAGTATTAACCGCGCGGGGTAGACACGAGCCACGGAGCTCTAATCTGATCTACCTTGATCGTTGGTTGATTAGAGACTGACCTGAGGAGCGGATCGATTTGAAATATATAGCGATGCGTTCGTCGATCGTCGATCGGAGAGAGCGGTGGTGAAATGGTGGAATCCGCAGGGTCAGCAATTGGATTAATATTAATATTTTTGTGCGCACCGTGAGATCGGCGGCGTTTGCGATTTGTCGTCCGCCTTTGCGAGCGTGTTGAGCATTGCTGACGCTGCAGATTCCGACACGTGGCGCGAGTCGCGAGGCTCGTTGCGATGCGGAATATATTCTTGAAGTTGAAGTTTGCGGGACGTAACACTAATAAACAATTACAGACCGATTATTGGCTATGTTTTTTATTTCACTAATAAAAAAAAACTAAATGAAATCGAAACATTTTATGAAAAACAAAAAAATAGTTGAGCATCACCATAAACCGCGTTTTCTCATTTTCAGTCGATGAAATTTATCGTGATGATTCGAATGTTATATTCCGAATGGTCCGGAAGAAGCTCGGTATGGAGCAAAAGAAAAAAAAAGAAGAGAACATACCATGTAATTTTTTTTATTCTGTTTTTAAGGGAATTTGTTTATTTGTTTATTTTAAAAGGATTTTGTTTAATTGTTTATTAATTTAAAAAAAATGATTTTCATCGGTCGCGTCGATAAAGAACTCCATCGAGTCTTTCGCATCGGTCGTGTCTCTGACAAGAAGAACTCTGTCGACAACCTTTGTCGAGACACGACCGATGCGAAAGACTAGACAGGGTCTTTCTCGTCGACACACGACTGATGCGCAAGAGTTGACGGAGTCCTTCTTGTCAAAGAGACGACCGATGCAAAGGACTCGATGGAGTTCTTTATTAACACGACCGATAGAATTTGTTTTTATTTTATTAAAAAAAACAAAAAAATTTGTTCAATAAAACTATTATATTGTTAAGGGGGCTGAGTCACCTAAATAATCAATTTTTTTACTATTTTTTTTCGCTTGATTATAAATATGAAATCAAGCAAGACTCCACCCACATAAAATACATATACTTAACTACTTTTTTGAATTTTTTTGGAGCCATTCAGCGGATGGTATCGCTGCGAGACCAAATTGTAAAAAAATCACTTGTCGTAGCTTTCGGGCCACAAAAGTCAATGGATCTTGGCTTTTGAGGTCTCATTTTGTTCGCACCGATAGTCATTCCGGTCCGAATGTGGGATTTTAAATGGGATTTTTTATTTAATGGGATTTTAAATGGGGGGTAAAAAAAAAAAATTTAAATGGGATTTTAAATGGGGGGTAAAAATAATTAGTCAAGAAAACTGTCGAGGCGAATAACATGACAATGAAAAGATATCGAGAAATTCGGAAAAAATACTGTCGCACCGTTGACATTTCAAAAATAGGTTATCGATTCAAGATTTGGTGCTTTTCGACACTGTCATGGCACAAATATTATTTTCACTATTTTACTGAAAATTATAGTATCTATAACGTTCATTCACAAAAACTATAACTACCGTGCACATCGATAATCGCAATTTTCCGGATGCCGGTTTTTTACGCGTTTGACAGATCGAGTAAAAAAATCATGGCTGCCGTAGTACGCCGGTGTAGCGTAGACCGCGTAGACTCGACGAAGCGCGGTAGCGGCGATAATCTAACTCGCATCGATTGCAAGCAACGACCGCAGGGTCGGTAAATCGTTACCGACCAAACGTATTTTTATAAAACACAATAAATTCCTCGGGAAATCAACTTATTTTTTTTTAATGAAAATGATCTGGTTATTTTGTGAATGGCTATGAACTTTTTCCGAGTTCTATTTAGAACTAAAAAAATTAAATTTGAATATGAATTAAAAAATGATTTAGAATGAAAAAAAAAAAGAAAAGTTCTGTCAATTTTGACACAATTTTTTTTATATGGTAAAAATGGTGAAAAATCATAAAATTCAAAGTGAATTTAAAAATCTAAAAAAATTCAGACATATTCAAGAAAATGAACGAATCATTTTCATTGAAAAAAAAAGTTGGATTGCCAGAAGATTTGTTGAACAATTTTTTTTTTCATTAATTTGTTAATAACATTTTAGAATTGTTATTTTGCATAATTAATCTTTTCAGTACCTTCAATATGCATGATTTTTTTCAGAATTTTATATCACCGAAAACCACAATTTTTCAATAATACATGCAATAATTATTTGTTATCTTACTAAAATGCTTCTAATTTTGGTAATTTTCGGAAATTCGGTCTGAAATTTGGTGTGTAGGTAGTACACAGTATGTACTTTCAGAAAAAAATTTAAAAAAAAATCGATTTCTTTGCAAATTTAGGTGACTCAGCCCCCTTAATTTTATTAAAAGAACTGTAGCGGTGCTTTTATTTTCTTCGTAACAACGCTACGAGTTTTTATAGAGATAATACTTTTTACTGAATAAATATATGAAGAAAGGGCGCTCGGCTGCGCAACTGCGTTCGCTCCTCGCTCGATGCCTCCGAAAAATTGCGCAGTTCTCGTCCCCCACGCTCCTTCTCCGCATCGACCCGTTCCCTTCCACGAGGAGTAATCGATATCTACGACGATACCAACCGTGGCTCGAGTAGCTCCTCGTAGCAGCGCGTTATTTTTACCACAGAACAAACATTTTGTTCTACCGTCGACATAACCCATGTGTTCTTCACACCGACGTATTTTCAAAAAGCATGAATACGTGATCTGCTGTCACACGCACGAGTCACTCGGAGATTACAACCATGTATGCGTCAGCCAATCAGCCGCTATGAAAATTTTTCTCGCTGAGTGAACGGCTAACGTATGTGTGAACAACTTCATGGAGGTTACAAGGAGCAACTTCACGGCGGTAACACATAACATAACACTGAAAAATTTTATGAAAAATCTTGAAAATGAAAAAAATGCTTATCATCATATCTCGACATCGGCTGCACGGATTTAATTGGCTTTAGGCTCATTTAAAAGCTAATATCGATAATATATGATACAAGTTGCGTTGAAATTTCGATTCAACGCATAGTTTTTAATTGCCATGAGTTTTAATTTTTAAATGCGGCCCGCTTCCGGCATTTTCGCGTGGTCTTACACGGTAGCGTCTCGACTTTAAGTACTTGGCGTCGAGACGCTACCGCGTCTCTTGATAATATAAAAAGAAAAATTTATAATAATTAAACAACGAAATTATATTTGAAGAGGCCGGGGATTGCCTAGCAAAGAAAGTAGGCTGGGGATTGCCTAGCAAGGGAATGTGGCTTGGACAGCGCTATGCCGTATACAAGTCACAATCTCGTGGATCTGTATAACAGAGTATTTTGTGCGGAGCACGAATATCGAAACTAAGTGCTAAGCACAAGAATGCGGTGAGCATTCTAGTAATCGTAAGAAGAGTGATCTAAGTGTGTCAAGATTCCTCGGAGTTTGAGCTTTTATACCCTCGAGGATGGTCATCACGTGATGCAATTCTGGAAAGGGAAAATTCATCACGTGACCGAAATATATTTCTAAATTTTTGAATATGCTTAAAATGTTCAACGGTGAATCGCTTAAGTAGCTTCACCGTTTGCTGCGGAAGATCAGCAGATCAGCGAGTGGGCAGGCGTTCGAACGCCAACGGATATTCGCTCTTAACTCGCGCTAGGATTGGCGCGAGTGATTAGACGCTAGGGCGTACTCATTCGATATTACTCGGCGTCGGTTCGGCCGAATGGGCTATATCGGTTGTTATTCACACCGTTCCGCTCGAGTAATGTAACGGACTTTTGCTCTCAACCCGTGATGACGTTTTGAGCCAAAAACGTCTCGTCACACTATCTTATCGAGTGAATGAATTATTAATGGCGTCGTTCTACGAATTTGACTATCACGAGGCTCCGATCTTGCCGTCTCGCTCACACCGACGTCTATCGATCACTGCCGCTCAAGTGGAAACAATCCTTCGTGCGTACACACGCACCCACGTTGATGCTAACGCAGCCCTTCGTACCAACGTGCAATTACAAAAATTTTCGCACGCTTACAACTTTTTTTCTTGTACTTTGTTAATAACATTTTGAAACTATTGTCAGGCAAAAAAAATCTTTTCAGCACGTTCCAAAAAAATTCAGCATATGTGCTCGAATTTTTTCAAATTTTTACCCCATCGAGAAATGTTCGCAGTTTCTCTCATTCCTCTCTTGAAATTGGGTGGCCTCAGATGTAACGAAAGGTCTATATTAATAACATTCCACTTGTAGCTAAAATCTGAGGTCGATATCTT
This sequence comes from Ischnus inquisitorius, assembly GCA_963924025.1. Taxonomy (NCBI): domain Eukaryota; kingdom Metazoa; phylum Arthropoda; class Insecta; order Hymenoptera; family Ichneumonidae; genus Ischnus; species Ischnus inquisitorius. The sequence continues at coordinate 14,098,574 of OZ001253.1, read as the reverse complement.
ATAGATTGTACGTGAGTGAACACGAAAAGACTATCGTCAAAAAACTAAAAATACTATAAATTTTGAACGCTCCGACGGATTGACGCCAAATTTTAACCTAAACCATATTAAACACACAAGTTGCTTGTTAAATCCAACGTTGATTTATTATTATTTAACTTTGACTTTGAATAAAAAAATTATTAAATGGGCATTTTTATTCTTTTTACAGTTTAAACGTAAATTTGGATTTTTCAAATGATTTAAATGCGATTTTGTATTGTTTAAACACCAAAAACATAAATTCCGATGTGTTAAGCAATTTAAACCTAAGTGTATGTTTTTTAAACGATTGAAACATAAATTCCTATTTTTCAAACTTTTTTACCACGATTTATGACTTTTCGAACAATTCAAATGCGATATTCTATTATTTAATCAATTTAACGAGTTTTTCTATTTTTTAAACCGTTCGAATGCGGATTACGATTTTCTAAACAATTTAAACCTGAATTTCGATTGTATATATCGTTTTGTCGAGAATTTCGACTTTCTAAACAATTAAAACATGAATTACAATGTATTTAACGATTGAAATATCAAACCTTGTTTTTGAAACAATTGAAATGCGATTTCGTATTATTCTAAATAATAAAAAAATGAATTCTGATTTGTTGAACAACTGTAACCGGATTTCCAACTTTTTAAACAATTAAAACGTGAATTATAATTTTTTGGGCGATTGAAACTGTAACGAAATATTCGTTCAATTAAATGCATTTTTCCCCGTTTACGATTAATCCGCGCGAACTCGATCAGAGGCTCCACTCACCACGGAGCCTAAGCATTTGCAACGCGTAGAATAGGCCCCCGCCCATCCCCCCCCCCCCCCCCCCCCCCCCCCCCCCCTCCCCCCCGCGAATGCCGCGGTAATGCTCCTGAAGACTCACGACACGAACAGCAGTAGCCGAGACAACGCACGAGATAGAGGGAGAGAAGGGGAAACAGCGAAGGAAGATCCTCGCTCGACGGCGAGAGCCCTCGCTGCTGCCCGTTCTCCGACGTTGCCGTGCCGTCGCCTCCCCACCGACAACGCTGTCCTGTGCATTTTCCCCGTGAATCGCTTCGACGCCCCTTAAAAAGCCCCTTAGTAGCCGAAGGAATTAAATTGCGAGCCGACAGTTCGGTTAACCCTCCCCTGAGCCCTTTGCCCTCCCGTTGAACTTGCCGGCCATCACGTGACATTGTAATCGAGAATATTCGACGCCTCATGGCGTGCGTTAAACGAAGTTACCCCGTGAATGATAACTGGCGCCCAAATTAAGAGTTTTGCAAGAGATTTCGTGATGGATGCCCCCCCCCCGAGTTATTTTGAATATTTTCCGCTTTATCTCACCGACATTCTGCACATTTCGCCAGTAAATATCCGTCGTCCCTTTTCGCTGGGAAATCAAATCGTCCCTATTAGCCATTTTTCTTTCGACGCGAGGCACGCACGCCTGTGGATCGCCTCGTGGCCAGCCCCGAACAGTTGAAGTATTTTTCCCCGATCGCCGTTTCCCCGTTTGACTATCGTTTTGACTATTTTATTCTGCGTTCCGAGTTACGACTTTTTGCGAGACGACTGCGATTCGTCCGTTACTAATTATTCTTTATTTTCTTTCATTTTGTCCTTTTCATTTTCTTTGGCGTCAGCTTCTTCGCCTTCCCCCCGCACTGCCGATCGACGAACGCGTCGAACGACGATACTTTGTATTATCTTCTCCCCGCTATCCACGATTATTATTTGTATTATATTTCATTTCTCTGAGTTCTATTGTATCGAGTTTTCACCTTTATTTTGACCAATTATATTTTCTGTTGTTTTTCCGCATTTACAGCATTTATATTCGAACCCCCTATCTCCCCGCTACCCCTCGGACTTGTCGAGACCCCCGTTTTCGTGTAATTGTATTTTGAAATTGGCCCCCCATCACAAAACATAAATTCTTATTTTTTAAATGATTGAAATGCGATTTTGTTTCATTCCAACAATAACAACAAGAATTCCGATTTATTCAACAATTTAAACCCGAACTGCGATTTTTTAAATTATTTTGACACGATTTTGTCTTTCTAGACATTTTACGTGCAATGTTCTATTATTTAATCAATTAATCGTGAATTTCAATTGTTTATCAAATTTAAACGTTGATTTCAATTTTTTTAACAATGTGAACGTGAATCTGAATTGCGCAAACAACTGAAAACCCAATTATTATTTTACTAACATATTAAACGGTAAATTAAACATGTATTAATAAACAAATTGGGCTTCACTGTGTTTTCGAGTCCGAGTAGCTCGGGTAGCTCGAATGGCTCGAGTAGCTCGAATGACTCGCGTGGCTCGACCGAAGCGAGTGGCTCGAGCGGCTCGAACGAACCGAGTAGCTCGAGCGGCTCGAGCGAACCGAGCAGCTCAAACGGCTCGAACAAACTGAGTAGCTCGATACTCGACATAGCACCAAGGTTACATCGAGCTGACTCGAACAGGCTCGATCAGCGACGAGTCGAGTCGAACGCCGAGCTACTCGAGCATGTCGAGCTTCTGCACATCCCTACCCACAACCATAAAACAAAATGTTCAGCTATTGAAGATAGAATATACCGAAGGATCTAACAATGCCAAGGACCGTTTCCACTTTTCCAGTTTAGCCACTGAAAGTTTGCGCGGACCGAGTTTCGGTATTATAGATGACAGGTCGGTAACGGTCAAAGACAGCAGAATTTCCAGAGTGATCTCTTCATCTGCCGAAAATATTGTAATGAAAAGGAGAAGTCTTTTTTGAGTGACCTATATCGTTGCTATGGTAGTCGTGTTTTTACGATGAAAACATATTTTTAACCTTTTAATAAAATATTTTAATAATAAAAATTCACATTTTTTTTACTTTTCCATACGATCAGAGTACGACTTTCGGCTCTTCTTTGGCCTGGGTTGTACGGCTTTCAAACGACTTGTTTTTAATGAGGAAAAAAAAATTTCGCCCGAAATAAATTACCTCCCCACTCCTATCCTAAGACAAAGCGAGAATGCGAAGGCAGGAAAACATCATGCAGACAGCGAACATTTTCGAAAATCATACAAATTACTTTATCTATCTCTGAAAGCCTTAAAGATGCAACAAAATTGTTAAAAAGTTCTGAAAGAGGGATAAAGGATTATTTCGTCCATACCTTTGAATTTCTTGATTAACTCCTCACTGCCCAGATCGGTCAACAAATCGCCGATTGTTAATGTGGTCACGCTGTGGGACAGCGTATCGTCCATCTTCAAAAAATATGAAAATTCGTGAATATATTCTACAAACTTAAACGATGTTTCGAGCGTGAACTTCACTCGCACAAAGCTCGCACATCCACAATAGCGTCGTTCGCGTCTTTGTGAAAAATCAACTCGTAGGTGCGACGGACGCGACCTCCACGTTGGTTACACGAAGAAAGCAGTTGGTGATGGTAACCAACTCCTGCATTACCGGTGCTATTCCATTATTTGTCGCAACTAACACGACGATAGTTGCGCTACTTCACGGTTCATGGTGAGAATAAAATTGCGGTTGATTGTAGTGTTACGTCCATATCAGCATTTCCTCGGTAATTACGGCCATGAGATAAATTCCCATTGAACTCGTTTTTGTACCATTGAGGCGCTTTATTTGACCAAGATCCCCTTTTGAGACTGACCTTTCGGAGAGTTCCTCAGGATGGGGTACAGAGTGCGTTAATTTAAGATACGTATTCCCGATCCAAAGACACTGATCTCTACTAACGTGCGAGTCCGAGCAGTAGTACGAGTATAGTAAACCGTAGTAAACAGAAGGCAGCGGTGTTTACTATAAGGTCGCGCGATAAGACGTGGTACGCTAGGTGCGTCTCGTAATGTAACTCAAACCCCGTCGAAGTCCCTGACCGTCACTCGCGTTGTATCGAAACCCTGACACAGTCGATATTACCTTGGTACTAGTTACCAAAGGCCGATGAACTCACTTTAATTTAAAGTCGACCGTCGATGTATTTTATTCAAAGAATTCCCGGATCATTCGCGTTTGCAGTCACAAGATAATAAACAAAAATAATTTAAGATGAAGAAAACTTACGTTGATTTAAATTATTTTAATTGTTGAATTATTGTTGATCCACGATGATTCTTTTTTTTAGAATGGATTTAGGTTGCGATGCTTTAATGATATCCGGCTTCCTTCCTTTCTTCCTTCCTTCCAATGATGTTCAAGATAATCGGTTACAATTTAACGTTGTCGTAGCGATTATTCAATCCCTATGGAAATGATGTTCATTTCACGAGTTATTGTTTAATGTTAATTGTTGATCTTTATTCAAATCACAAGAACTGTTGTAGTACAACTTCAATTGTCGAGTAATATGTTAATTGCGAGTTATAATATTCGGAATAGTTGAAAATTCACGTTTATAATGATTTAGTTAACTGATAATTGTTCTGTGTTTGGAGAAATCCCGAATGGTAGTAAAAGTTCTCGAGCTATTTGGAGTAGTGGTCGTAGTGCCCGTCCGTTATCGTGGGGCCTGACTTTATTAATTTCCGCGGAGTGTACCCTGCTCATCGTTGGGTAGCGTCCCTCGGCTGATTCGCGAACTCCCACTATCGTGATTATTGATCGGTCATTCTTTTCTTCCTTGATTATTTTTCTTGAATTTTTAATTTAGAATGTTTCCAATAGCTCGATTGTTTATAACAATATCTCAATAATTACGATTTTAAATATTAACAATTTACAAATTTGAATGAACTTTCTATGTTCATTTGTTCAAAAGTTATTGATTTTTAATTATAATATTTTCCTTAATTTTCAATTAACAATTGTTGTTATTTAAATCTTTTGTTTAAAGTTTTTGTGTGACCAATAATGTTATAATTATTTTCTTGTTTTTGTCGATTCAATATTTTTTTGTTAATTATTACGACCTTTCTTGATCTTTTATTTAATTATTTGATTGACAAACTTCCCCTTGTTAAACTTTTCTTATCTATTTATTTTTGTTATTTATTTTAATACCATAATTATTTAAATGATTTATTTTCCATGATTTATTCTAAAGATTTTCCCTCTATTAATTGTTTCTCGATTGTTTTATTGTTTGTTTCCTATTGTCGACTTGTTTTATTTATTGTTTAATTATTTTTGTATTTATGGTTTTTATAATTTATGCGCCGAGAGGTGCTGCGCTCGGCAACGATAACGGTTCTTTCGTGTATCGTTCCCTTCGAGACGTTCACGCCGATTCTCTGGCTGCATTATAGTATAGTATGTAGTTTGCACAGTAATTCTCCTTTCAAGGTTACATAAGAATAATTAATATATATTATTTAATATTTAATAGCGCTTTCTTACCAGATAGGCACAAATTTCCTTAGAAAGTAACGATATCGGTGTATTAAACATATCTAGTGCAGGAGAAGCATCCTTAAAAAAAATATTTGTACAAGTGCACAGCGCGTACAGTGGTGAGTTCATGATTTTTTAATTCCCAGTTTCGCAATGCAAGTTCGCACCTATGATGTCAATAGTCTTGAATGAGTTCTGCAGCATGTCTAAATTGAGTTCCTGTACCTTTAAACACGCACTGAAGGCAAGTAATACTCCCCCTCCAATTCGCTTGTGACGGTCCCTCCTTATAACGTTATACAACTCACACGGAAATAATTCCTCCGAAAATTTTTCTGGCTTACGCCACGTTTCAGTAACTGCAATAATCTCGAAATCTAGAATATTTACAAATCGCGAAACATACATACTCTTCGAATTCAGACCTCTCGCATTCTGGTAGTAAACACTCAAGACGTTTCCGCTTCGTCCTCGGCTCGATGCTCTCTCTGCTGTGTCAATAAGGCCTTGCGCGTGATGACGTGTGGTATCCCTCCTCGGTGAGAGATTTGGAGATCCCTCTCCCCACTCTGCATACAATTTAACATCTCTCTCTTCGCTGTGTTGTACTCCGTTCTCTGAAGCATCGTCTTGTCCGTGCCGATCGTAATACCGTTGAGAATGGGAGGGGGGTTCTCTCGTTTCTTCCGGGCTGCACACTCTCTCACGAGACCTAGTACCTCTTGCTCCGTAGCCAACGCGAATTTCAGTGGCCGAGGTTTCTGCAGCGATAACGAGAATTTACCAATCCGCGTCGATTTAATTACAGCCTCCGCATATTGTGAGGCGAGCTCGCGTAATATCGACTTCACAAAATTATTGTCATTTATGACACGGGCTTCAACCGACTCGATTATAGTTTCAGGTGCACCAAATATTATAACGTTTATCTCACAATAGTCTCTGTCCGCTAACTCCTTGACACACCCCTTGAGAAGCTCCGACTGTAGATCAGGACCCGCCGCAGGTGCGTCAGCTATTTGATGAGACATAGCATCCATACGATCGTTCAAAGCCTCGACTTTCCCCTCGACAATAGTTACCCGATCACTTGTGGTGTTAACCGTTAACTTCAATTGGTCAATAGAATCCTTCACGCCACCCAGTTGTCCGTTGACGTTGTCTCGAAGCGCTCTTATCTCATCTTGTACTGTTTTATTAACATCATTTTTCATGGCATTTACTGTTTTATTGACATCGTTTTTTATCACATTTACTTCCGATCTAAACATATCCCGTATTTGCTCAAGTGATGGTGGTTTGTCTGTCGTTCCTACAGGCGATGTCGGTCTAGAGCCACAGCATCTGGCATACGCACCCGACGGCAGAGTCGTCATTTGTTTGGCACATCCAGGGTGGTAGAAAACTCCACAACACGGGCAACAAAAAGATAGTCTGTCGCAATGTTTGATTTGCACCCGCGGCATTTTCTATCTGGCGGAACCGACAGCGCATTATCAACACTCAACGGTGGGAATTTCGCGGTCCTCTGCGACATATCTCCTAACTTATCGACCAAGCTTTAAGACCTTCACAGCTAGCAATAGGTGTCCTGTCAATCACGCACAGGTAGCCGGTGAACGAGTATGCCCCTCTACGTCCACGATCTATAATCGATGAGCAAGGCCCCCAAACTTGCGAGGTTATGCCGAACTCACAATTTTCACGACCGTTTCACCAAACTATTACTCAGCCGCGAGCTCAGCTTATTATGTACACCAACACTAGATGTAGATTGTAGATGCCCTCTTTTTCATTTATTACACGTTGTTTTGTACTATCGCACTACACTAAATCGGCTTAAATAGTGACCGTTCACCAACGACTCAACCGCTCCGACCGAGCTCCCTCTCTCTTCTTCTGCTATAAAAGTGAAAGAACGCAACAAAAAATATTACGATAAACGGGTTACGGAACCTACTCACGAGATAGGCCGGCTTGTATTCATACAAAACGAGCACAAAGAAGGTAAATTCGATAAAGACTGGTTAGGCCCATACAAAATCATAGACATACACGGTAAACAACCGTAACGTCACACTGCAAATCGGTAAAAAACAGAAGACAGTTCATGTAGATAAGATCAAAATGGCGTATGTTGCAGATATCACGCCACTGTCGTGAGGGCAACCCCAAACGACGCTTTCATGATCACCCCGTTCATTACTAATGTTTGGTATTCAAATCAATCGAAACTCGAAACACAATCGAATTACAATCGAAACTCGTTTTTTAAACAAAATCTTTCTAACCATGCACCCCTTCTCTTTTTTTTTCCAGAATCGCCACACCAAGCGAACCATTCCTGAATAACATGTCCAACCCACTAACTAAACACTAATCAGAATTAAGAATGTTTCAGACCAACTCAAACAACAAAAAAGGACAATTTAATATATATATTGTGACGGGACGTTTTTTGCCTCGACTCGTCATTGAGAGTTAAGAGCAAACGTCCGTTATATCACTCGAGCGGAACGGTGTGAACAACAACCGATATAAGTCATACGGCCGAACCGACGCCGAGTGATATCAAATTAGGATACGCCCTAGCGTCTAATCACTCGCGCTAATCCTAGCGCGAGTTAAGAGCAAATATCCGTTGGCGTTCGAACGCCTGCCCACTCGCTGATCTGGGGATCTCCCGCAGCAAACGGTGACGCTACTTAAGAGCAATTCATCGTTACACATTTTAAGCTTATTTAAAAATTCGAATATATATTTCAGCCACGTGATGAATTTTCCCCCTTCCAGAATTGCATCACGTGATAACCTTCCTGGAAGGTATAAAAGCTCGAACTCCGAGGAATCAAGACCCACACTTAGATCACACTTCTTACAATTATTAGAACGCTTAAACGCCTTCTCGTGCTTAGCACTTAGATTTGATAGTCGTGCTCTGCACAAAAATTCTCTGTTATACAGCTCCACGAGATTGTGTCTTGCATACGGCATAGCGCTGTCCAAGCCACACTCTCTGCTAGGCAATCCCCGGCCTACTTTCTTTGCTAGGCATTCCCCGGCCTCTTCGAATATAATTTCGTTGTTTAATTATTATAATTTATTTTTCTGTGTTACTGAGAATTGAGCCAAGAGCGCAAATCAAATCATTAATTAAGTAATTGTAGTAGCATTGACGAATCGACGCGCTGTAAATTCAATAGGTTCTTTTTGGTTTCCATTCATTTTTCAAGGATTATCGATTGCCGGACGCCACGATAATTAAAGCGGATTCCAATTTGAGGAATTCACGAAATCGAGATTATTCTCAAATCCCGAGTTTCGTTTGTCGCATATTTACAACGGAGTAACGTCTAAATAAAAATCTCGAATCATCAACGACCTTCGTGTCAAACTTCGTATTCCACTGAATATTGCGCGTCGACAATAGACGGATTATCTCGGAACTGAGCACGATAATCCCCGGCGACGTGGAACGGCATAGAAATAACCGAATATCGGAAATTAGCAATCGATCTCGAGCAATCTAATTCATTATCTATAGCTTTTTGAAGAATTACATCTCGAATGAGTCTGTCTTTCGGAGCAGAACAAATTAATAAAGTAACGTTCGCAAATTAACGAGATTATCACGAAATCCAGGTATTAACTCTAGAAACGATTTCGAGATTCGCGTACGACAACAAACGACTCGATACGCGATCATACTCGGCACAATACGCGATTATACTCGGCACCTATAAGCGAATTTTGTCAACGAAGCGATTCGATAGACTCGAAAGCACGACTTCCTCGTTCGTCCAAGCGGCTATTGCGCAACCGATAATCTCGCACGCAATTCGAGCGGTGCCGAAGCAAAGAAAGTTTGAATGGCCAGGATAGGGAATTCCTCACCTCAGGAGAACATTTAAACTTCTTGGAACGGAATCCATATTTCAAGACGACGAGTAAATTTCGCAGAAGACGAGAGAATAAAATCCCGCGATACACGTGCGATTGCCGCAGCTGAATCTAAAAGGATTATCTTTTGTCTTCACAATTCCCGATACGTCGACGGACAGTTGCAAAACACAGCACTAAGGTACCGTCGCGCACACATCTGCTACGAATACGGATAATCAATAATAGTAAACTCCAATTAAGAGGAAAGGAACGTTTGTCACGGTTAACGTAGCAGGTAGTTATACAATAAGTTTCGATAATGAATTCAATAACACAAACAAGCTGGTGATGAAATAATGATCTCGGTCACTAGACCAAGTGAGAACAGCAAATCTGAAGCTGAATTGTATAAAAATTAAGTTACGCGTGCGGGCCCCGAGCCGAACCCTAGTCGGCAAATATGGAGTTTCCCAAAAACAGCGATATCACGTTGCGGCAACAAAAGGCTACTTTTTGGGGATTCACAATATATATATATATATATATATATGTATTGTAACGAGGTATTTTTGGACGAATTCGAAAAGAAATGCGGTGCGCTACTAGGCCGGGATTCGAACCCGGGACCTTCCGATTGCCGGTCGGATGCTCTGACCACTGAGCTACGCCAGGCCGCTTCCCTCGCTCTTTTCGAATCGTCCAAACTCGCGAACTACCGTGCGTTACAAATCCTTTCTGTAACACACGGCAGAACGACGTATTACTACACGATCAAATCAAACCAAACTAACTTAAACTATACGACAGGCCTGGGCCTCTTGCCTGAAGGGAGGGGAGGGGGGCGGGGAAAGGGTAACGTGGAACTCTCAAAGCGCGTTCGACCGCCCGAACACGACAATTAACGACTCTATCCGACTTATTCTGCATTAATAAGTTCGGCATCGTTAATTATTCTGAGGCCGTGTCCTTCTTGGCCGTTATTTGTAACGCGGTATTTTTGGACGAATTCGAAAAGAAATGCGGTGCGCTACTAGGCCGGGATTCGAACCCGGGACCTTCCGATTGCCGGTCGGATGCTCTGACCACTGAGCTACGCCAGGCCGCTTCCCTCACTCTTTTCGAATCGTCCAAACTCGCGAACTACCGTGCGTTACAGTATATATATATATATATATTGTAACGGTACGCTTTTGGAGTCTTACAGAACTTTGCTCCGCAGCGGCGTTATGTGAGTTTCTTTGCTCACTTTTGTGTGAGGGCAGGTGCTGTAAATTATAAAACTGTGAAGTTGATTCGAAATGTCAACGATTATTGATTTTTATTCAGTCGATGTCGTTGTTCAATACAAGATTAAGTTTGATTTTACTCGATATGATTTGAGTTTTGTTTGATTTGCGATACAGCCCGAAAGGTTATTTTATTAAAGGAGAAGAAATGTTCGATTCTACTCGACTCGCTCCTTCTCAGATCATAGAAACCGCGAAAGCAGTCGCCGAGGACCCCCAAGGCAGTCGCCGGCGCGGCCACGAAGTAAGAAGTCGCACAATTCACGATTCTACGTTAAAACGATTACCACCAACTGTCGTTCACGAAAGCGGCCGCCGAGGTCCCCCAAGGCAGTTGCCGGCGTGTCTTACGAATTGGCGGGTCGTTGCAATCAAAATGACTCTATTAATTAATCCGGAATCGATTGGTAACTGTCGCGGTAGCGGTCGCCGAGGTCCCCCAAGGCAGTTGCTGACACTAGGTTTTGAGAAAAAGGTAAACTCCGACCGAAAACAGTCGCCCAGGTCCCCCCTGGCAGTCGTCGGCGATCGTGTTCGGATAGAAAAAAAAATGTTTCAAGAAAGGGTAGGCTGTTCGCTGAAAAAAGATAATTAATTAATTGTTGAAATGGCCGACGATTCTTCCTTCACGTGGATTGGCTTCGTCGATTGGAATTGTCCCTTGCTTCTTATTAGCGTCGGGACTCTGTCGAATAGAGCAACGCTCTACCCGAAAGCAAAAATGTGTCAGAGCTCGACTAGTAAAGATGGCTTATCTAGCGAGATGTTAGATCCTTCACTCAAGTTCAAACGTGCCGGAGTCGCGCATGAGTATCGTCCTCGTCTGAGGATAGGACCGAATCGAAGTGATTTCCGGGCTCTGGCGCGGGCCTTTTATACCCGAGCGCGTTACGCCAAAATTGCGTCAGATGATGCAATTCGCGCGCCGAGATCTTCCGTCCCGTGTTATCTCAGGCCGGGGCGTTCTGACTCGGCTGATGCAAGTCGCGCGTCACCGTGACGCGAGAGCCACGGAAAAATTCCTCAATCGACCGTTCATGTCGATCCATGACACGGTCGATAACCTTATATATTATCGTAGGGTAAATGACTTCGTACACTAGTTTTACCCTATGTCGATTTTTTATTTTTATTCATTGAGGCGCGATTTCGACCGTCTCAACGCCGCCCCGAACTAAAGTGTGTCTCGCCGAATACTTTTGTTCTATTACTTAAGGTGAATCGACTTCGCTGTAAATGAATAAATTCTCTTTCTTTTTTTTTTTTTTACAAAAATAACCATTTTATTTCTTTCTTCGTCCTATCACATGATTGTCTTAGAGTTAGTTTGTACTCTGTCCTTAATCTATTATCACAGAGATACTACAAATAATCAGTCTCTTTTTCCATAGGGACTTTGTGCTTGTGAGCGTAAAATAACTTTTTTCGATTCATCCTCGTGAATCAATAACTCAGGCACGCTAGCCTCCAAAACGTAAATAAGCTCGTAACAATCACCGGATAATATTAAATGAGATTATTTTCAGTAGCCAACATGAATAGGCGTTCGCAGTATTTACTAGTAAAATAACAATGACTTTTACTTCAAAACAAAGATTTTCTCAAGCGAAAGCTCACGTACGAGCTTCCCGCGACCGGTGATTTCGCGTTCGCGCTTGTTAGACAATTTTTCCCTTTTTTTTTTTTTACAATGATCTTCGCTCGACGATCTCGCGTTCGCGCTGATAAAAAAGTAATCTTTTCTCGAAGAAATCATACAGGCGAGGGTTCACGTCGTGAACCTCGCTCGACGTTTTTTCGCATTCGCGCTTACAAAAAATTTTTTTCTCAAAAAAAATCTTACAGGCGAGGGTTCACGTTGTGAACCTCGCTCGACGTTTGCGCATTTGCGCTAAAAAAAAAATTTTTTTTCAAGCAAAAATCTTACAGGCGAGGGTTCACGTTCGTGAACCTCGCTCGACGTTTGCGCATTTGTACTCGTTAACACAAAAGTTTTTTTCTTATAACCGATAATCTTACAAGCGAGGATTCGTGTGAACCTCGCTCGACGTTTTGCGCAAAAGAATTTTTCTCAAAGAAATTATCCAGGCGAGGATTCATGTCGTGAACCTCGCTCGACGTCTTGCGCATTTGCGCTTAAAATAAAAAATTATTTTTCAAACAAAACTATTACAGGCGAGGGTTCACGTTCATGAACCTTGCTCGACGTTTTGCGCATTCGCGCTAAAAAAAATTTTCTCAAAAAAAAAAATTTGCTCTCTTTTTTTTTTTTTTTATAAACGAGAATCCTACAGGCGAGGGTTCGTGTGAACCTCGCTCGACGTCTTGCGCATTTGCGCCCGAAAAAACCAATAATCTTTTTCTTAAACGGAAATTCTACAGGCGAGGATTACCGCTCGCGAACCTCGCTCGACGTTTGCGCATTTGCGCCTAAAATAAAAAATTCTTTTTCAAACAAAACTCTTACAGGCGAGGGTTCACGTTCGTAAACCTCGCTCGACGTTTTGCGCGTTCGCGCTAAAAAAAATTTTCTCAAAAAAAAAAATGTCCTCTCTTTTTTTTTTTTTTTTTATAAACGAGAATCCTACAGGCGAGGGTTCGTGTGAACTTCGCTCGACGTCTTGCGCATTTGCGCCCGAAAAAACCAATAATCTTTTTCTTAAACGAAAATTCTACAGGCGAGGATTACCGCTCGCGAACCTCGCTCAACGTTTGCGCATTTGCGCCCAAAATAAATTTTTTTTTTTCAAGCAAAAATCTTACAGGCGAGGGTTCACGTTCGTGAACCTCGCTCGACGTTTGCGCATTTGTACTCGTTAACACAAAAAATTTTTTTTATAACCGATAATCTTACAAGCGAGGATTCGTGTGAACCTCGCTCGACGTTTTGCGCAAAAAGAATTTTTCTTAAAGAAATTATACAGGCGAGGGTTCACGTTCGTGAACCTTGCTCGGCGTGTGCGCATTTGCGCTCGTGAAACAAAAATGTTTTTCTTACAAATGAGAATCTTATAGGCGAGGGTTCGTGTGAACCTCGCTCGACGTTTCTTTTGCAAAAAGAACTTTCCTCAAAGAAAAAATACAGGCGAGGATTCCCGTCGTGAACCTCGCTCGGCGTGTGCGCATTTGCGCTCGTGGAACACAATTTTTTTCAAAGAAAATCGTACAGGCGAGGGTTCACGTCGTGAACCTCGCTCGACGTTTGCGCATTTGCGCTAAAAAAAAAAATGTTTTCAACCAAAATCTTACAGGAGAGGGTTCACATTGTGAACCTCGCTCGGCGTGTGCGCATTCGCGCTCGTGAAACAAAATTTTTCTCAAGGAAAATCATACCGGCGAGGGTTCCCGCTCGCGAACCTCGCTCGACGTTTTGCGCAACAGAATTTTTCTTGAAGAAATTATACAGGCGAGGATTCACGTTGTGAACCTCGCTCGGCGTGTGCACATTCGCGCTCGTAGAACACAATTTTTCTCAAAGAAAATCGTACAGGCGAGGGTTCCCGCTCGCGAACCTCGCTCGACGTCTTGCGCTTGCGCCCAAAACAAACATTTTCAAGAAAATCATACATGCGAGGGTTCACGTTCGTGAACCTCGCTCGACTTTTTCGCGCATTCGCGCTCGTTAACAAAAATTTTTTCTTTATATAAACGAGAATTTTACAGGCGAGGGTTCGTGTGAACCTCGCTCGACGTTTCTTTTGCAAAAAGAATTTTTCTCAAAGAAAAAATACAGGCGAGGATTCACGTCGTGAACCTCGCTCGACGTGTGCGCATTCGCGCTTGTAAAACAAAAATGTTTTCCTTATAAATGAGAATTTTACAGGCGAGGGTTCGTGTGAACCTCGCTCGACGTTTCTTTTACAAAAAGAATTTTTCTCAAAGAAAAAATACAGGCGAGGATTCACGTTGTGAACCTCGCTCGACGTGTGCGCATTCGCGCTTGTAAAACAAAAATGTTTTCCTTATAAATGAGAATTTTACAGGCGAGGGTTCGTGTGAACCTCGCTCGACGTCTTGCGCATTTTCGCCCAAAAAAATATTCTCAAGAAAATCGTACATGCGAGGGTTCACTTTGTGAACCTCGCTCGACGTTTTTGCGCAAAAAAAAAATCTCAATGAAAAACTTACAGGCGCGTGTTCACGCTCGTGAGCCTGTGAACTATCGTTCGTTCCTCTTCTTATTTTTTTTTTTCCGGTAGCGCTACGTTTCGTTCACCTCGTTTTCCTTTTCTTTTTTCTGTTCTTCGTTTCGCCCTTAACTTGTTTTGTTGTTGTTTTCGTTCCGGTGCTTTCGTCGTCTGTCGAAGCTTCGTCCTCGGTCGTTGGTTTGCTGACGTTATTATTTTCGTCCTCGAGTGGAGTGGGAATGCTTGGGATCCGGGTGGCGTAGCCCTTAGCAATCAGCCACTCCGAGATTTTTTGTTGAGGCCTCCCCAGGTGAAACAGGTCTAGACGAAAACCTGAGTCGTCTTTGGCCAAGACGAGCTCTCGACTCCGCAGGAACTGATGTAGCTCCGTCGTTGCTTTGTCGAAATCCAAGTCGTCGCTCGCCTCGATTTCCGTAATCCGGGCCATGATGGCGTGCCATTTTGGTAAAGCGAAGTACGACGGGAGCTCGAAAACCTGCCGTCTCGGCACGTCGATCATAGTTGCGAAGTCGCCGGCGTAGAAGAAACAGGTGCCGTTTCTTGTTCCGACACACTTTGCTCGATGAGCCGAGGTTCCCAGTCGGAGAGCGTACCAGTTGTCCTTGATTGGACAACTCGAGATCGGGTGCGCTCTTCTTGTCTGGGTTTCTAGACACCTTTGAAGAGCCAGCGTTGCCATAAATAACGTTGGCGTTGTGACGCACAGCTCCGTTACAGAGAGGCATCGGGGAACAATTACTTCGACCCGAGCCTCCAGGAGCGACGGGTGTACCTCATCCTCGATGAGCCTGATGTGCAAATATAAAAGTTTTTTTTTTATATAAACTGCTGCGTCCAGTTTCCTCTTTTTTTTTTTTTTCACAAAAGAAAATTTTTGAGAAGGAAAACTAACCTCATCATGTTGAGGTTTGTCTCTTGTCTCGCCTTCTCGTCCTGGCCTCGTTCGCCGTTCTCGCCGTGGCACTCGTGCACTCGTTTTTTTTTTCTCTTGTCTTTTACCGGCTCACTCGCGTCTCGAAACTCTCGTCCACTCTCGTGCGTAGCGAATTTGTGCGCGTCGCGGTGTCGAGGGCACGCGGCGCGATGATTTTTTTTTTTTTTTTTCGTTGTGAGATTTTTTTTTTTTTGGTTGCACGTTTGTTTTAATTGTTTTTCGTTTTGTTGCACGTTTTATTGTTACTGTTTTATCCTCTTTTTCGTTATTTATTGCACGTTTTGTTATCAATTTGTTAGGTTTTTTTCGTTTGTTTCGTCAGCTGCCGTGACCGGCCGGCAGAACTCCGCGATGAACAATGGCGTCTCGGCCGGTCGCGGCAGACAGCGTGGCGTCGTAGGCTCCGCGTGCCCGCCACTTTCCGTTGGATCCGCGACTCTTTTTATTCGTCACGCCCGAAAATCTTGACTAACTTGTCCGAGATTTTTTTATTTGGTATTTTATTGTTCTCTTTATCTTTTTCAAGCGTTTTTCCGTGCAATTTACGCCTTTTTCGTATATTTTCACGAATTTTATCTTCCGTGACCCGTGATTGGCCGGTCGGTTCCGGCCAATGGAACTCGCCCGGCTTCCACGTGCTATAATCTGACGCAACACTCGTGATTTTTCTTTGTTCGTCCTCGCGTTTTCCATTGTCTCTCGCCGGACTCATCGGAAACGGAGATACTCGCGTCGGAAATGTCGTCATTTGTAGCAGAATTTCTTCGATCTCGTCGTCTTTCCGATGTAACTCTTGGATATAGGGAAGATAGCGGGCGAAATTCGAAATTTTGTCCGGAACGTCGATCTCGATCAATCTCCACTCGATGATTTTTTTCGTTTGTATTGCACGATCTTTCGTCGGTTGCCTCATTGTTTGAAACATTCGACAATTGACAAATTTCATTTTTGACTCTGTTGTATGCCAGAGTTTTGGAATGATGACGATTTCCCTCTTATCCCGTGCTCCGAAAGTTTCCCAATTCCCTTTTTCGCCAGTTTGCATTTTAAAATGCCTTGTGGTGGAACGTGGGTCGGTTTGAGTTGCGATCTCCATACTTGGTGTTATCCTCTTCGGAATTTCACTTTGACTGATGTGGTCGTAGTGTGGTGGATCCTTACTCTCCTCTTTTTCTTACTCGTTCGAATTTTTCTGGCGGATTTTAACTGGGCTATTTCGTCTCTGGTGTCGCAAGCCCCTCCCGTGAAAAGTATCTTTTGAGATTAGCTGCGTGATACATCCCGCGTTCTATCTTTGTCTCGATACCTTCGAGGATGAACGTTGCAGCGGCAATTTTCTTTTTTATCCGATATGGCCCCTCGTAGATCGAGAAAAATTTGGCAACCATTCGGTTCGCAGGATCGCTGACATTGCACGCTTTTGCTAATACTAAATCGCCCACAGAGAATTCGATTAGTTTGGGTTTATCATCGAATCTTTGCGCTCGAATGCGACCCTTTTTCCTGATTCGTTGAGCCACAAGCGTCAATTTCTGCTCACAATCTTTGACCGTGTTCTCACTCTGGAGATCTCGCATAGTATGGATCCATTGTTTCCATACTTGCGTTGGTTTTTTATTAAATTGTAGCTCGATTGGCGTAAGTTCCGTTGTGTCGTGGTATGTCTCGTTCATACAATCTTGTTTAACTTGGACCCATTTAACCCACGACGAGTGTCTTTCGGTCCGGAGCGTTCGAAAGAATCTTCCGATCTCTCTGTTCACTCTTTCGACAATATTCCCTTGGGGATGGCGAATCGACGAGAATACGGCTTGAATACCCTCTTCTTCGAGTTTATTTAGCCATTTGCGAGAGGTGAACTGCGTACCATGATCGAATTACAGTGCTTTCGGTTTTCCATACATTGGAATATAATCGTTAAAGATTTTGTTCGTCGTCGTTTGGGCCGTTGGTGTTTTCAACGGGTAGAGTACCACGTACTTTGAAAAGGCGTCGATCGTTACGAGGAGATATTTCATTCCTCCTACCCCGGCGGGAAGAGGTCCATAGAAATCTAGTGACATCAACTCTCTCGGCCGTTCAGGGGTGATATTTTGTTGCGCCGCATACGAATGCTGATTCAAGACTTTGTTCCTTTGGCAGCTATCGCAGGTCGCCAAAAGTTTCCGAATTTCTTGATAAAATTTTGGATATGTAAAATTTTCTCCGACCATTTTCCAGACTTTTTTAGCCCCCGCGTGCCCGTACATATGATGTGCTTCCCATATTAACGTTTGCATAACAAACAGCGGAAGTGCAACACGCTCGTGATTTTTCGCCGAGATTTTGAGTAAGACCCCGTATTGTAAACGGTATCGTCGGCTTTTCATCGTGCCTTTTCGTAATCCGAGCATGTATTCGGCTAATCTGTTGTCGCGGGCTTGATATTCTGCCAAGTGACGCAATTTTTCCTCGAGATCTCGAGAGGGTTTTTCTGCCAATAACGTGGCGATTGTTATTTGCTTGCCTTTTACTCCCCCTGGATCAGGAACGGAGTGTCGGCGGAGTACATCTGCCACCACATTTCGTGTTCCTGGACAATGCTCGAATGTGAGGTCGTAGTCTTGTATGGCTAAGACCCATCGAGTTAGTCTCTCGTTCAGTAACTGACAGTTCTTGAGGAAAATTACCGCCTTGTGGTCGGTAATCACTCTTATTTTTGCTCCGTACAAGTACGTGCGGAACTTTTTTAATGCCCAGACAATTGCCAGGAGTTCCTTTTCGGTAGTTGTGTATGCGAGTTCGGGCCCTTTAAGAGTCCGACTCGCAAATACGACAACACCTAACTCGCCATTGTCATCTTTTTGAGCTAGAGTGCCTCCGAGCGCGTAGTTACTCGCATCGGTTTGGAGAATGTATTCTCGGTTTGGATTGGGGTGTTGGAGTAGCACGTCCTCGATAAAAAATGGTTTAACCTTTCGAAACGCTTCTCGCTCTACCTCACCCCACCTCCATTTCACACTCTTTTTTAAAAGCTCTGAAAGTGGCAACGTTGCTTCGGCGTGATGTCGTGCGAACTTTGTGTAGAACACCGTCAACCCGTTGAAACCACGTAATTGTTTAATGTTTCGGGGTTCCGGAAAGTCCTGAATTGCCTTTATTTTATCGAGCTGAGGTTTGATCCCTTCAGTCGTGATAATGTGCCCGAGGAAATCCATCTCTTGTCGAAAGAATTGTGCCTTCCGCAGTTTGATGGTCATTCCATGTTCGTCCAACCTCGTGAGAAGTTGTTCCAAATGTTCCATGTGTTTATCGAAATCTCGGGAGATGCATAGTAGATCATCCACGAAAGTTATTATGTTTTCTCCGAGGTCTCTTAAAACAATGTCTAGTGCACGGAGTAAGCTCGCGGTGCTTGTTTTGAGACCAAACGGAGTAACGATGGACTCATACACCTTTCCTCGGTGACGGAACGCCGTGTATTTGTATGAGTCAGGGTGTAATGGTATTTGCCAAAAACTATTGGTCAAATCCAGACTTGACATGACCCCAACTGCATGACAGCGTTGGAAAATTTGCTCAATATTTGGCGTACACTCATGATCGTCTGCTAAAACTTGATTAAGCTTTCTCGCATCGAGACACAGACGAACTGACCCATCCGTCTTTTCGACTACCGTGAGGGGATTCACCCACTCACTAGTCGAACGTTGGATGATTCTCTGTTGCAACAATTTTTCGATCTCTTTGTCGACTTTGTCTTTAAACAACATGGGAATCGGGTATGAGTACGCCACTATTGGCTTATCGGTGTTCACCTCGAGGCGGTGTTGGTACACTTGGACCAGACCAGGCTGTTTACGGAAGACATTTCTATGTTCCCATACAACCTCTTGTAACCTTCTTTGTTCTTTTTCAATTAGGAGCGGACTTGCTCTGATAATCTCGTTCATTTCTTCGATCGTGATCTCTGGATCATGATCGTTTCGTGTAATGGCTGCGACTTGGAGATTATTGGACTCCTCGTTTGGCCGGCGCTCGGAAATACCCTTTTGAGTCTCGAGTGTGCCGTTTGGTATTTTCATCGTTGGGAGTCCCTCTCTGGGTCCCAACTGTGTTGTTACCGTTTCGGTCACCTCGTTATATTTGACTCTTAGCGTATCATTTTCCACGTCGATCAAACTTTTAAGAGGATGAAGCGTATCTATCCCGAATAATACATTTCGTATTAGTCCCGGAACGACCAGATACCGAACGTATGTCCGAACTTGTCCAATTTCGGTCGTAGCCATAATCTGTTCGGTGATTCGGCACGGCCTCCCTTTTATCGCGCCTTTTCCAGTGACCCCCGTAACCAGGAGTATCGGGCAATTTGTTAGAATATCCCGATTTTCCATGAAGAATTCCTCTGATATGGCGGTAACTTTTGCTCCGCTATCGATAAGGACAGTAACCGGAACTCCCTCGATTTTTGCGTATATCTCGGGACATTCTACGATTGGTACTGCTTCTTCTTCATTTATTTCGTCTCCAATTAAGAATTCTCGGGTGTCCAAGAAGATTGTATTAATTGGAAACCCCCTATCTTCCTCCCGTTGTCCGATAATCGTTTTTACCGTTGTACTCCGCGTTATCTCCTGACGCTCTATATCCGATGCGGGTACAACGGATATTAGTTTCCCGCTTGGGAAGTCGTGGGTTGTGCTTTGTCCACCTCGGTGACCACGGCTTGAATCGTCTGATTCTGTTGTGGTTTTGGTGGACTATTCGGGTTTGGATTCGGATTCTTTGGCTTTTGCCAGAACCCCTTCTGCCCCCCTGGACCTTGGTGATTTCTCTGCTGATTATTCTGGGAGTTATTACCCCCAGATTTGTCACCTTCGGTATTCACAGGGTTCGCCTTCGACTCTTCAGACTTCTTTTCCGTTGAGTCCCTGTTGCGTTTGGCATTGATCGGGCCTCCCTGTTCGATTTTCTCGAGAAAACACATGATTTCTTCGAGAGTTTCGAAACCTCGTCTGACGATTGTCGCTTGGATCTCGTCCGTAAAGTGTTGTGCTAGTGCACTGACGATCTCCTTGTCGGTTAGAGATCATTGTTCAGATCATTGTTAGACATCTTTGCTCCAGTATCGTTGGACAAATTTTGTTTCCAATTGTTCGAGGGTCGCAACGGATTCTTCGACCAGAAGCCACTATTCTTTGGCAGCAGCTTTGAAGCATTGGCCGATTAAATATTTTGATTCGGCTGGGTGGGGCTGCATAACCAAGCAGTACTGCTTGAATTCACGCAAGAACTTCATGGGTCTCTGATTTCCAGACGCGTCGAACGTAGGTGGACTTAGACGAATATTATTCTCGGCAACTCGCCGAGTTTGCGAGAGCGTATTCACGCCTTCTTGTTCAGACTCATGAAGATATGTGGCCTTTTTCCGGTTTTGATGGTGCATGATGATCCGGGTACTTTCGATATCCGGTCTACTATCAATTCGTTCGGCCAGATCTTGCAGTTTGTTCTCCAGATCTTGTTGCATCAGCCCCAGTTGTGCTGAGTTGACCTCGAACAAACTCATCCTCTCAGCATTGTCCTGGACTCTTGCTTCGATGTCCCGAGATTTCTCCTTTAGTGGAGCGGTGACTTTGCAGACTTCATTTGCAATGTGCGTCTGGAAGATTTTCATCTTCTCGGCCATTCGAAGTTCGACAGTTTCTAGCCGACGGTCGACAGCCTCCACGAGTGCCTTCTCCATATTTTCGATTGCTCTACTCGTTTCTTTACGGTGAGCGGCGAAATTTGTGTCCAGCGTCGCGCAACGTTTTGTCACGTCCACGACCACTCGGCCCAGGCCCTCCATTTTCATCGAGATGTCTCGAATGGACTCTCGTATTTCTAGGAGAATCTCCTCGCTTAGAGTTGACTCTCTCAATCGTGGAGTCAATCGTTTCGCCGAGATTCGTTCGGAGAGAGGGGTCGTCTTCTCCCCGAAATTCGCGTGTTCCTCGGAGAGGAAGACTTTCGCTGCCGGTAGTGGGAGTGTGATGTCATCTTTGGAGACTCCCACTCCGGAGTCGAGCAGTTCCTGCACTTCCCGATCTTCCGCGGATTGATCCTGGATCTCCTCCCGGATGATTTGGATGCTGTCCTCCGGTACATCGAAGGTTTTCTCTCCGGTTTCTTCCGGAAGTTTATCGCTGCCGTCGGCCATTTTATAATTCTTTACGAATCAACAGTTTTATTAGCGCACCTGCCCCACGTTGGGCGCCAGTTGTAACGGTACGCTTTTGGAGTCTTACAGAACTTTGCTCCGCAGCGGCGTTATGTGAGTTTCTTTGCTCACTTTTGTGTGAGGGCAGGTGCTGTAAATTATAAAACTGTGAAGTTGATTCGAAATGTCAACGATTATTGATTTTTATTCAGTCGATGTCGTTGTTCAATACAAGATTAAGTTTGATTTTACTCGATATGATTTGAGTTTTGTTTGATTTGCGATACAGCCCGAAAGGTTATTTTATTAAAGGAGAAGAAATGTTCGATTCTACTCGACTCGCTCCTTCTTAGATCATAGAAACCGCGAAAGCAGTCGCCGAGGTCCCCCAAGGCAGTCGCCAGCGCGGTCACGAAGTAAGAAGTCGCACAATTCACGATTCTACGTTAAAACGATTACCACCAACTGTCGTTCACGAAAGCGGTCGCCGAGGTCCCCCAAGGCAGTTGCCGGCGTGTCTTACGAATTGGCGGGTCGTTGCAATCAAAATGACTCTATTAATTAATCCGGAATCGATGGGTAACCGTCGCGGTAGCGGTCGCCGAGGTCCCCCAAGGCCGTTGCCGACACTAGGTTTTGAGGAAAAGGTAAACTCCGACCGAAAACAGTCGCCCAGGTCCCCCCAGGCAGTCGTCGGCAATCGTGTTCGGATAGAAAAAAAAATGTTTCAAGAAAGGGTAGGCTGTTCGCTGAAAAAAGATAATGAATTAATTGTTGAAATGGCCGACGATTCTTCCTTCACGTGGATTGGCTTCGTCGATTGGAATTGTCCCTTGCTTCTTCTTAGCGTCGGGACTCTGTCGAATAGAGCAACGCTCTACCCGAAAGCAAAAATGTGTCAGAGCTCGACTAGTATAGATGTCTTATCTAGCGAGATGTTAGATCCTTCACTCAAGTTCAAACGTGCCGGAGCCGCGCATGAGTATCGTCCTCGTCTGAGGATAGGACCGAATCGAAGTGATTTCTGGGCTCTGGCGCGGGCCTTTTATACCCGAGCGCGTTAAGCCAAAATTGCGTCAGATGATGCAATTCGCGCGCCGAGATCTTCCGTCCCGTGTTATCTCAGGCCGGGGCGTTCTGACTCGGCTGATGCAAGTCGCGCGTCACCGTGACGCGAGAGCCACGGAAAAATTCCTCAATCGACCGTTCATGTCGATCCATGACACGGTCGATAACCTTATATATTATCGTAGGGTAAATGACTTCGTACACTAGTTTTACCCTATGTCGATTTTTTATTTTTATTCATTGAGGCGCGATTTCGACCGTCTCAATATAGATATAATTACGGAATCAAAAAACCAATAGGAAGTGTATAAAAAAAAAAGAGAGGAAGGAAGTGCTACAAAAACCGAGTAATTTCAACCGAAATACACAAAAGGCAACAACTTTTCATTAAGAAATTATATATTTGATCCACCCCAACCTATCCAAAATAACAAAACGACCCCTACTAACCTGAACAACTAAAAGTTTTTCTTAAGTTTGTTACAGGTACCCAAAAAATACTATCAAAAAGAATATGAAATAAAAAGGAGAATGGAATCAATTCGAACAACAATCAAGACATCAACAATCAACAACCAACGAAAATAACAAAAAAAAAATCACCGAACATTTAAATACATTACACAAAACATTATATATCATAACAGTATTGAAAATTCAAAATTTGCTGATTGTATAGAGATACTCACACATTTTTTGTAAAACGATGCAGGAGAATCGACAAATTTTCCAAGGGGGGGAGTGTAACGGTCCCACAGTCCTTTTTAATTTTTAACTTTATATTTCACTTATCATATGCATCAAGTTCTCGTTCTGATAACTTGTGCACATTCAGCAAAATTTGCCGTGAGAGCGACGATGTTACCGTCGTCTCACAGCAACGGTCAAGTTATCAGCGCGGAGGATTACCTCGCGCGCGTAACAAAGAGCGTCGAGACCCTTTGCCTCGACGCTCCGAATCGTCAGTCTACGATCATCCGCCCCTTATGTCAGACGGTATGCTCCCCGTCAACCTGCTACGACTAATAAAATAGTTAACTTCTTCACATTAATAATAACGACTTTCCTTTCAACCCGCGACTGGCAGCCTGTTACATATCGTAGTAGGGGATTTCAATGCCAGAATTGGCGAGTTAAATTGCATCGAAGAGGAAATCCTGTGGTGCACAAACCTGAAGGGGTCACGTACGTCGCACGACCGTGAAAAAAATAGTCGAGGCAAGCAGTTAACTTTAGTGATGGAATCATTAGGTTATTTCATTTGTAACGGTCGCACTAGATCATATACGCCGGCAAATTTTACATTCGTCTCGGGAACGGGTGCAAGTGTGATCGATCACGCGTGGGTTTCGTACTCACTGCTCTCGCAAGTCGAAGATTTGAAAGTCAAGCTATATTCAGCGCGCTCAGACCACCTGCTATGCACCCTTCCCTTAGACGTTAACACAAACCGATGAACGGAAAATATATCGCTCGCGAGGGGCAGCGCAGTAATCAATTGGGACGCAGCCAAGGCCGCAGCATTTACGCTCGTACTCTCTAGCGCAAGACAAATGTACTAAATAGCACGCGAAGCGAGGACCTCTATCGAAACTTCATAGAAGCAATGCACGAAACCGCGAGAGCCACAGGGTTAATGTCTCAAAAAGTGCAGAGGGGTAGTAATAATACCGCCAAAAACGAATGGTAAAGCGCCGAGTGTAAAACTCTGAAAGCAAACACGGTTAAAGTTTACGGCCTATTTTAAACGGATAAAAACGATAACGAAGCACTAGAAAACTTCAAACTCAACAAAAAAGAACATAGAAAACGCGTAAAAAATGAAAAAAAAAAAATCAATACTACGAGAGACACTTGACAAAATAGCAAATGTACGAAACAGCAAAGAGTTTTGGGAACTAGTATGAATTTAGGACAAGCGAAAACCCGCAGTAAACAATATAACACTCGTCGAGTGGCACTCATTTTACACGCAAATTTCCCCACGAAGACAAGTACAGTGGCTGAGCAACAACATACTTAGAAACGTCCCTTGCCCCCAGCTGGATAGCGCGTTCACTTTGCAAGAACTACAAACAAAGATAAAAAAATGCAAGCGAGGTAAAGCACTAGAGTCCGACCTTATCCCCAATGACATCCTGAAATATCTCCCTTCAGAATGGGAGCACTATCTCTCGAATCTCTTTAACACGATCCCAGACAAAGAGCGAGTACCCCCTGCGTGGGCAGAAGTTAATATGATGATGCTACACAAAAAAGGGCCAGTACAAGATCCGAACAACTATAGGGGTATAGCGCTGATATGCAGTATAACGAAAATATTCACGTCAATGCTGGCGGGGAGGCTCAAGAGATGGGAAAATACAGGGAAAGTTTTGCCGAAAGAACAGGGAGGTTTTCGTGCAGAACGCAGTTGTCAAGACCAAATCTTTGTGCTCTCTTCAATAATTAACATCGGTCTGGTCACGCACAAACATGTAGTAGCAATCTTCATAGATTTTAGAAGGGCATTCGACTCCGTCGATCATGTCACTCTCTGGCAAAAACTAAACATCCTAGGCGTCAGCAATAAAATAATAAGAATTCTGAAAGATTTTTACGATAATGCAAGGCTGAGAGTCAAGGACGTAGACAGCGTGTCTGACCCGGTCGAAATTACAGAAGAGGTACTGCAAGGGGAGCGGCTCGAGCGGTTCGAGCTGCTCGGGAAGCTCGATGTAGCGCCGTTACTCGATACAAAGCTCGAGCAAGTATCGAGCTTCATAAGCATGCTCCGAGTAGGCTCGAGCGAGCTCGTGCACATCCCTAATGAGGGCCTCCAACTACAACTCAGCACTAAAAAGCATCGTACAGATAAGAAGCGAAGAAGAAGATCAATACCTAAAACTAAGACTAAGTATAAGCAAAATTAGAATAATCGCGCAGCTCAGACTAAATAATAAATAATATATATATATAATATAATATATAATATATATAATATATAATAAAATAATACCCTTTTTAGATAAGTTTTATCTCTTGTTACTCTCTAATTTGTTTTAGATCTACGGTGTAGCATTAGTCTTGAGTGTACATTCGTTAAGAAATTAAGAACTGTAAATACCATTGTACAACTGAACCAAAGAATTGTAATAACCGAATCCCCAAGTATAAGACGATCTCCACACCCCCTACCCCAGTTTGTACGGACACAAGTCCACTCGCAAATAAACCACTACTACTACTACTTATTGATATTTTTTCCAAACTTGCCTGGGCAGTCTCGATGAAAGCAAGAAAGGCACTGATACCACGAATGCAATGAATTCTATACTTGTGAAAGGTCGTGTACCAAAAATATTACACGTTGATCAAGGCAAAGAATTTTATCATAATGAATTCAAGGCTCTCTTGCGACGCTACAATATTCAACTTTACTCGACTTTCAGTAATTTAAAAGCATCGATTTGCGAACGATTCAATTGTACTCTCAAGACGAACATGTGGAAACAATTCAGTTTGCGAGGCACAAGTGGAGCGATATTTTACCTGGCTTAAGGGGACTGAGTCACTTAAAAAAACGAAAAATTGATTTTTTTTTTCTCAGTACCTATAAATTTGAATAAAAATTGAGTTTGATACTCCAAAAGTACAAACGATAGACTACATTTGATAGATAGACTTTGATAGACTACTTTTGAATTTTTTTGGGCTCTATAGTGCATTTTTCCTGAAAGAGAGACCAACAAACTTTTTTCACTTGTCGCATGTTTCAGACCGAACGAAGCCACGAATCTTCGCTTACGAGGTCTCATTTTGTTCGTTAGACAGTTTATTTCGGAACGAGTGCGGGGATTTTTTTTTAAAGCTTCCCCGGTGGACTTATTGCATAAAATCCTTTTTAATAACTTTTTTTTTCACAAAGAAAAAAAATGATTAAAAAAAAATTATTTTTTTCAACGAAAAATTGTTTTATCGCGGAATAATTGGTAAAAAAAGAATTACTGACAAACTGACTACTTACTACTGGATTACTGACTTAGCATTGAATGACATTCAATGCTAAGTTCCGTGATGCCGTTTCCAAAATAGGTTACTGGTTCGAGGTTTTGTACTTTTCGACATTGTCACGATACAAATGTTATTTTCACTGTTTCACTGGAAAATATAGTATCTATGACGGTCATTCACAAAAACTATAACAACCGCGCACATGGATAATCGCAATTTTCCGGATGCCGGTTTTTCACGCGTTTGACAGATCGAGTAAAAAAATCATGGCTGCCGTAGTTCGCCGGTGTAGCGTAGACCGCGTAGACTCGACGAAGCGCGGTAGCGGCGGTAATCTAAGTCGCATCGATTGGAAGTAACGAGCGCAGGGTCGGTGAACCATTACCGACCAAACGTATTTTTATAAAATACAACGAATTCCTCGGGAACTCAACTTATTTTTTTTATGAAAATGATCTGGTAATTTTTCTGAATGTGTATGATTTTTTTCCGATTTCTAAATTGACTGCATTTTTTCATAAGGAAAAAATAGTAAAAAATCATAAAATTCAAAGTCAATCTAAAAATCTGAAAAAATTCAGGCATATTCAAGAAAATGAACGAATCATCTACATTAAATAAAAAGTTGGATTGCCAGAAGATTTGTTGAACAATTTTTTTTCTCATTAATTTGTTAATAACTTTTTGCAATTATTATTGTGCGAAACTAATCTTTTCCGTACCTCAAATATGCATGATTTTTTTTCAGAATTTCATACCATCGAGAAAACACAATTTTTCAATAATACATGCAATAATTATTTGTTATCTCACTGAAATGCTTCTAACTTTGGTAATTTTTGGAATTTCGGTCTGAAATTTGGTGTGTAGGTAGTACACAGTATGTACTGTAACGGTACGCTTCTGAAGTCTTACAGAACTTTGCTCCGCAGCGGCGTTATGTGAGATTCTTTGCTCACTTTTGTGTGAGGGCAGGTGCTGTAAATTATAAAACTGTGAAGTTGATTCGAAATGTCAACGATTATTGATATTTATTTAATCGATGCCGTTGATATGATACAATGTTTGGCTTGAATTTGACTTGATTTGATTCGATTTCCGTTGGACTTGCGAAACAGACCGAGAGGTTATTTTATTGAGGGAAATTAGGTGTTTGATTCTACTCTACTCGCTCCTTATTAGATCATAGAGCAGCGAAGGCAGTCGCCAAGGTCCCCCAAGGCAGTCGCCGGCGCGGCCACGAAGTAAGAAGTCGCACAATTCACGATTGTACGTTAAAACGATCTCCACCAATTGTCGTTCACGAAAGCGATCGCCGAGGTCCCCCAAGGCAGTTGCCGGCGTGTATTACAAATTGGCAGGTCGCGCAATCAAACATTGACTCTACTAATTACTTTGGAATCGATAGGTAACCGTCGCGGTAGCGGTTGCCAAGGTCCCCCAAGGCAGTTGCCAACACTAGGTTTTTAGGATAAGGTAAACTCCGACCGAAAACAGTCGCCCAGGTCCCCCCAGGCAGACGTCGGCGATCGTGTTCGGATAGGAAAAAAATATTTCAAAAAGGGTTGGCTGTTCGCTGAAAGATAAGATAATTATTTCGATGATGAATAAATGGCTGACGATTCTTCCTTCTTCGGGATTGGCTCGTCGTTGGTGATTTTTCCCTCGCTTCTTCTTAGCGACGGGACTCTGTCGAATAGAGCAACGCTCTGTTCGAAAATGTAATCTATGTGACTTTTTCCTTCTTTCTTGGAAAAGTCGATGGTAATATTCCCTTGCTTCTTCTTAGCGACGGGACTCTGTCGAATAGAGCAACGCTCTATCCGAAAAATCAAAATGTCGATGCTTTGGCTAGCGAGGATTCCGTCTAGCAAAAATTTTATATTTTTGGAGACTCAAGATCAAACGTGCTAAAGCCGCGCATGAGTTCCACTCCCTTAGGAGTTAGAGACCGAAGTGATTTCAGGGCTCGCGAGCGGGCCTTTTATACCCGAGCGCGTGACGCTAATATTGCGTCGGACGACGCAATTTTAACACCGAGATTCTCTGACCCGTGTTATCTTTGCCCGGGGTGTGCTGACACGGCTGACGCAAGGTACGCGTCAGAATGACGCGACACCCTCTGGGCGGCTAATTCTATCGACCGCGAGTATCGATCGACTGTGCGGTCGGTAATCTGCGCGCTCATTTACCAGAATGTATGGTAAATGATCGATGCAGTGTGCGAATGAGGAAAGCGTGAGAGGCGAAAATTCCTTACCGTCTCAGTACTTTCAGATTTTTTTTTTTTAAATCGATTTTCTTGAAAATTTAGGTGACCCAACCCCCTTAATATCAAATTACAACGATAGTAAAGATCGCACCATTAACCCTTAGTGTGCATGCGGGGTCAGGCTGACCCCACATTTTTTTTTACCTGAATATCATTCACACGTAAGGGTCCCCGATATTATATATCTTATATTAAGGAACCGACATCCCCCCCCCTAAAAGTGGGGAGTATAGCCGGTCGAGTTACTGCGTCAGTTCAATCGTAGCAGCTGTACGAAGTAGACGTGGGGTCAAGTTGACCCCAGTGTGCACAGTTAAGGTGTTTTGTGAATTTTCTTTTCATCTAAATTTCATCATCTTCCACTACAGGTAAGTAAATGTTAACGTGAAATATGTCTAGCATTTTTTTTTCAATCTAATATAAGTTATATATAAATATGCCGTATAATTTACGACAGCGGAGCGTTGCGGCCGCGCTTCTGGAGAAGGAGCCGGAAAATAATGATTTTGGCGGAGCATCAAGCGATGAAGATGATTTCGTCGAAGACATGTCAGAAGAGGAGACTGATAGATCAACTAGCGAAATATCAGATAGCGAAGCTGTTCAACAATCGGCGCGGAGACGAGAACCATCACATCGGCGCGGAGAAAGGCCATCACAGCAAGCGCGGGGAAGACCTACATCGACTTTGAGAGGGAAAAACGGGTATCCGGAGAAGCATCGAAATGATATTGGCTACTGATCCAGTACCGATTCCGGAGATCGCACGTCCAACATTCGAAAAAAGAGTTCGATGCAGTCTTTGTACTCGATCCATGGACCACAAGACGAAATTAAAATGTCCTTCTTGCTGTCGACCGATGTGCGATGACCATCACGCATATTTATGTATCGATTGCGGCGCAACAGAATAACATTTTTTATATTTAAGAATATTTTCAATAAAAAATAAACATTATATTTTTTTTTTTCATAAATAAAACCGATTTAAGAATATCGAAAAATGGCCAACTTCAACTTTCAAAATAAATATACTTTTCAAAACGGTTGCAAAGCGGACTTTATTTTCGTTAAAGCATGAACCCTTATCTGTAAAACCCAAAGAGATTTTTTTTCAAAACTCAAAATTGAAATTTTTACACGATTTTTTAAAGAAACAGTCCTTTTTTTGCGTACCATCAACTTTGACCACGTTTTTGAATTACTATAAATGGTTTTTTTGGAAATCTAACTTCACGGTCTTAAAGTTCGATCGATTCACTGCAAAAATTGTCTCAATCTTTTTTTCCGAAAATTGCATAGTTACCGAGATATTCGAGGTCAAAAATGACCTGGGGTCAATTTGACCCCATGTGCACGAAATGATTCGCTGTGAAGGTGTGCACACTAAGGGTTAAGATGAAACCGAAAGATGTTACCGTGGAAAACGAGAAAAAAATTCTGCGTGACGTATACGAAAGAAAATCGTATCGAGTGAATCGAACGCGAATAATAAAATTCAAAGTTGGTGATAAAGTGCGTATTAGCAAGTACAAGCATGTTTTCGAGAAAGGCTATACACCTAATTGGACGACAGAAATTTATACGATAAGTCATGTGAAAAATACCGTCCCCGTAACCTACAAACTTGTGGACTATAAAAATGAGCCGATCGAAGGTGGATTTTACCAAGAAGAACTCACCAGTGTCGCGAATGCTGACATTTATCTAATCGAAAAAATACTTCGAAAACGAGGAAATAAGTTTTATGTAAAGTGTTTAAGCTTCGATAATTCGCACAATAGTTGGATAAATAAATCAGATATGTAAAATAAGTAAATTTATTTTTTATAACTCATGACAAAATAATTTGCGTTTTTTTATTGAAAAAAAAATGCATTTTTCTTTCTGAGCTCGTACTTCGCATGATTTCTCCGTCTCTTGAGCGCGCATCTGCCGTTTCTCTTCTCTATTTGCAGCTTGTTCCCGTCGTTTTCTTCGAGAAATTGTCGTTCCTTTTTAAGATTTTGTTCCTTCAACAAAGCTCACTGTTGGCGCGCATACTGTTTACGCTCTTCCTATAGCCCACACTTTCGCTGACGATACATTTCGAAAAGAGCATTCTTGTAGTCGCGTGGAAGTTTGAGTTGGCGGAGCCAGCGAAAAGACGACAGACTCTCATGGGCACTCGGCTTGACTTCTCCGTCGCACATTTTGTGGATTATTTTTTTAAAATATCTGCAAAAACCATCGCACATTTTATTTCTTTTTTTTTTTTGCTGAAAATAACCTCAAT
The DNA here is from genome assembly GCA_963924025.1 of Ischnus inquisitorius. NCBI lineage: Eukaryota > Metazoa > Arthropoda > Insecta > Hymenoptera > Ichneumonidae > Ischnus > Ischnus inquisitorius. The sequence goes on along the minus strand of OZ001253.1, from coordinate 14,067,151 downwards.
ACATACGTTCAATTCCTCTTGTTCTTTTTATGTCCCACACGGAAATTTTGCAATAATTCATACGAGTTGATCGAATCCTCGGTTTACGGATAACTGATTCTGCGTACCTTTAGCACATCGATCTGTATACTGCGCGATGCTCTGTCTTCATCAGATCTAGTATCTCTCGAAGCATATGATTCATAAACTAAAAATGAATTTCATTCCTGAAATGCATTCTGTTTTGTTGACTGTATTCCTTGTTGCGGTTTTTCTTCCACAACTTTATCTCGTTCTCGTTCTTCCTTTGCCTGAGCCTGCGACTTTTCTCTTGCTTCTAGCCTCAACAATCGGTTTCTTTTACGAATTTCATTACGTAGTTCACAATGCAGTTCAACGAAATGGGCAATTTCATCGTATAGGCTAGAATATTCTAGTAAAGGAAGAGTAGATACATCGTTTAATTCTGGCTCAGCCATTTTTTTACATACGTACTATGATTGAATAATTCGTACGTGTTGTTCAAATCCTCGGTTTAAGGATAAATGATACTGCGTACGTTCTGCACATCGATTTATATGGAGCACGATGCTATATCTTTGTCGAATCTATTACATCATACCATACACATCTGCATTGACCTTGCACTTCTATTTTTTCCTCAACAAATTCCTGACCATCGCATCTCCCCGAGTCATCATCGGGGGAGAAGTGCGGGTGCCGCGTGCACATCGCCGTAATCCCCTCCCGTACCCCCTGCACACCGGGCTCATCGCATCGCATCTTCAGCGGGGCCGCGCGTATGCACCTGTCCGTGTGACCCCTCGTACATGCCCACGCACACAGCCATCCAATTCCCTAACCCCACACGCACTGGGTCGACCGCTGGGTCCTCAGTGAGCACGCGTATGTGCGTGTCCGTGTGACCCGCGTACGTGGGCACGCACACGCTGCGGCCGCCGCTGGTGGCTGCCATCCCCTGCCCCCTCTCCCCCTTCTCCGCCGCTCGTCTCCAGCCAGCGAGTGTGTATGTGTGTGTGTGTATGTGTGAGCCGTGTACTTGTGCACGCATACCAATGGAGCCAGAACCAGCATAGTATATCTATTTCTGATACCCCAAGTTTCTTCTCCAAAAAGTCACATCATACATTTAAAATCTCAAATCTCCACCAAAAACATGAAAAACCAACTATCAACACCTAAAAATCCACCTGAAACGTTGAAAACTAATAATAGACCCAACAAACAATAAAAGCAAAAAATTAACCTCCAAAAAGTGACCTTAAACAAAACAAGCACCTCAGCGGGCGCAGAGGCACTTGTTGGTGGGCTCCGCCCCCAAACCCCCGAAAAATGTCCCTTCGGGACATTTTTTAAGGCACTCACAGGGGTACACGTCGCGCTGCGCGCTCCGATACGATCTTGGATGAACGTCGCGCTACGCGCTCTGATTCGATCTTGGATGCACGTGGCGCTTCGCGCTCCGGTTCAGACTTGTAGGGTGAAAAAGCCAGTGAAGGGACGGTTTGCATAAACGCACATGTATATAAAAAATGTATACGCTAATTTTTTTCGTCTGCTTAACTAAATATTTTTCAAATTCCAAATTTTTTACCACATTTTACGAATTTTTCGAATAATTCGTCTGGAAGTCTCCAAAAGGCCTTATATAATAAAATGCGATTCTAAGATTTCAAACCGTTCATTTTGTTTCCGATATCACGTGGAATAGGACCGTCATCGTTTTGTCCATGAGCAGCGTGCTAGGCTCGAGAAACTCGAGAAAATTGATTTTTTTTCTTCGGATTTTATTGAAATTTCGTCGATATTCATCGTCGTAGGTAAAAAAAGATAACTCGAGTAAGAAATGAGATATCGTTATGGATTTTGCGTTGCATGGAAGAGGAAGTAGGACCTTACTGACATAAAAATGTGCAGCCTTTTGCGGGCCTTACAAATATTTTTACAACATTTTACAAATTTGTCGAAAAATTCGTCTCGAAGTCTCCGAAGAAGTTCCGAACTAAAAGCCGCGTCCGCGATGTGTGATTGAAATCGTTTTCTTATTGTGTTCTAGATTCAAAAAAATAATAGTTAGCCGAATACCGCAGCTCGCTCTCGAATAAAAAAACTCCTTAATTGACGCGATCATCGCGACAAAAAAAAGAGAAACAGTGAGAACGAAAAAAAAAAACAACACAGTGAAAAACGTGGATAAAAAAACGGCGAAAACGTGAAAAAAAAAAAACGGTGAAAACGTGAAAACAAAAAACAGTGAAAGCGTGGAAAAAAAAATCATCGGCGCCGAAGTGCAAAAAAAAAAGGATTACGTCGAGAAGAAAGCGAAGCCGAACAAACGAAGGAAGGACGAGAGAGAGAGAGAGAGAATAAAAAATCCAAGCACAACGAAACGACATGAAGGAAGGACGATTAAAACAACAAAAAAAACCCGCAATTACATGTAGAAATTTGTTCTCCTCCTCATCGTGACAACGTAAGTACTTCAAATTTAATTCCCTGTAAAAAAAAAAAAAAAACGAGCTTCGAAAAAACGGGAACCGAGCGTGTTCCGCATGGGCGTATAGCGGCGCCTTTGTCGGAAACGTACGACCGTGCACGCGACAGGTACGCTTTGCTTTTTCGCTCGTTTCGGCCAGCAAATTTTCTTTTCTTGGCACGATTTCGCCTCTTTGCAAAAACGAATGAAGTTTCTAAACATTTTTAAACAATAATTTAAAATTTATAAAAAATGAACATAGCAACTGTCGCGCCACACTGACGTGCAAAAATCTACTCCCTTAGTCCATAGAAATGAAAGCGTAAAGCCACAGCGATAAATTACCAAATATAGATCAAGCCATAGAGGAAAAAAACCGGTCCCAACCACCCACAACAAGGCAATCGAATCTAGCAAGGCACGTGCAGATTGAACAAAACAAACTGACATTCGGAAGTTTTGAGGTTAAGAGCCAAGAGCAGAGGCGTAAAGGGAAGGACACGCAAATCCCATGACAGACAACGCCATCTCTGGAGGAAGCGGGAAACCAGACCCAATATCCCTGGTCGATAAGGGCAAGACTAAACTGACCAGCCTACAGGCAAAAGATTCTTTACCAACCAGAGGTAGACCAACGAAGAGTGTACAGCTGGCGTGAGATAGATCTAATTCCTGCGGGTCGATAAGTCAGTATCTCACCCCACCAAATCGAGACGCGAAAAGGAAAAGAGTAAGTCACGAAGAAAGCTCGTCGGATACCAGCCCAAACGATACGCCATCGAAAAAGTTTGTACCAGCGCTGCAACGGAAAGAGAAAGATATCGATAAAGCAGAAAACATAGACAGCATGGATAAGCTATTAGAAGAATTCCAATGCATGAGAGAGGAAAATAAACAGCAGAACGATAGCACGAGAGCGGAAAATAAGCAACAATTCAAAAATATGTCCAACCAGTTGGCTGCCACAGCCGAGAGGCACGAAAATAATTTCGAAGAACTAAAGCGAGAACTACGAATGTGCAAGGAAGAAACCGCGCAACAAATACAAGAGCTACAAAATAGGATTATGCAGTCGAACAAAAAAATGCTGAAAAAGTTGCGGCTCTGACTGAGCGAATACAAGAAGTGGAGAACAAATTAAAGGAATCCGATAAATCGCACAAAAGCACCGGAGGAGGAAAAAACTCTGGCAGAGTACTAAATAAAATCGAATTTCTGGAGAAAGACGTGAGAAAGAACAACATAATTCTCACCGGATTAGCCACACAACGCGACAATATCAGAACGGTGGTCGAGAATTTCCTACCGAAAGAATTCAATCTACAGAATAAGGTACTCGAAGCGAAACCAATCCCGAATGCGAGAAACAAAAGCATGATTAGAATCAAATTAGACTGCTGGGACTCCAAACTAGAAATTCTCACCCAAAAAAAGAAGTTAAAGGGCAGCCAAATATACATCGATCACGACTTGACGTACAGGGAACGACAAGTAGCCAAAAACCTGAGAGACCTCAGCAAGAAACGAAGATCCGAAGGTCACACCGTCAAGATCGACTACCAGAAGCTTATCATTGACGGAACCCCATACTACTGGAACGATATAGATAAGTGCCTAAAAAAACCAAGCCAAGGTGAGGAAGACCCTGCAACTTACTCACAACCATCCACTTCGACACAAGAGCCAAAAAACGGCGCACGAGGCGCAAGAACATCGACATAGTTTGTAACGTGATTTTTACGGCACGTTCAACTTCGCCGATCTATTTAATTTGGTAACTATCAGAGCCGTTGAGCGCCAGTTTATTTTTAATTGTCGGCGGAATAAACAAACCACAAAACTTCAATCGCAAATCGAATTCAAAACTCCAAGACAAAACCACATAAATCCTGATCATAATTAGCCCCAAAAATAAATAGAATGGTCGGTACACACGGTTAGCTCAGTGTGTCAGATTATGGAGAGAGGGGTGGATGGCCTTGACCACAGAGAGGGTGAAAAATAATAAAACGCTAAACCAAGTCGAATTCTGCTGACATGTTTCGCTATTGACTTCAAAGTTCAAAATTATACATTCTATCAGATGAGTACATTAATCGGTATCAAAATCTAAATCAATTACACCAACATAGGTAGCATAGGTAACGAGATAATCGAGGAAGGTAGCATTTTCTGAAAAAAAATCAAATTTAATGTACGAACCCTTCAGATCGTCGAACAACGTTATTCACAAGTCATTACGCCCGGAGCACATAGCAACGAAATATTCCAAAGAGAGAGCATAGCGTAGAGGTAGCATTCCGCGATCAAGATTTTAATTAATAACGCACGTAACCATAGTTATTCGTATTAATCGTTCGAAGATAGCGATGAACGTTAACCGTAGGTAGCATCAATTCACCCAATAGGTAACACATAGTTAATTGAAGAGAACACTGGGTAACACTTGTGACATTTGATAATTAATTCATAATTAATAATATAAAATTTTTAGATAGCAAACTGGTCGGATAGACCCAGGTAACTGTCACAGCGCGTGAGGCATAGGCCTCATACACGGGAGAGAGCGAGGTAGCGCGCGAGACACAGTACGAAGATCCGCACAAAGCGGAGACACCGATTACTCGGCTTCGACGATCGACTGCGACACATCGATGCCGAGAGAGATAGCACTGGGGGGAGTTGATAACACTGCTACTAGGTAGCTAGGGGAGAGAGAGCACCGCTCGGCTTGCGAGCGCAAAGATAACTGATTTTATAATTTCTGGCCCTTGCCAGCAAGACTCATTACCGAATCCTTATGCGTAATTGACCAATCCTAGATCGGAGATCGGTAGCCGTAGTGGGGTAGATGTTCGCCCAGTGGGTGGCTCTATGCGTGGTAGCTATCGTATGAGGGTATTCTCCGGGTATAGAGGGTATCTTAAACTAATTTGTGACAAAATCTTTATATTCTTTAATAACTAAGACTAATTCGGCAATTCACGTCAACGGGTTCGATCGTTACCCGTTGATCATGACCTTCCATCCGTAATATTCAACCGAGTCGTTACTCGAACCGTAACTAAACCTACTTAATTCTAAATAACCCTATACCCAATGTGGAGCGTCGGACTTACACCGAACTTCTTATCCTTTCCACACGAATCGCCTTAAGAACGGGGCGTTGGTACATGGCGGGAGGCAAGTATATCTGCCGCTATCCTCGTCATGACCGACGTTCTATCCACGTATGACCCAGTATTTACAGTGTAAGGTAACAATTGGCCTCGCAATACATAACCGGAATATTAACATAACGTAACGATAGCTCCTTGGGACGCTAATTTCTGAAAATTACGTCACAACTCCTCCCTCCTTGACTGGACCAACGGGGAGATGACGAATGCTGACTTGTAGTCGTTCCTTGACGTATCTGAAAATAACTGAACCCACGCCCTGAGATACCCAAAAGATAACATCGCAATTCCAAGCAGGTAACTCTTTATCAACAAGGCATGAGAGGTACATCCAGCTTTAACAACGGTATCAAAATAATGGTCTATTGTTTATTCATATCGTTAATACTGATCGTAGCGGAATTCGAGATAGCATAGCCAATAACAAGCGTAGCAAAGCGAGAAGGTCGAGTACTTATGGGTAGCACCGCGAAGTTGGTCATATCGCACGAAAGCATGAATGGGATCTCAAAGAATTTACAAAAAAAGCATACCAAAAATGAATATAGCGAATTAATAAGATAGATAACATGGCTCATGAGATAGCATGGTTTCAAAAGAGAGTAACATAGTAGATTTCATAAAAAAAAAAGGTAACACTGCACTAGACAACATGGCTTTCGAAGGTAACACAGCCCGGAGATAACATAGTCTGGAGGTAACATGGTCCGAAGGATAACATAGTCCAGAACTTAGCCCAACCCTCTAGTACCACGCGTCTTCGTATTCCTCGGGTATACAGGACGCGTCATACCCGGTGTGGGGAAAAGGGTATGGCCCGTGCACCTCCCGAATCCCGGAAAAAATACCCCTGGAAAAAATACCCCCGAAAAAATACCTCTTGGAAAAAATACCGCCGGAAAAAATACCCCCGGAAAAAATACCTCTTGGAAAAAATACCCCTGGAAAAAATACCCCCGAAAAAATACCTCTTGGAAAAAATACCGCCGGAAAAAATACCCCCGGAAAAAATACCTCTTGGAAAAAATACCGCCGGAAAAAATACCCCCGGGAAAAAAAACCTACCGGAAAAAATACCCTAATAATAAATACTAGATAACTAGCGCTCACATAAACACGATCTCGTAAACATGCACACACTCAGATATCCAGATTCAGAGCACAGGCATGCCGATACTCCGAAAAATAGCATAGACACGATCATACCAACATACAAACTCTCAATGACAGCCCTCAATCATATAAACACAATATCACACAATTCACTCAAACACAAATCACAGAAACAAGATACATTAACACATAATCACAGAAACACATATTCACGCAAACACAACAACACGCACTCACGCAAATACACAGTAGCACAAACACACATTGTCACACAAACACTCAATCACCGAAGCACACAGTCGCACGAACACACGTTCGCATAGACATACAATCACACGAACACATAATCACAAAAACACACAAACACTCACTCATACAAATATGCAGAAGCACAAACACACACACGCGCACGCGCATACGCACACACACACGCACACGCACACGCAATCACACAGTCACAGGTATAGGAACAACCAAGTGCACGGGTATGCAACACAATCTCAGTCATACGAACTCACAGACACACAATCCCGTTATACAAACACACGAAAACACAAATAAGCAGGCAAAGTATTCGCGTGACAAATGTGACTGGCATATGTGGCTGGTTCCGGGGGTATTTTTTCCGGGGGTATTTTTTCCAGAGGGTATTTTTTCCAAGGGTATTTTTTCCAGGGGGTATTTTTTCCGGGGGTATTTTTTCTAGAGGTATTTTTTCCAGGGGATATTTTTACGGGGGTATTTTTTCCGGGGGTATTTTTTCCAGGGGTATTTTTTCCGCCTACCCACCTCCCGATCCCGGATCTCATCCCAAGTCTCGTCCTCGGGGTTGCTTTTTTTTTTTTTTTTTTTAAAAAGGTGTTTATTTCAATGTTAAACATATTATGGTCTCGGCTACAAACACACAATAAAAAAGCCATACATCACAATCCTTGATACATACATCACTCGACTTAACGGTATTCGCATGTAAATATCTCGTTCAAAAATAATAAGAAATATAAATTGCCTATATTAAAAATATATGTTTAACATTTTTTTTTGTCACAACTCGTCGGCGCGTCGACTGCGCCTTCAACTTGAGGAAAAAAGGGGGCCGATGCTCCCAACACAAAAAAACCTCGTAAAATTATCATTTGTCGACGATTAGAGAAACTAGAACTACCTTAAACCTAAATTATTTACACTATTTATATAAATGATCCTAGACCCACTCGTATCGTTTATTTTTGTCTAAATATTTCTTCTTTGCCTTTGCTGTAAATTATGACGTAACATACGGTTTCTTAGATTATTTAGGTGGGGACAAGTTGCATTTGGCCACCAGTATTTTCTAAAATTCAGTCTCTGGGAGTCCAAGAAGTCGCAGCTAGGAATTGAAGTTGAACCGGTAAATTTATCAATGTTATTATGGAAATCGTCATATTGTATCGAAATACGTTTATCGGCTTTATTCCTCTTCCAATGATACAGGATAGGTATATTATTATCGTCTTGAATTAGCCCACGACTGTCGCAGAATAGGAATACTTGCGGAGTAATATACTTTGTTGTTATTTGCCTTTCTGAGATACGATCTTCTTGTACTCCCAGAGACTGAATCACGGGATTATCGATATTCGGCAGACCACTGAAATAATTACGCGGGAGCTTGATAGTGAAATTATCAATCCTCGGTATATTGGCCATATTATAGATTATTTTATTAGCTATGTAGTGGCGAAATTCGGAATGTAGAGATCGATATTGAAATAAGCACATTCGGAAGCATTTCCTTTCGAATGCTCTTATTTGCTCAAAACCCGATTGGCTAGTATTCCACCAAGTCGGTGTCGCGTATGTGATAATCGGTCTTATCAATAACATATATAAAATAATTTTCGTTCTGGCTGATAGATTTTTATCGTTAAAAATTGCACTATTCGAGCGTAAAGCTTTTCTAGCTTTTTCTAATTGTATGTCTATATGTTTGTTGCCTCTAAGGAGTTGGTCGAGCGTTACGCCTAGATATTTAACTATTTTTTTATGTGGAATTGCTATCTTATGATTTTGGCCCGGCTCTGTTATTTCTATTGCAAACGTATTATGTCCTGCTTTATTTACTGAGTTTATATAATTTACCGGCTTTCTAAAAAGGATTGTTTCTGATTTTGTGGGGTTAATACGGAGATTCCACTGTATATAATATTGGTTTATTCGCTCGACCTTCTCCTCGAGCTCAGTCTTGATTTTACTAACTCTATGATTTGCCGTGTATACAATAATATCGTCTGCGAATGCAATAGCACTAGTATTACTATTTATACTATTTGTTCCGTCTAAATTTAAAATATCGCAAGTATAAATATTAAAGAGAATCGGTGAATTCACCGTGCCTTGCTGCAAGCCCTCACGGATGCAAAAAATCTCGGTAGACAGCGACACTCCGTCCCAAGTCACGAACGTTTTTTCAGATATCATATCCCAGATTGTGTAAATCAGCCAATCTGGGAAATTTTTATCTGTGAGGCGTTGCAGCAATCCATTGAGCCAGACGGAATCAAAAGCTTTTTCAAGATCTAGAAGGGCTGCTCCTATTAGTTGGCTCCTTCCAATCTGGGTATTTAAATCATTTAATAGTTTATGAATCGCATGTGTCGTTGAATGTTTGTGTCTGAATCCAAATTGCATACTAGGAATAATATTATTTTGATCACAGAAAGTTGTTATATTTGTGTTAATAACAGACTCATAAACTTTACTTAAGCAAGAAGTTAGGCTAATGGGTCTGTAGCTCGATGGGTCATGCGGATCCTTATTTTTTTTTATAATTGGTAAAACTTTAGCTCGCTTCCAATCCTTCGGAAAGTAGTGTCGATTTAGTGCATTGTTAAAAATGATCGTGAGCGCAGTTATTAATTTATCAGGCAGATATTTCAATACAATTGGCGGGATGCTGTGTAGACCCGATGACGTTTTGTTGGGAAGATATTTCAAAATTTTCTTTACCTCAGCGACACTACAGAAGGGGCTCGGTCTATCTTCCCATTCTGGGTTTGTTGCTTTATTACGTTCAGAAAAGTTTGTGATCGTATCTCCGTTTAATCGGAATCTTATAAATTCATTTTTAATTCGTTCAGCGGTTACATCTACGTCAATTTTAGTTTGAGTACCATCGTTTAAGTATCTTGGCGAGTTGATAGATTCATAGAATGCGCCAATTATATTTAATTTATCTGCCTGAGAAGAGAAGACATATCTATTAATATTTATTAGGGTATCAGCAAGGTTACAGGAGCTTCTATGGAGTAGCGTTTGTTTATTCGTGTCTATATGCATATCCTCAATTTCTATTTGTTGTCTAGGCCTTAGTAGTCTGTTAATTTGGGGGAAAAATGTTTCTGATTTTTTATAATCTATTTTTTTTACTTGTTTGGTCCAATACTTGTCCGATGCAATTTGAAATTCTCTATGGATACTAATCCTTAATGTTTTCAGAGTTTTTTTAGTTTTAATCGTTAATTGTTGTCTGGCATATGGGTCCCGTCGATGAAGTAAATGTAACAGTGATACTAGTGATGATTTAAATTTTTGTAATTTTATAATTTTTTTATTTAAGTATTTAAATGTGCTGTTTTGAGATTTGAAGGTTGGAACTACACTGTCTATTGCAGATATCATTGTTGCATTTATTGATCGCAAGTTATCATCTATTTCATTAATTAGTAGATTACGGTCGTCAGGGATTTCTAATTCAAACGATTCGTTTAGTTTTTTTGTCAATCTGGGCCACTTTGTTGCTTTAAAGTTATGTCGCAGTTTATTGACCAATAAATCGCGGATCGGTTCGCTCTCCGCAGTAGTCTGTACTATAAAATGGATAGCAGCATGATCGCTATCGTACGGCAAGGTGGCTAATTTATTATTAATATTGTTTACTATTTTCAGTCTCATGTCTATAAGGCATATGTCTAGATACGAGTGGGCAGGCTTATAAGTCGGCGACACCGGTGTTATTATGTGTAATTTATATCTAATACTATTATCTATTTCCCATTGTGCTATATAGCGGCCTCTTTGATTACTCACGCGGTCACCCCAAGCAACACGGCGCGCATTAAAGTCTCCGGCAATAATATTAAAGGAATTATCTTGGTGGAGCTTCAATTTGTCAAATAGTATCTCTAATTCGTCAATGAATAATTTTCGGTTATCATTTCTCGCATATATACTTATTACAAAAAAAATTTCCGCACTATTAGTTGTTAATTTAATAATATTATATTCGAGAATTTTATTATTTTGCGAGGAAGGATAATTAATGATCTCGAATTGTATTTCTTTTCTTATAAGCGTGCCTGTACCACCGCCTTGTATTGAATTTGGCCTATCTTTCCGAATAAGATAGTAATCTTTAAAAGCGAGCTTGTGCTTGGGGTTTAATTTTGTTTCCGAAAGCAGTACAATATCTAAATTATTTCTCGAGGCAAACTCTGAAAGCTCGAAGCGTCTGTAATTAGCGACAATGGAGTTAACGTTTATTGCTGCTATATTTAACTTATTTAGATCTATTAATTGTCTGTTTGCCATTAAACGTTGCTCATCGAATTCAGGATGAACTCAATTTTTCTTGAGTGTTCTTCGACTTTAAGCATAACGCTACTAATTTGGACCGCGATCATTGCGGCAAGGTCAGTTTTAAGATTACAAACCCAGGCTGGAGGCTGGTCAGGAGCTTGCCATTCATCGTTCTGTTGAGATGTTTGTTGTCGTTCTTGCGATGGTCTGTATCGAGGGTCTGGCTTCTGTGGCAATCTCGTCGGGCGGCTCGTCGATGATCCCCTCGGGCGGCTCGTTGTCGGTTGTTGTTGAGACATCGAATTCATAGTGGCTTGCGCGTATGATAGCTTTCCGTTAACCGCTGTTGAGATTCGTTCCACTCTATTATGCTGAGATGTTTGCCGACTTTGGACTTGTTCTTTTTTCAGAGTAGTAGCGAGCTTCATATATGGGCAACCACGGTACGAAGCCGGGTGTCCCGATTGTCCACAGTTCGCACACTTGAGCACCTCTTTGCCTAGTGAGACGTTGATAGGGCATTTACCCGGTCCATGATTACCGGCACATTTAACGCATCTAAAGTCGAGATGACAATTAGAGCTCGCATGCCCCACTCTTTGGCATTTTCGACATTGGTACAGCGCCGGTTTGCGGAGACGCTCCCATTTTATACGCTGATACGCTGGTACTCTTATTTTGAGTAAATCTGCCGTAGGGCTTCGACTTGACAGCTGTATCAGGTGATGGAATTTTTCTTGTTGTTTTTTATCGAAGATAAATTTCGTGACATCGATTATTTCGACACCGGGCAACTTTAGTTCGATTAGCTCGGCTTTTATTTTTTCTTCGCTAAAGCCACGAATACCCTTGATTATGAACGACTTCGGTTTTTTATCCTTCGACGTGAAGGTATAGTACTTCAAGTTTTGCGCGTTTATCGCGTTTTTTATTGACTCGAATTGCTCGGATGTTTTAGGGAAAATCGTGTGATTTTTAATACCATCGACCTCGCGGAGTTCTTTGATTATCACATCATTCCTCTTGATATCGAGCTCGGTAATGAGCGCTATAATCTTCGCGATGTCCACTCCTTCGATGTAAATCGGCGGCGGTTTGTCGATCCTCGGTGTCTGTTGACGTTCGCTTGTTTCTTCGTCTTGATCTTCGTCTCTCACACTAATCTCGTCTTCTTCCATATCAATCAAACTGTCGTCATGTTCGATCGGCGAAAATTTATTCGTATTCACCGATATCGCGCTGGCGCTCGCGTTTGCACGCCTTTTACTGGGATTTTTCGGTAACTGCCAGTTTTCGGAGCCAGCTGCTTGATTGAACTCGTCAATCTCGTCCTGTTGCTGGGGAGACGTTGTTACTTTTTTTCGCTTACGCACTGCGTGAAGATTTGGCGTAGCTTTAGCTGCATTTACTTTGCTTCCGTTTTCCTTCATTACTTGCTTGTATAGGCGATCTAATTGCACCGAATTCAGACGTTGGCTTAATTGTTCTCGGCCACGCGAATTATGATTTAACGGTAATGATTGAGAGCCCGACGGCTCCGAGTGACCGTTATTGGCCATTTTTCTCCACCGCTTACACGGCACCGGCACGGCCGGTTTATTAATAGCTTTTTTGCAATAAATCAATTATAGTGATTTACTACTACTCGTTGACGAAAATTAAATCCACCACATTTAATTCTCGCATTCGTACGCTAACTTGCGCTTCGAGTAATCGATTCGACACCAATAGATCCGCGTTTACGAGAACGATCCGTATACGCCAACGGCTCTCCTAAGACTGTCCTCGGGGTTGCCTCCATAGTAAGCTGGGCCTGAGTGTGGGTTTGGCGGCCGGAATCGCAGGCAGCGAGAAGGATGCAGCGGTTGATGTCCTCGGGGGGTGGTTCTAGGTCGACGGAGAGCTCGCGGGATTTCATCCCGAGGGAGATTACGACCCAGGCTTGCGACATACGGTCCCTTCTTAGCCCAGCCGCTAGCGCACGAAGGGCACGTACGCATGGTGTAGTGGTGGCGTCCGCAACCATAACAAAATTGCTCCCCTGTCGGATTCGGGCAACGACGATGGTGATGGCCCGGTTGGTAGCAATCGAAGCAGAAGGGGGCGGAGGATTGCCGCTTGTTCGCTGAGGTCGGTGTTGGAGGTGGAGTACCCATCGTGTCGAGGAGATGTTGGGATGCCAAATTCGGAGCTGTGTCAATATATCGGGAGCTGGGTCCTGGTAGTGGCTCCGACAGGTCTCTCCAATCCCGGGTGTCGTCGTACACCGGTATGACAGTGGGAATCGTCGTGTCCCTCGTTACCGGGGAAGATCTGGCCTCCTGTGGTGGTGTCAGGACGTGCTCGGCATGTTCCGGTGGCCGGTCTATTTCGCCTTGGTCGCTAGCCGCTACCTCCACGACTCCTCCTCGGCGGTTACCTCGTTTACGTCCGCCTCCAGTTCGAGGTAGCTGTCGGTGGATATATTCGAAAGCGGGTAAGGTGGGTCTACCGTCTCAACGCTGATCACCGTCGATAGGCGTCTGGTGGGTGGTGACCTCGGGATCTCTATCACCGTTCCTCGGCTAGCCGTGGACGCCGTCGATGACTTCGACGAGGATGACGAAGACGACGACGAGGAGGACGACGATGATGATGAGCCTGAGCGCTGAGATGCACCGTCTTCATCCGGGCAGGCCGGAAATGGGGGTATCGATGCCTGTCCCGGTGGACCACAGGCAACCCCAGCCCGTTGGATCGCCTCCTGAAGGGCGGCGATCAGCCCTGGCTCCCGCTTGTCGGCTCGCCAAAGGGTGCGAGCGTAGGGTTGGAGGCAGGCCCAAACGGATGGTGGAGTGCCAGACCAGCCCATCCTATCGTTGGCGGGGGGCGTCTCGATCGATTGCCCCGATGGCTCTTCTTTCTCCGGCTCTCCCAAAACCTCGGTTTCGTTGGGTGCGGGGTTTGCCCCGAACATGGGGTCCTGACCCACGGCGCACGCTTCGATGATCTCGTCGAACGGGATGGGTGACCCCAGGTCGGCTAGAGCACCCTCAATGGCCGCAACTATCCCATCCGTTCGGGGATTACCAAACTCGTCTCGTTCCATCTTCCTGGATGATCTGCGTGTAGGTTGCAGTGAACGTAATGAGATAGTGAACTCTTGTGGAACGGTAACATTCCCCAGACAAGTGACACGAGTCCCCAGGGAGGTAACAACGTAAATCCAGGTAACACGGCAATAATGGAACACCAAAGGGTTCAGATAATACAGTCATTGTGGACCAACGTAAAATCCAGGTAACATAGCCGGAGTGAACCAATATGGGGTTCAGGTAACATAGCAGAGGTGAACCAACATGGGGTTCAGGTAACATAGCTGAGGTGAACCAACATGGGGTTCAGGTAACATAGTAGAAGTGGGCGGACGTATTCTGGTCCGTTGACCATACAACAATCACAACACAGTAGATAACAGAGGTAGATAGCATGCGGAGTTTCGACAATACCTTTCAAGGATCGGCTACTGATGTCGGGGTGTGGTAACGTTTAATATCTTGAATGGATACTACTCCTTGAGAGCGCCCCGCTAAATCCGTGAGTTCATACCGAACTCGGGAGAGCTTTTTCGAGATAACATACGGGCCTACGAATGGTTTGGCGAGTGCGGCTGAGAAATTCCTCGCGGCGTTGGATAACGAGTGCGATCGTTTTAGTACTAATTCCCCAACTGAGAATTCGCGATCGCGATGCCGGAGGTTATAATAGTGCGCTTGTTGATGATGTGCCTCGTCTAGGGCATGTATGAGGACCTTGCGGAGGGTCTCAAGGCGTTTCATACGCTCAATCCATTCCCCGGGTTCACTTGGAACTATTTCCAGGTCACCCTCTAATTCGCGGCGCATTGAAACTGCGGGTGCCGGTTCTCGACCAAAGTTCGCTAAGGCAGGTGTACTCTGCAATGACCCATGAAACGCGCTATTATATGCGTAGCGAAACTCGTGTAAGTGTACATCCCATTCGCGTTGATCCGCGTCCGTATACGCACGTAACATCATTTTTAACACTCTATTCACCCGTTCCACCGGATCCGCCTGGGGGTGATATGGCGGGGTGGTAAGGTGACGCATGCCTGTACGCTCGACCAAGTCGCGAATATCCCGATTTACAAATTCGGTTCCATTATCCGTAAGTACAGTACGCGGGGTTCCCCAACGACAGATAACCAGGTCTTCGATGGCTTTGCTAATGATTTTGCCCGTAGCCCGACGTAAAGGTAACACTTCGATCCTCTTGGTGAACAGATCTTGGATGACTAATATGTATGAGAATCCCGATTTACTACGCGTAACAGGCCCCATAATGTCCGCCGCGATCGAGGTCCAAGGCTCCTCTACTATCCGACGGCCCATTAATCCCGCAGGTCGAGTCTGTTCAACTTTGCATCGCTGACAGGTATCACATTGTTTAACGAAGGCGACAACATCCCGCAACATATTCGGCCAGTAGTATTGAGTCGCTACCCGCCTATAAGTTTTATCTACGCCCAAATGGCCTGCCTGCGGCAAGTCATGGGATTCTATAATAGCCTGATTCCGCGACTCCCTAGGTAACACTAATTTCCATGCATCATGGTCTTCCATCTCCAGAGAGACGAAGTCTGACCGCCGATGGCAATAGAGGCGACTCTGGACTATCTTCCATTCGGGGAAGCGATCGGGAACGCGCTGTACTGCTCGATAGCCCTGGATATACCACCGGTCATTAGTGGGTTGCATCTTCCGGACAACTTCGCTATCGTCGATATTACATTCTGGTGTACGGGAGAGAGCATCGGGGACGTGATGTAAAGCACCCTTTCGGTGAATAATAGTGACGTCGTATTCTAAAAGTTCGAGTGCCCACCGCGCGAGTCTCCCCGTGGGGTTTTTCAGGTTATGAAGCCAACGTAAGCTACTATGGTCCGTAATCACGGTGAACGAGTACCCTTCCAGATAACCGCCAAATTTCCGTATTGCCCAGATAACAGCGAGGCATTCTTGCTCGGTGACCGTGTATTTCTTTTCAGGGTCAGTTAACGCCCGACTGGCGTAAGCCACCACGCGTTCGTGCCCTTCAACTTCCTGTGTTAGGACGGCACCAAGCCCTACGCTACTTGCATCTGTCTGTAACGTAAAAGGTAACTCGAAATTTGGTCGGGTGAGAGTAGGTGCTGACGTAAGTGCGTCCCGAATACGGTCGAAAGCGGTCTTCTGTTCGTCGTCCCATTGCCATGCTTGGGTTTTCTTCGTTAACCGCGTCAATGGTTCCGCGATTGACGCGAAGTCTGGTATGAACCGGCTTAATTGCTTAAGATTTCTAGGTGCCGGGTAGTCCACGACAGGAGCAATTTTATCGGGGTCGACTAAGAGTCCCTTTTGATTCACTACGAACCCTAAATAACGTACTTCGGGCCGACAAAACTCGCACTTATTCCGATTGATCGTTAGGCCAGCCTGACGGATCTTCTGTAATACCCGACGCAACCAATCAAGATGTTCATCAAATGTCCGCGTGACAACGATGATATCGTCCAGGTAAACAAACGCGTGAGGGTACATTTCTGTTCCGACTAGCCGATCGAGTAACCGTTGGAAGGTAGCAGGGGCATTGGTCAGCCCGTAGGGCATTCGCAAGAAATGAAATAACCCACGACCGGGTACTACGAAGGCAGTAATCTCCCGTGACTCAGGAGTCAGCGAGATCTGAAAGTACGCTTGGCTAAGGTCGAGGGTAGTTAGGTAACAAGCTTGACGTAATTCGTCCAATATGCCGGTCATGTTTGGGATCGGATACGCGTCCTTTTTGGTCACGGCGTTCACCTTACGGAAGTCTATACAGAACCGATATTTTCCCCCGGGTTTCTTTACCATAACAACGGGACTAGCACAATTACTTTGCGATGGTTGTACGATTTCGTCACGTAGCATTGTGTCTACTTCCTTCCACATAATATCCCTGATGATGGGTGTTACCGGATATGGTTTTTGACGTATTGGTTCATTCGTGCCTACGTCGATGTGATGGGCGGTAAGTGTGGTTAACCCTGGTTTATCGGTAGGAGGAGGTATCTCTGTCGCAATTAAGTCCGACAAACGTTTCGCGTCCTGGGGGGACAATTCGCGTAACCCGCAACAGATGATCGATCGTACAGTATAGGGTACCGGTATAAAATGAAATATTGTTCCTGGATCATCCCGGTAAAACCAAGTCCCTCCAAAGAAATCCACCACCATGTGAGCGGCTCGTAGGAAATCCATTCCGAGGAGAAAGTCTTCCGTTAACCGCGGCATCAAATAGGCGGTAGCCTCCGTTTCGCGGCCGTTTAACGTAGCCCGGAAGGTTGACGCGTGATTAACTACTTCGACTTGCCCCGCAGCAAGAATCACTTTTCGCGGCGGTACAACTTCGGGCGGAATACATAATAAAGAGAACAACTTGAGTCCGGCTACCCCTGCAAAGGTATGGGTAGAACCGGAATCAATGAGGGCACGTATGGAGTATCCTTGGATCTCGATATCCACATAGAAAGCTAACGTCTCCACCTCGGAGCTGGCTACATTTAGAGCTTCCTTCCCTTCTACTACGTTAGGTAACATATTATTCTCGATGAAGGTAGCAACCGGCGTGACTTCGAGTGTACTGGTTTCGTTAGAGTTCTCCGTATGTTCCGGTTGACGCGGGGAAGGCGGAGGTGCGTTTACCGGAGTTACGCCCCTCCTACTTCGTTTCCCGGATTACAGAAAGGACACTTCTGTGTCGTAACTCCCGAATAGGAACAGCGATAGCAGAACAGACGTCGAGGTTCAGGGCAATCCCGGTGACGATGCCCTGGTTTCTGACAATTATAACATAACATACCCTCCCGTTTCGGTGGACGTGGTGCACTGGTCGGAGGGTTTTGAGCCTGAGGCGATTCTCTAGGATTTCCTATAGGTACGCGTGGGGTATCTCCGCAATTCTCGGGTTTTGAAGGAGGTTGAGGTAACACGGCTTGCCAAGCCAAAGGACTTGCTGGGTTCCCGGAGGACGTAACGCGTTTCGGGGGTCTTCTAAACCCGGGTTCTGCCTGGTTGGGCTGAGGGCCCCGAACGGCTTCGAGATATTCAGTAGTCCCGGTCTCCTCGGACATCTCCTCGCTCCATTCTTCGTTTGGATATTCCGGGTATTCCGAATATTCCTGGACGGCCTGGTTCTTAATGAACGGCCGCCTATTAGGGCGGAAATAGGTAGCAGGACCGCGGTACGCGAAACTTGGACATAACGAGAGCTCAGGCTTCGGTGGGATTCGACGCGTACTGGCACTTTCAAGGATCTTTTCGTGCCGAATAGCCGCTAGCTCGAGCTGGTCCATAGTCGTGTCGTTGGATATGGTGATAATAACGCGGAATTCAGGTAGCAGGTTGCGATGGGTATATCGCACTTGTTCCTGATTACTCCATCTCGGTGACGTACGCGAGAACAATCCCCGCATACACGCAATAAATTCTCCGACTCGTTCACCTTCGGCTTGTGTACGGTCCGTTATTTCTTCCCGTAAGGCGATCTGGTAGTCTGGATCGCCATAATAATTCCGGAATGCATTTTTCGCGACCTCCCAGGTAACAAATTCTTGCGTGTGACCACGGTACCAAGTTAGAGCGGCCCCCCGCAAGAAGAAGGGGATGGCCCCCAACAACTCACGATCTCTTATCGTCAGAAAGGCACGACCTTCGTCAATGCGCATCAAGAAATCTTGTACGTCCTCTCCTCTTTTTCCCGAAAAGGACAAATCCCAACGTTTCATGGTAATCGCCGATAACGGCCGACCCGCGTAAGAATCGAAATCCTCATCCGAGAGGTGAAAATCATCCCGGTTGGACATAATTCGCAGACGTGCTTCGCGACGTTGGTCGTTTCCCGCTGCATTTAGTATCGGCGGAGGTAACAGGTGGGTCGGTGTTGCCGCGCGCAAAACGGGTTCTGGGGTGTACGGAGCACGAGAATCCCCCAATTGACTACGGCCATTTCGTACCGAAACATAGCTCGACGCATTTGAACACGCGTCTTCCTCGCGATCATTTCCCCGACCGCCTGCAGCCCCGACGCCATCATCACCGGCCGGCGAGGCCTCCGTTAGTGTAAGGCCGGGAGCCGTAGCTTTAGTTCGCCGCGTGTACGACCGTTTTTTCGTTACCGTGGGATTTTCGTACCCCTCCATTGGTTCGGTCTGGGTACCTAGAGTCACGGGGGGTAAGGGTAGCTCCGGAAATGGGTGGCTAGGCCTAGGGTTCGACGTGCCAGTGGGCTGCGTGTCCGCCTGGTTACCCTCAGGTGGTTCTTTACGGACTGCCCCGAGGCTGTTGAGGTCAGATTTGTTCATGATTCTCTCGTTGCTTGCTTCGCCGAAAGGTAACAAAGGAGACCCAAAATTATTTTACGTTAATTTGGTTTATCAACCCGTATCCCGTAGGTAACAACCCCAATTAGGTAACGTGACGTACGTCCGGCACGGTGTAACAGGTTAAGAATTGATTTCTCCGTTTTAGAGCGGAATGCGCCGCTTGGGGATCGGAGACCATCGGATGGGTTATGTACGGGATTTGTCTTTATGAAAAATGAATTCTTATACTTTGTTTAAGGTTTCACATAACAACGCAATTTATTCAAAGGAATAAAACTCGCGAACTGTTTTAGTCCGGGTTACACAGTTATTATGCACGAACTCGACTACGGTATCGAGACGCGCATTTACGCAGCTGTTTGATTATTTTACATGTTTTATCTGTCGGGCTCGATCTCTTCGGTCGAGTCCCGAATTATTATTATATTTTTTATTTGACTTATTCGGGCTCGGTCTCTTCTGCCTAGTCCCGAATTATATTTTAAATTTTATTTGGCTTATTCGGGGCTCGACCACGATGGCCGAACCCCACAGTAATACTCCGTTCGCGCGTGCAACTCTGTTGTTTGCCGTTCAGAATTAATTAATTTTTGCCGGACTCGACCTCTCTGGTCGGGCTCCGGTCTAAGACTAACTATCAGGCGGTGCTGTAGTCACCGCGTAATAATTTTATTCCGCATTAGTGCCGGGCGTAGCACATCTCAGAGGTGGGCAGCGCCCTGTCTTGTACCGTGGCATTGCTGACTCTTGGTCAGCAGCCCATCGTGAGAAAGACGCTGATAAGAGCGTCTTCGAATATGAATCCACCACCGTCAGCGTGAGACCGCTGATGGTGGTGAGAAAATTTTATACGTTAATATTCCGAGCGATATGCTAACGATTATTCGTTAGCATTAATTTTGTTATTTTATTAATTTAAAATTAGCCCGGACGTAACAGTAACAAGGTAACAACACCAACGATGTACGTAACGTAGGTAACAAGGTAATGACACCACTTGTGTTACTCGACCCGGTATCTACCGTAATGAATTAGTAAGGTACTCACCGATACTCGGTACGTTGGTTACGAATCGCCGTATACTTCTTCTGTCTATGCGCTAGCGTGAATAGTCTTCGAGCGCACGAGAGATAACAATGGCAAAAAAAAGAGATCCAAAAAAAATAAAGCCGATAGGAGATGCGCAACAGCATGCGAAAAAGCAAAAAAAGAAAATATTATGTAGGGGTGTCCGGCAGGTAGCACGTCGCTGCTAGACGAAATTGTCTTAAGTTCAACACCCGCGAATTTCACACGGAGACGGCAAAAAGGAATTCAAAAAGAAGAATAAAAAAAAATATAGCCGTTAGTAATTGTTCCGATTCCCGGTAGTAAGTCACTGACTGGAGTATCGGAAAACACGAAAAGGAAAAAAAATTAGTAGCTCCAATATAAAAAAAAAATATATAAGGTAACACCAGAGAATATGGAAATAGCGCAGGATTTGTAAAGATAGCACGGAGTTAGCAATTAACGATTCGAAAATTCAAGAGAAAGGTAGCACGGATGCGACTAATCACTGTGACGATCGGAACGATAATGATCGAGTAAACCGCCGAATATCGGTAGCTTGGCCAACCAGTAGGGGCGGTAATCCTAGTAACGGTCGATTTGATTTCTACGAATTTTCCCCGATCGGCGCTTTCAGCAGCCAAAGGTCGGTTAAGACAAAAGGTAACTGGAAAAAAGGGGGGGGGGGGGGGGGGGCACGTGTATCCACAAGGGATTAACGTGTTTACATGATTCCTAGAATCGGCGGCCATCTTGGTGGTCCGTTACTCGAGAACAATAGGCTCGGTAGCCCTCTCATAATTCCCGGAATTCGTATGAATTTTCGTGTTCGTCATATTCGGGTATGTCGATTCAAAATTTATTCAAAAGGAATAAATAAAAAAATTTTTTTACTGTGGCTAGTATTGCCAAAAAAAATATTTTAATGCATATAGGGGAAGAGAGCACGGTAGATAGCATAGGGAAAACATTTTTTTTTTTTTTTTTTAATAATTTGTTCATCATCTTTTAATAAATTCTCGAATCTCGAAGAAAATCTCGTCAGTATCATGGATACCGTACACTATCTCAGTTTTTTTTTTTAATTTTTATATAGTTTCTTGCATTATATTTTTATATAGCATTATCCCAAGATCCATAATCAGCGACAACCTGCAGCAGAACTGACAATGGTTCCTATCGTAACTTGAACCGAACTCGCCAATAAGTGAAGAGTAAAAGAAAATTCCTAACCAATTACCCATCTCAATGGTCGTCGAGCCCCACGTTGGGCGCCAATTTGTAACGTGATTTTTACGGCACGTTCAACTTCGCCGATCTATTTAATTTGGTAACTATCAGAGCCGTTGAGCGCCAGTTTATTTTTAATTGTCGGCGGAATAAACAAACCACAGAACTTTAATCGCAAATCGAATTCAAAACTCCAAGACAAAACCACATAAATCCTGATCATAATTAGCCCCAAAAATAAATAGAATGGTCGGTACACACGGTTAGCTCAGTGTGTCAGATTATGGAGAGAGGGGTGGATGGCCTTGACCACAGAGAGGGTGAAAAATAATAAAACGCTAAACCAAGTCGAATTCTGCTGACATGTTTCGCTATTGACTTCACAGTTCAAAATTATACATTCTATCAGATGAGTACATTAATCGGTATCAAAATCTAAATCAATTACACCAACATAGGTAGCATAGGTAACGAGATAATCGAGGAAGGTAGCATTTTCTGAAAAAAAATCAAATTTAATGTACGAACCCTTCAGATCGTCGAACAACGTTATTCACAAGTCATTACGCCCGGAGCACATAGCAACGAAATATTCCAAAGAGAGAGCATAGCGTAGAGGTAGCATTCCGCGATCAAGACTTTAATTAATAACGCACGTAACCATAGTTATTCGTATTAATCGTTCGAAGATAGCGATGAACGTTAACCGTAGGTAGCATCAATTCACCCAATAGGTAACACATAGTTAATTGAAGAGAACACTGGGTAACACTTGTGACATTTGATAATTAATTCATAATTAATAATATAAAATTTTTAGATAGCAAACTGGTCGGATAGACCCAGATAACTGTCACAACGCGTGAGGCATAGGCCTTATACACGGGAGAGAGCGAGGTAGCGCGCGAGACACAGTACGAAGATCCGCACAAAGCGGAGACACCGATTACTCGGCTTCGACGATCGACTGCGACACATCGATGCCGAGAGAGATAACACTGCTACTAGGTAGCTAGGGGAGAGAGAGCACCGCTCGGCTTGCGAGCGCAAAGATGACTGATTTTATAATTTCTGGCCCTTGCCAGCAAGACTCATTACCGAATCCTTATGCGTAATTGACCAATCCTAGATCGGAGATCGGTAGCCGTAGTGGGGTAGATGTTCGCCCAGTGGGTGGCTCTATGCGTGGTAGCTATCGTATGAGGGTATTCTCCGGGTATAGAGGGTATCTTAAACTAATTTGTGACAAAATCTTTATATTCTTTAATAACTAAGACTAATTCGGCAATTCACGTCAACGGGTTCGATCGTTACCCGTTGATCATGACCTTCCATCCGTAATATTCAACCGAGTCGTTACTCGAACCGTAACTAAACCTACTTAATTCTGAATAACCCTTTACCCAATGTGGAGCGTCGGACTTACACCGAACTTCTTATCCTTTCCACACGAATCGCCTTAAGAACGGGGCGTTGGTACATGGCGGGAGGCAAGTATATCTGCCGCTATCCTCGTCATGGCCGACGTTCTATCCACGTATGACCCAGTATTTACAGTGTAAGGTAACAATTGGCCTCGCAATACATAACCGGAATATTAACATAACGTAACGATAGCTCCTTGGGACGCTAATTTCTGAAAATTACGTCACAAGTTTTCTGGAATGTACACGGCTTTGGAAATCTTGCGGACTCAACGGTACTAAACAACGCGGACATCATCGAGATCTCAGAAACCTGGCTTGCAAGCAACATCGAGGAACCACCTACGTACCTGAAGAATTATCACTGCCACTGGTCGAAAGGAGTAAGGGAGCACAGCGTGGGCCGCACCAGCGGCGGTCTAGCACTACCAGTGAAAAAAACAGCGCAAACTGAAATAATAGATGTGAGCCCGTGGTGGCTCTTTGTGAGGACTATCACGAAGGAAACAGCACTCACGGTTGGCGCTGTTCACTTCCGACCTGGACTGGACTTCGAACAAATGTTGGAGCTGCTACAAATCGCACTTGGAGCAATAGAAGAAAAAATCGGGGACGAAACAATCATAATCGGCGGGGACTTCAACGCAACAGTTGGTGAGTGTGACTCACTTCCAGAAGAAATTTTTGAGAATACTTGTCCGTATAGTATGGTAAAAAATAACGACAAAACAATGAATCCGAGAGGCCCACTTTTATTAGAATTTATGCAGACGAATGGTTATGTTCTAATAAACGGTAGATCTCCGGGGGATCGCCCGGCGAGACCTACGTATTGTAGTAAATTGGGAAGTCGTGTAATTGACCTAGTCTTTGTAAAGGTTGCTAGTCTGTGTGAAGTTAAAGATTTCCATACTGAAATAGAAACAGGCCTCTCGGACCATTTCCCAGTCAAACTAGAGATATATGCTAATGGGGCCAATGTAGAAGATAGTATTGATCGTATTGATAAACAATTAGAAGTCACAGCCGGGAGAACAAGACTGAAATGGGTAACGGAGCAAGCCGAACAGTTCCAAAGAAATATTAGCCAAGCTTCCCTTTTTTTAGTAGAACAACATACGCAATCGGCGGAAAAAATGTACAAAGAATTAGTGCAAACAATAAAACAAGCCGCGCAGAACTCGGAAATGGTGAAGAACATTAGTGGGAAAAAGGGCTCGTATTTTAAACCTGCAGGCAAACCTTGGTTTGACAAAGACTGTAAAGAAGCAAAAGCGATGTTGAAAAAAGCCACGGTGCAATGCGTAAGGGACCATGCAAACGCACAAAAAAGGGCACTATATGTGGAGGCATAAAAAAATTACAGAGCAATAACAGCGCGAAAAACGAAAAATTATAACGACGATATTAGAGCAACTTTTGCAGATCTTACGCGGCCTCAAGATTTCTGGAAAGCGGTCAAAAAATTCAAAGTAAACCAAAATAACGATGCGTTTCTCCCAATAGAAAGATGGAATGTCTTCTATGAAAATGTATATCCGCCGAGGATGGTAGACGAGACGCCTTTGCCCCTTGAACTTGAATCAACATACATCCCGTTTCTAGACGATCCGATTACAATAAACGAACTAAAAAAAACTCTTAGGAACTGCAGAAATGGGAAAGCTGCGGGACCAGATCAAATAGCAAGCGAATTTTATAAAATATTGCCGATAAATGCGCGATTGTTCCTTCTTGAATTATTCAACCGGGTATTAGAAAGAGAGGAAGTGCCTCGAAATTGGGCAAACGTAATTCTTACAATGATATTCGAGAAAGGAGACAAAGGCGACCCGTCAAACTATCGCGGCATAGCGCTAGTGAACAACATCACAAAGATTTTCACACAGATCCTAAAAGATAGACTCGAAAAATTCGTGGAGGAGAGAGGACTCCTTCCGGAAGCTCAAATGGGTTTCAGGAAGGGCAGAGGCTGCACCGAGTGCATCTTCACCCTAATATCGGCCATCCAGTTACAACTGCGACTCGGCAAAAGAGAAGTTTATGCCATATTTGTAGATTTCAAGAGAGCTTTCGACTCGATACCGCACAAGGGACTTTGGGCTAAGCTCCACAACCTGGGAATTAGCACGAAGATGATAAAAATAATTAAATCCTTATACGAACGAGCGTCAGTACAGGTCAGAGGTCGAAACGCTCTATCTAAAGAATTTGAAGTCACGGAAGGGGTCCTCCAAGGCGAGTCCCTCAGTCCATTATTATTTCTCTTGTATATATTTGATTTCGAAGATTATTTGAGAGCCAAGAGTCTTGAGGGACTCAATATAAACGGAATAATTGACATTGTTATGCTGCTATACGCCGACGACACGGTCATTCTGGCCAGCAGCCACATAGACCTAGCGAGAAAACTTAAAGCGTCGGGAGAATATTGCGAGGAAAACGGGCTTACGGTGAACACGAGAAAAACCAACATAATGATATTCAAAAATAGAGGGCGGCCTAAGGCCATAAAACCTAAATTCACGCGATTCCTAAATATGAATATAGAGACGGTGAGGTCATACAACTACTTGGGCTTCCCGCTATCGAGTACGTCTCTAGGACACCTTGCGGCAAACAACGTCATAAGTAAAGCCAAAATCTCATCCGGAGCGGCACTCTCGATCTTGGCAAGAGCAAAAAGCGACCACTGGGCTTCCTTCAAGCAGTTGTATGACAGCATGGTCTCCTCCACACTGCTCTACGCGTTTCCGGCCTGGGGCTTGAGATATCTAGAACAAATCGAGAAGGCGCAAACGGGGTTTTTCAAACGTTTGCTATACTTACCAAATAACACCCCAAACTGGGCGCTCAGACTTGAGACGGTTACCGTGAAGATCGCATATTGTGCAATGCTTAGAACATGGAATTGGTTTGTAAAAGTACTCGAGATGCCGGAAAACAGCCTGCCGAAGCTATGCATGCTAAGGCTCCTAGACTTAGCAAATAACATCGATGCCTCTCACGAACTGAATTGGGCAACGCAATTTAGAGATTTCATAACAGAAATGAACTGCCAAGACATTTGGCAATCCCGAGACCCTCAAGTCTGGGCGAGCAGAACGGAAGATGTCTTCCAGCGGTATAAAACAACCCTAAGAGAAACAGAACTTGCGAGAAGCTGTGTCTCAGCCGCGTGCCAACTAACTTTGCAGCGAGAAAACGAATTATTACCAGCAAAATATCTAACTCTAAAGCTAAGTCTACAAGTAAAAAGAATCTCAAAACAAAAACTTTTTTTTTAAAAAAGTAAAAACTGTACGCCAAGTACAAAAATTATACATAAATAGTTTTTTTTTTTTTAAATCCCTCAAAAACAGAAAATAAAAAAAATCAAATCATGGGCCAAGTTCTATAGATATTGAGATCTTTAAAAATCAATGTTAATTGATAAAAAAAAGTATAATAATTGAAAAATAAAATAAAAAAAAACTCTGGCTCGTTCTTTCTTTAATGCATTAAGTAACGTTTATTTGTATTCAAGGGACGAGCCAAGTTTTTTTTAATTTTATTTTTCAATTATTATACTTTTTTTTATCAATTAACATTGATTTTTAAAGATCTCAATATCTATAGAACTTGGCCCATGATTTGATTTTTTTTATTTTCTGTTTTTGAGGGATTTAAAAAAAAAAAAACTATTTATGTATAATTTTTGTACTTGGCGTACAGTTTTTACTTTTTAAAAAAAAAAGTTTTTGTTTTGAGATTTCACTCATTTTTTACAGTGTATACATTACGTGAAATTTTTTTGTAAAAATTGTTGTAAAAAGAAGAACTCCGTCGACAACTTTTTGTCGAGACACGACCGATGCGAAAGACTCGCCGTAGTCCTTCTTGTCAAGACACGACCGATGCGAAAGACTCGCCGGAGTCCTTCTTGTCGAGACACGACCGATGCGAAAGACTCGACGGAGTCCTTCTTGTCAGAGAGTCGACTCATGCGAAAGACTCGACGGAGCCCTTCTTGTCGGAGAGACGACCGATGCGAAAGACTCGACGGAGTCCTTCTTGTCGGAGGGTCGACCGATGCACAACAGTCGACGGAGTTCTTCTTGGCGAGACACGACCAATGCGCAAGAGTCGACAGAGTCCTTCTTGTCGGAGAGTCGACCGATGCGAAAGACTCGACAGAGTCCTTTTTGTCGGAGAGTCGACCGATGCGAAAGACTCGACGGAGCCCTTCTTGTCGCAGAGACGACCGATGCGAAAAACTCGACGGAGTCCTTCTTGTCGGAGAGTCGACCGATGCACAAGAGTCGACGGAGTTCTTCTTGGCGAGCCACGAACAATGTGCAAGAGTCGACGGAGTCCTTCTTGTCGGAGAGTCGACCGATGCGAAAGACTCGACGAAGTCCTTCTTGTCGGGACACGACCAATGCACAAGAGTCGACGGAGTTAACATTTTCCTCCACTTTGGTTTTTTTTGTAAGGTTATTTGATCCCGCCGGCAATCACAAATCACATAAAAAAACATTGGCTAAAAAACGTTTTCCAACTTTTTTTCAAATTTCACATTCACATTCGGATTTCTTCACAAGAAGTCCGAATCAAATGAGAAACAACAGGACTCGTGTTAATCGCGTTAACGTCATTAATTTTTCAAAACACGCCGAATCGCACACGCGAAAACCTTCCAATCGAACGAGAGTTATAACTAACTCGATAGATTGCGATCGAGCAGACGACGGCACCAGACGGCACACGGATGAGTCGCTTGGAGATACTTCACGTGTGCGTCGGCCAATCGCGGTTACAATTTTGTTTGCCTGTGTGAGCGCCTAATGTTGGCCATGTGCGAACGATTCACAGTGGTAACAAGGAACAACTTCACAGAGGTAACAAGAGACAACTTCACGGTGGTAACAAGGGACAAATTCACGGTGGTAACAGGTCACGGTAACAGTTGACTGAACGAAAAAATCTGGAAAAACGATAAGCTCATATCATGATATCTCGACATCGGCTAAACGGATTTAATCGCGACTAGGCGCGTTTGAAAGCTGATGTCGAATATATATCACAAAATTTTGTCAGAAATTAGATCTGACTTGTAGGTTTGGGAGAACGCACGATTTTTATTCAAAATCGAGTCCCACTTCCGGCATTTTGGCGTAGGCTTACACAGTAGCGTCTCGTCGACTCGTAAAAAAAAAATTTTTTTTTGTACTTGGCGTCGAGACGCTACCGCGTCTCTTGATTATAGACCAGCTGCGCCTGGCAAACCAATACAATTGTAAAATAGCGTAGGACAAATGTGCAGGAAAGCTAGATCATCACCAAATTTGTATGAACTGTAATACGCAAAAAGAAGAAACTGTGATACACTTTATATGTAGCTGCCCGTTGTACTGCGCGTACAGGGCGCATTATATCGAGCCCTACTTAGTGGCAGGTGAAGCGAACCTTAAACTTCAATCGTTATTAAGCTCCCAAGAGGTAAAAACCCTAAATGCAATTTTTTATTATGTTAAAAACGCCCTCGCACTCAGAGCTTTTTCACTAAATGAATAGTCTATGGCATCTCACGGAAAATTAACAAATTCAAGTATATAAATCCTAGATGTAAGAATAAATATATTGATTGTGATGGGGGGTCAATTAAAACAATAATGCGGGGGAAAATAAGCGGAATTAACAGAGAGTCTTTATTGAACGGCAGGCAAATAGTGAAGATATACTAAATAGAAATTTAAGAGTAAAGCAAAGATATTACAACAAAAAAAAGGTTACGATCGAATCATAAAAAGAATGAGAAACGGTTACAAGCCAAAGAAAACTGAATAGTGCGCGGGTTAACAATAACCGAAATAAATTAACAAGGGGTAAAAATGGGCGAAGGGTCTCGTAGGTGTCTCACGCCGCTACGCAAATGGCGGGCACGTCGAGGGAATTTACGGGAACTCGGGACTACTGAGATTCGAGGGGAAAATAACGCGAGTTTTTCCGGTACACAAAATCACTCGATCGGATTACGGGCTATCTCGAAAACGGAAAATTTACAGGGACTTTTTGGGCGCCTGCTACCTTTTACGGCGTAACACCGTATGCGCTGCGACAATAGCCGCCGATTATTCAATAGGGCTCGTGCCGGGCTCGCTCAACGATGTTTCGCAGAGTCTCAGGGGCGGGGACTGACCTTTCGGCTCGCAATTTAATGCCTTCGGCTGATCAAAAGGCTATTCGGGACGTCTCACAATTTAGGGGGCAACACGGGGGTAATATTCGCACGATAAAACAAATGCACCGACACGATAGAATCACGGTACTTACGGTTACGCTCACGCTCGCGAACACTCACCACGTGCACGAGAAAAATGGCCACGCCGGTTATTCGAGAACCGAAAAGACCGGTCGATTCGCTTCAACGCGAGAAGCGGGACTAATCGGGGCCGGGGCGAAGGGAAAATACTATGTTCGGGAGGGAAAAACTATGAAGCACAAGTTCACTCACTCTTACAAAACTTATTCCTCGCTTAAACTCGTAAAGTCGCTATCTATCAGGCTCGGCTCGTCAAACACGTGTGTACGCTATGGCGGTTCGATCCAGGCTGACGCGTGCCGGCAACGCTCTCCGTCTTCTCGGAAGTCTTCTTGGCTCGTAGCGCTCCCGGATGTGTAGCGGTGCGAGAGAGAGGTCGGTACTCCGAGCCGGTCGATAATTGCGCTCGATCGTCGGGCGACGTGGCAGATGACGGCAGCGTGACGGTGTGAGTCGTCGCTCGCGATCGTTGAGCGACGGGTCGGGCGGCGAGCGGCGTTCGGGTCTCGAGTGCGGTTGGTGGCAGTGGCGAGCGGTAGTGGAGAGCGGGCAGCGGCGTGACGTCGCCGCGTCGAGCGAACATCTCCCGTCCCGTTTCCCTATCTCTCTCTCGTCTCGTTCGTTGTCGCTGCTGCTCTCGTTGGATCGTCGTGAGCGTTGCCGAGCGTTCGCGAGGGAATCGTACGTGGGAGGGCGGGGCGGGGGAATCTGTCGCGTTTCGAATGTACTGGGCTCCGTGGTGAGTGGAGCCATG